>OX638250.1:12891921-13602642 GCA_951806755.1 Brenthis hecate
ACCTCAGTATCTGCAACCGTACATGCTCGGTACTAGTCTACCGAGGCAATTATCATTAGCTACATTGTGGCTATGGAAATAGTCATTTTAAATTTAGGCTATGAATATTCATATCACAATTTTGTCTCTATAAATGGATTCCCAAATTTGGTATACTTGGATATTAGCCAAGTTAAAATGACTTTACTGCTTTGTTCTTGTCGTTGTTCCTAGATATTTTGGCAACGTTAAGCCAAGTCGAGCTCATCTTATGCCCTCGTAACCTTAATCTCTGATTCACCATAATATTATCGTAGCGTACGTTTGTTTGTGTAGTGAAGATTTGTTTCTATTTGCTTATGATAGAGATTTTCCGTATTTAAGTTATTCCTGCTATTATGTCATTTGGATACTTATTGTTAGAACATTGATAAAAATATTGCGTTCCTTCCTGCCATTCTCTTGGTATATACGTTATAATATACAATTAAAGCGTAATCTTCTTTATAAGAATTATGTTCCATTTTGAACGCGTCCTGTACAATTTTTAATTGTGTAAATACAACAAAAGGATAGGTTCACCTCCAGAAAAACAAAAACAAATCTATCCCACGGAAACCGTATATTTTTCCGGAATAAAAAGTAGCTTATGTAAGCCAGACATCCACACATTCATACATCTTCACAAACGTTTACATTTATAATATTAATAGGATTGTAGTAAAATATATAAAATTTCAGCGCTAAAGCCGCAAAATGAACTAAAGATTTATTATGCGGTACATCGTTGCGACCTCAAAACGTGCTTGAGTAATAAAAAGTACACTTAACTTAAACAAAGCGGTTTAATTTTACCTCTCTTAATCACAACGACATTCTGAATTGCTTACATTTGATAAAAGAATAGAACTTGCAAGCGCGTTGTTATGGGATAACTTTGTGGTAGCTCCTAGAAAGAACTTGTAATATTTTTCTAGCTTGAGTGTCAGATCTATCCGATTTTATCGGTTATTTACTATTTATCTCGGGTACATAATGCTATAATATTTTATTATAGCGAACTTATAGTTAATGCTTTCTTAGATTTACTTTTATTATATGTTTGACAGTTTAAATTAAACTATCATTTTCGGGTTTTTTCGCGGATTTATTTAGATTTTTAGTTCTGGACGTTTTGAATGCTTTACAGCAATCATGGTCACGGGAGAGACTAAGGTTTTAGACGTTTCAAAAGGTCATTATATACTTGTTACAAAAATTACACAATGATTTCAAAAAATACAGTTATATGGATAGAGAATATGTATTTCTCATTTTATCTCCATTGTTTGCTCGAAATTACTATCATAACATGTTCTGAATATTCTTTCAAGATTAAAAATTTAATAGAATAACCTATCAATAGGCTAAATAATGATAAAGTAAATATCCTAAACGTAGTCTCTTTTTCAGAACGGCCTCAACGCTATCCACCTGGCCTCCAAAGATGGTCATGTAGAAGTGGTACGTGAGCTGTTAGAACGGGGTGCAGCTATCGATGCTGCTACCAAGAAGGGCAATACTGCTCTGCACATTGCATCTCTGGCTGGACAAGAACATGTTGTCAAGCTACTAGTGCAAAATGGAGCCCAAGTGAGTTTTGTTGGTTTTGAAGTTATTTTTTTATTTTATGTAGGTAACTTATTTAAAAGTACTAGGGAAAATCGACTATAATTCATTAAGTTTAAACATTTTGCGGTTCTTTTTCAGGTATACAGTTAACCTGTAATTATCTTCAATAGATAAACTATAAAATGTTGTTTCAGATTTTAGCTCGCGCAGACAAAAATCTACATAACTTTGCATATTAGTACAAAATTGAGGAAGTTATAGGCTATCTAATAATGCGGACTTAGTTAATACATAAATAAACCAAGTCGAGACCAAAAACAAGTCAACAATTGTTTGCTTTCTGCAGTCTTTTCCCATATAAACCTTTAATTGGAATATGCTTAAAAGGGGTACAAATTTTTCTCTTCACTTTTACTTACTTTTACTTGTTTAGGAAGCTGAATTTGGTATGTAACATAGTTATTACCTAAATAAAAATAAAAATAAACTTTTTAATGATTCCTTTAAATTAAGTAAGATATCAAATAATATAAAAAAGTATCTCTATATAAATGAAATAGAGAAAAGCTATCACATTTCATGGTTAAAATTAAATAACTTTAATTCTTTGCAATGTAATAAACCAAGAAATGCACTTTTACATATAAAATATGTATTATTAAGGACATATAATATTTTCCTTTAAGGTATACATATTATATAATTTTCTCAGTGTTTTTTTCCAAAAGAAAAATGTTTTAATTCCCCACTTGTAGATGCATTAAAATATCACTCATATTTTCCTTTCTTCCCATCCTTGATTTGAAACAATATAGTTATTAATTTTAGCTCAGCCTCATCCAACTTTAGCAGATCATTGATGCATATCTCCAACAGCCAACAAATCGGTTTCCACTGTTAAATCAGCTTTACATTAAATATTCAGGTCGTTGACCCCGATTTAGTTTAAAACATCCATCAATCATATTATGGTTTATTGCAAACACTTCCTTTTATAGGTTTTTTTTATGTCAATGACATTAATAAAAGAGATAAAAACATTGAAGTGATATAGTACAATTGCTTCAGGTGTATTTATGTAACACATATAGGTTAACATTAATTACATTCTGATTCATATCAAATTCAGTTTGATATATTTATGGTTTTCAATTTATATAAGGACTAGTGACTCACCCTCGCTCCCCTCAGGTTCGTCCCTACTTACTTTTTAACGTTTAGTGTAGATTTCTCAGAGATGAGATATTTTTTCGCAGTAAAAAGTATCCTATATAATATATAAATATCCTACATAATATATCCTATATAAATATCCTATATATCCTATATCCTATATACTTGGATAACCCGCTACCATCATACCAAATTTCATCAAAATCCCTTCAGTGGGTTTTCCGTGATGTGGTCTCAGACAGACAGACAGAAAAATAGACAAAAATTATAAAAACTATAGATTCGGCCTCTATATCGCTAATAATTTTTATTTCAATAAGATTTTCCAAAAAATATTTAATGTACAGATTCGGTTTAGAATTTTATTATATGTATAGAATATAGATAGAAAATATACCACTACCCAACACGCATAGTAATATCTTTTTCTGTAAATCATAAATTGTTTTTTTTTGACTTTGAATTAGTACTGTCCTTTCTTTTCAGTCCTTAAAAACAAGTTCGGAAACGTTTTGCAGTTCGAGAACATCTAACTCACACAAACTGCCAGATACTTGTATATCTTATAATATTAAATGAGCAATTCTTGTGTATATATAAAATTTCGTGTATTTCAGAAACGACTCTAATTATTTGTATTTAAATAAGATTTCGCTTTTTAAGTTTAGGTGTCTTTTCTGAAAAAAACTCAATTTTTATGTTTTTCAAAAAACACCCAGAGATACTCGGTCACCCAGGTAGATGAGATTAATACATGAGTATTAATCTCATTTATCTGGGCCATGAGTAGACTATGAAGAAATAAAAAGCAAAAATTTATTAAATTGCTTTTATCTACTGCTCCGCTCGCTTAGTTTTTTTTTAGTATAACTCTGCTTCCTATAACTTTCATCAATTTTATACAAATATATTAGGCTGAAGAATTTGTTTGTTTGTCTTCACGTATTAATTCTCGGGAACTGCGACAACGGGAAAAACCTTTTTATATTTAGGTATGCTCTATTCATTAAGGAAAGGTTACAACAGGCTATATACCTCATACTACATACAAAAGAACTCCAATACCGTTTGTAACTACTATTATGGTCGATTTTCCACAAAGCGATCGCTAGTAAGTTTTCTGAACATAGTTTCATGTCGTTTCAAATATTGGCTTTCTCTTGAAGTGGTACAATTAATTTTATATGTAATTAATTTAATACTTTTATTTATAGGTCAACATTCAATCCCAGAATGGATTTACACCCTTATACATGGCGGCCCAAGAGAACCATGACGGGGTCGTCAAGTTCTTGTTGGCTAATGGTGCGAACCAAAGCTTGGCAACCGAGGTAAGTGATCTTTGATATTTGTTCTTATTAATTTTTGACTGTCACCTCCCATAAGTATGAGAATATCGAGCTTAAGAACATTGAGAACACAGTAATTGTGTGCAATGTGTGTGGGTACAGAGTGTTTGTGCACATTTGTGCACTTACGACTGTATAAGTTAAAAGGCCCTTACTTATTTCCGTTATATATTTAATTAGGAGGAAAAAGTTGGAATTTATCGTAAACTAAAACCCACGCGGGACTAAAAATTTTGCAATTTAGTTATATGTTGTGTTATGAACGATTTTTAATGATAAAGAATATTATTTCTTAAAAATATGAAATGCGGCATATTTCTTTAAAAAAATACTATTTCTAGGACGGATTTACGCCTTTAGCTGTAGCAATGCAACAAGGGCATGAGAAAGTAGTTGCAGTCCTATTAGAAGCCGACACTCGCGGCAGAGTGCGCTTGCCCGCTTTGCACATTGCCGCCAAGAAAGACGATGTCAAGGCTGCTAATCTGCTACTTGAGGTAAGTTCTCTTACGTACCTATGTATCTTTCCTCTTATTATGTAAGATAAAAAATATATTTCTTTAGTAAAAATTGATATTTTCTAACTAAAACCAATTATATAAGCCATTGTCTCATATTATTAAATAAAACTATCTTTTCGGATTATTTCGCGGATTTATTTTGATTTTTGGTTCCCGACGTTTCGAATGCTTTACAGCATCCATAGTCACGGGAGAGACTGAGGTGTTACATGTCTTGAATGTATAGTTGTTACAGACAGCCTACCCACAATTAACAAAATGAAAGTTGCACCAATTACATTACAATATTTTGTAACTTTAAACATTTTTATAATTTTATAATTTTAATTATAATTGAATATGGAAAATTATTTATTTAATTTTTGCTATTATTTTTATAATTATTACAATTTTAAAAATATTAATTAGTAATCTATATTTAGTGTTGCCATTATTATATTTATAACCATAAAGAAAAATATAAAATATAGTATTAATTATTTAAGCCATATAATTTAAAAAAGTTAAAATTAATTAAGGATAATAATTTTAATTTAGTTTGCTATTATTTAAAAAACAAATTACTAAGCAACACTATTAATATATACTTTTACAAATGAAAAATGCAAAATATTAATCAGATAAGCTGTCATTTTGATCTACACAGTATGAACTTACTACATCTGCCTGTCTGTTATGTTTATATTTAAAATAAATATAAACATAACTATATATATTTAAAATATATATATATATATATATATATATATATATATATATATATATATATATATATATATATATATATATATATATATATATATATATATATATATATATTTAAAATAAATATAAACATAACAGACAGGCAGATGTAGTAAGTTCATACTGTGTAGATCAAAATGACAGCTTATCTGATTAATATTTTGCATTTTTCATTTGTAAAAGTATATATTAATAGTGTTGCTTAGTAATTTGTTTTTTAAATAATAGCAAACTAAATTAAAATTATTATCCTTAATTAATTTTAACTTTTTTAAATTATATGGCTTAAATAATTAATACTATATTTTATATTTTTCTTTATGGTTATAAATATAATAATGGCAACACTAAATATAGATTACTAATTAATATTTTTAAAATTGTAATAATTATAAAAATAATAGCAAAAATTAAATAAATAATTTTCCATATTCAATTATAATTAAAATTATAAAATTATAAAAATGTTTAAAGTTACAAAATATTGTAATGTAATTGGTGCAACTTTCATTTTGTTAATTGTGGGTAGGCTGTCTGTAACAACTATACATTCAAGACATGTAACACCTCAGTCTCTCCCGTGACCATGGATGCTGTAAAGCATTCGAAACGTCGGGAACCAAAAATCAAAATAAATCCGCGAAATAATCCGAAAAGATAGTTTTATTTAATAATGTCAAACATTCGCGTAAATCTAAGAAAATATTATGTGAACCATTGTCTCATAATTTAAAGGAGCAACCGATATACTAGTACATACGAGTATTTATGTTCATATCACTTTTCTAAGTAATAATAATAAACTAAATTAAAATAATGAGTCTCAAGCACTTGGGGGAGAGCGCTTAAACTTTCTTAATACGATGTTTATCCTCTGTACCTTCGGTTACTTTTTATATACCTATAACTAGTATATAAGCAATAAAGTTTGATTGTTGTTTGTTTGTAAAGATTTTCAATTATGAGATAGGTACTTTACTACGTTTCCATGACATCCCTAACTATCTTAATGAAACCAGGAGTCCTTAATCTAAAGACGAAAAGAGGTCACTTTTGGGGCGTATATTTAGGGCATCGTTTAAAAATGTCATGTTTTTATCAAAGCTTAACATATTCTGTTTTAATTATCTTTTATATTTGTTTTCACGCAAGTGCCTGAAAAAAGGGTTTTATTAAACAGAGATTTTTAAGGATATTTTTATTATATTTCCTCCATTAGAACGAACACAACCCCGATGTGACATCGAAGTCTGGCTTCACGCCGCTGCACATCGCGGCTCACTACGGCAACGAGGCCGTCGCGCGCTTGCTGCTCGCTAAGGGCGCGGATGTTAATTGCGCTGCAAAACATAACATTTGTCCCTTGCATGTTGCTGCTAAATGGGGTATGTGGATCCATTTTGGTAGTAATTTAACAATGTTAAGTAATTTGTTAAACTGAATAGTTTGACTAAAATATTTTCAAACTTGACCGATGGTTTATTTTTGGTTATTTATTACATATATATGGGAATGATGAATAATAATAATTATTATTTTAAATAAACAGTAAATAAAAATTTAAAATACTCTGAATCAGACAAAACAGAAAAATAAAATTTGTTTCCGCGTTAAAATATTATTTTATTACTAGTTATCTATGTCAATTCTAAAAATCTTTTTTACATGTTCCATTACAGTAATAGGTAAGTAGGTTGTCAAATTTTTTGCCTAGAGATTTGATCCGATATTTATAAATGACCATATCATCAGTAGAAATATTTCTCACTCATCAATAGTAAACAAAACCATGACAAACAAAATACAGACGGACAAAATTGATTTTAATGACGATTATTACAAAGTACCTACTCGTAAAAGTCTAAAGTATATTTTGAAAGTTAATAATTATTATTTATGAATTAACAAACCAGGAAAAGACAACATGGTGGCCCTACTTTGCGACCATGGTGCTAACGTGGAATCCCGTACGCGCGACGGCCTCACCCCCCTGCACTGTGCCGCGCGCTCCGGGCACGAGCGCGTGGTCGAGGCCTTACTGGACCGGGGCGCGCCTATTACTAGTAAGAGTAAGGTGAGGTGGTATTGTACTCTTATATTGATATTAGATATCAAATCTGAAAAGTCTTGGCTAATATGGTATGGAACGTATTGAAGAGAGGCTCAACATTGCGTCGTTAAAAGGATCTTCTTCAGATTTTATAAATATAGCTACAATTTCGTTCTAGTATTTTATTGAGCTGGACATAATTACGTACAAATCATATTACATATGAAAATATTATCATAATCTATCTTATCAATAACATTGTAAATAAACCTAATCTACAGCATAGCACATATATCCAAAAAAGTATGAGAGGCCTCAGTTCTTAGGTTTCGTTCACAGGCTATCTGATAAAAAAAACTGATGGATACAACATTCATACCAATACTTCTTAAACAGATAAGCAAATCAAACTAATGTTTTAGAATGGCCTCGCCCCCCTGCATATGGCGGCGCAAGGCGACCACTCAGAGGCGGCGCGCGTGCTACTCTCGCGCAGAGCCCCCGTCGATGACGTCACCGTGGACTACCTCACAGCGTTACACGTCGCTGCTCACTGTGGACACGCTAAAGTCGCCAAGTTGTTACTGGATAGGTAAGTAACAATTTAAATATTTCTTTTGTGAATAACACGATAGCTGAACCTTCGAACGAATGTATGTTTTCTATCATCTGTACATTGGAATCTCTGGCGATTTTTTGATCTAGTGTCGTGTTTTTATAATTGCACCCTTCAGCGTTGGTTGGGCGTCACCTACACATCTTAGATGCCTGGCTTTGATCTATACCTCACACAAGCTAGTTGTGGGATGATATTACTTACACTTTAGTCTTTACACACTTTCCATTTATATAATTCTTTAGCCTGACGATTGTCAAACACATTTAATTAGCTTTACAATATTGCGCATAACATATTTCTGTATACATTATGTATTAACAGAAACCCGGGTCTTTCACTTGTTTTATGTGAATGTTTTGTGAACGTACATCCACTATTATGAGAACGTTTATTAATTTTCGTTTTATGTCATTTCTATTAGAAACGCTGACGCTAACGCTCGAGCTCTAAATGGATTCACCCCACTACACATTGCCTGTAAGAAGAACAGGATCAAAGTTGTGGAATTGTTACTTAAATATGGAGCAAGTAAGTTGTTGTTAAAAATTATTATATTTTCGATAATTATTTTAAATTACAACATTTTTCACCTGGCTTACTATGATTTTTCAGAAAAAAAAACTCACCTATGATATACAAAATAATTTCTAAGTGGAATGCGAAAGCCGACGTCGACTCTCGTTTTTTTTTTATATAATTATTCAAAAAACTTTACGTTTCACAAATTATATGCTACATCACATCATTAGAAAAACAAGTGTTCCCATGTGCATGGAAAGAGAACATTTAAAATATAAATAAAAGGCTTATTATAATTGTTTTATAAATATTATTGCAATATCAAACTATCATTATTAACGCTGAAAGTTTGTAAGAAATATAAAAACTTTCAAATTTATAATAAGGTAAATAAAAAATAAAAAAATAGAGTAAAAAAGTATATAAATTCAAAAGACAGATAAAAGCAATGGTAAATCGTTAGTTTATTAACAAAACTATATTCTTCTTACTTTATAATAAATTTTACTAATACACGTAGGTATCCAAGCAACGACGGAGTCTGGACTAACGCCACTACACGTGGCCTCCTTCATGGGCTGCATGAACATCGTCATCTACCTGCTGCAGCACGAGGCAAACCCCGACGTGCCCACGGTGCGCGGGGAGACGCCACTGCATCTTGCAGCGAGGGCTAATCAGGTAATAAACCTTTAGTCCGTTTTATGTCTAACTAATACTAAATATCTAATTAGTAGCAAAGTTCTGTTATGTTCAACGTGAGGCTGTTGAGAAATCGTCCGGTAGTCTCATACAATAGCCAGACAATTATTTGACCCATCTATTCCATGGCCTTTCTTAGCTTTTCATTTTTATAGGGAATTTATAATTCATAGGGGATATGAATCACCATAACCATGTGTGGAGGTTATTGGTTGATGGCATAAATACATTTTTTACGGTTTTTATACCTAAATATAGAAATCATTAGTATTATTATAAGCTAGTATAAAATCTAGTATTCCTTTAATAACATTTACCATACCATAATCCGCATTTAACTTCACAACTCAATTTCCACAACTCAAAAACATTTACCCTGTATTTATAAGCTCGTATAAAACCCGATACTCCCCCAACAGACAGACATAATCCGCATACTCCTCCGCAACGGCGCGGCGGTGGAGGCGAAGGCGCGCGAGCGACAAACGCCGCTGCATATTGCGTCGCGTCTCGGCAATGTGGACATCGCGGTGCTGCTGCTGCAGCACGGTGCCGACGTACGCGCACACACTGCTGACCATTATAACGCGCTGCATATTGCTGCTAAGCAACATAATCATGATGTGAGTTTGTAATTAGCTTTTTTCTTAAGTGCTACGTGCAACATATTATATAGGCTGATCATGATTTGAGCTAACACCAGTTTTTTTTTTGAAATGCGTCTGTTTTGAACTTAAGCAGGATGATTGTGATGTGAGTTGTTTGTAATGAACTTTCTTTTAGTGGTGAGTGTTGTTGTTAAGCAGGATGATCATGATAAAAGGCAATTGTAGCTTTCTAGTGTTTTCAGGTCCTGGGTTGGACAAGTCTGGTGTTTTTGTTAGGAAATACAGAGTAATAGACTGGATATGAGAAGTCAGTTGTGTAACACTCAAGTTCGTCGGTCTTGAGCCAGATCTCTCACTGCAAGGGTCGAAGTGACTTATTTTTGCGCGCACCCTTGTGCACCATAAATTATAATATCCTGTCAGATAGACAGGCTAGACTATTAAATTGGCTGACGTAAAAAACATGATGTGGCATGAAATCGGTCAGGATAACATTATTAGCGTGTAAGAAGTTTGGCCTAGTACTGTTATTGGACCGTTACATACTAATCCAATTTTAATTAAACTTGTATACCTACATATAGTAATAGGCGTTTTATCTCTAGAAGTTAAAATAAAATTTTAATTATATCAATATTTCAAATATTTTTTTATCTTATGTAGGTCGCAGCAGCACTGATAGAACATAATGCTCCTCTGACTGCTACAACTAAGAAAGGATTTACTGCATTACATTTAGCTGCCAAATACGGAAATCTTAAGGTGAGTGAAAATTATTATTTACAACTTAATACTGAATTATACAGCTTATAAATGATAGAGATATAATAAATGACTTAGTTCAATTATTATAACATAATTAATTATTTAGCGATTTAAAATATCTTTATAGATAATAAAAAAATAATTTTATTCCCGCCGAGTTTTTTTCGTCAGTTCTTCTCAAGATTGAGGCTTTTACTTGTCATACTGGTGGCAAACTCATGACGTTTTTTTTAAATATTGGCAAATACATTTACACATATCACCTGCAAATATACAGGTGGTTATGTGGGACTAATCGGCTAGAAAAGACAGTAATACCCACTAAAACCACTACCAACCACTAGTAACCACTAAGCAACCATAGGTGGCCAACCTGCTGCTGGCGCACGGCGCGTCGCCGGATCAGGCGGGCAAGAACGGTATGACGGCGTTGCACGTGGCGGCGCAGTACGACCAGCACGCTGTCGCCAACACGCTGCTCGAGAAAGGCGCGGATGCTAAGGTTACACTCATTTTGATGCTTTATTTTAATTCTTGTATATTACAGCTGTATTTTAATGGAAAAGAAATTTACTCAGCAAGCTAACGTAATATTCGGCTAAATACGTAAAAAATAAAAAGTACTCTAATAAATGGTGTACACATAGGCAATAGCAAAGAACGGGCACACCCCACTGCACATCGCGGCGCGCAAGAACCAGATGGAGACGGCGGCGACGCTGCTGGAGTACGGCGCGCTCACCAACGCGGAGTCCAAGGCCGGCTTCACCCCGTTGCATCTCGCCGCTCAACAGGTTAGGCTTTAGTTTGTGATATGTGTGTGATCACATAATTTATAACGAGAATTAATATTAATACCTGATTTATTGTGAACAGATTCTAATCCACAAGAGTCAACCATTTTCCACACGGAAATAGATTAACTGATTTAGTTTTTAACTACAATTGTTCATAATATGTCACAGGGCCATACGGAAATGTGCTCTCTGCTCCTCGAGCATGACGCAGAGGTGGACCAGCAAGCCAAGAACGGCCTCGCCGCTCTGCACCTGGCCGCGCAGGAGGATCGCGTGTCGGTCGCTCAGCTCCTGGTGAAGAATGGTGCTGAAGTATGTTAAAAAATTATCTGTATTATCTACTAGTAATCTTATGTTAGAATTGCAATTTATATCTTTCAAGTTTAATATTAAAACTGAACAAATATTATTCTTTAAAAAAAAATAGTTTCTTGTTGGCTCTGACCAGCAGAATTGTCTAAAAAACCTATGGTGGTTTTTTCACGGACTTATATTACGTCTTGTTGCCCCAAAGCTGTTATGAATAAAGATTTAAATCACCTTATTACCCTAAAATGTAAAAATTTAAATTTTCAACTTTAACATATTTGTAAATTGTAATATCCGTCCAGGTTGACATCTGCACTAAGGGGGGCTACACACCGCTACACATTGCTAGCCACTACGGACAGGCTAACATGGTGCGCTACTTGCTGGAGAATGGTGCCTCAGTCAAGGCTCAAACTTCCCATGGGTAAATTGTTGGATATATTAGTATATTATAATTATTCTATATTCTTTAATAGGTCATACGGTAAAGGAAAACAACGTAAAGAGACCTGCAAGTTTCAAAAGACCAGTCAAGTCCGCTAATCCGCACTTAGCTGGAGTGAACTATGGCCCGCAATAGTATTGATGCTTCAATAGGCCTTGTTTAATGCAGCATTGTAATATAATATTTACGCCAAGTTACATAAAAGAGGCCAAAAATAATAAATATGTATAACAAGAGATGGCAATTATAATATTAATATGAAAAAAGTGTATTAAGAAATAACTACTAAGAAACTACAAATGAAATGTGATATTCCATATTATAAAATTTGGGAGATATGACTTTTTGCACATAATAATTACCTAATTAATAGGTTTTGTTTCAATTTAAAATTTCTTTAAATTGCTATTTATTAAGTTTAAACCAAAATATCCCTTACCAGCTACACCGCGCTTCACCACGCCGCGCAACAAGGACACATCAATATCGTCAACATTCTCCTCGAGCATAAAGCAGATGCTAACGCGACTACAGTTGTAAGTAATATAATAACTAAATTATGTTAGTAGTTTTTACTACACATATTACTATTATTATTATTTATTATTATTTTTATTTCATTATTTAGCCATTATTTCTATAAACATTTTCCTCCAACAGAACGGCCAAACGCCTCTTGACATAGCGTCCAAACTCGGTTACGTAACAGTGATGGAGACGTTGAAGGAAGTGTCCGAGCCGTCGCTGGCGGTCGCCGCCGCCGACAAGTACAAGGTGGTAGCGCCCGAGACCATGCTCGAGACTTTCATGTCGGACTCTGAGGAGGAAGGAGGTAAGGCTTGTTAGCTTATTGTCGCCTTAGTGCTTATTTGTTCAAACTACCAATACTTTTTGTACTTTACAGTAGAGTTTTTTTCCTCCATTTTAAAATAAAAACAAAGTTTTATTTATTAGATATATATACTCGTACACATGTAGATAAAATACATCTTTTCGGCTTTCTTTAATGTAAAATGTGTATGTTTTACTAATAGAAATGATGTTTAGTATTCAATAATTCTGTATTAAAAACTCTTTTATAGAAAAGAATAGTATTTCGGTTGGTTTGGTTGTTTGGACAAATGACCTTATCTTGTTTGTACCGACTCTCTTAGAAAGGAGAGTATTTATGCGACTGCGTTTTAATTATAATTGTACTTTATGCGAATTGATACCGCCTTTCAAAATAAAAATATTCTTATGTTATTCTTTCAAGAATTTATTCAATTCTTTACAAAATCTCAAGTTATTGGCATTTTTAGAACACCTCTCTTTTTTCCTCTGTGTTTGTTATTTAAAAAAAAGTATAACGATACATAATATGATGAAGAATTTAAATTATAAAGTTGAGTTTGGTTTTTAATTTTTTTATTATTCTTTATTTCATACGCGGAATCATACTATTAGTATAAATGCAAAAAGTCAGGTAATCTGTGTGTTCATACTTTTTTACCCTCTTAGTGCTCTATGGATTTGAATACAATTTAACATGGAGATAACTTATATCCTTACTGACTGACAAAGACTATCCTTCATCAAAGTACCCACCACACAAACAAAGCTGTAAACAAAAACTACAATATGACACATAAACACAATGTAATCCTAGGTGAAGACACGATCCTCAACGACCAGCCTTACCGCTACCTGACGGCGGACGATATGAAGTCGCTCGGCGACGACTCGCTGCCCATAGACGTGACGAAGGATGAGCGCACCGAGTCTGCCATGAGCCATAAGAATGTTATGGAGATATCTCAAGGTGCTAACTACTTTATTTTTTATAAAATAATCTATATAGGTATAGGTAATAATAATTACGTAAGTGAAGAGAAAAATTTGTACGCTTTTTTTAAGCATATTTCGTGTGATAATGTGTAATTCAAGTGTGAGCATTGGTCTGGACTTTTTTTTTTTGAAGTAATAATTATTTGCAATTTTTTTTTAAAATAAATATGTTTTAAAAACATTTTAAGACAATGCACCCTCTATTGAATTTACCGGATATTATTATTTACATTCTTAATATCAAAAACGTTAAAACTAATATTTAATTAATACCTATTTTCAATAACATTGAAACTAATATTTAGTTAACAGTTCATTACATACCAGGCTCAGTAAACGGCATGCCGTACCAGCCACAGCAGGAGGTGGTGGTGAAGAGCATCAGCCGCTACAGCGCGGCGGCGCCCGAGGGATACTGCTACAACGTAGACCCCACACAGCCCAAGTCAGTTGTGACTCATGTATTGATATTTTGCAGTTATACTTCTTTTGGCACGTTTGGAAAAAAATATGAAAGTAAAATTTTTACGATGCGCGCGCACACCGACAGCCAAAAAGTGACATGATGAAGTTAGCTATTTTGGTTCTGTTTCGCCACAGAAGTATAACTTCTTGCGTGCGTACATAAGTACACACACGTTTTTTTTTTATTTATTTGCTTTTCAAAGGAAATATACGGTACAGTAAATAATTATATTACATACATACATATATGGTGCAGTAAATAATTACTTAAAACAATCAAGTTTCCACTGATTTCTATTACATGGAAAAAGCCAGCCATCCAATACGATGTATTAAAATGATGCAGTAATATGTAGATATTATGGCAAAATCAAATATTGTGGACAATTAATCATATTAATATTAAAAAGTAATTTATGTTTGCCTCGTAGCGTTCTCGTAGACTTAAAAAGTGCTTTTGTGAAATGAAATATATTTTATTTTGATTTTTTTTACAAGGGTGAGGGAGGTGAAGGTCACCTGAAAATGAAATAAAGTAGAAAATATAAAGTATATTCGAAATTATAGTTAAAAATTATTTGATATGTTCATTTTTACTGTATTTCAGACTACTTGGTGCTTAATAATAAAATATTAAATTATGCGCATGCCAACTCTGGATTCTTGAAAACAGGAAAAAACTACAGTGGAAAAAGTAAGTTATTTAAAATAGAATGTAGAAGTAAAGCTGAAAATATAATGAGTAAATAATCTTAATAGAGATGACGAAGAATGATATTTTACGAGTATATTGATTTCATAGAGACACTTTTTTAGATTTTCTTTAATTGTGGATTTTCAAAATTTAGAAAATCCAACTCGTAATTATTTTACAATTTAGTTTTGTAGTAGTGCTACATTAAATAAGCATACATATAACAAGTCCTGTATCTGAATCAAAAACTAAGATGGGAAGCAAAACTAATGCTACGAGTATTATTGCTACACCTATGATTTTAAAATAAAAAATGGACGGTTTTGTGTGTATGTCACGGTATCTTCGTCTATTACATACGGAACTCAAGATTGTTTTTTTAACTAGCAGATCCTCCTAGATTAATAGATTTTTTTTTTCGACTACATTGTGATTTAAAAAAAACTTCCTTATGTCGTTCTGGGAGGACGTGCTGTTTTTCTTATTCTCAACTTTTAGGGGTAATCCCATAAGCATTAAGAAAAAAAGCCATGGCTTAGGACGGAATAATTACAGGACATTATTTGCTTCACACAGCTTCCTAGTATCGTTCCTGGTGGACGCGCGGGGCGGAGCCCTGCGCGGCAGTCGCGGCGGCGGCGTGCGCGTCATCGTGCCGCCGCTCTCCGCGCAACAACCGACGCGCATCACTTGCAGGTCGGTACTTACTGCATGTTTATTGTACACCTTTGTAATATTTCTCATATATATATATATATATATATATATATATATATATATATATATATATATATATATATATATATATATATATATATATATATATATATATATATATATATTCAAAAGGAATTCCTTATCCATACTAATATTATAAATGTGAAAGTGTGTGTTTGTTTGTTTGTCCTTCTTTCACGTCGAGACGGAGTGACGGATTGGCGTGATTTTTTGTGTGGAGAGAGTTGGAAGGCTGGAGAGTGACATAAGCTACTTTTTACTGCGGGAAATAATCTAATACCCACGGGAAAACACGTTATAATACGATCCAAAAAAATATTTACGATCAGAATTACTTGAAACTTGGTATTAATGCTCTTCAATAAAATTAAATAAATATGTATTTTAGCATTTTTCAAAATTCATCCCATAAGGGGGTAAAATAGGGGATGAAAGTTCATATGAAACTATCTTTTAAGAGATTTTGTTGTAGTTTTAGTGCGAGCAAAGCCACGGGTCCCGCTAGTACTTTTATAATTCGTTTCCAAGCTTCCAAAATTTAGCACTATTGCAGTTGTCAATGATATGGGCACTTACTTTTTATGGGCACTATAGCTAATTTTAAATAAGCAATTCTTGTACATATATGGATCATTCCATGCCAAATCGACCAATGGTTGGAATCGAACCCTTTCAATTTCGATGAAATTTGGTAGGAAGTTTTATTTTATCACAAAACAAAGTTCTATCAAAGGAAAAAAAAATATTTTTTTAAAAGTTATGCAAAATTTTATTTTTAATTATTTTTTAAATATCTCGAAAACTATTATAGCTACAAAAAATTTCTTGGATTCGTTGTAAAAAAAATACTTGGGCCTATGAAAAGAAATATATTTTGATGTAGTAGATTTGATGATAAAAGTAAACTTTCCACCAAATTTCCTCAAAATTAAAAGGGATTGATTCCAACTATTGGTTGATTTGACACGGAGCGATCCTTTTAAATACCTACATTTTTTGGTGTGTCTTGAAAACGATTATAACGAATCGGATCAAATTTTGTTTTTAGATAAGGTTTTTATTTTAAAGTTTACTTATTTAGGTGTCTTTTCTGAAAAAAACACATTTTTTATCTTTTCCGAAAAACGCTGAGCACAGCTGGATCGCCCAGGTACTTTAATAATTAATGAGAATTATAATAGTCTTCAGAATGCAAAGGATACAAAATCACAAAGTTAAAATTTGACAAATATTTTTTTTTTCAATATTCGTTTTCAGATATTTGAAACCATCACGCATCAATCACATGCCACCCCTGATGGAGGGAGAGGCGCTTGCAGCTCGCGTTCTAGAAATGGGACCAGTGTCTGCAAAATTTTTAGGGTAATTACGTTTTATAAATTATAATACATTCAAAAATATTAATGAATAAACACAGACATTTCCATTCATTTTTAATTTTAATGTAACAAAAATATTTAATATAAGTAAATATTATGTTTCTATATGTCACTACAAGTATAGTATTATGTGATCTGTGCTACTAGTATACTTACTAGTAGCTCCCGGTAGTGAATTTTTTATAGGGTACCAACCTGATGTGAAAAATACGTATTTTTGAAAATCAAAAAATGTTTCATAGCCTTAAAATTTGTACATTTTTATGTATCAAAACATTTTTTAAATAAAAGGGAAAGACACAAAATGTCGAATAAACGTTGGACAACAATTTTAAAGCCACAACAAAATAATTCGTCATGATTCTTTCTAGTCTCCTTGATTGCTGTAAGCGAAAAGTCTAAATATAAAATCATAATATATTTACGAAAAAAAATCGAAAAGAAATAATAGATTTATTTAAATCATCATACAATTATCCCACTAGGCCAGTAATACTGGAAGTGCCGCACTACGCGTCGCTACGCGGCAAGGAGCGCGAGATCGTCATTCTGCGTTCCGACAACGGCACGTCGTGGCGCGAGCACAGCGCTGACGCGACCGACGACGTCGTGCAGGACATACTGCATGAGACCCTGGAGATAGAAGGTGGGAGGGAGTGTGCATGTGTGTGTGTGTGTGTGTGTGTGTGTGTGTGTGTGTGTATGTGTGTGTGTATGTATGATACCATGGAAACCGTATCGTAACTACTAAGAAACAAAAAGATACATAGCTAAATTAAATTTAAATCGACCAATTAGATTTGTCTGTTTTTGTCGTTGTACTCACTCTTTTCATGAGAGAACTCCAGGTTTACTTATAAAAAAAAGGAAAAAAAGGAGTAATTTAGAGAAGTGTATGTTTATTGTTACACAATAATTTAACCTATTTGTCAGCCATTCATTTTTTTCGATAGTGGTTCTACACAAATTTCAATTAATATAAAAATTATAAAGGTGAAATGATTTCGTATGATTCGTATTTTTAGTGAATACCTAATTATATACCAAACAAAAAACAAACTCGTACTTAACAGCAACAAACATAAACAACACTTACTATATAACACAGAAACAAACGAAGAAGACAAGGGTTGGGACGCGCCGCGCGTGACCCGCATCCTCACGCACGACTTCCCGCAATACTTCGCGGTGATCTCGCGTATCCGCCAAGAGGTGCACGCCATTGGACCTGAAGGTACCGAGCTAGCTGTATATCGTCATCTCAGCCCTTATTTGTCCAAACGAGCAATTCACTGGAAGATTTTTTAATACATATTTATTGACTTGACTTGACTTGATTTTAAATGTGTCTGTCAATACTGGTCGTATAAAATAAAATTTTTACTATATTATATTTACATGCTTAAGAAATGGAGGATGAATATTGCGATCTTCTTTATTTCGAGCTTTTACAGAAAATTTATTGATAGAAAAATCCAATAACTTAGACTAATTTATGATTTGAACCTAGAACTTCTGGATCTGTAACCGCACATGCTGGCCACTTAACCAACGAGGCAGCTATGCACTATCAATACATCAATATAACTATTTATTTAAACACATGAATTACCTGTAATTATTGCAACAGGTGGCATGGTGTCGAGCTCGGTGGTGCCGCAAGTGCAAGCCGTGTTCCCTCACGGAGCCCTCACCAAGAAGATCAAAGTGGGCCTTCAGGTAAACCTATTCAAGCCTCGTAAAGGCGTTAAGGATATGAATTTGAAAAAGATAACAGTCAACAATGTTTCTAAGAAGAAACGGTTCTCTTTAATTTGGTAGTTTTATCTTATTATATAATATACGTCTATACAATAAACCGATCAGTATTTTATAGTGAGACCGTATACAATAATTATAGATGTCGACTAAGTCGAAATAATTAATAATCAAAGCTTATGGATTGTATCGAAATATGTTTTTTTAAGGATCTTAGCGCTAATGTCGATTGTGGAAATGTTGGAATATATTATTTTTGGGCTTAACAGGTAATGTTAACATTATCTTATGTTTGTTGAAGTCCAATTCAGTTTTTATGGCACAATTGGATTATTTTCGATACAAATCGAAATTTAAAAAAAATATACTTTAAAATGTTTCAACATTTACACACTTTTCAAATTTAGTTATTCTAAATTATGATAATATATAACGTCATTAGCGTTAAATATCAATTAGTTTTAAGACAATAAGGAATTTTTGATGTTAGCATACATATATGTAATTATTTTTAATGAAAAAAAAAAACATATATTCTTAAAGGAATATTAAATAAAGGTGTATTTGTAGAAAATTCAATTTTTAACGCCAATCACATTGTGTTCTATCATAACGATCATAGTGATTTTACCTAAGAAGTACAAATATGGATGCCAAATTTTTATTACATTTAATTTTGTATCTTATTGCAGATTATATTTATTTTATTATAAGAAAGTTTTTTTAGATATTATATTATATACAAACATTTATTTGCATTGGAATATTAATTATAGAATATAACTTTTTATCTTTTTTATTAATTAGGCCGATGTTAGGTTCTCTTAGAGGTGGTATGTCACTGGTCAAATCTCTTTTTCGTCAAAATCGGATGAATTCAATAATTATTATGCATATACATATGAATTTAAATATGCGTATTTGATTTAAATTTTTTGACAGTCTTATTCGATTAACGTAAGGAACATAACGACTTATCGTTTCCTGTCACGACACGAGATAATCATTAAAGTTTGATTAAATATATTTATACATATAATAAAATTGTAACTAAGCCGAATCTGTATATTAAATATTTTTTGGAAAATCTTATTGAAATAGACATTATTATCGATACAGATGCCGAATCTATAGTTTTTAGAATGTTTGTCTGTCTGCCTGTTACCGCATCACGGAAAAACTACTGGAGGGATTTTGATGACATTTGGTATGATGATAGCTGGTTATTCGGGTCAACGTATAGGATACTTTTTACCGCAGGAAAATGTCTAATTTCTGAGATAAAATACAAAACTGTAATGTAATAGTCTACTAATATGTAAAACCTAAGAATTTGGTTTTTCGTCATCTGAACGCGAGTGGAGCCGCGGGCAATGCTAGTGTTGAATAAAAAGATAAATAAACCACGAATGTATTCGAAACAATATAGAAATTAGTGAAAAATTAATTAGCCTTTACAAAAAGAAGACATTTGATCAATGACATACCCATAGCAATGTAAAGTGAACGAAAATGACTGCTTAGAGAATGCAGCTAAAGTGTTTAACTGTATTTTATATATTGAACGGACAAAAATTGGCTACAAAAATTTGATAACTTTATAAGTCTTAGTTTAAATTTTACCAAACTTTACACGAGTTTTCGAAATTTAGATTTTAATTGAAATCATGAATTTAGTACTTACTAGAACTATTATTATGAATAAAAGCAAGTAGATTTTTTACGTTCATAACTTAAGTAATTTAAACGTGTGATTATTTACACTTAAAAAATAATGATATTTAAAACATATCGTTACCAAAAAGTTACCTTTAATTAAGACATACATACGTTACTCCTGAATGTTATACCCAATAAATTTAGTATCTCTTAAACATACTGTAGATGAAAATAAATGAATTTTGACGTCAATCGTTTTTCAATTGAAATAAGTTTTTTGAATATGAAATCACTAGAAGTTCTCTCACATATGCGTGGTTGGATACTATATACGTATGTAGTCTCCTGTTGGTCTTTAGGTTAGTTAGCATGTAACAACGTGTTATGGAATTAAATTTTCTAATATATAATTATATTAATATGATAATTTGTTAGTTTTACGTTTTGCCATTGTCATAGATCTTGTACGTATTTGTTTGTGTGAACAATTTGGAGTGACGTACTAATGTTAGGTAGTTATAGTATTTTAAGACACTGCTAAATTTATTGGGTAATGTTTGTTTTAAGCTTAAGATTATATCTACTGTTGTGCGATTGTGAACTGTATTTCCTAAAGACCAAACGTGAGATTTGCATGTATATTTGATTTGCATTATTTTACTTATAAGCTTTTAAAGTGTTTTTGTTGAAGCGCATGTGTGAGAAATATTTGGTATGATTTCTGTGCTTTTCTTGTGATTTCATAATTCATTAACGCTTACGCACCTTGGTCTCCATCACCTTCTGTTCACTAATCATCACCACTGTTATTTCTAAAGTTTAGCTTCTTCTATAATTTATATGGCGTTGAATCGGGTGAGTAATACTTTTATTACGTTTGGTCTTTAGTTAACAAGTTTCATAATCTCTAACAAAGGAGAAGAAAATAAAAACAAAACAATTTTGCAGGCGCAAATAATAGATTCGGAGCTAACAGCTAAGTTGCTCGGTCGAGGGGTGGCGGTGTCGCCGGTGGTGACGGTAGAGCCGCGGCGGAGGAAGTTCCATAAAGCCATAACCCTGAGCATGCCGGCGCCACGTCCGCACACGCAGGGCATGACCAACCAATACAGTACATCATCAGCCCCAACTCTTAGACTACTCTGTTCCATCTCAGGTACGCCTACATATTTGATTATGTTGTTACCCCTTAGGAATTTAGTCACTGAATTCAATATTTCTTTATTGTAATACGATAATAATATGAATATTTTGGGAATATTAAATATGAATATTTTGATAAATTGTTTTTAGTGACTAAAATAGTTTTGTAATTTGTGAAGTGTTGCAATGGAGTATGGCTTGTGATATCAGCTATTTATTATGATATGTGATAACATTGTATTACGGCTTTGCCGACGTCAAAGGTAAGTAAGCTATTGAAGTACGAGTATCGTCTAAAGAGTAATGCTTATTGATATTTATAGGTATCTACGTAATACCGATATTCCATTACAACACACAGTAGTAGTAAGTCATAGACCGGCTCCATGAATTAAACGTTACTTACATGTATATTGGCTAGATAATTTCATACGAATCGGTAGCAATAGTATACATTTCCAATTTCTTAGATTTACTATTTAAAAAGATAGTTCGATTAGTAATTACTTATATTGTATAGTTTTTCTTCTTTAAAAAAAATAATGCTACCGTAGTTATATTATGACGATTAATCATATTTTATTAGAAACAAAACTATCCCAGATATCTAGACAGTGGGATAAGCATGTTAATCGAAAAACATAATTAGTTTAGACCATAATTTTCTTCAACTCTACAAATTTATCAGAATACAAACAGTAAATAGGTAGGGAAACATCAAAATTGTATACCGTATCTATTAAAAGCGCTTATAGCAAATACACAGAGCAGCTAAAGGGAGATGTCCCTATGTGTGCGTTTTGTGCGTGTCTACATTGTCTTTGTTCTCGTGTGTTTGTGTGTGTTGCACGCTCACCGTGTGTGGCGTTAAATTAAACGCTGCCTTCTATTCAACGCGCACCAACAGGGGTATTTCGCAAAAGATCTCTCGAAGGTAAAAAAATACTAGACATACTTTACAAATAACTAAAAAATCAGTACGTCGGTTAAGATTCACGTTTTTTTTTTAATTTACTTTTTATTTGTCCCTAAAATATTTTGACCCTTTCTCAACCATCAATCACTATTATTGATATCTATACGTTAGTCATAGGGCTATAGATGTCAATAATACTTTTTATTTTCTCCCTTTATCACTTTGAATGCTTTTTCCATATCTTGTTTTACATACATTCTATCTCTATGCACGGGCTGAAAGTTTTTGCTTTCTTATTTCACATACACTGTATCATATACAATTAATCTTGGGATTACAAAAAGATGCACAGCAGTTTATATCACTTAATCTCGGTTTAGCAAGACTTTTTCCTATGCAGGATAATTAGACGGTTTCTACAATAAAGGCACATTATGAGAAATTGTAGCACGAATGTATCGGTTGTGATGATAAGTATGATGGTAAATACCGTGTCGGTGCCACACACCATCTCACATTACACATTTCTGCGTCAATATTCCCAAAGTTTTATTATTTTGCTTCTACTGGTCAAGTTCTTTTCCAAAACGGCCTATCAGTTTCATTTTCTTTACCATCTTATCTATTTTATCACATTTATTTGTATCATTACCTCACCATTCAGGACAGTTTTTGTTATTCAGGTCAGTTTTGATTTTTTGTTCTTTTATTTTAAAATTTATTTCAGTGATTGTCCTTCGAGAGATCTGTTTTCCGATAAATCAGACCAGAATTTTTACCAATCGATTTAAAATTTACATTGAACCATTATTTTTAATATACAGCACTATGCTTAAGTAACCAAAACCTTATAAAATGTGTCACATTTTTAATCACTTTCATTAAAATAAGTATAACACGGTACGTTATATTAGTTATTTTCCTATGATATGTCGTCCTTGCTTGTTGTGTGTTTGCTATAGGCCGTTTTGGAACCATTTTATTTTATTTTTATTGTTTATTAACCTATCCAATTAATTACTTTAATATTTAGTTTCAAAATCAAAATAAAGAAATTGATATTTTTATAAAATTTTAAATTGTTAATACAACACTTTCCCTTTCAGTACATTTTCTGACATGTTTAAATTAGTTAGTAGAGAAGTAAAGATAAGGCATTGTATATAAAATACATATTGAAACGCTTTATTGCATGCATTAAAATGTTGGAGAAGACAAAATTATTTTGGCAGCTGAAATAGCATTGCAACAGCTATACTGCCTCTGTAGCTTGTAATATTGGAACTTTAATAAAAAGAAGATCTAATGACATATATATACCTAAATTAATTAAGAATTATGAAAACTTATAAAGTAAAAGCTAAAATGTTTGAACAGGAGGAACTAATCGGGCTCATTGGGAGGATGTAACAGAAAATACACCATTAACGTTTGTAAACGATTGCGTTTCGTTCACTACTACTGTGTCTGCTCGATACTGGCTCATCGATTGTAGACACGTGGAAGATGCTACTAAAATGGCAACTGAATTATACAGGTAAGAATCGAACTACATAAATGCGAAAATTTCTGTCTGTATGTTTGCTATTCTGTTTGAAAATAAAGATACTGAGCCACTGTTAGGAATCTAGGGACGCATCCAAGTGGAGCAAGGGTAAGCGGCTAGTAATTGAATAGTAACTTAATAAAGTCTTAACATAATCTTATATTATTAATATAAAAAAATAGTTGTTTTTTAACATATTCTATCATTTAGGGAGGCAATCCATGTACCATTTATGGCTCGTTTCGTCGTTTACGCAAAAAGAACAGACGAGTGCCAAGCTCAACTACGAATGTTCTGTGTCACTGATGATAAGGAAGATAAAGCTCTGGAGAGAATTGAAAGATTTATACAAGTGGCGAAAAGTCGCGATGTTGAGGTAATATTGTTTTGATGACACGTTATCATTTGTTAGGTTTCACATTCTTAGACATCGTATAAACTACCTGACCTACATAATAAATTGTTAAATGGATATTACTGAGTGAAGGTTATTTATATTGATTTATTGATTCCTCTTTTTTTATTTGTTGCGTATGCAGAACTTATAAGTAATTTATTTTCTGGTAATCATTCTATGAGTACTTAAATATCTTAGCAATTCTAAATCTAACGTTAAATAACCAACGGTCTAGGTACACGAAGGCAAACCCGTTTATCTTGAATTCGGTGGGAATCTCGTGCCAGTTGCAAAATCTGGTGAACAGCTATCAATACCTTTCCGAGCATTTAGAGAGAACCGAGTAGCGTTCCCGGTAATGATAAAGACCCAAGACTTGGAACCGATGTGTCGATGCCAATTTATGAGAGATCCAAAAGTTCCGAAAGGCGAACCTTCGCCTACACCTGTAAGTACATTGTGCCTTCAGAAAATCATTAAGCTAGTAAAGTTTGTTTCCCGAATATAGCCAAAACACTATTTCCGCTTTAATTTATCATGCTATTTGACAAACTCCTTGCAATCCATTACTGTGTTGAATATTATTTTTAAGATTGCGGTACTGAATATAATGGTACCAGATGACTTACCAGTAGAAAGAACTTCACCGTTACCAGCGGACATGGTGCCGAGACGTACTGAGGAGCAAGAGTTGATTTGGCGTCAACGACTTAGTGACCCCAGGTACCGACAACCTACCTCCCTAGCATACTAAATCTTCAATCTTGTTATACATATAACTTCGGTCTTAACTTAACCATTATAAGATAACCATTTGATAAATTAATTAAAATAAGAAGTGCATCTAGACGAAAACAATATGATTATTATATTTTAATATATTTAGAAGACCTAGAAGGTATGTATTCGATTTAACAACACATCGTTATATAAACGAGAACATTAATGTAAGTATATAAATGTTTACGCAAGGTTATATTTATAACAAGATTGGTTTGATGCAGTAATGAGATTAGCCTGATTTACCCGACGGCTCAGAACACTAGGTAAGACCCATAGTACTAGAACAGTATTAAGTTGTTATTTCATTCTAGAGCTTGTCTGAGAGCGTAGGCAAGTAGTGTATATTATATAATTGTGTTGCGTGAAAAGAAAACCAAAAAAAATATTCTTTTTAGGTTGGAAGATATTTGTAATTTGTTAGGTAAGGATTGGGTTGCGCTCGCTTACGAGCTGGGCGTAAGTGTCGCGACCGTCAACCAGATACAGGCAAAGAGGATCTCTGCGGCGGAACAAGCTCAGTTGATGCTGAAGTTATGGAAGACTCAGTCGGGGACTAAGGCTCAAGGTAGTAGATGTTTCTTTATTATTTTTCAATACTCAAATTTCTGTGTCTTTTATATATTTTTGATGATGAGATGTTTGTGTTTTAATTTTAATCACTTAAAATAATGGAGAAATAAGAATAAACAAGCAATGATAGTGAGAATGTTTATTAAAGGATGTGTTTTAGTGTTATAAGGCGAGTTAATATAGTGCGAAAAATATATTTTATATACATAGATATTTTACATAAATATTTACATTTAATATAGGTAATATATCTTCTATATGCTTGGATTTATATACAAATATTTTTAAAACCAAACAGTTTGTTTATGGTACATATTATATTTTCTATTTAGTTTTAATTATTATTTATTTAATTTGTGTTTCATATTTTTAAAGTAAATAATAACCAGAAATAAGTTCATTATACTTTACTGGTAATATATTTATATATAAAACACCCCTAAGAGGGTGAAATTGGGGGGTTGACTTTTATTTTTTTCTCTGGGCCGATTGACTCGAAAATTATAACAAGGTACACATTGTATACTTAATAATTTTAATTGATGAGTAATGTGCATACACAATTAGCATTCCCAAGGAGGGTTGATGTCAGGCAGGCGGCCGGTCGTAAAACTTTTGCCAAATCCTATCAGCAGAACAGAAAATGTACTGCGCCGACCCCAAGTGATTGGGAAATGGGCAGGTAGAAGAAGAAGAAGTGCATACACAGTACTCTTCTATTAAAATTATGAGACACGTGGTATTAATTACTTATAACATAAAACCAAAGAATTTGTTTTTTTTTTGTTTTAACGCCAGCGAAGCCGCGCATTCTGCTAGTGATTTTTTTACGTTGTCTAGCTCTAGATGCTTTAAATATGTCAATAAATATATTAATTTAACGGCTCATTAACGTAGATATAATAATGTTTATTTAATGATTTTTTAACGATAACGATGTAGAATACATAGATTATCTGAAGAAGTAAAATATATTTTTTTCATTTTAATAATAATTTTAGGTAACCTATTGTATACTCGCTTCTCCTGTCTTTTGCCTAACTATTTTTTATTTTTCACGTTTACTATATTAATTAGTGAATATTTAAGCAAGAAACCTAGTAAATGATTATTTTAAATTATTACAAGTGAAATAAATTTTGCGACATTTTTAGACAATTCATTGGAGTTAGCACTATGTCGCATTGGAAGAGACGATATTATCGCACCGCAATCGGAACTAACAAATGAACGAAGAATTCAAAGAAATATATACCAAGAGAGACAAGCTTCGGAAGAAATTGAAGCGTATAAAGGTATTTTTAAACCCTTCAATACATTTTTTGGATGTTCACGTTACTGTTAAGTTATTTAGCCTCACATAATATTATTAATTCTATAGTAGTAAAGCTATCCGTTACATATTTTGCTAAAGTAATATTAATTACAAGGAGTGTACGATAAAATTATGAAAATTACAGATCTTTTTGTTTTCTTAAATAATCTAAAAAAACTTTTATTTGTTCATGTAAATGGCAACTTCAATCAGTACAAATAAATTTGCTACAATAAATATCAAAATAAAGAACACACCACACATTTTATAATATTATTTTTTACTTACAGCTGAAGAAGACAATAAGCTAAAAGAAAGTATTTATGATGATAGTGAAATCGAAGAAACAACAAGAACAGAGGACTTAGACCAAGACGAAGCTAAATATTCACCCGAAGAAAAATCGGTAGAAAAAAGCGAAATGGATAGGACACCTACACCGAGTGAAGAAAGTGAAGAAGATGAGGGTAAGTATATTTAATAATACATATATACATAAAATAATACATATTTATAATATGTGTGGCCCTTTCTTAACGTCCCTCTGCTCCAGGCCATAGTCCACCACGCTGGCCAAATTAGAGTTGGAAATCTTCACATGTCTTTTGAAAACTAGTTAGGTTCTCTCAAGCTTACAAGAATCTGTGTTCTGGGAATGGTGTTCTTACACCGTAAGACGATTATTGAAAATAAATCGCCCATAATAATATCAGAGGTGCGACCCGGGTTTTGAGACCACTTTACTTGATTTTCTAAGCAAGATTATCCCCAGTGGCCTACCACTGCCATAATATAAAAAAATATAGATACAAATAAATTTATTTAAAAATACCTACATGTTTATTTATGGACATTTTAGATGTAAAACGTAGTGTGGCAGAAAGGAAAGAACAAATAACAAAAAAGTTAAGTTGTAGCAAAATACCATCATCGAAACAGAAAAAAGAATTACGCGAAGAAATTATAGAAATAAAAACGCAAATTAAGCCAGACATTAAAAAATTCCAGGACATCGAGCAACAGGTATGCATAGCTTTGAGCAAAACAATTTTCTGAAGATATTTTTATGTATAATTTTACTTTATCTACATTTTTAGGCAAGAGCTGAATCAAAATTGGAACTTGTTCGCCCTAAAAGCTCACCATCATCAGAAAGAGTTGATGTAGATGCCGAAAAAGAAACTGAAGTACGTAAAGAAATCGTTAAAGAAAAGAAGGAGGAATTAAAACAAGAAAGGGCAGTAGAACAATTTAGAAAATATGACCCGTCATCGCCAGGCAAACCTACACCCAAGCATTTGCAAAGACATATGCGTAATGAATCCATGAGATTCCCCTCCGGTGATTTCTCTAACGTAACCATTACCCCAAGAAAATCTATCACAGTTGAAACATCAGAAACAAAGCACACAACATTTGAAACTAAAACTGACACCTTTACAAAAGAAATGATTTCGCAAAAAGAAATAGACAGCGCACGGTTAGAAGAAAAATTAGACGATGGTGATAGATCTCCTGAATTAGTAACAGAAGATTCAAAGGATATGGCGGAAGCGCCATTAAAAGATAAAATAAATGCTTTTGAAATAAAAATATCAAAAGAACCAACAATCGAACCGTCTAAAACTATAAAGCTTACCAAGGAAGCACTAAAACGACATACACAAGAACAAGATCAAGCGTTGGAATATACACAAGCCTTTGTTAGAGACCAATCAAAGCAAATATCAAGTACAGAAACCCAAATAATTGTTATTGAAACTAACAAGCAAATCGGCAGTGTAAAATCTGTCAAGGAGACGATACAACATTTTGATTCCAAGATCAAACTCGATGATAAACCAAAACAATTCCCTAAAGCTATGAGAACTGACTCCACATTAGTACAGGTATCATCAGAAGAAGACAGTGAATTTTTAAAGAAATCCACAGACTCAGAAACGGAAACAGAGTCCCAAACAACTGTTAAAGTTGAAAAAGATAAAAAATCAAAGTTCGAAATTACTAAACATTCATTTGAAACTCGTACTGATCTTAAAGATTCATTTGACTTAAAACCAAAAGACAGTGTAAAGGATACAAAGAAAGACGATGATGACAAAAAAGATAATCAAGCTGTGATTATAAAAGAGCAAAAACTTGAAAAGCAATTGACCGATGAACTTCGGTTACAAGTAAGTGAAGAAGAAATATCAGAAGCGTTAGAAGAAAAAGATGTCTCAGTTGATGACAAATTAAAGGAAAAGGTAAAACATTGTAATAAAAACCATGTAAAATTTAGTTTATATTTTTATGTCAGATACAATATAGTTTTTTTTATAGATTGAAACTCAACACTCAATAGCAAGCACAAAATCTGATATTAGCAAACACACTAAAACTGACTCTGTTGGATCAGACTTACAAGATGTTCCAGGCCGAAAGATCTCCCAAGAGTCACCTTTACCGTCTGGAATTGATAAAACCGATTCCTATGCGGATTTACAACAAAGTACAGAGAAGGATGTAAGCTTTGTATCGCAGACTGAGTCTAAGGTAAATATATAAATAAAATAAAGGAAATGTTATTTTTAACATAGTTTATGAAAATAAATCTAAGAGTTTAAGTCAAAGTATAGTAGTATAAGTATTAGAAATTAAGTATTAATTTAATATGTATGTTTTTTTTTTATATTTAACTATGTATTTTTATATATTAACATTTTGCAGATATATTCAAAGGAATCTAAACATAGAAGCGATTCATTAGATGAAGCTTCGCAGTTTTCAGATTTAGATGACCAGATGGGATTAAGTCCTGCACACAGACCGACAGATAAGCAAATTAATGAAGAAAAAATAGTAGAAACTGAAGAAAAATTAACTCGTATAACTGAAGAAGCCAGACATGAGACTCTTGAATTTTTGAAATTTGAAAGTGAACATACTGCACAAGTTCATGTATCTTCACTAACAGCTAAAGAACCCGAAAAGGTAACATGCATTTTTATTGAGTAAAACTTGAGTATATTCTCTTCAAAATAACTTTAATAAATATTGATTTACTTTTAAGGTCGTTACCAAAGAATCACCTGTCATCAGTGCTAAAGCACGCCAGTTTATCGAAACAGTTCCTGAAGATGATTCAGTACAAGAATGTTTCTTTTCTAAACGTATTTACTCAGATTCATTGGAAGACTCCGATCATACAGATTCCAGACGTCATTCTGAAGCAGATTCTTTAAAATCAGATCAGTCTGATATCAAAGCCAAAATATCGTCATCTGATTTCGATGAACGTGCAGAATATGAAGGTACAGCTGATTCTGGAAGTGGTTTTGGTGACGAAAAGTTCGAGGAAAGTATTGGTTTCACAGCTATTAAAATTGACACTCAAGTTTTAGAATCACAAAAGCAAGACTCAGATTCGACATCAACACAAATAGATGAAGCAGAAATAATATTTAAGAAAATGCCACCCAAACGCCACTCCCGTACTGAATCTGTATCGATCACAAAGCTTAGTGATTTAGCGGATATAAAAGCATCTGCCAAACAAGAATTCCAAATGTTTGTTACAGAAGCTGAAGACATAGATCGATCATTTGATAAAGATGAACCATCGGATAAGATCTCTTCTGAGAGTAGTAGAGAAATTGAAATTTCCGATCGCAAATCATCTGAAGGCATTTCTGATAGGATTAGTTCAGAAGATGCTGTGACCGATAAAAAGACTTCTTCCGAGGAGGAACCACTAAAAGAAGATCAAGTGTTAGACAAGGAAAAGGAAAGAGAACCAACCAAAACAGTAAAAGAAATATGTAAAGAAGTCGAAGTAATCGATACAATGTCTAAAGGAGATACTTTGGATAAAGGTAAGTTTTACTTCTTTATATATATAATTTTTCTTTATTATATATATATATATATATATATATATATATATATATATATATATATATATATATATATATATATATATATATATATATATATATATATATATATATATATATATAAAGTTTTTTTAATATTATAATTTTTTTTATTATACTCGTAGTTGAACCAGATAAACGTCAATCTGTGACGTCTGTTGGATCTGGATCAGTAGGTGAGCTACGCTTAGATGAGAAACGCTTATCAGATGCGTACAGTCTTACTGAATCAAGAGATTATACATTTGAGGAATCTGAAGACGACATTGGAACGCATGGCACTCATGTAGATATAATAAAAGAAAAGTTTGAGAGCAAAGAAGAAATTGAAGAAAAACTCGAATCTCCTAGTAAGCGTAATTTAAATTATTTATATATTAAAATATATATATATATATATATATATATATATATATATATATATATATATATATATATATGTACATATAACATATTTTTTATCTATTTACAGGCAAGGTAACTGAACCGGGTAAAATAGCCAAGTTAACTCATGGAGACTCATTAGATGATGTAGAAGGTTTCCCTGAAGATCATGTTACTGATTATGTACACAAATTGCCACATATAGCAGAAGTCAGGTATATATTATTATTAAAACAAGTTAATAAAAAATGTTTTATTTTTTTTTATTAAAAATAAAGTACATATAAATTATTCAAATTTTGCAGCTTTATGCCAGATAAACAAATTACTAGACAATTTCTACTTAGGGAACGTGAGGAACAGCTGAAACGTGAACTTGCATCTGAAACTGTTTTAAGTAAATATGCAAAGAAACTCAAAGAAGATGATATTATTTTTAGTCAACCGGAAAAAGCTATTACAGCTGAAATTACGCAAAAAGAAGATGTGCAAATATCAATACAACCTAAGGAGGTTGTTGATGTTAAACCTGAGCATGATACAAAAGAGACGCATGAAAAAAAAGCTACAACGAGTACAGAATATAAATCTGGCGAATCAGGAGAAAAAATAAGCATCACAACAGTTTCTGATCTTCGTGAAGGCCCATCGGGAGAAGAAAATGTACGAACAACTGTAACTGAAACTGCAAAATTTCCTTCTGGCAGAGAAAAAGTCTCTACTAAAGTATCTGAAAGTACAAGAATACACAAAACAGAATCCATTGATAAATCCGTAAAAGAAACCACTGAGCCTTTAAAAGGAGAAATTAAAATTCATGGTGAAGAGGAAATTAGAGAAAAAATCAAAAAACATATTATTGCATTAGAAACTGATGAAAAACCAATAGATGAAAAGAAATCTACTACAAGCACAGAATATAAAACTGGTGACTCTGGAGAAAAAATAACCATCACTACAGTTACAGATATAAGTGATGGGCCATCTGGAGAAGAAATTTTACGAACAACTATAACTGAAACTGTTAAGTATCCTTCTGGCAGAGAAACTGTATCTACCAAAGTGTCAGAAAATATAAGATCACACAAAAAGGAAGCTATCGTAACCCGTTCAATGGGATTCTCTGAACCTTTAAAAGGTGAAATAAAATCTGAAAGTGAAGACAAAATGGAAGAAAAGGTTAAAAAAGACGACGCTATAACTTGTGAAACAGAGACAATTGATGGGAAAATGGGCGAAAAAATTTCAATAACTACTCGTACAGAAGTTATAAATACTCCATCAGGTGATGAAATTACTAAAACGACTGTTACTAAAACGACAACGTTTCCAACGGGAGAAGTGAAAACCTCTACAAGAGTATCAGAATGTGTAAAAACAGCGGAAAAGAGTGAAGTTTTGGAAGATATTAAATTGTCAAAAGACACTAAAGATGAAATTTCTTCCAAAGATTCTATGAGTAAAACGACGACAAAAATAGACACTGTGTACGGGCCTACAGGAGAAGAAATTACTACAGAAACTGTAACTGAGACATCTGTAATGCCAACAGGAGAAAATATAATTAAAACCACTGTCACTGAAACTACGAAATATCCATCTGGAAAAATTACTATATCAAAAAGAGTATCAGAAGAAATCGAATCAATAGAAGAAGAGGAGGAAATTATTACAACAAGCACATCTGAAGTTGCTGACCCTGGCTTAGAGGATAGACTTCAAAATATGCTAATGAAATCAGATGATTTAGCAGACGAGACGCACATGAAGACTTCAACTAAAACTAAAACCAGAACTGGACCTGGAGGAGAAGAAATAACGTCAACAACTGTAACGGAAGAGAGTAAAGCTCCTACTGGAGAAGTAAAAATAAGAACAACCGTGACTGAAGTAACTAAATATCCTTCTGGTGAAGAAAGTATATCTACCAAAGTATCAGAAACAATAAAATCTTTTGAAAGTCACATAAGTACAATTAAAGAATCAACATCAGTTAAAGATGACGTGATACTTTCAAGTAAAACATCTGAACCAGCCATAATAAAAGAAAAACTTTCCACAATAATAGATCCATCTCAAGTAAGCGAAACAGAGGAGAATAAATTCATTCCTGACTCAAAAAAAGATTTTTCAATTGATAAACAAATAACTAAAACTCAAACATCCAAAGCCGAGCTTGGTGCTGCTAGAGTAAAAATCCACGACATAGTTCAAACTATTGATAACACTACAGATGTAGAGGAATATCTTTCAAAAGATGAATTGAAAGATGCGCAAGAAATAACAAAAGAACAGGTTAAGCCTGTTATTGAAGATATCCTTCAAAAAGGAACTATGGTAGCTGCTGCTCGAAGTCCAGTTATAGATAAAGACCTTAAAACAATAAACAAAGAAATAGTTGAAACAGAAATGAGATTCTATGATACTAAAGTCCCTCAAAAAGAAGAGAGAAGACATTCTTGTATCAGTCCAGCGGTTTCATTAGAAAGGATTGCAGAGTCAGAAAGAGAAATGGAAGAAGATGTAGCTAAAAAAGAAACAGTACATTCTTCTAAAGAAGAGAAAATGAAACAGGAATTGAAAAAGTCTGATTCAGCTATGAAACAGATGGCTGATAATATAGAAATAATCATAAAACAAGCGTCGGAAGACTTAGATATATCAGAAGAATGCGTTTTAGAAAAAGAAACATCTAAAAAATTAGACGGTAAAGTTTCGGTAGACTCCATTATAGAGGAAGCAGTTCATACTGTAGAAAGTTATCTAGAAAAATCAGCTGATGTGAAAACCGAGGATGTCGAAATTACAAAAGAAACTGCTACATTTGAAGATACGAAAGCATCAAAGGAAAGGCCTGCCTTAATAAAGTCCCTTTCAAGAGATAGTGGAGAAATAGTAATTATGCCTAAAAAGAAACAAGTTAGAACATTCTCTGTGCAGAGTTCGCCGGATGAAGTTGAAGAGCAAATTTACACAGACTCTGAATCAGGTATGAATATTAAATAAATTAATTTAAAAAATAGCAAGAGATGTCGTGGGAAGGTACGAAGTTCCTATCGCTGTCTGCCCTTAGCTCATACATTAGGTCACACAAATTATGGCAATTTGTGTGACCTAATGTATGAGTACAATAAGGTATCATAAACATCAAGCAACGTACATTGTACATATTGAAGCTCTTTGAAGAAAGGCCTGCACAGATTGCACAATGCACATGAATTTCGTACAACATACATTCCTTAACACTTATAATCGCCTTGTACTTAAGATGACGTCATATTATGGCCTCCTCTTTGGTATCTGGTGGCAATAATTGTCACTAGAGTACACTAATGTGTGGTCCCCTAATCTCAAGGAATATCAGATATGCATTAAATAAGAGTATGTAGCGCCCCGTCATAAACGAGTGCATGCGAACTACTTACTACATATGTACATACATTCCTTAACACTTATGATTTTCCGGTACTTATGATGACGTCACATGAGTGCTTTTAATGAATAATAAAAAGTATCGTAATGGTCGACGAAATATTACACTCTTTTCGTCTTACTCTCATTCCCCAAGTGTGCCGAGTATAACAAGCGATAAGGATCTTCGTTCCTATTACTAGTATATTTCACATATTCTCAATTTTGTAACTTATTTAATTAAAAATGCATGTCAGAACGATCAAAAATGCCCAATTAAAGAAATATAATTATTCAAATAATATTCTATATTTAAGTAATAAATAATCATAATATATGTTTTGGTTATATATTCTAGATATGGATAAAGCGAAAGTGTTAGAAATTATTGAACCTTCCTCTGACGTGGACGGAAAATTACCTATTTCTAGTTTTGATATAAAGAAAATTCGAACCGATTCTCTTGATGATGCTGATGATTTCCCAGAAAAAGAAGTAAGGCTTTGTTTTGTTTTTTTAGAATCTTAACCATTTATACTAGTCAAATAGTATTCTATAAAAATATTATAGAACATATGAATTTGTTAACATATCCGATTAATTATTCATGAATAATATTTTAGGCTGAATATTTTGAAGATGATGGAAAATATGCCGAAGGATCGGAGTCATTTGTATCAGACTTTAGACATGAAGCAGTTCAATATTCGGCACCGAGTTCAAGCGCACCACTGGAATTTGATGAAAATAAAGTGGGAGATAAATTTACAAAAAAAACTAATTTTGTTGATAGCATTTTACGCATGGACTTAGTATCGAAATCAACAACTGAATCTTCAGTAACTACTGTGATATCGACTTTAACTAAATCTTCTGATGATGACCAAAAGTCAGTTGTGGAAGATGGCACTTCAGCTGATTTATCTAAAATAAGTGGAGCCGACCTTGTTAAAGATCCATCTAAAACATCAATGGATACAAAGGAAGATTACAGGACGGATGATCAAATTGAAGATCGAGGCACTCCAGATTTATCAAAAAAATCTATTGATCTAACCAAAGATTATTCAAAATCTTCAATAGATAGTAAAGATACTTCTCGAGATTTTGCAACAAATGAACTTTCTAAAGATTCAACAGTTGATTTAACGAAAGATTTCTCAAAAGCTTCAATTGATAGTGTTAAAGAAATTTCGAGATCAATCGATGAAAAAACATTTTCTGAAGAACATTCGTCATTTGATGTCTCGAAAACTTTGGCATCTGACGTATCAGAAGACATTACTAGAAGTAAAGATATTGTAGAAGAAGAAAGATCCACCACTTCTAAGATAATTCATATTTCAACAAGCTCTTCTCAAGAAACTTCAATTATGACAGAAAGTAAATTATTCAGTGAACACGATGAAAAATCTTTAGAGAAAGTTAAAATATCAGAAATAGATATTGTTGGAATAAAAGATCAGCTTCTTAAAGAAATTAGAGATAAAGGTGAAAATCTAAAAGATGATTTACTTGCAACAGAAACCAAAAAAATCATGTTTGAAGATAAAAAAGAAGACTCAGAAATAAACGATGAGGTGGAAAAAAGCGAAAAGGAAGACGAAGTACCAGATATGAAAGAATTGAATAGGAGGTGTTCCAATTTATTAGAAGATATCTCTTCCCAAGGTGCTCTCATTAGGATTGATTCCAGTCATGTAACACATGGTACTTTGATTATAATATTATTATAATTTTATTTTAGTCATATTTTTAAAGTAATATATAATATATGCATGTTTCTGTTTTTTAGATTTATCATCAAAATTTTCAAAAACTCCACCACCTTCACCTGTGGACTTAATTATGAAAGAAAGAGCTAAGTCAGACGATAGTGCAAATGATAAAAAAAGTGAACTACAACCTAAAGGTATTTAAGTTAAGTTATATTCTAATATGCATAGAACATTACCACAAAAACTAATAACATTTTTATTCAGATGACCAAAAATTCTCATTTCTACAGTTTTTGTTTTAATCACGCAACATTAACACAACTGCACCTTGAATATAAAATAGGTTTATTGTACCTTAACACAACAATCATACATGTCAGCTTGTAGACTAGATTCTAATTTTTAGTACTACTTAGGTTCCGATTCATCTTTCCTCGATCCAAGTCGAACTTCTCCTAGAGCATCGTCGGCTGGAGACAGTATGTTAAGTGAAACAGAGGCTCACCAAAGCGGTAAGTTGGAAAAAAATTAAAGCGTAATCTTAATAGTAACCTCCATATAATCTTGATAGTAATCATATGCCAAGTATCATTCATATTATGCTAAATTAGTGAAAATGTTTATTTTATTATCAATTATATTTATATTTTTATGCTAATAATATACATATATACAAAAACATCATCTTATATTTAAAAGTCCAAATTTATTAAAACTGTTGTAAGTTTAAGTCATAAGGGTTATAGATTATTTTAATATTACGTTAGATCGTGGCAAAGTAGAATCACAGCGAAACTTTACTCATCCTCAAAAATAACCTGGTTAAAGTATTCTTTTGCCACACTTTTAGTTGGGCCGAGTATTGCATGAAATTTAAATTTTATTTAGTCATTAATCTATAATACGATTTAACTGTCGATGCTACAGATTGGAGAGATCAATTACAATAAGCACCTAGATTAGAAAGGTAGCTAATAAAAAAGCACATGTTAAATAAAAAGAAAAAAAAATACATTTAATTGAGAGCATTAAAATTCATTTGCAATAGACACAATAGTTATGCCAATATTTGACGCACAGTAAAATTTACTTTCTTTCTTGCGGAGTCCTCACGTTGCTTAGGTAAGTGTACACGATTGGAGGGGTCATTATCTTGATATTTCATGAATGTTGCTTTTTTAAATAAATAATATCAATTGGTTTATTTGTTATTGATTAGCTATCAATTTTTATTTCCACTTCACATTAATGTTCACTTTTGAGTAATGTTTCGCTTTGATTCAAACATTTTTCTTAATTTATTTTACATTTTACCTTCACATGAGCTTTTCTCACTACCAATCTAGGTATCATAATTCTCTTCTCACAAAGAATCACTAAATACCTCTATAAAATGCTAAAGTGCGTTCATTATTTATATCATGCCACTCATTGTTCTTTAATAGCTTTAAAATTATACATGTGTATATTTTTTATAATATGTATATACACCTATTTTATTTTTAATATTTATACTTTAAATATAATAATAATTAAAAACACATTGATACCAATATATTTTAGTACACTTTCAATTTTTTTCCTATTGTTTATTTATGTTACATTTTGTTTATCTTTTCAGAACTACTAACAGAAGCCTCTAAAGCTTTAAGTGAAGCCGCTAGGCCGAAGTCGCCAACAAAATATGTGGCTGACAATTTATCATTTGTCAATGTTGATAAGCCTACTATAACTAGCGGTGCCATTGAGCTAGTAGATCGAACGATTGAAAAAAGTATTGACGTAATTGATCAAATTAAGAAGGAGATGGAGGAAGAAATACATAAATCTACTTCCACAGATACTTTTTATTCAGAATCCAGAATTGAAACTTCTACCTCTTCTTCATCAGTTCATAAAACTATAGAAGGTTCTCAATTAAAGTTTCAAAATATAGATCCAGAAGCTGTTATGTCAGACATGATTGCTAAATTTGGTACTACGAGCGAATATAGCACGGTACTTTCTCACAAAGAGACAGAAACAAGAAAAATATCAGGACAGGAATTTTTCACTGAAACGAAACAAGTATCATCTTCAGATGATGATTCTTTAATAATCAAAACCGAAACAAGCCACGAATTACGAGGACAAGAACACGAACTTAAGGAAAAGATGGTTGTCAAGAGAGATGGGGATCAAACAGAAACATCTGAAAAGAAAATGGAAAAAGCTCATGAAGCGACTGCGAAGCGATCTGATGTAGAAACCAAAACTGTATTTAAGAGCACTGATGATACGGATATAGTCAAAGTAGAAAGAGAATTTTCTGAACAAGGACTTTATAGTGGAAGACAAACCAAGTCAGAAGAGAGAATGACCGCTTTAAAAGACGAAACAGTTAAGAAAAAACATGAAGTTAAAATATCGGAAAGAGATTTATCTCACGAACAATGGGGTAAAGAGTACTTTACGGAACCAGGAGAGTTAGAAGATATCAAAGAAGATGACGATATTAAGTCAAGAATAGCATTTATTGAGTCAAGCTTAAAAATAGTTGAAAAAGATGAAACCGTTTCTAGCGTTGAAGTATCTGAGAAAGGCCAAGTTGTAAGCTCAAAGATAGAGCACTTTAAGGAAGAATCTGTTATAGAAAGTAAAGAGCACGATGATCTCAGCTCAGATGCTTCACATGTTCCTAGTTTTAAAAGTGAAACAGCAGAAAGGCGAGGTTCATCGGAAGCAAGTCCAAAAAGTAAATCAAAATCGTTTAAAAAAGATGATGAAGTATATGAAGTTGATTTTATAAAAGAAATAAAGATATCAACTTCTCCAGTTAAAAGTACATTCAGTCGTACAGAAAGTCAAGACACTCATTCCGAGTCTGAAGTAGTACCAGAATTACCTCATGATGATAAGCTAAGTGATACACCAAAAAAAGAAAAAATCAGTAAGTCTCCGATTAAATTACCACTTCATCAATCAGAAGACTTAATATTAGAAGTATCTGTTTGTAAAGAAGGTTCAAGTGTAATTGAAGATTTAACACAGACTACAATGCCCGAGTCAGAATCGCTAATTAAATCAACTACGGTGACTGACACTACTGATGAACCGTTGCAATTAAAAGAAGCTGCTGAAGCTAATGTTGATGACATTAGCTCAAAAACGCTTAAATTTGGAGACGCATCTCCTAGTACAGTAGAAATTTCTGATGACATTAGCACAACATCCAAAGACGTTATGATAAAATCTGGCGAAAGCGTCGATACTGAATACATGGTAAAATCTTTAGAATCTCATGAAGGTGAAGTTTTACAAAAATCAATAGATTCAACAGTTAGTGCTGAAACATTACAGGCATCAGAGTTTTCAACAGAGGCTGATTCAGCTTTTCATACTGGAACAGATCAGAAAAAAAAAGAAATTAAATTAGTAAAAGAAAAAAGCACTGAAGATGTATGTAGTAGTGGCTATGATACAGATTTTTCCTCTGCCGAGTTTCACGGGATGAAACTTGAGTCTGAAAGGGTAACGTTAGATTCATTGATATCTACTCAGCCTCTTGCTGACTTATCAGTTTTAGAAAAAACTATAGATGAAGTTAAGCAGTCTTTAGAAGCAGCGCAAGTTGAAATCATTAGCGAAAAAAGTGATGGCAGTATTAAATATAAACAATCTCCGTCAGAGTTTCAGTTCAAACTTCTAATTAGTCCAGAGAGACCAGAAGTAATTAAGGAAGAACCCCATCATATAGATGATCATAGTGAGAAAATAATTGCAATGCCAGATAAGGAAGAAAAGACAATGGACAGTCAAAAGTCAGATATGTTATCTCAAATAGCAAGTTCACATGAAGAAACTACATTTTCTGACGAGGATAAAGATACAGTTCACCAAAAAGAATCTAGCCTACCTCTAGAAGCAGATATTTCTATCAGATCTGATAGTGGCCCTCATTCTATATTAGAGACAGAGAGTGATATTATTTCCTCTGACAAAAATGGATCTTCCAAAGGTAGCCCTGAAGTAAAACTCCGAGCTCATAAACACATTAAGTCACAATTAGGTGTTATAGAAAGACGGTCAGCATCAGATATCGAAGGCTGGTCAAGCTCTGGAGAGAGCCACTATCACAGTTTTGAACACTCTGAAAGTAGACCCCTGTCTTCAGATGTGGATTTAATGATTACTGCTCAAAGTGGTACTGAATATGAAACAGCACTTACGAGCCACGATGTTTCGTCTCAATCATTGAGGACATCAAAAGATTATTACACAGCGGGAAGTTCCCTTGCATCACGAGATAGCATGAGAAGTCTGGATTCAGACGGGTCAAGCCATGTAGCTAGCATAGACATATCAGATGCTTCTGAAACTCTGGTACCTTCAGCGAATGAATTAAAGGAAGAGTTAATGGAAAGTAGTACATATGTTGAACAATTTCTTCATGAGTCCGAAAAAGTGCAAGTTTTGAAAGTAAAAGAAGTAAGTGATGAGGATATATCTGGAGAAGATGATGAGTATAAGGGTGATAATAATGTTGAACCCGTTGGAAAAATGAAAAGATCTCATGAAATGCGATTCCAACCTAAAGAAATGATACCTGAAAATTTTCCTTTAGAAGGAACTTCAGAAAGTATTGAATTAGATGATGACTCTCTAAAAGATAAAGAAGTATCAGATACGACAATATCCAGTCAGTTCAAAACCGATGAAATTTTATCATCTTCAATATCCAAAATTGACGTGTCTTCATCTCAATCCCAATTTGACTTAGATAACGAAGAAATTCAAGAAACAATTCCAAAAGCTTCCATACGTACTGAGCATGCTGTACCATTTTCTGTTACAAAAATTGATAAACCACAAAGAGAGTTTGTTGATGTAGAATCTGAAATTATACCCGTGGGCTCGGCAGAATACGAAGAAATACAGAAGTTTGGCAGTATAACTACTAAAACTTCAAAAATAGCACATGATGATTCAACTATAGTAAAAACTGTTATAAAAGAGGAAGAAAGTGTGCCTAAAAGTAAAGCTAGTGAACCATTGCAAGAAGTCAAAGAAGAATGTGTAAAGAAAACGATTGAAGAAATAAGTACTATTCCCTTTCCTATCACAGAAATACCCCCTAGTCAAAGAGAATTTGTCGACATTGAGGACGATATTATTCCAATGGGTACAAAACAATATGAAGAAATATTAAAATCGAAGAGCGATTCATCAGTACCTAAGACTAAAGCTGAAAAATCTGGTTTGAAAAATTTAGAAGATCATTTGGAAAGTAAACAAAGCTCTACATCAAGTTTAAAAACTCATGAACATCTTTCAACCCCACATACACCTCTATCAGCACCAAGTCAAAGTTCGTTATCTACCGATAATGGACGAGAATACGTTCTGGATGACATGTATGATATCTCAGAAACACCTGAATTAAAATCTGAATTGATGACGGAAACCAGCAAATCGGAACTTGTTATCACAACTGAAGAAAAAACTTTACATACTTATGAAAAAGAACAGGAATCACCGATTAGTGACGAATTCGAAATGGTTGATAAGCCTAGTGAAATGGATGATTTTGTTGTAATTGAAGAAGTTGCTAAAGAAGCCGAAGAAACTGATCCTGAGGGAAAAAGTTTAAAAATAAAAGCACAAAAATACGTAAAACGTCATGACATTGAAGTAGAGGAATATTTATCAAAGACATCTAAAAAGCAAGAAAGTATAAGCAGTGCGTCTGGGTCTCTATCTGATGAAGAGCAATGTGAACTGGAACAAAAACGTCTACAAGCTCAAGAATTAGCTGAAATTGAAGCCGGTAAGCGTTGGATACAAATGCAGTTTGAAGGTGATCCTAGGTATGACTATGAAAGGATTCCTTTAGAAGATATTAAAGAAGAAGAAATGACTGATTTTGATGCCAGTAGAATAGGAAGCCTGAGTTCTCAAAAAGAATCTATTGGTAGTTATGGCAGCTTTAGAAATTCTTATGGAAGTCTCTCGGAGTCTGAAATGGCTTCTCGTATGAGATTTAGGATAAAAGGCGAAAACGATGATATTTCTATTAGTTCGCTACAAGAATTTGAGAATCTTGAAAGAGCTCTAATGGAGCAATATCAACAACATTCTTCATCATCTCAAGATTCTTTAAATGGATCTTTGCCTCGTCGATATATCTTAAGTAAAAGCCAGGGAGATGATATATCAATATCAAGTTTAAAAGAGTTTGAAGGGCTTGAAACTGCGTGCCTTGAAGCGTTAAAGGCTGAATTACTCGCAAAACAAAAGGAAGCTTTATTACTTGCCGATCCTAAAGTAGTAAGTGGTAGTTTTCTAGAACAAGAAAAACGTTCCTATGATAGCAGTAGTGAAAGTAGTCCACCATTTAAAAGTGGTAGTCCTGGACAAAAAAGTGGCAGTCCATCTCAAAAAGGTGGAAGCCCGTCCCAGAAGATTGGAAGTTATGGTAGCCCATCACAAAAATTTTTAGCTGATTCGGTAGCTATTAGAAAAATTATTGATCAACAATTGGCTTTAGAACAAAGAATTCAAGAATACCGACCTAAAATCATAACTGTAAAAAAATTTGATGACAAAGGTGCCTTTTTTGTGGCAGAACCAGAACCAGGAACATCAGAACCAAAAACATGTGAAGTTATTGAAGAATGTCAAAAAGCTTCATCATTTGTTTGCGCTGCAGCACCTAGTGATGGTTCAGCTGAATCTATTCCAGGAGACTGTGAAGAAATGATGAAAATTTTAGATCAAGAAGAGAAATCTAAAAAACATGAAGACCAAGAAATACAAACTGAAAGTGATACAGTAAAAATAGTGCAAACAACGACTGTAATACAAGAAAAGTTTACCGATGGCAAACACGTTTTAGAAACCTTTTCAAGTGTAGATGATGTGCAAGGTATAGACATCCCAGCTAGATCTCATTTATATGAAGAAAGTACAATGTCTTTAGGATCCGAAATGTCTTCATCTTTAGCATCACAGCCCTCAGAAATGGACAGCTTAATGACAATTATTGAAAGACACCCATCTGACAGTGAAGTAGTATCATTTTCAAAGCACACAATAATAACATCTTCCGAACGTTACGAAGATAAACCTGAAGATTTGGAATTCTCAAGAGAGGGAAGTGCAATACGTGAGCTGTCGCCCTCCTCTGGGAGGTCGGTGGCTCACAGTATTATCTCCGGCAAACATTTCACAGATCCAGCTAGCGGTTCCTGGAGTGGTCAAGATGAGGAATTGAGTTCGTCGGGAAGTTTTAGTCGGTAAGTACAAAATTTCGTCTAATATGTCGTATATTATTAATTATCATATATGTATATGAAGTAGTTTCTTTATGGTTTGTCTGTTTGATGTGTAATACTACGTACAATTTATTTTTTGTATATATTGGTATTGCCATTGATCTTATTTACTGAATGAAAAATTCCTAAATAATTTATATATCTTGACTTCATTGTATTATATGATCCATGGTTGATAGATATATAAGTAATGCATACAGTAGTATGAAGTCGAAGACAAAAGTTAGTTTATTTCTAAGATTAGCACAACTTTTTAACTCATTTAAAGAAATCAAAGATGATATTATAATTTTATATTTCATAAACATTTGCAGCGCTCGTGCGGATATGATGTTAGGCAGTACAGATAGTTTAGAAGCTACAAGCTCGAACGCGACCCGAGCAACATACAATTATGAAGTCGATACTCCTATGACGGGTAGTCTTACTTCAGGAGGTAAGTTATAAAGCCTTTCCATTATTACTACTTATAATAACCAATAATAATATATCTTATGTATAAAATGTATAACGAAGCTTACTAGCTGAGCAGTATTTATTTACAGATTTTAATGAAATTATCTTCAAAATTTTGTTAGTATAGCTTATCAATGATGTCCTCGAAACTTACTAATCAATTGTAAGCATTCGTAAAAGTTTACTATGTACCTTCTAAAACTGGATCTTATATCACAGCATGGATCACTTTATTGATGTACTTCCTTATTGGCTCAACATTATTCATAAAAATTAAAAAATCATGCAAATATTTCAGTTGATTTTTCACTGCAATATAATGTGATACAATGCTATAGCAAATGATTTATTTTGTATTTTATTTAAAAACTTAAATTCTTTGCTTCTTTAAATATTCGCATTGCATTTTATCATATAATATTGAAAAAAAAACACTTGTACTTACAATTTAATACAATTATTTATTTAGCATGAGATTTATGTATTCCTTAATTATGATATGACCCATTAACATTGCAGATGTATCCATACCCGCTTCTAGTATAATATCATTGAAATATAATAATGGATAATGTGTTGACTCAAAAATAGAAACTATTCTGATATACCGAATTGTACTCAAAAAGTGTTCACAAAAAAATAATTATTATCTTAACATAAATTGCACAAAATATTTTTTTTCTCATCTACCAAAACTAAACATTATAAACCAATATTTTTTAATAAACTCATTCTAAATATAATAGATAGCTCACACAAGATTTATGACAGCTATAATATTTACATTAGAAGGTCGAATATTTTATAGCTTAAAACCTTTTCGTCCTTTTGCACCTAATAAAGAACCAAACTTACATTTATAATATATTGGTTATATTCATATTTTAATATAAAGCTTTATATGAAATATTAATAATCACATAAAATATCAGCCACAAATCAATTCACAATCATACTAGTTAACACATTATTCCATTAGCTTCTATGCTTTTTGCCGAGCTTGATACTAATCAGAAAGATAACATAGCGCGCCCTCCAGGGTCGAACACCATGGTGTCCTCACTTGACACCTTGGACGCCGTGACGGCAGTTCAGATGGAAAGTCTAGAACACCAGTCTACAAGTGAACATTGTTCCCAAGATCATGGGGTTCAGGAACCCGATTCTGATACTGAAAGATTGGTAAGTGACGCTACTAACATGATTGTGATTTTAAGTTCGCTAAAAAAAATGGGCAATAATAACTTATAGTTCAAAATCTATTTATGTTATTTATAAATCACAATAATTGTGTTAAAATCTAGAATTTTCCAAATTTTAGGTATAAAAAAACATTCCTTTTTTCATAAAAAAATATATAACTTCCATTTCTTCGGCCGAATTTGTAGGAGCTCGACAGCCGCATTCCACGAGCTAAGGAACGTACCATAATGTTCGACAGTACGGACACGCTTAGCGCTGTCAGCGGAGATGGCTCCGTGCGAGAGGCGACGGTGGAAGCTCCCGCTCCCACCTTCTACATCGGCGATACGCCTATTCTTAAAGGTAATGTTAAACAATTTTTTCTATCTAAAGATATACGCTTTTATATAGGGTATATGGAAATAAAAGTAAATGGTGGGTATATGGCGGTCACTAAAACCTGTTAGTCCTGCGGTTTGATTTCTCTCCGTGTCGGCTTAGAATTCCATTGATCTATCACTTTTTGGAAGATTTCTTCTTCTGCTGTGTAGGAAGTGTGTGTCGGCATAGATGGCTAATCTCAGTAACATCATAATAACATTTAATCTGTACCTCCTCTCCACTTTATATATGTTGGATGCCAGTTATATCTAATCCAAGGGACTCATAATATGTCTTTCCATATAAATATTTTTTAGATTAAGTACTTCAAAGATTGTAAAATAGTAGTAAAATTGCAGGTTATATGTTTTGATGATTTTTGTCATTTCATTAAATGAAATGAAGGAATGACAACTTATCTGTAATTATTAAAATATATTTGACTCGATTCATTGTTCTACTAGGAGAAAAGCAAGAAGACGAAGAAAAAGAACCTCCAACATTATCTGGAAGCTGTCCCGCATCACTGCCGCCCACGACTCAACCCTCACAACCGATTCCTGCACAGAGAAGGTACTCTTTAAATCATTATAACTAGAAAAAATTATATTTAATTAACATCACAATCGCAAACGTTATCTAACATTGCTATTTTACTATTTATTTATTCATATGCTATTTTCCGTATTATATTGACTGCCAAAAGAAAATCTTAAAAATGTATTAAAGTTTTTAATTCTTTTATTTTGTAGCTTTAATTTGGTTTTCGCTAATACATTTTTTTTCTTAATTTAGTTAGTTACCTTGTCCGATATGTACCTACTAAAATGCAAATATTATCATTGCAGCTGCTATTGTTTAAGTCACTCGCAAGAAAAACTCGGCAAATAGGTACACTGTTTATATTGTATTGCTTACTGCGTTTATTTGCCTTTCACCAGTTTTGACTATATCCTACGCATATATTTAGTAAAGGCTTCTTTGATAGGTTTTGGTTTTGATATTATAAAATATCATTTTTAGTTGATTTCAAGGATTTTTTAAAGGGTGATTTGCTGTTCATGTAGCATGCAAAAGGGATTTTAGAGTGACAAATGTTGTGGAAATTTTTACTTTTTTTATATTATATACTTATTAACATATTTTAACAACATTTAATTAATTTAATATAAAAGAAAAAAATGAAACTACAGATTAAAAAAGAAGATAAAATTTTCACAGTCATAATAGTTATTGCGTAAATTACATAATTTTTTTTTCTTTCCAGATCCCTTTCAATGATTCCAAAACCGACACGATCAAGTTTAGATGAATCTAAGAAGTAGATCTTTTCTTTCACAGATATAACATTACCAGCTTAGGCTTAGAGAATAAAGCACTGTTTGCTATTTCTAATTGAACATCGTTGCAAAATTACCTAAGTAACTTACATAAAAGCTAAACTATAAAACGGAGAACTTTAAATTACATTTGACTTATAACAAAAATAAATGAAATGAATATCATGAGTAGTCAACTCACAACTGACACGAATTTTAGTTGTAACTATAAAACAGATAATAAAAAATTTTAAATCAAATGTGACCAATACACTTGTAAATGGAATCTGATGACATTAGGCATACGAAACGTATATAATGAATTTTGGATGTATTTTGGTACTAAATTTTGTACTGTACCGTCGTTTATCGACATCGGTCCATCTTACTTGACCTACTAACCTCTATAGATAGCGCTTAGCTTGTTAGTCTTGATAATATTCGCTTACTCAATGATGTTAACGATGTAGAAAATATCAACTATTTTATAAGAATAAATGTAAGTAGAATCGTTTCTGATAATCATTTTGATAATGTTTTAGAAGCTGAATTGGATACTGGAACTAAATGTCCTGCTTAAACTATACTAAAGCTTTCAACGTAGACGTTGTACGGACGATATGTGAATTGGTTTCGATTCTTGCACAATTTCTGAATTAATTAGATAGGTAGATACAAAATGTAATATAAGATTAATTTATCATTCACGATCAGCATTTAATCTAGTCATGTTTATTTATTTATTGTTTGTTTGTATGAAAAAAAATTGTTTCTAAAGAAAATTTGGTACAGAATTTGGTTATCATTTAAACTTAAGTTGATCGTGAATTTAAATAACAGCGCTTGCTCACTTCAAATGTTATGTAATAAGTAAAGTAATATTCGATGGTTCTTGTAAAGGAGAATGGGTTTGAATTTTTCGGAGTTCGTTATAAATTCTTAAGGTTTGAGACTGAAGATGATAAGATCTAGACTTTTTTAGGGCAAAGGGCTTAGTGACAATCACTTGCTTTTTATAAAGCAGTTGTTTTTAGGTCAGACTTTGATTCCCCGAGCAGGAGTCAATGATGACGATAGTTAATTTGTTTAAGAATCGGTGTGCTTAAATTAATGTTAATTATAATGCTAGTGCGTTGCTATATTAAGTTTAAATCGATTAAGTTGCTACGATTGTTTCACGTTGTATTTGTAATATTGCTAAATATTCTATCGATAAACTAAATTATTATTGAATATTAAATAAAAACGCTATGTCTCATATTTAACTTGGTGTTTTGTTTCAATAACCTATCTTATTTATTCCTGTTGTATGTATATTAGTTATCAAACATTTATCATCGTATATGAAAAAAACCTACTTCACGTGTTGAGAAGGTACTATGTATTTTTTTTAAGATTTTATTTTACCACTTTGTCAGCGTGACTATTCATGCCAAATTACAGCTTTCTAGTACTAAGAATCTCTAAGCTAAACTGCGGACAGACGGACAGACGCTGACGGACATGCCGAAACTATAAGTTTCCTTGCTTAGTACGGAACCCTAAAAAGCTATTAAGCGATTTTTTTTACATATACATACTAAAATGTTTTATCTCTTACTAATCTAGCTATTTTTATAGTTAGCATTAAGCAATATACTAGTATAGTATTATATGATCTGTGGCAATAGTAAATGTGCACGTAAAGAAGAACACCAGATATTAGCAATCGAATAAAAGGCTTAGCTTATCTACAAGGGTTGGAATAGTATCTAAATAATAGCTCTACAATAAATATAACTATTATAAAATTGCATTTTATATATGAGCGTTTTAATGAAAAATTGTATATTTGATTAATTTGTAATGATTTATGTATAAAGCATTAATTTATGTAACCTTGGCCGATAGGAATGTATTTAAAAAAACGTGGATATTCATTTGTTATTTTAATACTGTAAATTATTATTATAAATTATATCACTAATTATGTAAAAGAGTAACTTGATTTTCTCGCCGGCTCTTCTTAGCAGAACCGCTTTTGAGCCGGTGGTAGATTCCAATCGGACAGACATACTGAACGATTATAAAAGATATAAGTTAATGTTACAAAAGTGCTCAATAAGCTTTGATATATAAAAACATAGATACACATTTCCTAACAAATATCTCTTCAAAAAGTGGCGTCGACATGTGACACAAGAATAAAATAAAAAATCGAAGGTTCTAATTATAATAAACACAAATTCAAACTTACGCACACCACATAAAGTACTTATTTAAACGAAACAACGTACGTTTTAGTTTTGACACCCGAAAAGCAATGAACAAAAGAGATTTGAAAAAAATGCACAATTTCCAATTGTTTGCTTCTTTTTAGGGACACTTTTAAGACGCTAATGTTTATGTGTATCAATTTATGTGTAGGTATCAACTTTATGACTTTACATCATATATAATATGTATGTACGTTAAGTAAATCTACTATTGAATATTATAGCTTTATGTACATACACAAATACGCTTAAATTTTTGTCATTGGTAAGTAAATAATGTCGTAAAAAGTGATTGTTGTGTGAAGTGTTGTAAAAAGTATCCTATATGTTGACCCGGATATCCAGCTACGGTCAAAGACAGACAGACAGACAACAATTCTAAAAACTATAGATTCTGCCTCTGTATCGATAATAATTACTATTTCAATAAGATTTTTCAAAAAATATTTAATGTATAGATTCGACGAGTTAGAATTTTATTATATGTATAGAAATAAAATTAAAAATTAAAATAAAATTAAAAGTAAATAAAACAATTTGTATAGTAATAAAATTTATTAAAAAAATAAATAACTTAAGCTAGTACACGGAAGAGAGTATCAAAACGTTGACATATCTCATAAGTAAAGTAACAACACAATATTATAAAACGGTAATGAATATAATATTGATATATCATGTAGATATTACAACACAGACGGACAGACAAACTTTTAATATCTTTCGTAAATATTTATATAAACATTTGCTAAATACATTGGCACATTTTTGCACAATTTTTCAAATAAACCAACGAAAATATTCAAACAAGAAATTTTTGTAGTCGGTATTTTTATATAAAAATACAATTTCTTATTCAAATTACTTTCATTAGATACTTACATCTACATATGCTTATATATATTATGGCATTTTATATTTTGTATGAAAGAATCAAATGTATTATCTACTTTGGCGGTTAAATGTTTTAAGCTGCGTTGACACGATCAAAGTCTACTTTAACAAAGTAGTTTTGATGACTATTTTGACGCAACTTTGATCATGTAAACGAGCACTCAAAGCGTACTTAGACGTGGGCGCTCAATCAAAGTGAACTTGGAGCCGTGTTTATCATAAAAAACTTCATTTCAAAGCTTTTTGTCAAAGCTACTTTGTCAAATCAGACATTGAGCGTGTCCACAGGTATCCAAGTAAACTTTGAACAAAACTACGTTGTCAAAGCAGACTTTGAGCGTGTCAACGCGGCTTTAGTAAAGTAAGAAAGCTAAAAAATTCCTTTTCCCAAAAAAAATTTGTTTATTTATCATTTACCCTTTATATCAGTTCAGTTATTTTGAGTGGTGATTATAAAAATTCTAATATAATATGTATTTTAAATTGTAATGTGCATTGGTTAAATTTTTTTGAAAGCCAGTTAACATTCGATAGTAAGTCTATTTTTATGTTTATACTCATAATAAATAATCACTTCATATAATTAAGCTACAAAATAAATTAAGTTAGTCTCTGAAAAATGTCACTTGTAGAAATTTTGGTAACTTTTGGATGAATTTCATTCAAAATTATAGAAAATCAAATATAGCCTCTGTAATGTGACATTTTATTTTACAATTGATTTAGTTGACAGTCTTCACAGGGAATCGAACTCGGAAACATCGCTCGTCTGAAAAAGAGGTCATTATTATTAATTTAAATAATAAAGTTCTATGTACATTAATTATTATTTAACCTCTGATCTTTTTATAGAGCTCAAAAGGATTTAAGACATATTAATGGTAACTGAGCTTAAATCAAAATAATAAATTTATTTACTGGGTAGGTAGAAGGTATATGTAAATTTAAAAAGATGTTTTATGGCACAAATTTATAAAAAAAATATTTCACTGCTTTTACTAAACTCTAATACTTAGTAGTAGATTTTAGAACAAACTCTACATATAACAATTAAGTTACTTATATTATTATAGATTTCTCAGAAATGAGATATGTTCCCGCAATAAAAAGTATTCTATAAGTTAACCCGGATAACCTGCTATCATCATACCTTCATCAAAATCTGTCCAGTGGTTTTCTCGTGATGCGTTCCAAGAGAGTCAGACAGACAGACAAACAAAAATTCTAAAAACTATAGATTCGGCCCTGTATATCGATATCGCTATTATCGAATAATGACTATTTTAAAATCTTTTTTTTTTCAATATTTGATGTACAGATTCGACTTAGAACTTTATTACATCTACATATATTTTATTATATAGATTTTTGTTATAAGAAATATTTTATACTCTTTTAAAAATTTAAATTAGTATATAATTAGGAAGTTTTATTTTAGAATTAAAGTTAAATGAAAAGTGTTACTGTGAAATAGTGCAAATACCCACAAGATCAGGTTTATAGAGGTGCACGTGGGGCAGGAGGAAAGTGGAGCCAAGGTCGCGTTCAGCCATCGTGTTTGCCTCCTAGTATTATTTACATACACATATGAAGATTTTAATAAGATGGTTATTATTAGCAATTTAATATATATTGTTCTTAATTTAATTATGCAATATATTCACTTATTTAAATTTAATGTTAAATTAAGATCAAACTGTAAATTTTTTGCTAAATAATTTAAGAATTTGATGCAATTTTATTTCTTAATTTCTAAATGGACATTTTGTGCCTTATGTACGAAAAATAGTATAAAACTTTGAAGAGATCAGATCAGATCATACCTGATGTGTAAGTCTTGTTGACGAAGCAGCTCTTCCAGTACTGGCTGGTAAAGTCCCGCCTACAGACCTTGCTTCTGATAGAGTGCTGAAATTAAATATTTACGATTTAGGAAAGTATTATAATTTATATAGGAAAAAAAATCTAAGCACTCCAATTCAGACTCTGACCTTTATCGAATATTTTTATTCAATAAAGGATTTTGAATTAATCCAAAAAAACTATTTTACATATTTCCTGTGTTAACTATCAAAAAATAAATTTAAACTACTTACAGTTCGCCGATACGCCGCTCTGCATCAGTCCACTCCGACATATCCTCTTGACTGTGAAACATTTTAAAAAAAAGTTGATATGCAATAAAAAAATGATTAAAAAATTTATTGACATATACTTTGCCATATATACATTTACATTTATCTGGTTTTGACATCTATCGGCACTCTGAGTGTTAGCGTTAACACGTCACGTGACCATGTCGATGACGACTTACACGAATTTACTCCCCATCCAAACCTGACATTATTTATCATGCTTGTATTTAGTCTTTATTAATTGTATCGTCCCATCTACGGTTCCACTAATCCTTTCACCAAAGGATATCTGTAAGAGATTGCTCTTAGCAATAAGACCGCATTTGCATGTCTTTTTGTTATTTTTCTTTTCATCTTTTGTACTCTTCTTTTATGTGTACAATAAAGTATTTATCTATCTATCTATATATTTTTTACTCAAGAAACTGTTTCTACGGTTTATATTATTGGCTAAAATCATAATAATTATGGAAATATGTAAGAGATCATACGCTAATTGAATATTTCTATATAACAAACCCTAATCATATTACAATACAGCATTTTACTTAATTAAACCAACGTACCTATACGTTTTCCTCAATGTATCAAAACGTGATATATCTTCCAAATCAGTCTTATTAACAGATGACGCATCGTCTCTATCTTCTTTTACAGAGTCTTCGGGACGGACCGTTGTCGATACTTTAAAGCCCGCTGAGACTAGAGCACCTGAAAATAAATACTAAATTTTTGGAGCAAAACTGTCTTAAATTAAAGTATAATAATAACTTATGAAATGTAACTTTGAATAATTTTTGGAACAAAGTTCCTTATCGCACGTTAATCTAGAAATACTTGGCAAATGAAAGTTAGACGGAAAAAAGTGTGACATTTTTGACCGTCACAACACTTTTTATTATTTACTAAGAGCACCAAATGTGATGTTATTATATGTACCAGGCGATCATAAGTATTAAGGAAGTTAAGTACGTAGTCCTTATTTACCATTCAATAGAGTAATAATTATGGATTCGGCAGTAATACTGTTAAAGAGAAAAACGAAAGTTTCCTTGTCTTCTTAACTTAACAAAATGAAAACAGTATATTTATTTGCATACCTTGTTTACTAGAGCGCTCTTTGTTAATGCTATATGAAGATTCCATACTATGTTTTCTTCGCATCTGGAACAATATTAAATTATTATAAAAATCATGAGTAACTAACTTGTTTATTTAGTTGGTGTATATTGCTGTTTCTACTTTCTTTATCAAGATATAAACATTTTTTTATATAAAAATATTAATTATATTAACTAATCTAACACTCGAAGTAGAAAATGGAGTGAAAAATAGCTCACTTCTTCTGCAGGATTTGTGACTCCTGATTCTAAATAACTGATGAGTTTCGCTTCATTGCACACTTCTGTACTTTTCTTTCTTGATAAGTTGTCTCGACTGAAAATATATATTTTAATTTGTATATTATGTAGGTATAAAAGCTGTCAATTGTCTTTTTGATTCGAGCATACGGTTTAGTATAAGTATTATATCGTCCTGAGAGAACCTAACTAGTTTTCAAAAGACATATAAAATGAAAGCAAAGAAATTGCCTAATAATATTTTGATTTACTCTAAACCTCAATCTTAAGTCAAAATCAAATTGATTTTAAAATCTTTTGACGTTTTACTTAAGTCGCCTTGAAATTATTATATGTGAAACTTGAAAATTTCTCAAAACTTTCAAGCCCTTGGTCTTTGTACTTTATCATTATTTACTACAATAATTTTATACAAATTATTTTATTAATAACTAACGTCTTACCTAAGCTTCGCTAGGGTACGTCCCTACGCACTTTTTGTATTTATAATATAAACATAACATGACAAAATTATTAAAACATACTCAGGTGTAATAAAACTGAAGTAGTTTAAATAAAAAATAATATTAAACAAAGCAATATTATTTTTGTTGTTGATATTCTTACCTGTCAGAATGTTGAGGATGTAGTCTCGCGCGTGGGATCATGAGCGCGGGCGCAGGCGGCGGCGGCGGTGCGTGAGACGGAGGGTCTGATATCACTGTAATCTTCTTACTGCAGGACGAGCGTGAACGGGACTAAAATAGAATAAAAAATATTTTTTCCACACGGTAATTACATCTGAAGTGACCATTTAGAATACATTTTCTTTATTCACTGAAATATGTATTCAGCCCTTTTTAACGTCCCACTGCTGGGCACGGGCCTCCCTTTAATATGAAAGGGATCAAGCCATAGTCCACCACGCTAACCAAGTGTGGGTTAGCGGACTTCACATGTGTTTTTGAAAACTGACTAAGTACTCTCAGACATACAGGTTTCCTCACGATATTTTCCTTCACCGTTAAGTGGTAATGGAAACGGTGTTGGAAAGGAGTCGTACATAAATATATCAGAGGTGCGAGACCCGGGATTTGAACCCGCTTCACTCGGTTTCCCAAGCGAGCGCGTCACCACACGTGTATATTTATTTTAATTTATTTCAATTAAACCTACACCTACTAAAGCCGATCTATATCTGCCGTGGTATGTTAGATATTTTAAATGAATCTTACTTTATTCTCATACACTCTTACATAATCCATCCATCTTGCGAACTAGACAGAAATAAATAGAAACTGCTTCTTTGGTGGTAGCAAAGGCCTTTACAAGACAAAACATTATTTCATCTGGCGTCAGGAAATTCTTACCTTGGCTGGTATATAAGGTAGAGATGTGTTTTGGACACTACAAGTTTCACCCGTTTCCATTCTTTCAGCTATAAGTGCTCGTCTATCAGCTCTCTGTTTTGAAGGCATGTTACCCTGAAATTGTACAGGTAAATATGTATTTTAATTAAAAAGCACTCAGAAAATGTACGGTTCCCATAGGACATATTTGTTTTTGTTTTTACTAGGGATGAAAATGAAGCGAAGCGAGGGTGAGTCGCTAGTATGTATATATGAATAATTTATTACGGTAGGATGAAATAATGGGTAGTATAACAAAGTACCATGTAACATGTATTATATCAATATAAGCAGAAAAAAAAAAGTTTCTCGAATATCTTGTATTATATATTAACAGTCATTACCTGATGTAAGCTAGGCATGCCTTGCATACATCCTATTACAAAGGTCTGTGTCGCCGGACTACGCGGACTACAGCATCTCTTGGAAGCCCAAATCGTCACCGCCAATATTATCACTGCTCCGACTACTGTCACTGTTATTAGAACCGCTGTAAAGTAAGTTTAAAAGGTTAATTATTTAATGATAATAACAATATTTTAAACTGCTTAGTTTCATTTTAAAAGATACTTTTTTATGTCTATTTATGTTAATTATTAAAATATTTCACATATAAAATACAAGAGAGTACAAAAACAAGTCTCTTTATAGTTAATGGTATTTTAAAACATAAAGAATGCACAAAAAAGATAAAATTATTTTATTTTTGAACAATAGTGAGTTTTGAGCGTACCTTTAAGATTGACCTGGCACGTTCGTCCCGCGTACCACTTGAAACATTCACAAATCATAGCACTTTCTCTTTCGAAACAAGTACCGTGGTAATTACAACCGGAACATCCTACGGCATCAGCTGAGATGAGAAAGGATATTGTTATATTATACAGTTTCAAAGAAAAATATTATTTAAGCAAACTGAATAAAAATGAATATTTTAAAAACCATTTTTTCAATACTACCCACTATAATTAAATAACTGACAGCACAATAGTCCACTTTTATCAAGTGATATAAGCCAAAAAGAATTACGCTTATGATTGGTTAATCAGTCCTCATCTTCCTGTATTGTTGTAATTGTTGTATGTTTATTCGCCATTTTAATATTCAAAATGTGTGAAAATCACAACGCAAATTACTATTACTCACAATCTATTATTAAATTTCCACTTACAAGAACATATCCTGCCAGGATACAGAGTATTCACGCTAAGATCCGCAAAGCCTTCCAGACAGCTGCAGGTGTAAGTGCCGCGGAGGTTGAAACAACGTGCATGCTCTGAACAATCATGGAATTGCGTGCTGGTACACTCGTCGAAATCTAAGAAGAAGAAATATTTTAAAATAGTAGCTCTATGTTCTGTAATCTATAATTTAGTTTCGAATGTAATGGAATCTGTCAAAATTTAGATCTATTTATATGCAAATCCTGTAAAATCTACTCGATTAGTTGGTGCTGGATAAATAAATATTCTAAGAACTAAACTCTTCACATACGTTTGATAATATAGAAGACTAAATTATTGAATAGATGTTGTATGCCGTGTCCGCAAAATTGCTAATTAGTTAAAACATTAAAAGTGTCGCTTTTAACGTTTTAACTAATCATCAATTTTGCTTAGCTTAGCTTTTTTTTAAAAAGTTTTTTTTTTAATTTATTTTCTCGTTATTTTATTGTTAATTGGCACAAGCAATTGACGTACCTGTAACATTTAGTCTATCCACGAATTCTTCAGCTGCATGTACTTCTGTTCCGCCCAGACTGTAATTGTTGTTACGCAAATATTTTTCAATAACTTCTTTAAGTCTATTCTCGTGAGCATTATCTGAGAGCTGAAAATGTAAATCCCATAAATATATGTTATTTATCTAATACATAAATAATGAAAATTAAAATTATGTATTTAAATAATTTAGCTAGATATATTCAGTTCTCCCCCCGATGTGTGTTCACCTTGTTGTGGTGGAGGGGCTCATAAGTGTCCGGCAACCCAGCCGAGCGCGAAGCCAAGATACACACAGGGAGGACAGACAAAGAAAAAAAAGATATAATCAGTTCTAAAATAGATCAACCATTGATAGCACTCAGCAGTTTCCGTTCATACCTTATTTACTTGTTTAATTGACTAATTTTGAGAATATTTCAATATTCTGTACCTGTACATAGAAGTCATTAATGACTCCCTGGTATGAATCGCCTCGAGGTAGCCTTATTTCAATAGGGTAGAATCCAGTAATATGAACTCCATGGTATACATCACGTAAGTCTGACTGCATTACCATTCTATTAATTCCTTCATGAGTAGCAACCGCCAAACTGTGGTATTCCTTGCTAGAATTATCAGATAAGCTCGAATGGAACTTCAGACGCTCATTACCTTGAGATCCGAGTGCCAATCTGACTGAATAAGTATAAGTAGCTGAAAACCCAAGAAAAATAAATGTAATTAGCATTATTTCGTATATACTGATCCAAATTTAAACTTATTTAATCTTACGTTTGCAAGGTCTATCTGGGAACATTCTAGCAAAACCAGGTCTGCAAACACATTTCATTACACCATCAATCCTTTGACATCTTTCATTTCTCGAAGCTTTACAATCTGGTTGACATTCTTTTCCATATCCTGCACCTAAAATTTTTTAACATACAATACAAATATTGTAATACAATTTATCGTTCAAATTATAGAATACTAAAGTAGGAACAATTTTTTGCTCTACAACTAAATATTGTAAAGTACTTGCCGATAGGATGTCCAACATTAGCTGTTTCCAAATATGGAGTTCCAGCTAATAATATTTCCCCAAATAGAACTTGAGACACACCATTGTTATTGACTTGCTCATTTCGTGTGATGCCATCGTAATCGCCTGTCTCTATGTCTGTGCTTATTGGTGGAGACTTGCCACCATTTTGTGACTTATTCATTACTACAAAGAATGTATCGTTGTCTTTTTCCTCATCAGTATCAATTTTTTGAATATTTTCGGTCGCGTTATTATCTTCATCTTTTATTATAAAGTTATCATTTTCTTCGGAAGACATAGTAATGTCATCGAGGGCGACTTTTGTAGATGGGGTTGAGCTTAGTAGTACTGGCGTTGCTTCTACTTGAGGGATTGGTATATGCTTTGTGACAGTTTCCACTATTGTAGTCGGTTGTACTTGGGTATATACTTCTGTAACTACATCAACCACTGTAGATGTTTGTATATTTGTAAGAACTAGGGTTTCAGTGATAGCTCCTTCAGACTGACTGACTAAACTCGTTTCTGTGTGAGTTACAGTCAATGTATGAGTTAAGTTTACATAACCAATGCTTGATATGATTTGAGGTGGTTCAGATAGAGTTTTAGTGAGCGTAATAATTGTTGTTTTGAATTCTGTCTTAGTCGGTATAATCTCGTCCGAAATTTTTATTTCATTACCAGCATGATGAGTTTTAAGAATATTGGACGAATCTAATATATCTTTACTAATAGTTAAAGTAGAAGTTACAGTCTTTTCAATGATAGACGGTAATTGTGGTGCAGGGGTAGATACTTCATCTTCATTAAGAACTTCCGTAGGTCTTATATAATCTTCTTCTAATGACGACTCAGAGCTTTCAATTATGCTTGTAGGGTTAAAGATTAGTGGTCTAGAAGGTATTGGCCGAACAATCTTTTTCACTGAGGTCATTCTGGTCGGATACGATAATTCTGGACGAGACAGTGTTCGTGTTGGCTTAATGATAGGTATAATTTTAGAAGGAGCCTTAAATCTGTTTGTAGCGGTATTTTTGTCGTCACTGTGTACTGGATATGGTTTACGGGTACGGTTTTTATTCCCAATCGGTATCACTTTCATTCTATCTGAATTATTATTTTCATGGCTTGATTCTGAAGATGTAGACTCACTCTGTCTCAAATCAGTTTCATCTGGAGACATATTAACATCTTTATCTATCGGTCTAGTTTTGTTAAAATGTTTCAGAACTGTTGACGTTTTTTGTGTTACGGGTTTTTCATAGCTAACATTTATTTCCTCGCTCGATATCTCATATTCATTTGAGTTATATACATTTTCAGATGAATTTTCTAAAGATGTAATGTCAGATTCCTTTGAATTATTGGGTGGTAACATTGTATCTGAAAAGTAAACTGATGTAGGTGCAAAGTCCAAATTCGTAGGAAATTCAATATTAGAAGAGGTTATCCAACTTGTAGAAATCGGAGTAGGAAAAATAACATTTGTAGTTGCCAGAACTGATGAAGTTAACTTATGAATATCTTCCATTAATGCAATCTTGGAAGGTACATCTCTTGGAGGTGGTAATAAATGCGAAGATGGTTGATCATAATATATTGGTCTTTTCACCTTATTTACAAAATCAAAGGCCGGTCTATATGTTGAAATCTCATCTCTGCTAATTGGCTTCCGTAGTGGTCGCTGCGTTGTTTGTTTTGGTGGCAGAGTCCTCGGTGGTAATGTTCTATAAGGCGGTGAAGTTCTTATTTGTAAAATAGGTCTCGGAGTCGATGATGTCCTCGAAACATGTCTTGGTGGTAATGTTATTTGAGGCGGGGGACTCATTCCCATTATCTCTTGCATTGTTGACAGTTTAAATGTAAAATTACGGTTCGTAATTAAAGGGGGTGGTGATAAATCTAATATTTCACTAGATGAACTATTTAATTCCGCCCCATCTTTGATTGTAAAAGTTGGTAGAGTTGATTTCTCATTCGCCTCTACAATCAAAGGCTTTTTATCCTGAATATGAACTGTTGATGTAATAATGTTAGAGTCATTTACGACTTTGGTATTATTACTTAAAATGGAATTAAAAGGTTTTGGTTTTTTATTATCTTTATTGGCTGATTCTTTTAATTCTGTCGATTTACTTGAAGAAATGGGAGGACTTACTGACGAAGTATATAATTCTTCGCCTATATTCAATTCCATATTATCTTCATACGATATATTTGTAGCATTTTCCATTAGTTGATTTATCTGCCAATGGGGTTGTTGTAATTGGTGGTCGAGTGGTATTGCTGAATTCATAGTAAAAGGCCTTGGTTTTACGTTGGCATTTTGGTTATAAATTGGTTTTATATTATTAGAATGGAAGGAAGATTTATTTTGAGAAATAAAAGGCTTTTCTGTCTGAGTACCAGGATTAAAGTTGATCAATAATACATCGTAATTATTATTATTGTTAGATTTTATATTTTGCGAAAATTTAATGGCAGAGAAACCTTTAGTCGAGTTCTCTCGTTCAATAGACGAGGCAACAATTGGTACTTTCATAGACTCTGAACTCACTTCACTTTCAAGTTCGCTATTAGTGTCAGATTCATCTTGACCATCATAAATTTCATCAGGAGTCTCATAGATTGTCGGGTTAGAATTAATAGATTTAAGTGAAGTAGTTTCATAACTATTGTCTTGTAATGGAATATCATAAGCTTGTTGTTTACCATCCAAACTTGATGGAATATAATTAGGTTTAATATTAAAGTGTGTTACGTGTAATTTTTGACGTTCATTTGTTTTTGAGAAAGGTTTACCGATACTAAAATTGTTTAAAGTTTGCTTATTTTCTCGATCCCGAAATTCCGTTGGAGGTTTACCCACAGTTGCAATTTTTTCGCCAAATTCAGGTAAATAGTCGCCATTGTTATTATAATTTAGTGGTATTAATTTTCGTGTCGTGGCTTCAACTTTAATATTTTTCAAATTTTCTTCGTTAAGAACACTAGCATACCAACCATGAGAGTTGGTTGAAACATTTGGAACGAATTGTGATGCTATCTTATCTTCCTTTGAATTCGAAGTTATATGACTCGGCCTTGAATCGACTTGTATATTAAAATTTTCATTCATCATAGGGAAATTAGCATGGCTATTTAAGGTTGGCGGCAAAAAGTAAGTATCATTTTTTTGGATTACTCTATTTATGATATTGTTTTTATTGACATCTTCTTGTCCTTTTTCTAATTTCAAAGAATTAGTCGTATTAGAAATATGACTTGAATTTTTAATATAGCTTTCAAAATTCTCCATTGATACATGACTATGATTATCATATGTAAGTGATGGGTGTCTCTTTCCATGCAATGCCACACTTTCGTATTTTGTAGGGTCATCTTCTACACGAATTGCAAAGTTTGTACCTATTGGAATATTTGCATTCACTTGTCCATTAAGAGATGTAGTTGTTATAGGTACCGATACGCTTGAACCAATGATATGTCCTGAAGCACTATCACTCGCAACATTTGTTGCAGTATTTAAAGTAATTGTGTAAGTATTATCTCGATTATTTGTAGGTAAGATAGGTTTATTTTCTGTTTTAAAAGAGGTAATTGGATTACTGCTTTTGTGGTATTGGTTGTTAGATTTTATTGGCATATGTGGACTTTCAACAATCGGTGGTGGCATCTTAATTGTATATGTCGGTGTTGGGTGATTATTTGGCAACTGTGATGCAAAATAAACTTCTGAGGTTACTTTTGGAGGAAGTTGACTGGATACGGGGTGCTGAATGTTCAAAAATACATTACTTTCCAAAGTAGGTTTCGTATGAACGACAGGCCGTTGGTGATATTTATTTTTGTCATAGCGATTATCTTGATTAAAGTGTAATTTAGGTGGTGGTGGTGGAACGGCTAAATAGTTTTCATATTCTTTATCAATGACCTCTTTCCCTTCCTTAGGCTTGTTATTGACTTTTTTATTCCAAATATGCTTTTCAAAATCTCTATAAATTTCTGGATTGTAGGTCGTAATTTGTGGTCCTACTCGAACATGTGTCTCTTGATTACTCGTAGGAGGAGGTATTTTGGTTAAATCTTTTGGGCGCTTGTTTTCATTCCACTTTAACTTAGGATCACTAGTACTAATGGATTCTTTTTTATTTATAAAACTGGTGGGTGCGACACTTGAGTCCACGAAAAACTGATTTTTATTTGGATAAACATTATGCACATTTGTCATCTGAGGTGCATCTATGCTGAAGCTTCCAAAATAACCAGGTTCTGGATATGGCAAAGGATCATCAACATAGTCCCCAGTTTTATGTGGTTCGGAAGATCCAGCAAAAACTAAAGCGGTAGAACTACCATGTGGAATCAATACATTAGCTACTCTTGATGGCTGTATATCTACTAAAAATGGCTTATTAATGGAATCGGAATTATCAAAATTAACGTATTCTCCATTTGTAGTAATTTTTGTACTAACAACTTCCGATGAACTAGGGTTATTGTCGGGAATATCTTGATCTCTATTCTCTTCATATATTGGTCTATGTACTGTCTGGTGTTCCTTAAAACCACCTTGAGAAGGTTTAACTAAAGATGGAATATAATCTAAGAATGCAGGTCGGCCATGATTAACTACGATAGGTGAGTTATTTTGTACAAATCCAGATTGCTTGATGTGTTCATTCATATATGGATTTGATGGCAAGCGAGAGGACCCAGATTGCAAATTATTCTTTTCAATATTATTTACTTGTGGCCGGAGCAAATTTTTGTTTAATTTAGATTTTACTTTAGGCAATTCGGGTGGTCTTAAATCAAATGAGTCATCTACTGGCTTATCGTTCAAAGGTTTTTCTTTTGTTATATATAGCTCATTATTTGCAACTACATTATCTATTAGTGGCGGATGTACATTGTTTTGTAATTTTATTCCACTAGCACCTAAGGTCAATGGTCCTCCTACTGCAGGTTTCCCAACTATTACATCTGAGTTAGCGGTTATAATTTCACCTGGACTTATGGGTATACCACCATTTACAAGTGGACTTTCATGAACTACTTTTGGCCTAACAAGATGCGAAAATATAGGATTTTTATGCTCTGCTGCCCAGGCAAAATTTTGATGTAAAGTTACGTTTGTAAGACCAATTTGGGATTCAGAAGCTTCCATTTCATCAACAGGTATGTAAATTGGAAAATTTGCCACTTTCGACTCAATATCACTATCAACTCTTTTATTTGCATTATAGGACGTCACTTTATGGGGAGGCTCAAGAGTGGTTGTTATGACTGTAGTTTTATTTGTTTCTTGACGTTTCATAAATCCACCTGTCATTTTTTCAATAACTGGTGCTAGTTGAGATAGTCCTTTGATACCCAATGATCCTAATTTTATTAGTTCCGCCACAACGAATTTATTTTTATTTATTTTTTGGGGCTTTTCTGGCTTTATCTTTTCAGACGTTTTATTTGTTGACGTCTTGTTAGTTTTCAGAGGAAACGGTGCTTGTTCATTCGTCAATAAATCACTATTTTCTATAGAGCTCGTTTCTTTTTCATCGGAATAATCATTTACTTGTGTATATTTTTCCACAATTTTATCTGTAGGTGCTACATGAGAGCTAGTTTCGAATTCATAGGGACGATATAGTGTCTGTTCAATAGTGTTTTTGTGAGTTGCCTTTACGTTTACATTTATCCCAGAATGTTTACTAGCCTTTAAGGCATGATTTTCAGATGTTTGAATAGATGATTGCTTGTTACTTGTGTGCTTAGTCTTCAGCATTTCTGTTTGCGTATGGCTACATGAACAAGAAGTAGTGCAAGGGACATGATTTATTTCTGATGGTTGTATGATATCAAAATTATTTTCATCTTCGTCGATTCTTTTGTCTAATTTTGGAATATTATTTAAAAATACATTCGAAGCAGCAGATGGTTGAATAGTTTTTACTTCCATATATTTTGTCTGAAATCAAAAAAGGATTGACATTGTAGTTAGGTTTTTGTTTGAGTTAATGAACTATAGAATATCATTTTAATAAATTGCCTTTGGAATATTATGGAAAATCTTACTTGCCAATGTTAATAAAAATGAACGTTAGAAGTTTTAAGTCTACATGTGGATCGTTATAAATATGTGGGAAAAACGTTAAGATTGGTAAAAATAATTATTATTGAACGATGTAATGGTAAATATGGAATTAATTCTGCAGGTAATAAGTGTATTTTGAAATGGATCCATGGAACCCAGGACACTATAATATATCGGTATAATGGGTTCCAAAACTGTAACTCTTACTTTCGTTGGTTTTAAATCAGCTAAAACATCAGTGGCATAAAGATTTGTAAGTGATTCTGTAGTGACCACTGAAACTATAGTTTCAAATGTTGACACAGCGCTTCTTTTGTTTTGAACTACTGTGGTTAGGTAAGTGTATGTGGTCATACATGTCTTGATAATATAATTGTGCTGCATTACTTGACGTAATGGAAAAAAAGCGCTCATATGTTGACGATTTACAACTGTAGTAACAGCTGATGATAATAATGACTTATTCGTCGGCGTAGAACTCATACGATTGGATGTTTTCGATGCAGGTAAGTGCATAACTTTAAGTTTTCGCTGAGAAAAAATTACAGTAAATTATGTGTTAATTTTATTTATTAAAAATCACACATTAGCATATACATTATACTTCATCTATTAGTAAATATTAAAAAAAATCTAATATAGTAATTTTGTATGTAAAATATATAGTAATTTATGTAAAAATATTGTAATTATTTTACCTGTTCTTGCTTTCCATCAAAACTTTTATCTCTTACTAAAACTTCCACACCATTGGACATAATACGAGTAGCTAGATTTTTTAATCTTCTCTCATCATCCATTCGATGTTCTATATCAATGTCCCTTCCAGGTCTCCAAGGTGAATTATCATATACTATAGCATTAGTATTAAACGCTGAAATTAGAATATCACTAGTTTTATTTATGTCAAGTAATTAATGATTCTCAGAACCAGATTTACTTGTAATTACGAATTTAGCATATAAAGAATATTTTAAATAACGTTCAATCTAGCGTAGCGCAGTAGCGTAGTTGATAAAACTTTTTTGAAAAATAAGTTAATTTAAATCATGCAATACAAGTGCACAACTGCATACATAACATAACTACATACACAACATAACAACATAACTGTGCAATAGAGTATTGAAATATTACAAAATATGTTAGTAAATCTACTATTAAATTATTATTAAGTTGGTCACTATTATCTTTTTTATGTGATCAATTTTTAATATGATATATGTACATATTCTAAAGAAAAATCTTCTAGAAACATTGCCTAAAATGATAATAATGGCCATAGATGGTTAATTAAATTAAAATTTATTAACAATGGACAAGTCGTGGTATAAAACTAGCTAAAATCATTGTCAAAATATTACCAACTATTTATTTACACATTCTCATTAACCAACCTTATAACAGCATCCCAGACTAACTACTTTTTACAACTATTCTATGGGTTTAGATATTCCAAAAATCATAAGAAAAATAATAATTAAAAAATCTTTAAACTATATAATATGTTTGATATTTATATTTATAAAACAGAACAATTTTTGGAACACCTAAATAAATTATGTTTATATTAATTTATAATTTATTATTAGGTAACTCAGACTCACCTCCCGAGACGGTTGGTGACGCGGAATGTGGGATAGAACCATCCAGTTGAATCTAAGATCTTCAAAAGTCATTCAGATCTCTCAGTTAGAAACAGTACGGTCAGACGAGTCAATTAAGTAATAATGCTGCTATTTATGCTTATTATCAAGTGTTAAAAAAAACTATACTAAAGTATACATATGTATGCTTATGTTAATCAAACAGTGCTATTTTTATTAAGTTTTATTTATATAAATTATGAATTTGTGTGGTGTGTAAAATACAGATATAGTGAAAATTATATTTTTAAATTATTATTATGAGAAAATTGATTTGTGTATAATTATTATATTATATTTATCTATACTTGTAAATATAAAAAAAGACAAATTAAAGGGTATTTTTCTAAAGTGGATTAACGAAGATAAACAACAGACTTTTTTTTACAATTTATTATTAACATTGTAAGTCGTAATTTGCAATTTACAAATGAAGCAGGTCGAGTATTATAAGATATCTATCATAAGAATTAAAACTAAATATTATAAGTAATTCTTAGGCAGTGATTAGATATTTTCTTACCTAATATTTACTTTTGACAATACAACTTCATATGCGGTAACATGTCAATAATATTTTTGGTGATCTTAAAGAATACCTATCAACACATTTGAGTTTCTATCTACAAAATCAAGTACAAAATATATTTGTATCTTACACTAAATGCTAAAACTATAAGGCACTATTCATAGTTAACTTACTATGATACAAAGTAAATAAATAACTAAATCATTACTTTACAGACCTAACCAGTTGTTCGGGCTTCACGAAACATCATCCACGGTACTTTGTTTTGAATTATATCTAAGGGTAGTTGGGGATTCTATTTTGACAACGTAAGTTGGTGAAGCGGTATATTTAACATGATCACTTACTTTTCCTACTATACTTTCTAAGCTTTGCGTTGCTTTTTGTGACTCAATAGAAGAATTTGCCAAATATGTATCCATATCAGGATTAATAGAGTTTTCTAGTGTACTGTCTCCTTGTGAACTAATAAGTTGGTCTATAGATGGCAAAATCGATGGCAATATTTTTACATCATCATAATACATAGCTTCTCGCTTTCTAACAGTTTGAGTGTCATCAGCCACTACAGTTGATAATACGGTACTAAATTCACCAGGGTGTTTACCGGATACGTATAGTGTTACTATGCTTGTTAATTTAGGTGGAGAGGGCTTTTGAGCACGTTGCTTGCTTCTCTTACGGGCTGGAGGCGGTGTGGGTGGTGGTATATCCTCACCACTATCTTGTATTTCTTCTTCAAAATCTTCATTACTGCTCAGATCCGATAATATGTTCGGTTTAGGACTATTACTAAAAATGTCATTGTTTAAATTGTTATTGGGTACTAAATTATTTTGCAATAAATTAAGGTCAGGGTGGCCTAATCCAAGTAAAGGATTAGCTGTCTGCAATGATAGCGCTTGCTGCTGTTGCTGTTGTTGCTGCAGGAGTAAAGGTAATAATAAAGAGTTGTACTGAGGAGGAGCAGGAGCTAAAACTGTTGGTGTAGTAACAACTGTGTCAGTTATAAATTCTGTAGCTGTTATTACATTTGTGGTTGGATCGACTATAGTTGTTAATATTGGAATACCTCTGAAAGTAATAGGTAGAACTGTTTCTCTTGCGTCTGTGACGGTTGTAACATATGTTGTAGTTCTAACTTTGAACTCAGTAACCGGTGTTTGTACTACTGGTTGCTGTGGTAATAAAGCTTGTCCTTGTAACGCAAGTAATGGGTTTATTGCAGGTTGCTGATTTCCTAACAAAAGTTGAGATAAAAGTAAGTTAGCTAAGGGTACATTTGAATTTATCTCCGGTGCAACAGTTTGCACTACAGGCTCCACATTATAAACAGTACTCGGTAATACGTGTGAAAAAGATGTTTTACGACCCCTTATTGTCGTTGGAGTAAATATTACTGTAGTTGTAGGAGTTTCATGCAAAACATATTTAGTTATTTTCGTCGCACCGTTTTCTGCCAACTCTGTTGATTCGCTAGCAAGTACTAATTGGTGGCCACCAATAGGATTTATTGATGTGGATACTTGATTCAAAAGTAATGTTTCTACGCTAGGTTTTGCTGTTAAAAGACCTTTATATTCTGTAATCTTTCCATTTACTACTGGTATCGTAACTTCGAATGGTATTTGATGTGTTATAGTTATTTTGCCGTCATGTAAAATGTTATCATATTTGTTATATCTTTCACCACTTAAATTTTCAAATGAATGTCTTTGTCTGCTAGATGCTTTGCTAGTTGTGGTTCTCGATCTAGATCTGCTAGTCGTTCGAGGGCTAGACCTAGATGACTGAGTGGTTTTACTACCAGATAAACGGGGTGCTTTAGGTCTTGACGATAGTGTTGTAGTTCTTGAATTAGTTCTTGTTTTACCTCGTCTGTAAGCTGGTGCAGATGTAGTTGTCGTCCTACTACTATCTCCCCTTACAATAAAAGGTTGCCTTGATGAAACTTTTGGAGCAGAGATAGTCGTAGTTCTAGTATTTCCAGCACGTGAATTAAAGCGTCCAGATTTTGGTTGATTTTTTTGCGTGGCAGGTGCAGGAGGTTCAGTTTCAGGCTCGGGTTCGGGACGTCTCGTACTCGCTGGCTTAATTCCCGGTCTTCTAAAATTCGTATATTTTCTATTTCCATAGTCCACTTGACGTTTAACTCGTCTTTTAAATGGAAATGGTCTTATCTGAACTGGATTTTGGTTCTTTCTATTTGACGCGGCAGCCGGAGAAGCCACTTGCTGTTCTTTTCTATCAGATGATTCATAATCATTATCTTCCTCGAATTCTTCCTCTTCTAGTAATTCTTCATCTTCATTATATTTTTGCTCATTTTCTTCTTCTGGTTCAGGTTCTGGTTGCTTAAATAAGTTTCTTCTAGGGAAAAGAGAATTAGCGGGTCTTTGCCTACGTAATGCGAGTAAAGGATTCGAAGTCGACCGAGTAGTTGAACGTTTTGTGGTAGTAGTAGTTCGTCCACGTGTAGTTAAACTTCGTCTTGATGACGGTGTAGTAGATCTTGGTATTATGGCTGTACCAGGCTGTCTAGCCACTGGCGGTCTTCTAAATCTTAGTAAAGGATTGTTAGTTGTTTGTCTTAGAGATGTTTCAGTAAATTCATCGAGAGATTCAGTTGCACTCTCTTCTTGTTGAGTAGCAAAAGTTTCAGACTCATTCTGATCAATTGCAGGATAATTTATAAGAGTTGATTGCCTGTTTCCTCGTAGTCTTGACGAAGCTGTCGGGCGTATTCTGGGAATTGCAGATCGACTAGCGTAATCTAAACTATTACTTCTAAGGGAACTAGATCTGAAACCAGTTCTCCTTGAAGTAGGTGCAATACTTCCTCCTCTAGCAAATCCTCCTGGACGTGAAGCAGGAATATTAGCTGATAAATTTATAGTTGCACTGCTACGACCAGAGAATCTTTTTCCAGCACTTGATGAGCCAGTTACAACTCCTTGTTTACGACTGCCGCTGTAAGCACCTGAAGGTCTTACAGATTTTAATGTTGGAGTTGCCGTAATGGTTGGGGTAGAATCGGCACGAGTAATTGTAGTAGCGCTATTAGGAATACCCAAACGTTTTGGGCTAAATGTGGGCCTATTTCTCGACGCAAAAGGTATTATTACTGGTGTAAACGAAGGTTTCTTAGTTGTAAATGTAAGTCGACTTTTCTTTTTAGCGCTAGGATCATCTTCTTCATCTTCTATTTCATATTGTAATTCTGTTGTTGTTTCCGAGTCAGCAAGAGAGCTTTCTATTACTTCAGGAGTAGGACTAATAATAGTACCTTCCGTAGTCGTAGTAGAAGACGTGCTAGTTGTAGGCAAAGACTCCTCAACCAACGTTTTATTATCACTTGTGATGATAGTTGAATCACCAGATATAACTGCAACTTGAGAGAATAAAATCTTTTTCTCCGAATCTGGTTTTAGTGTATTAACTTCAAGTGGCTTGACTTCTGCAAATAAGTTGTCAATATATGTTCCTTGTAATATTGTTTGTGATATACTTGATAGTTCAGGTAACTTCGTTGCTTGAATTTCTTCTTTTATTTTAGTTGGCATAATATGAGGTTTTTCATCTTGAATCAAGTTTTTATCTACTGCCCCACTAGGCACTTTTCTACCTAATTGGTTGTCTTCAACTATCTTTGTATTGTCGACGATATTGGTAACAGTTTCCAAACTACTTCTTATTTGTGACGTATTACCAGCATAAAATGTCGTGAAGTAAGTGTAGGTTGTATAAAATGTAGCTTTTCCGTCATCTTGTTCTAGGCTATCGTCTACTAAAGAAGGTTTAAGTGCTACTTCTAAGTCTTTTGGTGGCAAAACACTAACAATATCTATAGGTGTGGTATCTATAGGACTTACTGTAGGTATTGATTGAACTGAAGGTGTGACAACATTAGAAACTATCTCCTCACGACTTGTTATTGTTGTTGATTTATCTTTATAAAGCGTTGTCCAATATGTAAATGTAGTATAATAAGTAATTGGAAGATTATTTTCTTCTTCAGGTTCGGTTTTTGGTCTAATAGTTTCCGTAACAACATTTGTTATTGTTTCCAAATGACTTTTTACCTTACTTGAATCTTTTCCTATATACATAGTAGTAAAGTAAGTAAATGTAGTATAACTTGTCTGTAACAAGAGTGTAGGTGATGGGAGAATCTCATCTATGTTACTTTCAGAGCTTATTTGATCATCTAGTACATTATTATTATCTAAAAATTTTGTTTCTCCTTTAGAGGATGAAGATTTAACATCTGTTATATATGAGTTTTCCGATATAAGTGGATTTGACTCAACACTAAACAACATATCAACTTCTATAGGTGATGGTTGTGGCACATTTTCATTGCTTTTATAATTTACCTCTAATGATTTTTCTTCCATAGTGACACTACTTTCAAAAGACGAATTTTCTTTTGTAACCTCCTGTGTCATTCCTTTGACTTGCATACAATTTCTAAAGTCAAATTGAGCTCTTGTGTTTTCCACAGGTAATGAGTTAGTTTTTGTAGGCTTTAACTCATCAGGACCAACATAATTGGTGTATACTTCACTTCTGCTGCAAACATTGGCATCAGAACCCACATAAATAGTTGTAAAGAATGTATAAGTTGTGTAGTAAGTTTTAACAGAATCTGGCTTAATGCTAGCTACTAAATCATCATCTAGTGACGGAGTTGGAGTTTGAGAACTATATGATTTATTAATTTCAACAGATTCAATGACATCCTTATTTTTAACTAGATCAATGATACTATTAATGGCAAGTGATTCAGTTAGTTGAACATTGTTTACACTAGTGGGTGAAATCTCATCTTCAAATGCGCCAAGTAATGAAGGATCAATTTTCGACAAATCCAATGTTGAAGTAATAATATTAGTTACTACTGATTTATGACTTTCAATACTAGAAGTGTGGTCACCAAAGAATGTAGTAAAGTATGTGTAAGTTGTGTAAAGAGTTTTATAAATAAGATCTATTTCATTTTCAGAGTCATCTTCATTTATTAAATTAAGATTTTCTGTCGGTGTATGTTCTGTACTAACAGAAACTTCTACGTGACTTTGACTTGTTGAAATTCGCTCAGTAGAAGTGGTTGATTTCGTATCACTTTCATTACTCACTTCTTGTGAATCTGTATATTTATCATCCTCAGGTGGTTTTGTTAACTCGTCATCTGTAACAGTGGATTGAATTTCTTTTTCCATAGGTGTAGTTTTTTTTGGACTCTCAGTGTTAATTTCTGGTGTACGTGGAGTATTTGTATCATCTGTATCAACTATTTCTGGTTTTTCAATGTTACTTATTACAGTACCTTGGACTTCTACAATAGATGTTGGTTCAATATTTTGACTTGTTTTACAAATATAATTTGTTAAATACCCCACATTACTCTCAACTACAACGTCTGACTTAATGGAAGTAGTAGTTTCAGTACTTTCTAATGGAATAAAATATGTCGTTAAATATGTTAAAGTTTTATAGGCTGTTGTCATAGTTGACTGTGTTTCAAGTCCATCAGTACAAAAGATTTCTTCATGTTTGTCGTATTTATTCTCTGTTGTTGTCTCAATTTCATAAGATTCATCGCTGTGACCACTTTCTGTAGTAGTTAATAATTCAGAAACTATTTCCTGAGTGCTATCGTCTTCCTCTTGATCTACTTCTTCTTCATCTTCTTCTATTTTTTCTGTAACTTCAGCAGCTGTATTTTCTGTTTCTTCCGCAGAATTAGTAAATATTTCAGTACTTCCAATTTCAGTAACCGCAGATTCTTTTGGTTCTTCAATAATAGTCGCAGATGGCATCAGTAAAGTTAAAGGATCAGTTGCTTGAGAGTTAAAATCATTTCCGGGAATAACTTCTAAATCTTCTGTGTTTCTTGTGCGTTCGGTTGTTGTAAAAGCTGGTTCGGAAGGTTGTATTACGTCAATATTAAGATCAAAGCCATTATTATATTGTACACTCACAGTATCAGGAACTTTATCATCAATTTCATACATAACCTTTTTTAGATCTTTCTCGTCATTAAAGAAAACTTTTTCGGAGCTATGATCATTACTGCTAGGTGTTACTACTTTTGTGACTGTATTAGCTTCATGAGCTTTGAAAGTAGAAGTGGCTACAGGAATATCAGCTGACAAGAATGTAATTTTAGTTGCTAATTTATCTACTGGCTTAGCTGAGGGAAAGACATTTACTTCATCTGGATTAGGATGCTTAATAGTTTCAGTATTAGGAGTAAAAACAATAACAGTGTCACCAACAACTGTAGTAAAATCAGCAAAACCTGCATAAGTAAACGTTTTTTTGGGACGAGGTTCACTATTTTGCCCGAACAACTTCTTAGGTAATTTAGTTTGTGGTAAAGATTGTTTAGAAGAACGCGATTCAACATTATCAATATAATAAAATATTGGCGAAAACTCGTTCTTTATAGTAAAAGTAGGCAAATCATAGGTAGGCTTAACTTTAACAACATCAGATTCTATTGAAATATCTTTTTGTTCTTGTATTAGCGTTTCAATTGGTTCGGTAACTGGTTCATATGCTTTACTTTGACGATGCAATGTATTTATATTTTCAAATAGAGAAGGTTGCACGTACTGTATCTTCTTTTCACTTTCGATATCTGGACCATCAAGATAATTATATACTTCAAACTTAGGCTCTTCATTATAAGAATGCACTTTACGTGCTGTCGGTACCTCAAATATTTGATTATCAACTTGATCTGGAGAAGTTGGAGGATTCCAAAATTTAAAACTCTCTTGTGGTGGTTTACTAGCATACACAATCTCCATTTTGCTGCTAGGTGCTAAATAATCAGTATTTTTAAGCACAAATTTATTTGGATCAATAATACCCAAGTCTTGTTTGACATTCCATTGGCCATCAAAAGCAGAATGAACACGAGTTGGTTGAACAATGTAAGCATCTCCAACATTCGAGGGCTTATTATAAAGTACAAGTGATGATTTAGTTAAAAGTTGTGCGTAAATACGTCCATTGTCTAGGGTGGTTCCAAGAATTTGTGTAGCAAATTCTGTAGTAACTCCATCCTGGATAAAAGTTCTTGCAGTTGAAGTAAGAAGGCCGATCAAAGGTTTGACGCTATGGTATCGTCCAACTTTCGTGTTATAATCGTTTCGATTTTGGTCGTTAACGAGCAGCACTGTCAGGTCTAGTTGATCAGTCATGAAGTCGTAGTTCCGTCAAGTCGTGGAAAGGATATCGTGGAGGTGCATTATATTTTACAAGGTCCATTTGAGTTCGGAGTTGACCACGACCCGGGGATTAGATTTGAAAGAGAAAGAAAAAACATACAATTAATTACGTAATATAGATAGAAAAGAATTATATACTTAGTCCAATTTCAAGTTTAGATTTGTATAAATATTGGAATTTCCGAATAAATGAAAAAAATAATGAAAATTTAATTTTTTTTAAATTGAAAATGGATAAGTATATGTTTAGAGAAGTAGCAGAAATTTGCAAATTGGTTAGCACTAAATTTTGTACAACTTTAATGTTATTACCAAGTTGATGATTTGGGAAATTTCAATAGAACAATTTAAATCTGTTTTTTCAAATAAATTAGAATTGTACAAATCATCAACTGTATAGGTAAATTATAAAAATCTAATAAAACAACAATATAAAAGGTATAGTTTAGAAATTAAGAATTCAGATACATACATAAATCAGAAATTGTAAAGGCAAAAATCTTGTTATACACTCAAATACATAAAATACTAATATAATAAAATAACACTAGAAGAAATTAAATAAAATGTAATGCAAGCGTATTTTTTACAAGTTATTTCGTGATATAAATGTTGATCACTCACCCCTATTCTCCGGAACTCCTTCTCTTTTAATTCTCGACGCTTCTATCGACTCATTTTCAATTATTTCTGAAACAAAACGCACTCTATAAATATTATTTTAAGCCATTTAATCCCGTATGTTATTTAATAATATTTTTTATAAATTATAAATCCATTAATTGTTTTATTCTATAGACTAGCATTGTCCAAGGCTTGGTGATCTGCTAAAGGTGATAGTTTATTCAATGAAACAAACCAACGGATGAACAAACAAGCAAATTTTAGCTGTATATATTGGTTAATACTTTTGACAACAGAAAGGCATACAGTACAATCCTCATACTAAATCAAAATATTTTATGAATTATATAGATAAATAATTTTATTTTAAAACTCTAGAAAATCTTAAAAGTGTACTAATTTAGTAAAAGTATAATATCAACTAAGTAAAAATGAACACTTGACCTAGGATACAAAAAATGGACCAAATTCAATCTACATAGATTTGCTTTCGTAATAATAACCCAGATGTTTGTAGAAAGTGGCAAGCAAGGTCATATAAGAATATTATGAAATTATACTGTACAATGATATAACGATTTGAGTAATAACTACTATATGATACATATATTCATGGTCCCTAATTTAAAAAAGTTTTTGTGATGGCTAAACACTCGTTACTCTATTGTAAATACCGTGTTAGTTTTTGTTTTCTTGCATTTGCACAACCGCTGTATGGTATCGTAATTAAAATACTTGATGTCAATCCCTCCACGACCGCGGACCCGCCGGCGTGTCAGTTAACAATAGATTTCTTAGAATTTTAATTAATTTCTTAGAAATTTACCTGGAGGTGTTAAGATAAATCAATACTAATATTATAAAGATACAGAGTTGTTTCTTTGTTTCTTTATTTGAACGCACTAATCTCAGGAACTACTAATCCGATTTGAAAAATACCTTTTGCATTGGATACCCCGCTTATTGAGGAAGGCTATCATGTAATATATAGTCTATCTATTCCATACTAACCATTAAAACGTACCTCGGGACAAACCCGAGCGAAGCGAGGGTGAGTCGCTAGTGTTAGATAAATTGCTGGTTGCAATACACATCTCTTTTAATTTACACCCTCCATATAGAAAATCCAACGGCCTTCAACATATCATTCAAGTATTTTGCTTAAAAAACCTCTTAGTAGGTATTTTGTAATTGAAATTTGCGGAAATATCCTAAAAAGCCGGTAATTGTGGGAAAGGCTAGTGTCGGGTGATTATATTTAAAGTCGTCTTTGTTCTCGCATTTTACGCAAGATTTTTTTCCCAAAGGGAAAATTATTTCTTGCCACATTTAAATTTCGCAAACATTAGATAATTTGAAGACATCACGATGTTTTTGTTGTCTTGGATATTGGAAGATTATAAAAAAAATTAATGCGTGTCAATTAGATTGAAAAACATTTCTTCGTACTATATATATATATATATATATATATATATATATATATATATATATATATATATATATATTAATTAATTAATTAATAGCATAGTATTTAAATGTACCTACTTTACAGCACAACTATTTTTTCAGGATACAAACTATTTTTCATCAGTAAAACGATATACTAACATGATCGTCAACAAACCATATTTTACAGCCCTAATTTTTCTAAACGAAGCCATTTGTGACTAGCACTCAGGATGTGGACATTAAAAAAGGTGCCCGTTTCGGAAACGTCTGCCCACGTATATGGTATTCGTGTCAATGTTGTGTATGCGTCCATCGTATCCGTCGACCCACTGTCACACTGCCTAGCACGTTTCAAGATTAGTAGGTTGAGACTTATTATTAAATCCCACCCTATCCCATAATTTATATTTCTTCACTTGAAAATCATGAATCCAACATAGAATATGGGTTGAAAATCTACGTAGAACCAAAGTTCCTCATACTAATATATATATTGTTTTCTTTATTATAATAAAATACGTTAGCTATTTTTATTTATTAACATTCATACAAATTCTTGTTTGTATATTATTTTAAAACATTATTGTTTGGCTTCATGTTTAGTTCTATGACGATCTGTCTATATTATATTTCGCAGCTTCATTCTTTGCGATTTAATTTACAGTTTGTACCTACCCCCACCACGGATATTTAGGGAGCAGTCAAAATAATTTTTGACTACCCTCCACCAAGATACCTCACTCTAGTATATGTCATTAATATACTTCATTTCTACGTCTCCGTGTGGTAGCCATCGCACGTTTTAAAAATATTAAATAACACTTTATATTTAATTCGTCCGTTCGAGTTTCAACGAGTTATTTTCTACACGATACAAGTTTTCAAATGGCCATTTTATACGCTTTATCTATTATTAAACTAGAAAATGGGTTGAAATACCAATTGATATTCCTTGTCTATCCCGCATATAAAATAGTATATATGTGTATGTATGTATGTACTCAGTCCTTTTTAAAGTCCCACTGCTGGGCACGGACCTTCCTTCAGTGTAAAATAATATAACGGAGTAATAAAGTTGTATTATCGCTTAGACATATGGTTTGGATCAACAACATTATTAAGGTCTAGTCCGTGTGATAATATCATGATAATTGACTATTTTGGCTAAAACACTACTAATACATGCTATCCATACTAATATTATAAAGGATATATATGTTTGTTTGTTTTTCCTTCTTTCACGTCGAAATGGAGTGACGGATTGGCGTGATTGTGTGGAGATAGTTGGAGTACTGGAGAGTGACATAGGCTACTTTTTACCGCGGGAGATTATCTCACGGATATGGGATGGGATGGGAGATTATCTCATCAAACACGTTATAATACAAGCCGCAACAACTCATCATACCTACATATGGTAGGGTAGGCTCATCATACCTACATATGGTAGGTACCTACATATGGTAGGGTATCTATTTCATACTAACCGTTAAAACGTACCCGAAAGTCGTATTTAGTTTTATATATTCATTTCTACGTCTCCGTGTGGTAGCCATCGCACGTTTTAAAAATATTAAATAACACTTTATATTTAATTCGTCCGTTCGAGTTTCAACGAGTTATTTTCTACACGATACAAGTTTTCAAATGGCCATTTTATACGCTTTATCTATTATTAAACTAGAAAATGGGTTGAAATACCAATTGATATTCCTTGTCTATCCCGCATATAAAATAGTATATATGTGTATGTATGTATGTACTCAGTCCTTTTTAAAGTCCCACTGCTGGGCACGGACCTTCCTTCAGTGTAAAATAATATAACGGAGTAATAAAGTTGTATTATCGCTTAGACATATGGTTTGGATCAACAACATTATTAAGGTCTAGTCCGTGTGATAATATCATGATAATTGACTATTTTGGCTAAAACACTACTAATACATGCTATCCATACTAATATTATAAAGGATATATATGTTTGTTTGTATTTCCTTCTTTCACGTCGAAATGGAGTGACGGATTGGCGTGATTGTGTGGAGATAGTTGGAGTACTGGAGAGTGACATAGGCTACTTTTTACCGCGGGAGATTATCTCACGGATATGGGATGGGATGGGAGATTATCTCATCAAACACGTTATAATACAAGCCGCAACAACTCATCATACCTACATATGGTAGGGTAGGCTCATCATACCTACATATGGTAGGTACCTACATATGGTAGGGTATCTATTTCATACTAACCGTTAAAACGTACCCGAAAGTCGTATTTAGTTTTATATATTTATTATTTAAACAAATAATTTCTCTAAAGTATCTTTTACTATACAAATTTTTATACTGTGAAGATTCCATACAACAACATACTTATCACTTCTAGATTGAAAGTAGGAAAAATTTCACTGACACACTCATATAGAGTACGGAAGCGAAGTTCGCTGATCGCATAGCAATTGCGCCCGACATCCATCGAGGTCAACATGGCATCATAAAGTTGAAAGACCCCATGGCATTGTATCTATATTCTATATATTAAATAATAGTCCATTTAGAATAAAAATCTGTTTAAAATATAGAAAAATAATGTAAAAAAACCACTGTTAAGGTATTCAGAAAATCTTTAAAACACTATTTTTGATGTCTTTTAGTTATACCAATTTACACAACTTTACACCCTCCTTTCATTTCTTCAGATATAGGCTTCTCCCATGGCACGCTATAAAAACCTAGTGATCAATCGCTGTCAGCCAACTTCACGTATACCTTCTTCTCATTTCTCCTAGCTTCTCTTAGCTGGACGATATTACATAGTGACGTAAACCTCGCCACTCGGTAAGATACGATATGGGTTGTCAACCCATTTACTGTATTGTCATTGATAATGCTCCTTTAGTTTACTAATTGCTTGAGCTGTTAATATTAGCTTTAGCTATTTATCTGATGATCACTTTTTTGTCTTAAGGCTGTTCAATGATCATTATTGGCCAATTATAAGACTTGATAAAAATAATAAAACCTGTTTTGATATATAATATTTGAAAACGAAAGACAAGATAATTTTAAACACGCACAGATGAATGAACAGAACTCCATAAGTCCTTCATAGAGGTATTACAATGTAACTACAATGTTTAAAAGTTAATCGAAACATTGCGGTTTCGTGAGCAGTGAAAATGATACTGACCATAACAACACTCGTACTATGATGATTCATTATGTAGGTATACGCCAAATAATTTAAAACTATACAAGATTTTGACCAAATCCTAGTATCTTGTTTAATGACTCAGTTTGCAGCTGCAAAATGTTTGTCATTTAAGGTTGTTGAACTTAGAATCATGAAAACCTTTATCTATGATATGCCTTCTGCCTCCTTTAATTATAATTATTTAACGACACGTTTGACTCAGTTTGTAACGACCCTACTTACTGTGCCAGCGGTCGCGGATTCGAGTAACGCTGGGGGCATTCATATTTGTGTGATGAGCACGAATGTTTGGACTCCAGTCATGGGTGTTATTTATATGTGAGTATTTAAAGTTATACATATATGAGTAGTGTATCAACTATCTAGTATCGATGATATAAGCCTCGCAGTCGTAGCTTACCATGGAACTGTGAAAAGTGGTGTGTTAATGTCCCAACATATTATTTATTTTACATTTTATAAGTTAAAACATCAAAACCAATGCTTATGAATATTAATAGGTATGTATATCTTTTTTTACTTAAACAAAAGAATTCATTTATCCTACGAACAAAATATTGCATTTTCTATTAACATATGATGTGAATTACTTAACAAAATTTAAATTAAAACTTATTTAAAAGATTATAGATATATGTGAAGAACACGTCGAAACCAAGTCAATTAGCATGTCAAATGTCAATTGAATTAATTTGGACGTCCAGAGATATCGAGAAATAATTAATGATTTGCACTATTTTTATTATAAATGGCAATTAGCTCTGTACGTCTGTTTTACCTTTTTACGTCAAAGCTGAACAGATTTTGTTCAACATAGCAAATATATCGATAGGATCGTGGGGAAGAACATAAACTTCTTTTTGATTTTTGTTTATGCCACACTTACTATACGAGCGAAGCCGAGGGCAAAACATAGTAGGATATAAATTGAAGTTATTTTATTTATTAATTTTATATTCTACAGACGTGCAGCATACAGAATTTTATAGGTAACAAGAATCGTTTTAAAGTCATTTTTATACTATTTAATAAACTATCCCACGCAAAGTGCATACGTAAATACAGTGTTTAAACTGTCGTCAGTCACAGCTGGCGCTTTTGATCTTATCTAATATGTTTTAACTTAACTTAAATTAATAGAATACATTTATTAAATTAGATTTATATGTTCTAAAAGAACAAGAAAACAAGCTAAAATTAAAAATACATTTAACTAAATAAGTTAAACTAAATCGTAGAATTAGTCACATTTGTTTTAACCAATTTCTGATAACTTCCTTGTAAAGAAAATACATACTTATGTCATCTAAGCTTTCACGTTAGTAAAGTTGAGTAGAATGAGCTTTTCATAGCTTATAAATATATATATCGTATATTTTTATACCTATATGTTATTTTTATATATTTATTATGTAAAAAAATATATAAGGAAGAGAGTTAAAATAGAGAAGTTCTTAGGCAAAGTACCACCATATACTAAAACATATAAAACTCAGCTTTCCCAAAAGCATATAAACTAATGACCGTAATCTTTCATACTCTACATAAACATTCTCATCACACCAAATTTATGCTAATTTGTAAGGAAACAGAGCACTTTGTGGCATCTATAACCGTGTAAATTACACCGAAACTGACCGCCTGTTTCGCACGCTCTTGTTTTTAAAGTTCCATTTGATTTTAAATTCTATTGTTAATAAAATAGAGCACACTATGATTTATTAATTTAAGATAATTTAATTTTCTTTTGAGTCTTCAAATATTCTATAAGAGTGAGAGTAGGTATTTTTTTTGTACTATGTAGGCATTCTAGGTCAGAATTTTAATGTAGGATAAAGCTCTAAATCATTCAATTCTAAACATAATGAAAAAGTTAATGTTTTTGTAAAATTGATTCTTACCAATTTTACTAGAACCTCAATAGAAGATAACGCATATAATAAAGTTATCTCGCCATTCTACCACTATCATTACAAAACTTTTTTTTACTGATAGCACTAAAGCTCTTCAATAGCTACTAACAAAAAAAATCGGTTGACCAACAGAGGAGAAAAAAGCATTGAGCTGTTTTGTCTTTGCCTATTTATATATACATTCTAATATTAAAACGGTAAATGTATACCTTGTAGTTAACTCAATATAAAGAAGCTTTAACGATAATAGTCTCTTAAATTTCAAAACTTTCTGAGAGAAAATTTGAAAAATATAGGTCTTAGAAAAATATGCTAGGTTGTTTCTGCGTTTGGCCATTTATAAGGTATTTTAATTTAATTTTTATATATATTTCATGCACTAATTCCTTACTTTTCGGTGTTTCACTTTTGCGCACTGCAACTTTAAACGAAAGTGAATGGAAACCGTATCGCAAATGTAATTCATTATTGAGTTTTGTTATTTTTTTGGAATATAAGTTTTTGTAGCTAGTAAATAGGGCGTAAATCTTTTAACACGACCATTTTGGAGATGATAAATCAAAGGGTTTAAAAATGGACACTTATTATATTGTTATTTTTAATGTTCTAAGTTAAGTTTTTATTTTCAGCTTATCGCCATCCACTGCTGGACCAAAACGTCCCCCACAGAACGCCAACCATCACGATCTTGGGCATCCCGCACCTGTCACGTTTTTCAAATCGTCGGTCTACCTTGCCGCAATATATTTAATATTAAGCATAATATTAAGTATATAGTTTGCAAAAATCACTAGTTATCACTAGTAAAATGTATGAAATATATATATATTTCTTTAAAATTTTAGGCTTTTTATCTGAAAATTTGCATATTTTTGTGTAAGAAATATATTTTTATAATTAGTGTTAAGCATACTTTGAACTTTCACAATATATAAATGTAAACACTTACAAATTCTCAAGAAATGCCAATATAACAAACCAGTCTCCTTTACGGCTGGAAAAGTGTCGTAAAAAGCCATAACAGGGACAGGTATATACAATTCCTATGTGTGAAAGAGATAGATAACTATGTCAGTGGGTAAGTCATTGCACTTACTTTTGCACTGCAAGTTGCAATATTATTGCTCTCAACTTAGGAAATTTTATGATATTTTCAATTTTATCGCTACGTCATAAAGTTCAATGTCGCATCTCAATTAAAACGTACAATGAACTTATGTTACTACACAATATATAATAGACTTTAAAATCAACTCTAAGGTATAATTTATAAAGAAGAAATTGACTTCTTTTTAATAACGTATGTGTGTTGACATTTGACTTCTATTGCTCGAGTAAAAAGCAAATGAAAATAAAAGCAATATATTTGGAAAGCTCGACAATTAAGAAATCGTTAGACAACTAATTTATAAGTCTATTTTTTTTATAATCTATACTAGAGTTTGTTTTTTTTGAACGCGCTAATCTCAGGAACAGCAAATCCAATTTTAAAAAATATTTTTGTATTAGATAGCCCGTTTCTTGAGGAAGTCAAAAGGCTATATCTTATAATACAAGTCTATCTATTCCATACTAACTGTTAATAATTGTTAACATTTAAATGAGTGAAGCAATAATTCAAAGCTTTTTCACCTAATAACATTTTAAAATAAAAAATAATGATATATTAGCGTATTTTTTATAATAATAATTTTTATCTCTTCGTGTTCAACATTGTATGAACTGTGTGAGAAAAAAACCAAGACCGAATGAAGACGTATCGCATTTTTATAACGAAATATTACGAAAAAGTTGGAAATCCATTATGTGGTAAATTATTGCACATCACTGTGACACGTTATAATTGTGAGATTTTGTTACAAAAGCAGTATAATAGAGGGTATGTGAATATTAATGTTCTTAATAATTATAATGCTATCATGGGATTATGGTGCGGAATAATTACCGAGTGTATTACTGTTCCTTCATATTATTTCCCTATAAAAACAACATGCTTATAAAATTAATTCATCACAACTGACAAAAAACTTGAATTGGCTATTCAATAAATTTAATTACCTATAAAAAAAATCTTTGGATTTCTAGGTTTTTTTCATGAAATGTAAAGGTACAGTAATGCTATCTGTATGTGTACTCAGTTTTCTTGTAAGGCCCTAAAATCTTCGTTTTTAAGAAGCGGTCATCCTTTAATCGCTAAAATATCTTTGTACTGTGAAACATTGGTACATTATTACTAGACGGATTTTAATAAAGTTTCATAGTTTTCCTTTACAACTTAACTAGCAGAATTGAAGCAGAAATCAAACCCCTGTTTCTTTTTTTTTATTTTGGTCATCATCACACGGCATATGCGGTCTCAGCTAGAACCTAGTCCTTTATCAAAAAAATTGTAACTTCATTAAGTAACCTTTATTACGTATACATACTTAATCAAAAATTAGAAAGTCAAAAGTTAATATAAAGATATTTATTATTACCGATACAGTATTTCAAAATGGTTCCAGCAGTGTTGAGCAAACAAGTACCGGTTCAGATAGGCTTTCTAGTGATTGTAGGACTTGGCCTTGCCTAACTGATATGTAAGACCTAATGATAAAAAAGTCCTCTACTCATATAAATTGCTAATAAGCACGCTAATATTTCGCTGAAAAATAACAGTTTGTCTATTTATTATTATTTATATTTAAGGATTCTTTACATTGAATAAAAATGACTTTAAGCTCCCATAATAGCCCATGAAGCTCTTTTTTTTAGCGTTTACAAGTGCAACCGATCAAAAAAACACCTGCAGATTTGAATCTATACAGGCAGTTATGTGCCTTTTTATATAGGTACTAAGTTTCAATATTATTATTTGCAGATTTCTATACGTACGAATATATACATACGAGAATATAAAAATAAAAATAAGTATATAAAGTATATCGCTGTTATAAAATTTTGCATAACAAATCTATATATTTATGGCTTTAATCATATTAGTCACCTTATGTTATTCAAATTTTTTCATGACTCGTCATCAGGTCATTGTCAAATGTGATCTAATCAGTATTGTAATCCATACAAGTATTTAAATAATTTAATAATATTTAATGTTTTCATTAATTAATCTGAAACATATAAATTATTCATTAAAAATAAATATGACATTTTTATAAACCCGGATATAATTAAATCAATATAACTTAGAGATACGAGATATTAGGACATTAGTGCCATAAAATTAAAATACATTATTAAAAAACATTGTTAAAAAATATAAATATTTATTACATTTTTCTTCACAGGAAAAAAAACTCCTATACCATATAATACTCAACATAAAAAGTACGTATTCGATAGAAAATTACAAATAAACTAGGTATATTTTCTCTCTCATCCTTTAGACCTTCAAAAAAGCTGTTCAAATCGTTGAGCTTAAAAATTACTATAGAATTAAAAACGATTTATTGAAGTATTTAGTATAAAAAACAGCGATCCTGCACCGTTGGCAGCAGCTTCTATTCCGGACCAAATATGTTTATATTAATTGTAATATACGTATATTATATTGTCTAAATGATGATTTTACATGCTATTTCCCTTCATCATTTGTTTCGCTGCGGTACCTAGATGCCTAACACTAGCCTAAGTGCTAGTATAGGTCATAGTGTAGCCGACAACATAATTTCTAAATTTCATATATATTTATATACATATATGTACATACAAGCTTTCGCATTTAAAACAATAGTCCGACAAGAGTAAAAAATAGTCCTTACAGAAGTAAAATTATAGGATTCAATAATAAAAAAACATAACATTATAAAGGCACTGACATTTTCTGCCTTACTATATTTTCTCACAATATTTTCCTCTTATAATAAATAACATTCTATATTATTTCATAATGCGCAACTATATGGCAATTCACCATTATATTAATGATTAAACAATGATTTACCTAACCGTTAATAGTGTTCTTACACAATATGCCAGGTACTCGTAACACATTGGTCTGTCGGAAACGTCTGCTCAATCGATTGCCATTGTTAGCTAGACCAAGATGTAACTGTCACTATTGGCTATTGGACAAATGATATCTTACACTAACTTATCAAATAATGTCGATTTACTCTCGCTCAGGTGTATCCATAGATGCATTTTGTACTTAAAATATTAGTAGCGGTTCTTCCTCGCTTCGCTAGGGTTCGTCTCTAGTGAATAATAAAAACAAATCTATCCCACGGGGACTGTACATTTCTCCGGTATAAAAAGTAGCATATGTGCTATTTCAGACTATAATCTATCACTGTGTCAAATTTCGATTCGATTGAGTAACAAACATCCATCCATCCAAACTTTAGCATTTATATAGTAGTAAAATGCGAAAATTGAATAGGTTCTTACTGTATCTATCTATGTACTCTATTTCATCCAAATCCGTCTAGCCGTAACATACACACATATAAACTTTCTTACTTAAATCTAACAGTGGTCCAATTAGTAATCATTAATTATAAGCTCAAACATTATTAAATGTTTCCTAATATAAGATAAAAAATAGAGTCAAAAACTAGAACCCGACTACTGCAAAATCACGCTCTAAAAAGTATGAAGCAAGAAAATATTCTCATCTGAAATTGTTATGTACAAACTATTCAATATTTATAGTCTATTAAATAAACAATATATTAAATAAACAACTTACACGTAATATATTTAATGCATTTAATACATATTAATATATGATTGACATAGATGTTCAGAGGATAGCCATTTTGTTCTAAAGCTTATGATCGCTTATTACTGTTAGTATGTATCGTTTTGTTAGGTTATACTGCAAAAGTCCCCTCAAGGCAATCCAGCCGGGCCTAAAGCAAAAAAACGCATTGGGAGACGGCCCTTCTCGGTGGGCGTTGTGCCATGCTGGTTACTCCTGGTACTTCTCTGATAGCAGAGTGGACCGTTGGAGCAACCCCATGGCTGTTGTGGTCTGCATCGGCAAACCTGCCGTCGGGGCGTCGTGATTGAGTGCGTAAATGATTCTGCGCCACCCTATTAAGACGGGGGAGGTTTTGTTGGGTTTTAATAAGTACCGGCTTCTCTAGCCGGTGTGTCCCACATAACCACCTGCGTGTATACGGGTGCTATGCGTAATTGCATTTCCCAACATAAAAAAATAAGATGGCAAAAGTCGGGTAGTAATGAAATTTTTTTAAATGTAAATAAATATTATCTAGAGCATGAAAGCAATGCTTGACCAATTTTGAAATAAATATAAATTAAGATAGAATAAAAAGATAATCTTATAACATTTGCAAAACATCGTAGTGATATATAGGGAAATATTTGTTTGTTTCTTTATTGAGTGGTTGTTTAAAATAACGATAGCATACAGGTATATTTTAGCCAGTTTACTTTTATATTTTAGCAGATATGCTTGATATAAAATCATTTTTTATTATGTATTTTTTTTACTAATTAATGCGTAGATGATTATTTGATCTCTATTCTACTGCTAATATTAATCCTTCTTCTTGGATATAATTTGCCCTTTACAGCAATTAATTTGGTCATCAAATTAGGAGATATCTATATATACTCGTATAAATGAAAAATGAATGTTCGTATGTTTGTCCTCTATACATTTCTAAGCCCTTTCCGATTGTGTTAAACTCTGGGGAGTTATTCTGTATACGCTTGCAAAAATTCTTGGCCCAAAAATGTATCTTTTTTGGACATTTGTTTTTAACGCGTTCCTAAACCATTGAAGCATAGGGACGCACCCGAGCGAAGCGAGCAAAAGTCTCTAGTTGAAAATCACGACTTGCCCTCAAACATATCTCAAACAGTTTTTACTAAAGCATTTATAAGACAGTAGGTAAATTATAGACAAAAATCAAAACAATACACGGTATTTCCTATACAGAAGGGTAAAAAATGATTTTTTAACAATAGCTTATACTTGAATAGCACTTCGTCCCTGCCAATATGATATGCAAAAACGATGATATCTTCTGGGAAACAAATGTACATATTAGCATAAAACATTTAGAGCCAATTATTGTCTGAATGTTCCTTGAAGTATGAAATTGTATGAACAAGATTTCTTATCTTTTTTTTGTATATTTCTTGATTAACTTCTAATAATAGGTGAGCGTAATAAATTAAAATGTTTGCCTCTGATTTGATGTAAATATGTATTTAGGTATTTAAAAAGTTTACTTTTATCGCTTAAAGTTAAATAAAGGAATTTCAAAAGCCATTTATATATTACCTACATAATTTTGAGAAATAATTAGATATTGAGAAATAACTAATCTATACATATAATAACATTCTGAGTCGAACCTGTACATTAAATATTCTTTGGAAAATCTTATTGAAACAGTCGTTATTATTTAATATCCATAGAGAGACCGAATCTATAGTTTTTAGAATTTTAGTTTGACTGTCTGGAACGCATCACGAGCTAACCGCTGGTCTAATTTTGATGAAATTCGGTATGATGATAGCAGGTTATCCGGTATCCCGGTCAACTTATAGCATACTTTTAACTACGGGAAAATATCTCATCTCTGAGAAATCTCTTCATCTATTAAATATCTTAAAAAGTTAATAAATACAGAAATTTATAATAACTAATTTGGATATACTCATAATAATTAATCTTATGAAATATACTATAATATCTCTTTAATGTGAGGGTCGCTTAATTTGAATGATGCAAAGAAGATATCGTAAAATCTCCCAAACCATTAAAAACGCCAATTAACTTTTCTCACAGATCAAAGAGCTATTAATATAACAATAAAAAGAAAACACACTTTATTTATATTCTTAAAGCCAAAACCTGACCCAAGAAAGCGACAGTGAAAGTGCAAGATGAATTTTTTAAAGGAATTTCACATTCGGCAAAGTTCACACGCCTAGTGATAATTCGATGTTCACGGTATAACAGACGTGAAGAGGCCTTTGTTATAAAACATACAAAATTGTCTAAAAGTTAACATTTTCACTCATTTTCGACCTTAGTGCCTTTGAAATAAGACTATTTGATTAATAATAATAATCCCCATTGTACAATGTAATACCATATAAGCTTTAAAATTTGCACATAGATTGTTATTAAGAAATCATCAGATGTAAGAAAATAAAAAGGCCTAAAAATATTAAATACTAAAATAAAACTTTAAAATTTATAAGGAAAAGTGAAAATATTATAAATAAGTACGATAGAAACAAACAATCTGTCTTTTTTATTATATCTCCTAAATTAAATTTGACAATAATTCTTTTTTTCATCACAGTATAAAGAGATAGAAACGAATGATTTAATTCTAAAGGAATTTAGAAGAAAGTTCTATTTTAATATTCAAAATACAGTACAGTACGAGATCAAAATTCCGAATCGAGAAAAAACAGAGCAAAGTCAAAATACACTCACTTTCAATCGATTGTGAATTTTATTGGATTATAATAGGGCACGTTTTAGTTCAACTTTCCTAATTTTTATATAAAATTCATTTTGAACTTTATAACGTTAAACGAAAGTACATTTTCCTTTATATATGAACAGGTGACTTGAATGTCAAGTACATGAAATCGATTATTGAATAATTTTTAGGACACTTTCGAATAGAGGTCGTTAGCATCGGTGAAAGATGATTAGCATTTTAAATATAATCGATCAGGAATACAAATAAGTTATATCGATACAATCTAATGCATGTTATCGATAATATTACTTAATAATTACATTATGCACACTTATTTCATGTTTATAATTACATTGTTTACATAATATTTTTTTTAAATCAACATTCCTGTATCATATTGGGTAAATATTTCACGGCTACATAAATTAGGAATGTTTTTTTTTACTCTAACTGTAAATTTTTAATTTTTTATAACACTTTCATCGCAAGTTTTTTTTCATATTTTGACTACAGTGATAAAAATATTTAATTAATATTCCTTCTTAAATTATAGCGAAAATACATTTTTTAACGATGTAATAGGCTCTACAATCTACATATTAAGCTCATTACTACGCTACTTCCATTGTTTAATCTCAAAAGGTAAGAAGCTGTTATTAAGATGAAAAATATAAATTAATTATAAATATATCTATTATCTTTACTGTATTATTATAATTATTATAAATGTGAAAGTTTTACGTGTATGCGTGTGTGTGTTTGTTTGTTACAACTTACGCCGTAAAGGCAAGATGTATATGAGTAAATTTTAAAATAAAATTGGGTTGCTCCCTCGATCCCACCAGACAGACTATGACCTGGAGTAACATATAGGATACTTTAAGAATTAAAATATGCTAAAATCTGTATGTAATTATATAAGTCTGTATATAATGATACGAATACAAAAGGCATCTAAGGTTGCACCCAAGTGAAACTAGAGTAAGTTGCTAGTTTAATTATAACTGAAAAAAAAACTTAATATAACCAATTAGTTAATTAGAGTACCTAATCGTAAAATGTACTCGTTTAAAAAGAAATGAATTGTCTAATATTAATAGCATCCTTTTTATAGCTGGTAGCGCCAAAAACGTTTTTACTAGTAAAGCTTAACACTTTCTAACATGCACATATAATGTAATGTCAATATGAAGAGCCCACTTAAAATTCAAAAGGTCACACGAAGTTTATTGGCACTTATTCAAAGACCTTTTTTCATCCACAATTTTTACTCATAATTTCAATTCAATAAAAACATTTCGATCGAATGTAAATTTAAGTATTACACAACCAAATATTTGTAATAAATGAAAATCAATGAAGTGAAATTATTAAATTTAATTTGTTATTAGTATGTAAAGTCACAATTTTATTGACTCTATGCAACATAGCCATACACAATAACAACATGATGATCTTAATGATTTTTAATAAGTTTTAAACAAACTGACAAACAAATCAAACTATGTATCTCTCATATATATCTAAGCAGTTTTCATATTTAATTTTTTTTAAATAAAAAAGGTAGAGTTGCGAAATAAACATAGTATTATAGTATTTTAAAAGTAAAATTCGTACGTCGCTTCAATAGAGTTTAGAGGAACTGTTATTCTCTCAATCAAAACCGAAAGTGAGTAGCGCAAAAACGTTGACGCATTCGAATCGAGGTCGGGTGAAAAGCAACAGGTTCTTAATTTGGGCGTGCGCAGGTTTTCTCCCGCCCGCGGCGATTCATACTTTATTATGTGTAATATATGTATATAGTATACATAAACATAAAAGTTAATGGTATATCTATATTTAAAAGTTAAATTTGCATGTCTGTCTTGTAAATTTCAAATATTTGCCTATTTCTAAGCACTTTATACTGATTTTAAAAAGAAGCAGGTACTCCATACAATGTATGCTTTCTTCAATGAATATTAGGTTCAATGGGTTCCGTACTAAGAAAAAATTACACCCCGATAATTCGTGTACCTTTTAAGTTAAAAAGTAGTTCTTTATATATCGATATGATTTATGTCATGTAACTTCTACAAGGGAACACTAAAATGAAAAATAACTAACTATAACTATAGTATATACTGTCAACATTATAGTGCAATAATTAAGTATGGTCCGCAATTTTTTTACCAAAACGGAATCAAACTCACGACTTACAGCTTAGCTTAGCTCACAAGGTAACTTACCTTACAAACTACACATGGCAATATGCGTTGCAATAAATATCAATATATTTGTTATATTTCATTAGCTTTGCAATGTTTAAAATATTCTCAAGTAGTACTTGAAGTAAAGTTTATTGATAAACGAGTTGCAAGTCCGGGACTTAATTTATGTAATTTATTATTTAAATTATCAAACAAAGAAAACACTATAAATTATCTATTTATTTTAAATGTAAGTTTGTTCTAAGCGATTTTGTATTATACAAAAATATGTATTTTCTTTTATCAAATAAAAAAAGTAAGTAAAGTATAATAGTATAAATTTGTTCATTAATTATACATGAATTACAGTACTTTACTTTGAATTTGCATTAAAACACACTAATAATAAAAATGCGTATGTTTGTGAGTGTGTAAGTGTGTTTATTCACGCTGTAACGGCACCATGGATTTACTTGAAAGCCTTTACCCATGAACGAATAAACCACTGGACGAGACATAAAATACAAATGTATGAAAACTCGTTCAACCAAAAGACGCATAACGCACACAAAGATTTTATTACATTATTATACACACAGGTACACAATACAATATTTCTAGTGCTTGAACGTAATCGATAAAATACATATATCGATGAACCAATTAATGACATTTTAGACATTGGTTAGCATAGTCATCATATTTTACATCTTTTAATTTAAAATATCTGTATTTATTATAATTAATTAAAATAAATGAATTAAAGAGGCAATAATAATGTGTCAAATAATAATTATTTTTTAATTTGATTTATATAAATACGATGGCATTGATGGCAGCATTCTGTTGGTCTATAATAATGTTAATGAACAAATGAATATCGGGTGTATATTCCATTAATATATAATAAAAATTATTTTTTAAAGATTAAAAAAATATTAAGCTAATTTAATTAAATAAAGTGATTTTGTTGATTCTGTTATTGAATTATTTTAATTGGCAATTGATTGTCTCGGGTAGCTTATAAAAATGTGACACTGTCCTAATATTGCTCAGTTCTTAATAAACATTTGTGAAATTAGGAAAAAGAAAAAGTGATTGCAAATTAAAGTGAGTGTTGGATCGTGAAAGTAAAATAGATCGTGAAAGTAAAGTGTTTTATTACAAATCGCCAACCCAGAAGTTTAGTGCTAAAACATTATTGTTTGATTTTGTGTAATTTATGTGTTGAAATAAAATGATCTTTATTATTATTACAATGGAATAATATTCCAAAGTATATAAATGTGGTATAAAATAAAATAAAAAATTAAGTACACATACTAATTATAATTTTTGCATTTATATTTTTATGTGACTTAGAAAATATTTTTATAAATTTATTGTCATCAGATTGTAGGATACTGTGATAAAAGTATTTTATGTTATTGTACTGTACAAATAACACAATTCGTTCAGTTATTTCGTCAAATATCGATATATTTTTCGACATTGTCAAGCACTAGTCGATGTCAAATGGACTCACTCGACAGTTTAGTCATTTGTTCTGAATGGTATAATCCAGGGATTTTATGATGGTTGTCAGATGTCAACAATACATAGAAATATCGACTATATTTAACATAGTTGGATAATATGACATTTTATTTTACAATTTTATTAAATTGTGTGATAAATAACAATAAATGTAATAAAATAATGTATTTACAAGTGAAAAGAAACAGTGCTGCTTCCGCCGCTATAGTTTTTACACCATTTAACAGAACATTTAGTCATTTTTGGCAGATTGTTTGTTGACAAGTAAATGCTTGAGACTGACGCAAAAAACAAACGACAAAGGCTGAAATTTCCTGGCTACTAATAAGACAGATAAAGGTACGTCCGCTTATATGTCTGGTCCAGTGACTTATTCGTTCATGCCTTTACCTTACCTTTTTTACGATGTAGATATCACATGAATCGGATACATTCTAAATACAAAAGTTTTTGTATGTATGTATATTTGTTCCTCCTTTGCTCTGAAATGGCTAGATAGGTTTTGATGACATTTATTGCATATGACTAGAGTGACACATACATAGGTTAATAAACACCTAGTAGCTCATCCGTATCTAGTAAGACGATAAAAATTAGTACATGATTATATTATCATCATATAAATATATCCATACCTATATAATTATATAAGTATACGTAGAGTACCTATTATCTACTCCACTTGGACAAGACCTCAATATCCGCTGTATGTAAAAAAATATCTTAAATACATTCTAAATTTGCACGCACTTAACATTTTTATAGAACAAGTAAAGTATGTAAACGAAATTATTCATACTTACTATATATATGAACAATGCTATTATATATACATTCGCCTGGCCTCGAAGTGGCCTTACTTTCTGTCGGACTGGTCTCAATCGAGTTTCCTGCTCCGACCGATTATTTAACATCTACCTACATGACAAAAATTAATTTAAATCACACTTTAATGATTGTCCATGAAGTTAATTGGGCCAAAATCTAATACAATTAAGTTTTGTTTAAAAAATATTTTAGACATGGTTTTCTCAAAAAACAGTTTCAACACTTGACTTCATTTAAATGTATTATCGATTTAATATCGATTTTATTTACAAAATCTTGCCTCATAAGAGGAATGCAATACTTAGTAGCCAAAATTTTTAAAAGATTATTTTTTTACCAAAAAATCGTGAACAGTGAAATTTTTGTAAACAGACATGCTGTGTCCTTTCAATAGAAAGCATTTCTTTTGTATACTCTCAAATAGAAACATTAAAATATTATTAATTTCATACATAATAAAAGATTATTTACTAGTAACCCTAGATAACCTGTGGAAACCTAGGGCCCATAAACTATCTCTATACAATCAAATAAAACATCGATCAGATGCTGCGAATAAGAAGTAAGAAGTAGAATCTTTAAAGCAAAATATGTTAAATATATTATTATTAAAGTATAAATTATCATTTTAATTTTTATATAATATTATATGTATAAATTTTCATCATGGATGAATATGATGGGCAGTGACTATATAGGAGAACGTTTTTTTAATTATGCAAAGTCGGCCACGTGAGGATAGCGTGAAGCTATTATATTATTAGTCTTTATTAATCTCTATAACACGTAATAAAAATAGTTTTTACTATAAAGCTAGACCGACTTCAAAGTCACTCGAAAGCTTTTATCCCACCCCGAAAGGTTACAACATTTTTCGAAATTATACGGCCCAGTGGTAACGTGCTCGCTGTTGGGAAACTGAGTGAAGCGCGGTCAAATCCTGGGTCTCGCATCTCGATATTTTCACGTGGAAATCATCTCTAATATAATTACCACTTGCCTTACGGTGAAGGAAAACATAACTTGAGAAAATCTGCATTTCTGAGAGGATCTAGCGAGTTCTCGAAAGACATGTGAAGTCCGCCAACCCACACGAGCCAGCCTGGTGGACTATGGCCTGATACAGGCCGGAGGACTGTACCCAGCAGTAAGATGTTAAAAAGGGCTGAATACATGAATGCGTATGGGACCCTTGAGGCATAACCTATTCATTGAAAGTAGAATTTTGAAATTCAATTCACAAATGGCAATATAAAACATTTATGTACACTAATATATAGAACATATTTATAACGTAAATATATTTATAAGAAATATAGACAAAACATATCACTAAACAATAATTTAGTACCCCTTCCTTTTGAAGTCGGTCAAAATGATCAAACAAAGCGTTAATCCAAGTAACGGTATGAAACGGTAACGTAACAAGTATTACGGTAATTATGTCTCCACGTAATAGATATTTTTGCTAAAAATAATTCACGCAAGCCTTTGGATTTCTCAATTTGTTATACAATTTATTAAAAATATAAGTCATTATATATTTAAATACATTTTTTACATAACATTTATTGACCGACTTCAAAAAGAAGGGGCTGAATTCGCTCGTATGTTTTTAGTGTATATATTTTGGAATTTATGGACCGTGATGTTTTTGTGTGCATAGGCGTTATCAGTATAAAATTTCACCTCAACGGGTGGAATGATTCAACTCTTAAAGAACTTATAGTAAAAAGCTGAATGAATGTATAATATGTTGTATATGGTGTATGTGTATAATATGTTATTATAGATTGTATTTGCTCTATATACGTATATACTCCTTATAATGTTATCTATAACACTTAGTATTAACTATATTTTAAGCTCAAATACTCAAAAATGCAGCTTAAAATAATAAAAATAAAGTTACATTGACATACCACAGACAATTACTTCCTTTTCTCATAGTAAATACCAATCACTGTCATAAATTCCTTACACAACGCGATATCAAACTAATAAAAAATTATTTTGTCCCGTTGCGAAGTGCGCGTGCGCATCTGGCGAGTGGAATGTCCATTACAACATGTTCCATACATTTAATCTATTATTACATAATAACATTTTTTATCTTTTCATAGACATAATTATATTATAATATTAATAAAGTGTACTTTTTTTACATTTGAAATTTTTAATTAAATAATATCTTTTGTTTGAAATAGCTAAGCTAGTTATAGCTTTTCATAGTTTAAGCTTTTCTTCGCTTTGTTATACTGTATTTGTAATACTGATTTATATATATTTTTTTGTTTTTTTATATATATATATATATTATACTTAAACGAGCTTCATAAATTGTGTTTTGTTATTCTTTCAAGATACAAAATTATAATAGCTCTCGTGTAAAGCAAATAAAAAGGCTAATTAATATTTATGTGTATGTATATAAAAAAATATAAAATTGAACCAAAAAGATCTAAAATATCAACATAAAATCAAGTGATATTTAAATAATCCCTTATGTAAAACATCTATGATTCTAAATACCAAGGTTGGTATAGCAAGGTTTGACAAGGCTGTATGCATTTAATTACAATACAACATCTAACTGCGGCTTTACCTGCATTTTATTTTTGGTATAATATTTGTTTTAAGCTTTTAATTTTTTCTAAGTCTCATAATATTTTTGTTTAATTATACAATAGTTTGTAAGGTAATCATAATTACCTTATTAACATTTTATTTGACATATTTTTGTGTTGAGAAATTTGTTCCTACCCAATTATAATTATTTAATAATATTTTATTTAGTAACTAAAACAATTTTTACGAATTAAAAAAGCTTTTACATCAAAAAGCTAATATGTAGAAATAGTATAATATAGTATTTCTAAATAAATAATCATTAAAGTCCGTCAATATAAACAGTTGTGATTAATTACTTTGACCCAGTACGTAGATCACCTTCGACTGGTTGTCAAAGAGGGTAATGAGTTTGTACTAAAAGTAACGTCATAAACGAATTACAGGGTACAAGATGTCATTCTTCAATCGTTGAAGAATTTTTGATACAAGTCTACTTAGTTTCCACAAGAACGTCAAGTGTCTCATACGTATAATTAAAACACAGTTTGTATATCTTTCAAGCAATATGGTTATAGAACTTTAAATTTTCTTTTTTTTCGTTAATTAGCTATTTTTTTTTTTTATATAGATAGATAAATTCTACTTAAACATGTTTTCTTTAAATTATCAGTCATGATTATGATTGAATTTCAACCACTGGACGAGCACTAATGAACTGCTTATAGGTATCTAAAGGGGTTATACTATATGGATTCAAAATGGATTTCAATTTTTTAAATAATATTTCAACTCAAAGATTGAATAGTTACTTTTTAAGTGATTTTAAAGGCAGTGCATCTTTAAATATGAATATGTTGGGAGATTAACTCACAGTACCATCTAGTTCCATGGTAAGCTAAGAGGATTGTGTTATGGATACCAAATAGTTGATACACTACACATATATAACTTTAAGTGCATACATATTATAAATATAAACACCCATGACTGGAGTACAAACATTCGTGCTCATCACACAAATGAATGTCCCCAGCGGGACTCGAACCCGCGACCGCTGTCACAGTAAGTAGGGTCACTACAAACTGAGCCAAACGTGTCGTCAATATTAAAAATCGTCATCTTAAAATATAAAAAATTAGAATAGCAATTTACATATATGCTAAGAACTCTTATAAGACTAATATTGATCCTGGCATATCAAACAGATTCTGTGAAATATAAAATGTATAATATGATTTGAACATTTTTTTTTTATTTGATTGAATAAATTTTTTTTATTCACTGGAGCTGCTAGACTGATTTCTATCGTACTTTTTTATCGCACAGGTATTATTATTATATTATAACAGCTTCAGATTATTTACGTCGGCACATATGGCATGGAAAAATACTTACGCTGGTGAAGCCTCACTATATACATTATACATACATATATAGTACTAGCATTGCCCGCGGCTCCGCCCGCGTTCTGATGTCAAAAAATCAAATTCTTAGGTTTTACAGATTAGTATACTCTTACATTGCAGTTTTTGCATTTTTTCTCAGAAATGAGATATTTTCCCGCGGTAAAAATTATCCTATATGTTGACCCGGATAACCAGCTATCACCAAACCAAATTTCATCAAAATCCCTCCAGTAGTTTTTCTGTGATGCGGTAACAGACAGACAAACAAAAATCCTAAAAACTATAGATTCGGCCTCTGTAATATATGTAGTTAATAATTTTTATTTCAATAAAATTTTCCAAAAAATATTTAATGTACAGATTCGGCTTAGTTACAATTTTATTATATGCATAGATAATTAAAAAAGTTATGATTTGAAGGTTTACTTAACTCTACTTAATTAAACTTAGATAAATTGCAAATTTTTTGTTAGTTTTTACAATATAAAAGATACACTTACTTCTAACTATGAAAAAAAGTAATAGCACCATATTTATTACTATACTTTTAATCACGCACATTCCTGCATCGCCGAGCGTGAAAACAACGATTCTATCACTATATGTTTAGCTTTAATTACCTAGAAAATGACTTGTTAATTGTTTGCTACTTCGCTACCTCACTTTAAGCTTATTGACGAATAGCATATAGTTATTACGTAAAGTTAATTGAACAAAGAATTATGAAAAAAAAAATTCTTTACAATTGTACTGTCAGTGATGACAATATATTATAGTGATAATATATTACTTTTAGTTATTATTTGAAATTATAAATACTATTTAGTGTTTGTTTTTGTATTCTAAATGTTTATACATCGTATTGTGGTGGCAAGCTTTTTTTTTATGTAAAAGATCTGTGGAAGCTTGATTGGTTTCAGGATTGTTTTTATATGTTTTATAATCTAATTATTTATTGTATTGTATATTTCCTTTGAAATATAAATGAATATATGAATACTGATAACGTAATTTAAAAAAAAAAATTAGCTACATGCGAGTTGGACTAGCGGACCGATGGTTTCTTACCGCCACATAAAAAAATTGTATTACATTTATCAGTGAATTAGGCATTGATAACGATTTAATCAACTGGTGCCAGTCAAACTCACTCTTGTCAACTATATTTATTTTATATATTATATACTTACTTTAACCTTTACTAAACGTAAAAACTTATTACCTACATATACAATTAATTCATTTTATAAGCACTATTTTATAAAAATATACCTGGAGTATATTTTCAACATTTCCAGTAGTTATTTCAAATAAAACATAAAATCACTTCAAATATCAGCGCAAGAGAGATCTTTTATTTGCCAGAGGCCTTAACAATATAGCTGCCACTTTCTATCGACCCTCCCATCAGTTTATCACTTTCACTAAAAACAAACACAACGCGGAAAGGCAATAAACTGTCATTCCACTTAACTAAAAGAATTACCTATGGTTGCGCAGTCTATACTAATATATAACCGCGGTGTACGCGCTATTTTTCGTGTTATTAATGAAAAATAGATCTTAGAGAGATAAAATTACAATTGTACTCGAAAATTTTTAAATGTCATCACAGAATTATTATAAATGCGAAACATTGTATTGTTTGTATGTGTATGGTACAGATAGTTCATGAAGTAGCATATAGGCTACTTCTTTCAGTGATTATTTGTCCAAACGACCAATTTACCGATAGAGTTTTTCATACAGAATTACTGACTTTTAAAAATCAATTCTTTTAGCATCAGATAGAAATTTAACTTTAATATATATTTTTAACTATAACTATTTTTAATTATAACTTAGAAATTAAGCTTTTTTTTCAAATAAAGACAAAACTCTACTGTGAAGTAGAGAAAGGTGGCGCTACCTGTATTTATATTATAAATACAAAAAGCACCGACGGGCAGAAACAAGTGTAGCGAGCGTAGGTACCAATGTGTAACCCCCCCAACGTGCGTTCACCTTGTCGTGGTGGGGGGGCTCAGTAGTGCCCGGCAACCCAACCGGGCGCGAAGCCAAGAAACGCACAGGGAGGTGGCCCACTTCGGTGGGCGGTGGGAGGTGGCCCTCTTCGGAGGGCGGTGTACCATGCGGGTTGCTCCTGGTACTTTTCTGACAGCAGAGTGGACCTTGGAGCAACCCCGTGGTTGTTGTGGTCTGCTTCGGCAGACCTGCCGTCGGGGCGTCGTAGTTGAATGCGTAAGCGATCCTGCGACGCCCCATTAAGACGGGGGAAGGCTTTGTTGGGTTTTAGTGGGTAGTACTGGCTTTGCCGGTGAGTCCCACACCTCGTGCGTAAATGCATTTCCCAACGTTAAAAAAAAAAAAAGGTACCAATGTGTAAAACGAAATAAATAGATATCTGTGTTTGGTTTCACTTTAACTTTAAACTCGTTTATATAATCATGACTAAAAATTAAAAGTATAAAAACAATTTTTTAAATATGCTTATATTTTAATGCGCATAAAAGAAAAAAAATTAGAATACGTACTATATAATAGAAAAGCTTGTCGCACTGATTTTCATCTCGCGAGGGATCGAAACGATCGACAAAGTAGAGTATAGTGTGAATTAAAAAACAAAATGAAATGCTGGTGCATTTCTTTATACCTCAATATCAAAATATTTCCATTATTATTAGTAAAAGCTATTACTTTCAACACTTTACTTTCTCTGTGACGGTTTTTTCATAATAAAAAATAGTACCTTACACATTTCTATAGAGCAAAATAAGAAAAAATATTATAAAATATTTTAAGTGCAGTAATTTTAGTAATTTTGTGTTATTATTAACTAATGACGCACCCAAGCTTTGCCAAGATAACAAAGTGTATTCATATAAAAAAGATACAAACATACAATATGAGAGACCACTTAATACTTGCTTAGATTTATGCCTATGAGATACCACTGTCCACTATATAACTAATAAACATTTTCTGTACTGCACTGCCATGAAGACACGTTCGGCTCAGTTCATAGTGACCCTACTTGTTGTGCCAGCGGTTGCGGGTTCGAGTCCAGCGGGAAGCATTCATTTGTGTGATGAGCACGAATGTTTGTACTCCAGTCATGAGTGTTTATATCTATAATATGTGTGTATTTAAAGTTATATATATGTAGTGTATCCACTATCTGGTATCCATAACACAGGCCTCGTACCTTACCATGGAACTAGATAATGCTGTGTGTTAATGTCCCAACATATTTTATATTTACAAGTTATTCCCATATATTTTGTTAGATTTCTCTTCTTCAACGATTGTAAAATAACATCTTGCCAATGCCCCAATATAAAAAAAAAACAGTTATACATTAATGACCTTAAAAATTGTAAGTCAATATCACAAAATCATCAATATCATACGAATTTCAACACGAGGTTGTCAAATTACATAGTCATTAAAACTTAGTGACACACTTTGAGAGGTAAATGATTATTATTTATATTTATAAGACATGTCTATACCTGTTTAATTTAAAAAAAATATCGACACCTGCAAGAAATAATATTGTAATACAATAGCGAAATAATTTAAAAAAAGTATTTAATTGCCGTATACATTTAGGTCCAAAATTCGAAAAACTAAGTTACTGTATTGTTCTTTGAATGTATTTATATTCGTTTGTCTCCTAATTATTATTTTTAATTATATCTAACAATCACAAAATAACTAGAATAAGTAGTTTGTTTAATTAAATTATTTTTCTAGTTATTGCTATATTTAGTCGTCGATATTAAGTTGTTAATGGGTTTTAAGAAAATATTTTTGAGACATAGGCATTCATTATAAAACTAGCTGATCCGACAGACGTTTTTCTGTGAATCCTATCCTTTCAATTTTTACAGAATTTCCCAATTTTCCGAACATTTTTCCGATTTTTACCCTTTAACCCGTATTTAGACTATGTTATGTATGTTGTATGTTACGTTCGGGCTATTTTCTCGACGACTAAGTATGCGCTTATTTTGCGTGTTTTCGAAGTATTTAAAAAAAACTTTACCAAATCGGTCCAGCCAAACTTAAGTGATGCCATGACCAATTAATAGTATATTTTTTATTTATATAGATATATACACTTTTATATCTGATATGTTAAAGCTCGTGTATATACATAAAATATTAAATGCCTCAAAGGATACTCTACAATTTCTACAGAATATATAGAACATAAACCAATAAACCTATAAAAAGAGCTTTAACAGTTTAAGCTTGTTGTTAAAAGCTTAAAAGTTTTTAGTATAATTAAATAAAACGAGGGCGATAATGAATAATTGATACGCCATTTGCAAACAGGTTCAAGGCTAAAAATAGTTGTACAATAACAAGGTTCTAGTTAAATTCTTGAATTAATGTTAATAATTTTAACAATACTATTAACATTTGTTTTAAAGACATTGGATAAATGAATAGAATGTAAAATACTAAATTTATCGTATTTTTACATAGAGGCGGATTTTGTCCACAATTTCATGGGTTTTCATTTTTTTTGCACGGAACCCTAATTCTTTTTTAAAATAAAAGTAGCCTAAGTGACTTATTATAAAGTCAGCTATTTGCCAATGAAAGCCCCGTTAAAATCAGCCTAGCCGTTTTAGAGATGACCCAGAACAAGACAATTACATAATAAATATTTTAGACGCAAAAAAAATGATTTTTGTAAGGTAGGTACTTTCATATATATTTAATAAAAAGCTGTCTTTTTGATATTACAAACAATTTTATTTATTTGTATAGATAAATTTTAATTTAAAAATATAAACTAACTTATTTATATAAATCATTGTTTATTCGCCTTTTTGAAGTCGGTTAAAGAACAAAATTCCTAAGCTACATGAATCCGTTATACTATGTCCTAAAAACTAAAGCTATCAAACAAAGCTATAATAGGGCATGTCCTCGTTAACCTACGCAAAACCAATTTGGTAATCATAACATTCGTAATGGTGTCACATTACGAGTTATTTAGACTGTAAATTTTAATTTTCTTAAGATGTGGAAGATTTCTTAATTATAGAATAGTTATGACGTTTTACGTGTCTCACTAGCCAAGCCTTTTATGGCAAAGTTCGCAGGTTCTATTTACGAAGGAGATAATTGTTTATAATCTATACTAATACTATAAAGTGGAAAGATTTATTTTTTTGTTTGTTTGTTTGTACCGAATGGGCTCCGAAACTACTGAACCAATTTAGATGTACATGATGACAAACACAATGGACAAATAATCATGTCATGTAATTCATGATTATTTCTTTTTATTTATTATTAAATAAAACTATCTATTCTTTTTATTTATATTTATTTTGTAATCTATATATCTACATATATATAAATAATAATAATAAAATTCTGAGTCGAATTTGTACATTAAATATTTTTTGGAAATTTTTATTGAAATAGTCATTATTGTCAACACAAAGGCCGAATCTATAGTTTTTAGAATTTTTGTCTGTCTGTCTGTCTGACTCTCTGAAAACGCATCACGAGAAAATTACTAGACAGATTTTGATGAAGTTTGGTATGATGATACCTGGTTATCCGAGTCAACCTATATGATACTTTTTACTGTGGGACAATATATCATCTCTGAGAAATCTACTTGAGTTTAAAAAGAATCTTTGAGAGTCTTACTATATAAAGAAAATAGGCCCGATCTAATAGTTTCAGTACTCTGCTCATGATACACCAATAAAAATAACGTACGCCACTCACGTAAACTATACCTTTCTGTTTAAACAAACCATTCCAGGAAACATTCTCAACATACAAACAGTATACCTTATATATTATAGTATAAGATTGCCTATACATTAAGCAAATCACTAGGTTCTCTGTTTACCTCGGGAATATATCATTTTATTATTAGTAATTAGTAACTAAAGTCAGGACAAATCAGTTCGTCGGTCTGTCACTCAGCTTATGTAATAGACTAGTTGTTACACAACATGCAATACCCTAATGATATTGGTGACTGTAACATGATACTTATACAGATTGTGTACAGGCTGTATTTTTCATATATTAATGAGGAAGTATAATCAAAGATATATACATAAGTACTGACTGGTATTATCTTGATCTGTAGTAACAAAAATTGTTTGTTTAAAACTACAATTCAGACCAATTTTTATCATCCCATTGCTGGGCACGGACCTCCCTTTAATTCGAGGGGGATCAGACCATAGTCCACCACGCTGGCCAAGTGCGGGTTGGCGGACTTCACATATCCTTCAATAATTATTTAGTATCATGATGTTTTAGCATTACTATATTAGTAAATAATTTCGTTAAACATGCAATCAGTATGTGATGATTTAGAGATTGAATCCACTTCACTTAGTTTTTCAAGTGAGCGTGTTACAAAATATGTTTTACGCGTTACCATTAGGTAAAAGCTTACCTATAATACCGCTTCAATGTATTATATATGGGTTTAAGAGCAACCTTCAAAAAGACAGATGAATAAACACACACAATTCTGAAATATTAGTAAGAAATAACAAACATTGCGTAGTAATAACATTCTTTAACTTCCAGTTATAAGCAGTAGGTCAAGTTGAATTTTGTCAAATTTATATTAATATTCATAAAAGGTTAAAAGTTAAACAGATACTTTGCAAAACGTTATAGTAATATTGTAATCAAGTCATAAATAAAAGTCTGTTTTTTTTTAATATATAACTAATTTTTTTTGAATCTACATACACGTTTTTAATTATTAAAGATTTGTATGTCTATATTTAAAAAAAAATACTATATAGTGTGTCCTTATTAATATATATTCCTTAACATATTATATCTTTAACAACATAAATAATTTAATTTTAAAAGATAAATGAATAGGTTTTATATAATATCCGATTACATAACAAACTTAATATTATGTACATATATTGCCTAACTTATTTAAATTTTAATATGTATAATTTTTTTAACCTTAAAATTTAAATATTTAATAGTTAAAACTTAAAATTAGTATTAATATATAGCAAATTTGACCAAATAATGTTTTAATGGTAGTATAAATTTATTTATATGTAACACTAGAGTTTTCCCAGGGCACCGTTCATGTTATAACGATAAAAGTGTGTTAATCGAATCCTCCATGAGACAGTGCAAGTCCCATTAGAATGGGTAAAGCCTTTTAACATCGTTCTTTTTTACCGACTTTCAAAAACTAGAGGTTCTTTGGTTACTTTGCTCCTAATAGTTTAAATTTAATTGAAATTTGAAAAGAAAATAGCTTATAAGAAAATACCTATCACGTGAGCAAAGCCGCAGAAAAAATTGTTATTACAAATAACTAAAAAAAATAATTTTCATAATCTAAAAATAACAACAGCCTATATAATTAATTGTTTAATAAGTAGAGATTGGAGTGAATGTAGTTCTGATATTATGTAATTTAAGTGTAGTATTTTATTAAATTATTTATTTATCCTGTCCTAGTTTTTGTGTTATAATGAGGTACATAAATTAAATATAAGATGACGAGGTTCCGAACTAATTCCAATCCGTCTAGAAATTTCCTGCAAGTAAATAAATGAAATAAAATTTATTCAATTAGATTTATTACAAGCACTTTTAAATCGTCAATTTAATTTAAACGTCAGTATAGTCATTCCGTGAGGAAGCTACCATCGGCTCAGAAAGTAGTTCTGCTGAGAAGAGCCGGCAATAAACTCAACAGTTGTTCTTTTAAAATGGAATTCGGTTCTCAGATCAAAGAAACTTTCAAATCATCCTATCGCTATTCTTTATGGAATTACATAACTCATTCACATTTATCAAGATGCTTCAAATATAATAGTAGCGGAAAAAAAGTCGAGTAATTTACTAATTTTTTTATAAATTTTTATATTTGAGTTGTAATAAAGATAAAAATATTAACATTTTTGAAATTGTTATCTGTTGTTCCCGTATTACTGTAGGGCGGAAAGAAGGATTTCGTAACTTTTTTTTACTTTAGCTAGATTTTATACGCGGTGTTTATATATAGTTAAGGACTCGACGAGAAAATTCCAGGTAGTAGTTATTATCTGGGATTTCCTTCTCTAGTAACATTCACCCATGATCCGCCTATTTGCCCCTAATCACTGAACAATTCCTACTTGGGCGAAATAATTTCGTTAATGGCTTGTGAAAATAACATGGAGGTTAAAATAGACCTGAAAAATATATTGTATTGCAGTGTGAACATATGGATAACAATATACCTACGATTCAACTATGATTCGACCTTTTTGTTAAAATGGAGGTAAAGACTACGTTCTGACCTCAAAAGAAACAAAAAAATACTTTTACTACAACTCAATGCTGCCACACACTGAAGCAATTAATTGAGTGAATGTGTAACTTACCGCAAGTATTGTGTACGATATAGTTTTTATCCCGTTGGGTCATGGGAGCGACCGCGTAACACAGTGGATAGGATGACTCCATTTTTTGGTAAATACGGATAGGTCTATATAATTGATTATTAAAATAATTACATTATAGATTTAGCGAAAAAATGTACTATTATCTTAGTTGTAGTTTGATAAGAGTACTACGAGAAATAAATGAATATATTTTGAAATAATATCGCATTAAAACTATTATAATAAACAATAGTAAAAAATCACACACGTGACATACGTGATTAATTATGATGCAGATATTATACATTTAAATAATTTTGATTCATCCACATTTATATAACATTTTTATTCGTTTAAAATATCAGCCAAAAAACATAATAATATTACTTTAATTAAATTATGATTAATACTAGATAGTTTCTCAGTCAATCTTGAAAATGATAGTCACCCTACCTATCAAGTAGGGATACGCAGCGTCTCTATGCTACAACGCTTGTGATCTTGTATTGTTCTATGCCTTCTAGTGATGCTATATATTTAAGCTAATTTTATCGACATAAATTTTTAACTTTAAAATGCAAAATATTTAACTCCTATTTATATAAATATGAAAGTGTTATTTTTAAGTATGAATGAATCGACGTGATTGTTTGTTTTTGGACCAAATATTACTCGTGGGAGAACAGTCGGTACTACAACAGGTATATTTTTAATAACATAAAAATTCAAACTATATACGTTTGTTTATTTCAGACATTAAATGCAAAATATTCCAAACTTATTCTAAAAAATAATTTATCGCCTCATCACACTTGCTCATAGCCTTCAAATAAAGTGTGACAATAAATTGAAAAAAAAAAAGAAAGAGAATCAAATCCATAACTTATTACCTCCACTACGAGAGCTACATTGTTACTGAACCATAGGATCATACTTAAAATTCACTGTCAAACGAGTTTAAAGTGTCGTGAAATGAGAACTATCACAGTTTAAAAGGTTGATTTTGCGTGATTGACAAACGACGACATTGAAAGTATATATAGTCACGAAGGGGTACAAGGACGTCGTTTTCGTGATCTAATCTAATAATAAGTTTACTGAAATAGTCTCTTAACAAATAACATAAAATATAAGTGACAATTTACGGCAGATGCTTTATTCTAGTACGAATTTGATTCCGGTTGGGTCATACATATTTAATATGACCCACAGTACAAGACTTGAGCTTGTTATTCAAATTATTTCATTTTGCTATGTTTGGTGTCAAGAGGACTAATTAGTAGATAATACAATTTTTATAATTATTCATTCAAACCTTATGGTACCTCCTTTCACCTTCGAAGCTATTGTTTTTAATATCTATATCTATGTTGAAAATAAAATATTATTAGTATAATTTTAGTAAACTCATCTCAATTACGAAATTTTCAGTCCCTGGCTCTGGTTACGTGAGATATAAAACGAAATAAATAATCTAATAAATAGGCTATGTGTTAATTCAGTATATCAACTATCTGTATTTCGAATTTCACTCAAATCTGTTTATCAGTTGACAATTGACAAGTAACAAACAAGCTTCACTTTCTAATGTATTTTCTATGGTTTTTTTCATCATCTAATCGACAGGTCCTCTAGCCTACAACGCATATGCTAATCATTAGACTAACGATGGCATTAGTTAATGTATCCATAGTGTATGTTCATTAGGAGAAAATATTTACTGTACTTAAAAACAAATTAGAAACTACGTAGAAAACTCCTTAAATGCATTAATGTGTATATAAAAAGTTAAAATTCATCATTAATCGTTATTAATTTCATCGAGTTTGTGTGTGTGTGTGTGCATCACTATTACTGCAATGTCGTGTATGAAGGTTTAATGTGGATCACCGTTATTTTTACCTAGTCTCGGAAGTAAAGCGATCTTATAAACTACTTCTTTCAAATTAAATACTTTGCATATGTTTATCTTTTTTTGTTATTTTTTTTTTGTTTGTATTGTTTCATTAAAAAATTTTATATTTTTCCCTAATAAATAGAATAGAAATAACAACAAACCAGTTCCTATTTAAATTTTGGTAACAGGAAGCTCCATTTTACCTGAAAGCAGAAAAAATAAATATTATTAACTCTTATTATGAATAATTTCTCTAATATGTAGCAATCGGAACGTTGAATTTGACACATCATGATATGCCTAGGTTTTTTGTAAAATCTCGTCATTTCGTTATTCCTGATTATTTATTCACATTACCACAATATGTCTAAGAGTAGGTCAGGTAGATTAACGAGAGTAACGCTTTTATCGATGTTCTCATCTATATTTCACTATATCGTGATGTGGTTAGGCATATTATAAGGTAGTTTCATTTTAAGTCGATTAGTTTTTAAGTTAATGATGGATCAGATTCGGATATGGCAATTAACTAGGCCGAATAAATATTATTCAAAAATATGGGAAACTGGCGACTCACCCTCGCTTCGCTCGGGTTCTTCCTTAGGTTGCTTCCCCATACAAAGTTTCATCAAAATTTTCAACCCCTTAAGAGATGATTTCCGGGATAAAAACCATCCTATGTCCTTTTTAGGGTCTCAAGCTATCTTTTTACCAAATTTAATCTAAATCGGTTCAGTAATTTCGGAGCTTATTCGGTACGAACAAACAAACAAACAAACAAACAAACAAACAAACAAACAAACAAACAAACAAACAAACAAATAAACAAACAAACAAACAAACAAACAAACAAACAAACAAACAAACAAACAAACAAACAAACAAACAAACAAACAAACAAACAAACAAACAAACAAACAAACAAACAAACAAACAAACAAACAAACAAACAAACAAACAAACAAACAAACAAACAAACAAACAAACAAACAAACAAACAACAAACAAACAAACAAACAAACAAACAAACAAACAAACAAACAAACAAACAAACAAACAAACAAACAAACAAACAAACAAACAAACAAACAAACAAACAAACAAACAAACAAACAAACAAACAAACAAACAAACAAACAAACAAACAAACAAACAAACAAACAAACAAACAAACAAACAAACAAACAAACAAACAAACAAACAAACAAACAAACAAACAAACAAACAAACAAACTTTCCTCTTTATAATATTAGTGTAGATATGGTGTGAGTTAAATTTCACAAATCACGAAAAACATCGGATAAACGAAGAAAACGATCGGATTTTGACTTTATAATTACAAAAAATATAAAATAAAACAATAAGCTGTTATAAATACTTCAAACAGATAGATACTATTTAATAACTTTTAAATACATAGTATACTTGAAGTATAAAACTAAATATGTAAGTCAGCAATGTTTACTCAGAAAACTTACTTAAAAGTATACCAAAAGATAACACGCCTACATAGTATACATTTATGGCACCCGTAGCATTCTATTAGACGAATTACTAACAGATTATTAGCAAAACAAAAATTCTATAAACCCACATAGAAGTGGAACACGTTCCTATGTCAGTTCCTAATAAGACATAGGTTATAAGTACACGAGTGTCCGGTTAGACTCGTTAAAAAGTAAAGCGTTGTTTTTATATTGCCTAGATCCGTGTAAGTAAAAGCTTGTAGAATAAGCTTATTGGTGTCCTGAAGTTCTATACAGTGAAACTTTTAGTATATATTATTAACATCATGCTTTTATTAACTTTCTGCGATCAATATGTTTTAGAAGGCACGAAAATATGGCAGTATGGAAAAAATCGTGTAATAAATAAAACTAATTATATCTTAACTCCTATTGAAGTCCCATTTATTTATTTATTTTTTATTGATTTATAAATATTTATTTAATAAAAAAAATGACAAAATTTGTTCTTTAAAACATTTAAAGATTTTTTCCATCTTATAATTATATAATATATGGTTAAATCATAGTTTGTTTTGATTATAATTATTACGTATAACAAAATGATAGCAAGATGTTTAGCAGAATGATCAATAACTACATTCTGCTGTAGTTCTACATTCCTTATACATTATATACTCTACATATATAGCACAACTGTCATAACTTGAAATAGTTTATTTTTCTTCAAGTTTTAGTTTAAAATTCATATAACAAACATTCTTTTCTTGGGATTTACATATATGTACAGTATATATTCTTAGATACCCTTAATTTTAACTGTAATTTTTTTTCTGTGTACATATTTTTACTTTTTTTGGCTGTAAAAAATATTTATTTATTTATACATAAGCTACATAGTTATAATTAATCACAAAATAAACTAAAAGCTTCTTACAAAAGTACTCTAATGTTTTGATAATATTTATACGCGAATTTATTATTTATATTATTTTTTTATTATTTTTCTTGGATTTATTTAGATTTTTGGTTCCCGACGTGTTAAAAAAAATAATTCTTTATAGAAAAAAAGCAAAATCAGAATAGATAACTTATTTAATAAAAAATTCTTTATTTTACTGATTCAATCTCATGTCTTCTCACTCAATCTAATATAATGGCTAGTTTTAAATAAATATAAGCAAATAGATATGCACATTAGACTTTAATTAGTCGTTATCTTTTGAAAGTAAGTAACCAATACTTATATTTTTCATCAAAATTGATTGACCACGTTTCTTCTATCTGAAAGCCATAAAAATCGTTTGATCGATAGAAATTGCGGATGTCACATTCCCATATCACTTTCTAAATCCTTTTTAGATGTAGCGAAATGCGTCGACTGATTACTAAACGCTTATTAATAAGACTTTCCTTTTGATTAAATGATCCACACATTAGTATTTTAGTCTTTGGATATTATTAATCTATAGGTATGTTATAATTATAGCTAGTTAATTACAAAAATATATGGAGTGAAGCGGGTTCGAATGCCGGATCTCGCGCCTGTGATATTCTCATCTGCGAATCATTTTCAACATGATTACCACTTGTATAACGAGGAGGAAAAGGTAATGAACAAAAATCTCCACGGACCAAGAAATTATCTAGTTGTCGGAAGACGTGTAAAGTCCAAAAGCCCGCACTTTTCCAGCATGCTGAAATGATCCCTTTCGTTTTTAACGGACCCTACGGTCGGGCATTAAAAAAAACTAAATGTCCACAAAAAATAAATGTACATACACACTTGATTTTTCTTCGGCCGATCTCTATACTTTTGTTAATATTGTTGATTGAACTTTCAAATTAATCATTTATATTTGAAATACTGTATACAATAAGTAATTAGAAACTAAGTATTATTTTTATAAAAAAAGTGTCCAGTGTCCAAAGCCCTTTATTTTTTGGAGGTAATGAGCTTTCGGTAAAAGCTCTAACCAACCTGGGCACTAAGATAATTAGATATTATAGTAATATCAATTGTTTTCTTTCAAATTTTATTTTGGCACCAACAAAAATCAAAAAATATTTTTTTAATACTTTCTTAGATTTACGCGAATATTTGACACTTTAAATTGAAAAATATTTTTAGTTCCCGACGTTTTGACCATGATTGCTGTAAAGCATCTCAAACATCAGGAACTAAAATCAAAATCAATCCGCGAAAAAATGCGAAAGTATAGTTTTATATATTTTTTTGTTGTAGTTCAAGTTTATTCATCCATATTTACATATACATACAAAATATTTTCATACTAAGTATTGATTAAAATGAATAATAGATATGGATAATAATGAAAATTTGCTTAATGATATTAAAACCATCATAAAAAGATAAATTAAAGATAATAACTACATTTTTATATATTTATCTTTTTACATTATATCTATACAAAATACATTCAAAAATGTAAGAAAAACTTGCATAAAGAAACAAATAATTTGCTAAAGCCATTACCGGACGTAACGTATACTCTCCTTTTATAGAGGCCGAGTAAAAATTTAAAGGATTATTTCATAGTTATTCAAAGCTCATATAGTAAAAAACTGTTCATTATAAAAATACACATGACTCATTTGTTCTAATTGACCTCCAAACTTCGTGTCGTATCATCTTTAAGATGCCTTCGTGGATTCTGCTGACCTTTCCATATACCTGTTTATGAATTGATCTTATACAAATAGTTTCTATTGCGTTTTAATAAATTGTTGTTTGCATAATATTGAAATATTTTATCTACTATTTTTCAAATTATACTTCTTTTGGCACGTTTAGAAAAAACTATGAGAGTAAAATTTTTGTGATGTGCGCGCACCCCGACAGCCAAAAAGCGACATGATGAAGTTAGCTGCATTCCTTTTACAAACAGAGTGTTGTGATATACGGGATGAAATCTTTAGCTATTTTTGTTCTGTTACGTCAAAGAAGTATAACTTCTTACGTGCGTACATAAGTATATACACACTTTTTTTTATTGAGACTCCATATTCTATCAGGCTCAATTACAAAAGTAGTCGTTTATTAACTTTAATATTTTTTATATTTATCTGTTTAAATAATATTTGATGTATTTATCTACTTAGACTATGAAACATCGCTTTAAATAGAAATCGAACTCGTGAACTTCTATTAACAATTCGTGACAATCATACCACCACTTTATTAGATCTATGATATTTATATATATTATTACAATCAAATAATATAAAAACATAACATTTTAGTAAAATCGATTTTATCCATTCATTTTCCATTAAGTTGTTGCAAAAGAAAAACAAGTAGGTAAAGAATTTTTTAAAAACAACGAAACTGGTCTGAAGACGATCAGAATTCTTAATAGAGAACGTTAATCGCACAAACCTGTTAAAATACGTCTTCGAGTTAAAATATTATCGTGAGAGACTCATTTTGTTATGAATTTTCTGAGCTATAGGTATATGTCTTATATAAAAAAAGAAATTAATCATTTCCTTAAATAAAAGAATAGTTTATAAATATTTTTATATGTACCTATAATTTAGATACATTTCAACCAAACTATGTGTACTAGCGACTTAGGTAGTTTAATTTTTTGAGAAGAACCCTAATTATTTTTCTAAATTAAAAGTAGTCCAAGTTACTCTTTATAACATCAGCTATCTGCTAGTGAAAGTCCTGTTAAAATTGATCCAGCCGTTCAGAGATTAGCCAGAACAAACAGACAGACAGACAAAAATTTTAAAAGTTATGCCTTTCTTATAAGTAGCTACCGTATGTAGCTAAAAAGCTGTTATTTTGACATTACAAACAGACACTTCAATTTTATTTATTTGTATAGGTTAACGTTAGTAAAAATCCGGGTATTTTTACAAATCAAAATTATAGCATACTAGTTTGCTTCCCCATGTAAACTTTCATCTTTATTCTCACACCCTTAAGGGATGATTTCCCGGATAAAAACTATTTCACTCACTCGCTTTTCATATCATGAAATTTAAAAAAATCTTATTTTATTTTAAAAAAAATCTTTTTTCTTCTATACAAAAATTGTCTTGACAATAACAAATATAAAAAAATGTCCAATTTAGGGCATTTCATCGGAAGTTAACCGTGTAAATACATTTCGGTGATTCATTTTTCTTTATATACATAGATAGATTTGTTAAAAATAAAAACCTGCACTCAGCGACCATGATGTAGACCATCGTCGCAGCCACCACGACCACTATATTACTTACTAACGACTTAACCTCACTTCGCTTGGATGCGTCCCTAACTGTGTTTTGCCATACATTTTATTTCTTTATTTCATACCATTTAGGCAACGCACAACACAACGGCCAGTTTTTTCCGACTGCAATTAAAGTTGTTATGATGTCTTTTAATATTATTGTAGATAACCTTTCACTCTTTTTAAATACAATCAACTTCAGTAACTCCATTTCAATTGAACGCCGTATCTAAACTAATTCGATGTTTCTAAGAAATATTGCAAATACATACATTCGTTTCTAAGACCTACATCTAAGTACTTGTCAATTCTTAAAATGTGCGAAATAAACCAGCTTTAACTTTACTCGGAATTCGGAACTCGGAATAACTTAAATATAATTCATATTAGTCTTCAGTAAATAGATAGACCTCAAGCATGTTAGTAAAAGTACTTCTTTCTAAAGGTCGCGGGTTAAATGCTCGGTTGAGGTTTTATTTACGATACATAACACATTAAGATAACATAGTAATTAGTTAATCACAAAAATATATGTTAAAGTAGTAGGATAAATTAATGAAAACTATAGAGTAATCTTATTCAAACTTTAAAAGGATCTTGTCAAATAACCTATAGCTGATATATTCTACACATTTTGTGATAAGTTATGACAAAAACCAGTTCTATAAACAAATTATAATACATTCAAGAAGTCGCTATGTCCGGCTGAATCTACTTTCGATTCGAATCAAGGTCACATGGTAGAAATTTTACACACCTTACTTTATGTCTCTTGAACGACTTGTGTGACTAAGGGTTTCGACAAGATGACATCTTTCAATCGTTATGGCAAATAGAAAATGAAAATATCTATAGAAATGACATTTATAAGCATTACGGCTCACCTTCGCTTCGATCGATTTCGCCATAAAAAGCGTAAAACGGGATAAAAAGTACCCTATGTACTATACTAGACTATAAGCTATCTTTGTGCCAAATTTCATTCAGATCGGTTCAGCCGTTCTGGCGTGATTAAATAACAAACTTCCAAACATCCATCTAAACTTTCACATTTATAATATTAGTAAGATATCACAAGTTTACACGTAAAATAATAAATAAAAAAATATTTACAAACAGGAAGAAACAAGTTGAGTTGAAGTTATACTTGCTGCCAATCTTACTATAAATAACTATGTCTACATATTCATTAAAAATGGTTAAACCATTTAGGAGCTCCAAGGAAACATAGGGTACCTACAACATACAAACATACATACATACATACATACAATCGTGTAAATCACAGAACCTATTTTTTTATTAATTTTATTTGGACTTATCTTCTTTAACAAAGGACTGTTTTTTATTTTAATTATTATTTATCTATTTTTTTTTATTATGTGTAATGATTTTTATTATCTAATGCGTTAATAAATATCACGGCTTAACATTTATTTTATGTACCCGTTACTGTATAGTATTAGATGTGGTATTTATTGGCTTTAAAGTCCATATTCATTCACTTCAAGATGGAGGAATACTAATAAATCTATACTAATGTTATGTTTGTTTATTTGAACGCGCTAACCTCAGAAACGACTAATCCGATTTGAAAAATTATTTTTGCATAAGATAGCCCGTTTATTGAGGAAGCTATTAGACAAGTAAGCGGAGCAGTAATCAGTAATCATTCCATATAATATTGTAAAACTATATCATACATATGTATATATAAATATGCTATATAACATAAAACCAAAGAGTTTTTTGTAGATTGAAAGCGGGCGAAGCCGCGGGTTCTACTAGTATTGCATATGTATACTATCCAATCTAGAAATATTAATTTTTACTACATAAAAGATACACGTGAATGAGCAAATTAATATTGTATTTAATTACTCAATGAATTATTAGGTGGATTGATGGTTATAAAATATTATCTTCCTCGTCGGGCTAATGGGTAGCATGTACTGAAGCAGATCTAAAGATCTTGGGTTCAAATCCCGTATCGGGCCAAGTAAAGTTTTTAGGGTTTTCTGTATAGAAAGAAATCAGTAGTAGCCCGTAGTTGGGATGTTGGCGACATTACGTCTCCGTGTCCAACAGAGGACGTGAGTCTCAAAAATATCGTCCCACCGGAGTATGAGAGTGAAAGGAATAGAGAATGCACTTGTGTTTGCGCACATAATTTGTACTATAATACCGAAATCAATCAAGAAAACATTATTATAGAAAATTAGAAAATAACGTACAGTCGCTCAATTATGCATTTCTCAAGCTAAGACCAAGCTGGCCTAGAAATACAGCCTCACTGATAATAAATAAAAATTATAAGTCTTTAATCATTCTACATCATTGAGAAAACGACAGAGGAATTCCGGACTTCAGTGTATTTTCATGACTACTGTACTTATAACTGATATAACATGAGCTTTCGAAATAGTCACCCATATGCCAAAACACATTTGATGCCTGAGAGAACTGAAGGCTAACGGCCTTCAGTTCTCTCGGGCATTTATTATATTATTAATTTAAAATAAGTTACAACATTTAATACTTCAAAATAAATAGTTAATACAGCCTTTATTACATAAAGCCTTGCGTGTAGTAAAGCACGATCATTCAAAGACCGGTTAAAATGCTTCCTATATGGATTTCTAGAAATCTCTGACACTTCTGATCAAACTTTTCGAAAGATATCGCCGTTTTAAATTAGCTACCATTATAAAATATTATATCCCACTTTTTTTTAGTTTTCTGTGCTATAAAAAAAAATAATTTAAGTACTTACATATACATATATGTATGTATATTATTGTATATTATCATACAAGAAGATGTATCATCACGGTTAGTGGCGGCGTAGAGACGTAAATATCAACCAAACAAACTGACAGATTTAGTTTCGTATTTAAAACTATATAAGTAATAATATAAATGTTTAAAGTAAATAATCTTAGCTCTATACCTACTGTTTTTATTCAGAAAATCTTACTCTCCATAGAGCTTTCCGCATATGTTCACACAAACCAAATTTGATGGTTCCTAAAGCTAAGTATAAATTTTACGAACAGCACAAGCGTATGTACGGTTCATGTTGTTGGAATCGTACTCGTTATGCTAATTTATTACATACAGTATTGCCCATTGCACTTCTAATTAACATTTGATTTTAACTTGCATCAATAAAAGAAACAAGTCTTCAATTTTTCAAGTGTATTCCTTTAAATTTATATCACGCGGTTTCATCGTATATTGTGAAACAATATCGGAATATTATTTAAAGCGAAAGTTTGTATGTATGTGTATCTGTATTCTATACTTAATATTATAAACAGAAAATATTTTTATTTATTTGTTTGGTTGTACCGAATAAGCTCCGAAACTACAGAAACGATTTAGATTAAATTTGGTAAGAAGATACTATGTGATAGGGACCCTGGGAAGGACATAGGATAGTTTTATTCCGGAAATGATCCCTTTAGGGAGTGAAAATGGGGATAAAAGTTTATAGGGACGAACCTGAGGCTGAATCGCTAGTACAGTATAATATATTTTATAATGATTTGATGCTGTAACGGCTGAACTGACTTGAATTTAATTTAGTACCTACACACATAGACTATACCTACAGTAACATACTCGTAGGCTATTGGAAGGCACCGAAGAAGGAGCGCAGCGAGGACATGTCGTTAATTGTTGATAAATGACTACACCTCGAATGTCAAAAATCTACTCTAACACGTATGTACGTTTAAAATTATTGTATTCTGCTGCTTAACTCGTAATTTTTATATATTTCATTGATAGTGTTATGTTTTTGTTTTTAAATGTTATTTTTCTCAGTTTTTTCTTAGTTTTCTTATCTTTAAATCCACAGCTTCACAAATTCGAAATAAAATCTATACAGTCTCTGGTCTACTGAACAAATGACCTAGTTCTGTCAAGCAAATCATATAAAGAGGGATAAAATTCTGTTTTTTTAAACAGTTATTATTTAAATAGTGGATATTAGCTCGTGACACTTAGCGCCGTTACCTAACGGTGACTCTAACGGCGGGGTATTGGTGTAATTTGCATATAATTTTAGTTTATTAGTCATCTAATTTTTAATTGATAATATTATTAAAGTTAAGTGTTGAAAATAAAACGTTTAATTTACGCAGAAATTGCTTTAAACTTCTATGTAGTTAGCTTTTGAAATCTTTTTATAATGATTATGTATTTGTATACTTATCTACTAGAAAAAATATTATAATTAATTATGTATTTGTAGATAAATATTCTATACTGACTAATATTATAAACAGGCCGAGTTTGTTTGTTTGTTCGAACGCGCTAATCTCAAGAACTACTATCCGATTTGAAAAATTCTTTTTGCATTAGATAGCCCGTTTATTGAGGAGAGGTGCGATATATTATCCCGGAAAAATGTACGGTTCCCGTGGGACAGATTGGTTTTTTCTAAACACGAACCCGAAGCGAAGCAAAGGTGAATCGCTAGTTAATTATGTATTTGTAGATAACTATTGAATAAATTTTAGAAACGGGTAATTAATTAAAAAAAGTAGATTTTCAATATCACTTTTTGAGTGTAATAGAAACTGTCTTTAGTTAATCAATGGAGGTTTTTATTTCCTTCTCTGTATACAAATAGTATGTGATATGTTTTTATTATATATATATATATATATATATATATATATATATATATATATATATATATATATATGTGTGTGTGTGTGTGTGTGTGTGTGTGTGTGTGTGTATATCTGTGTAAATGTATGTATATGTATCTATTAGTATAAACATATATACTTATTCATTTTTGTAGTCTACTTTTTTATATATTGTGATATATTTAACTCTATTATTTACACCCCTTCCCTCTTACAGTTTGCTATCTCCTACACCTAAACATTACCTGGAAGAGATCGCTGTTTTAGCGATAAGGCCGCCTCTTGTACATTTCTATTCTGTGTTTATTTATTTTCCTTTGTTCTTGGTGTACAATAAAGAGTTTATTATAATTATTATGTATTATATTATAGTGAACTATTTATACCAACCTCTAAGCAAGTTTTAACAATCGTAAGTTATAAGCCGTATAGTGATTAAAAAAGGTAGGAATGAAGGAATGACATATTATAACGTGTGTTTGTTATTATATCATTTCCATACAGTTTTGGTTATCTATAAACAATAATGTTTTTAGAATATTAATTCGTTTAAACTATCTGACTCTGTAAATTGTCTTATTAATATTGAATCGTACACCAACGATCTTACTGCCAGTTCGAATTCCGTGTGAAGAAATTTAAGTACTGAACTATAATAATTAATGTTCATGCTTAACAATAAAAGCGGAGAGAAGATAAGGGAGTGATCGAGAGGAATTAGGTCTTTAATTGTGAACTAGGATACCTAGGAAGGAGGAAAAAGATAAAGAAATTATAGTACTGTAGAGTAATCATCTGAGAGCATGACCGGCGTTTCAACCGGAACCAGGTACGCACCACTTGCTTCGCAACTAGCTCACTGACCTATTGACTAACTTATGGGCAACTCGTACCAACAGCTAGCGTTGGCAGTTGGTAGGATATCTTGTGATATTTTAGATTTATATGTTAGTATGTCAAAGTTAAAGTCCGTGACTTTGCTTATATATATTTTCACTTAATTTTGTAACAGTTAAACTTGATCCCTACTATAGATGAAAGCGCATAGTATGGAAAAGCGCAGGTCAAAATTTGTTTTACCTACATAATGAATACAAAATATATAATAAAACTTACACTTTTTTGATTGTGTGAACGATTTTAGAATATTATCTGTACAATGTACAAACTACATGGAAATCCGATCGGTCATTTTCGATAGACATGGAATCAAACCTAGAACATATAAATAAATTTTCCCTTCGACAATATAAACTAAAGCTTAAACATCGATTTTAAAAAACATATTTTGAACTTGTTATGTGATGAATTTCCATACGAACTTCCATGGCCTGTTTTACCCTATTTATATTATATACTAGCAGAACCCGCGGCTTCACTCGCGCTAAAGCTACCAAAAAAAACCAAAAAGGTAGGTTTCATAAAAAGTTTCATCCCCTATTTTACCCTCTTATGGGATGAATTTCGAAAAATGCTATACACGTATTTATTTGCATTGAAGAGCATTAATACTAAGTATCAAGTAATTTATCATAAATATTTTTTTTGGGCTGTATAAAAACGTGTTTTCCCGTAGGAATGAGATAATCTCCCACGGTAAAAAATAGCCTATGTCACTCTCCAGCCCTCCAACTATCTCCACACCAAAAATCACGCCAGTCCGTTACTCCGTTTCGACGTGAAAGAAGGGCAAACAAACAAACACACTTTCACATTAAATTATAATATTAGTATGGATTTATATGTTTTTTATCTTTCCCTAAAAGTTTACATAAAGAAGAAGCTAAAGAGAAGCTTCGGCTTAGCGATGTTTAGTTAGTGAGTCAGTATTAGAATTTTATTAAGTAGATATATCTTAAGTTAGCTCTGCTAATGACTACCTATTACTGAATATTAATGCTAGGTTTGTTTTTTACTAAGATAATTGACATCTCTACTTACTTTGGTAACGAAGACATTCTTGCCTCCATTCCATAGATACATACGAACATGACTGTTATAGGTGAAACTAGTTAAAAACTTTGAATACTCATTACATTTTACTATGAGTAATTTTAATTGACAAAAAGATTTTACAACACGATCTAAAAATGTTAAACCAATTTCTATTACTAGAATTAAAAAAAAATTTAAAGAACTTTTGTATCTTAAACGATTAACGCTAAATAAATGATTTTTAATAAACAACCTGATATGAAAAATTATTAAATTAAAATTTAATTTTAATATATTAAACTTATAAAAATAAAAGAAATCATTAATCCTGCAGTCTTTCTTTTACCATTTCATAAGGAAGCAACTTCTACAAAAAAGCTTCGGCTTAGCGATGTTCCGTTAGTGAGTCAGTGTTAAATTTTTATAGTTATACACTTAGGTTCATCCCTAGTGAAAAACAAAAACAAATCTTTCCCACGGGAACCGTAATTTTTTCTGGGATTAAAGTAGCTTATGTGCTATTCCAGACTATAATATATTACTGTGCGAAATTCCATCCAGATCCTTTCAGCCGTTCTAGCGTGATTGAGTAACAAACATCCATCCATCCAAACTTTCTCATTTATATAGTAGTAAGATTTATTTAGTCCATAGCCTTATCTTTATAAAAAAAAATGAAATAACAAAGTAGACTCAACGTATAGCTAAAGATTGAAAAAAAAACATGAACTATCTACGTATTTCTGTATACCTTAAAAGGTACTTAATATGAATAACATACTATATACTTTTAATATGGAGTCAATATTTAATTATAAGCTATATCAGATGACTCTCATGTGCTAAGGGCAAAGGACAAACCGTCCTCGTAATATATCTTGCAGATCTAGGCCACGACAAGTGCCCTTTGAAATGTCATCTTCGTTTTCAAAATGTCATCTGAATAATTAAAATTTCTCATCTGTCCAGTAATAAAAGCCTTAAAAAGCTTTAAAAAATATAATTAGTAACCCGAAGAGTAATTAGTAAAAGAGAAGTAAAGAATGTATGGAAGTGGCATGTCTAATAGTTATCATTTCATCACATGATAAATGTTTCATGTCATTTCTATATATTTTTAGCTTTTTATTTGTTTTAGAAACAACGACAATGGCAATGTCTTTAATTAATATTAAATAAAATTAATATTTGAATTGTTGAAGGTCATGAATAAAGAAAGCATGCGCTGTTATATGAAAAGGGTTCTGTAATTTATTTTTAGATTAACTTCAAACCGCAAATTATATTTTAGTATGAAACCAGATCATAAGTCCATTATACTTAATAAAGAGAAAAGCTTATTCTAGGAATCAGTACCTAAAACAACAGTAAAGCAAAAGCTTGAGAAAGAATATAATTTTTGCTATGATCGTTAAATAATCTATACAATTATTGTAAATATCAACTCGTATTGGCCTTGCTTAGGGTCTAATAACACTAGGTATGTTTCACAATTACTTTAAAATGTATGGAAATCAAATAAATCCATATGAACACTTATGCACTATGAAGGACTGAGTGAAGGTAAAAGTTATTAGTACCTGTTGAAAAAAAAAGTCTGTTTGTAATGTCAAAATAACAGCTTTTTACTGTACGGTACGTACTTACAAGAAAACATCCTATTTTAAAAAAAAATACTGTCTGTCTTTTTGTTCCAACTAATCACTGAAACGGTTGTACCGATTTTGACGGCACTTTCACTGACAGATAGCTTATGTTAATTAAAAAAAATAAAACCGACTTTCAGGCACTAAAATGTAAAAAATAACTAAACGGGGGTTTTCATTTAGAATAGATACCTAATCAGATATTTTCGAAGTCGGTGCCAGCCGACGCATAGGAAATCTAATATATTTTGATATGTTAAATACATATTTACCTATTAGATATTCATATCTTAAAATATTGTCCGCTTAAAAAATATATATTGTTGATATTTTTTAAAACCGCTCGACCGATTTCGATAAAATTTATATGGGACCACCTGGAAAGTATACCCTTTCAAACAAAACAAAAATTTTCCAAATCAGTTCAGGCGACTTCGAGTAATCGGCGAACATACATAAAAAAAAAGATTCCGACGAATTGAGAACCTTCTCGTTTTTGGAAGTCGGTTAATAAGTAGTAGCTTCGGCTAGCGATTTTAAGTTGCTAATACTGGATAAAAGCAAATCTTTATTTAACACTTCGTTTATTTATAAACATTTTAAAGAAAGTAACATACTAATAGTTGTTTTCACTGCAATTAAACAATTTCCCGTCTCACGGGATGCGTTGAAAGTAAATCAGGAAGCTTTTCTTAGACTTTCTATCCCATAATGAATTTTATCGTCAACAAACACTTTCTTTACTTTTTTTCCATTTAACTATACGTAACTAAGTGGCCTTAGCAAGTTAATAAATTACTCACTATCATAGTTCAGGAAATCTAGTTTGCAGTATCTACTTATACCTAGGGTCGTTTATTCGATTCTCCCATAGAACAAGGACTTATAATCTTATCAGAAGCCTTCACATGTAGCTCCATCTTATAATACCTATTGATTGATAACTTAATACTGATTTATCTACCTATACATATAATAAAATTCTGAGTCGAATCTTTACATTAAATGTTTATTAAATAGTCATTAGGTATTATCGATACAGAGGCCGAATTTATATTTTTTAGATTTTTTGTCTGTCTGTCTGGGAAAGCATCACGAGAAAACCACTGGACAGATTTTGTTGAAATTTGGTATAATGATAGCTGATTATCCGGGTCAACATATACGATACTATTTACTGCGGAAAAATATATCATCTTTAAAAAATCTATATTAAAAGGAGCTAGTCTTAAAATATAAATATACGGTATAACAACCAGTGCATCGTCCCTATTATGCATAAAGCTTCTATAAAATAATTTCAAAAAGGTACATGGATATAAATGCATGTAGAACCTTTATATTAATTAATATTAATTAAAAAAGAATTATGAAAAAAACGACTCACAATTTTCGAAGATATTACGCAACGTACATAAAAACACACAAACTTTAGTTCCGCTTGTTTTAGCGTTGGTAAAAACACAAAATCATGATGAACACCACTAGTTTTCCTTCACTTCGCTCATGAAAAGTGGGGCGGGGTTCAAGGGTAACCTACATCCGGTTCCAGGTACAATCTAAGAGTACCTACGTCCATACCAAATTTTATAAAAAAAAATTGCTAAGCAATTTAAACGTGAAAATGTAACAGACTATATACTGTTACAATTATTATATTAGTATGGATACTATGCATTACGCACAACACTACTGTATAAGCTTGTAAATAATAAACGTCATAATAATATTCATATATTCAATTCACGTACAGAAGTCAAGGATGTGTCTTATGGCAGGAATTTGTGTGAAAGTACATTGCATCTTTGTGCATCTTAGCATCTTGGTCACTTTCTAATGCGTTTTAGCCCTTTCCTTTCTCTAACGAATGTTACAAATAGCATGGTTTATCTGTTTGTATAACTTCATATTATTTACATTGAAGAAAGTTAAATACTAATATAAAATATGAAATCACGCTATCTGTTTGTTGCCTTTTCACGCTTAAACCCCTAAATAGATTTCAATGAAATTTGGCAAGGTCATACTCGTATATATTACATCATGGGGACTGACGCCTTCCTTTTATCTCCACTCCAATATGTAAGAGAAGCGGCGGGAAAACACTAGTCTTAATATTTTATATACACATAAAATCTTTGCTATGTGATGTAAACATATTTTTTTTCACCAATCATTAAAAAATCCCGATAATTCGAATCCCGATCCGAATAAGGATAAAAATAACTTCACTAAATATGTACCAAACTTACATGTTGTATGATTTTTCGTAGATTTCCATTACGAGAAATAAAGATACGTACATATAAGTAAATATAACTTTAAGTAAGTTTCAATAATTCTGTAAAGCTCGATAAAGAATTGAGCTCAAAAGCTAAAGAAGGTAAAAGTAGGCCATGTACATAGCTTGCAGATATTTTAATAACAAGCTTTTCAATTACATTGTCCAAGGCCTTTGTAACAACTTGTTTTATAATACGATCAAGGTACTTGGTCCGATTATGTTATACTTAATAATTATGTATCAAAAATGTAAAAACTATATATAATTGATAGACAAATATTTAATAACACATAATAGCAATAACTTACTATATAATTATTTTCGTATATGTTCAAGGCAGTTGTAGCCTAGTTCGCCAGAAGCGAGTTCATATCCCGGGTCTCACACTTCTGATATTTTCATGTGCGAACCATTTCTAAAATGATTACCACTGGCCTTACGGTGAAGGAAAACATCGGGAGGAAACTTTGCAAGTTTTCTAAAGACATGTGAAGTCTGCCAACCCGCACTTGGCCAGCGTGGTGGACTATGGCCTGATCCCCCCACGTACTGAAGGGAGGCCCGTTCCCAGCAGGAGAACGTTAAAAAAGTCGAATCGTTATAATATTATCTTAACAGGGCTTACTACGAAACCGAAAAATTTTTGTATGTATTATTTGTAGTCGATAGGCGTAAACCTATATATTAATTTATCACAAAATCATTTCTCTATAAAATCAATCCATTTAATAGATTTTATCATGATTCGTTCTTGCGTAAAGTATTTCTCAAGAAAGTGCATATCTTTAGTTTAAATCGAATTATTTCGAAATGCAATGATTCACTGTCTATGTCAAAGCAAAAACTTCTGTAATTTAACAAATTGACAGCGTCATATTACACGATACGACGATACATACGATAGATTAAAAGCTTTTTATAACTCGTTTATGCGTAAGTGATGGAAATCTATTCAATTGTATAATAATGCAGCTTTAAAAAAACATTATAATTCCACCCTTAAATTTGTATAAAAAAAGGATTTTTGAAAACTTTACATATTTATAGACAAAAGCTTTAATAGATAGAGTTAAAAGCTCTCTGGTATGTTAAAACACAATAATATATGTAATTACAAAACGTTTAAGTTTACATCTGTAAAAAAATTACTTAGAAAGTTCAAGGTTTTTATATAATTAAGCCACTAACACACACAAATTACAAAGCATTATATTCAATCGAGTGCGGCATCTTGTGATGGTGCTTCAACAATAATAGAGAAATGGTCTGAGTAATGACCACACTTTCTAGTCGTGAAAGTAATCTTACACCATGTTTTTATTTCCATGAGCTGACCATGGTTTTTGTGGGAACAAAAAGACTTACTAACGTTTGATGCATTAGAAAAACTGTTATGAAACATTTAATTATAACGGACAGAAGTAATTATAAAAATTGTTTTATTTGGGTGTTCTCTTTCGGATTGCTTTATTTTATACTAGCGACTTACCCTAGCTTCGCTCGGGTGCTAGTATAAATATATACAGGTGACGCCACCTTACGGAAAATTTTATTACTACCAGTAGCCCATGTGTTATTCCCGATCATAGTCTATTTGTCTACTAAATTTCATCCAAATCTATCTAGCCGTTTTAACATGAAGGAATAACGAACGTATCTACAAATTTTCTCATTTATATTAGACAAGCGACTTAGCCTTCGTTTCGTCCCTAACTTGCTTCCCAATACGAACTTTCATCCCCATTTTCACCACCTTAAGAGATGATTTCCGCGATAAAAAGTATCCTATGTCCGTCCCAGGGTCTCAAACCATGTTCTTACTAAATTTCATCTAAATCGGTTCAGTAGTCCAGAGATTACCCCCTACAACGTCACAAACTCACAACCTCACAAACTCACAAACTTTACCTCTTTATAATATTAGTATAGACTAGAGACTCACCCCTGCTTCGCTCGTGTTCGTCCCTAATTATGTTTTAACGTTTAGTAAATATTATTTAGATTTCTCAGAGATGAGATATTTTCGCGCAGTAAAAAGTATCCACTATGTTGACCCCAATAATCAGCTATCATCATCCCAAATTTCATCAAAATTTGTCAAGTGGTTTTCTCTTGATTCGTTCCTAGACAGACAGACATAAAAATTCTAAGAACTATAGATTCGGCCTCTGTATAGATAATAATAGCTATTTCAATAAGATTTTCCAAAAAATATTGAATGCACAGATTCGACTCAGTTATAATTTTATTATTTATATTAAAAGTGTGAATACTTATCAGAATCAAGATAAATGGAACAAGAAGCCGTACTTAATTTAAATAAAAAGACATAACATATTATATATATGTTCTGATAAATAAATAGTATTAAATTATTATTATGCATATATGCCAATTATTTTACAGTAAAAGTGAGTTGTTGGTTGAAAGCATTCGCGTGACGAGTAAGTTAGCACATAGTTGATTAAACAAGGTGGGATTGGGTCACAATATGGGTTCTATATATAATATAACAATTTAATATGTAAAATTATTATCTACATTCCAACATTTTATATATATCTGTGATAGCCGAACGAACAGAGAAAATTATGAGCGTTTCTGTTTTTGTATCGATCGATGAAAATCGCTTTTATATCCACTATCATTATAAAATAAAGCTATCTCTGTCATCCGAGAGGAAGAAGATATTTGGACAAAATGTCGTTCTAAAATTGTAATAAAAACTTTAAAAATTGTATTAAAGTGGCAAAAATCGTTATGTCATACAATCGTTATTTGTCTTACCCATATTTTTTTATATTTATTTCTAATGGATAGTTAAATGACATTTTGCAGCTCATGTTAAAACCCTGAAGCACACCACATTTTTTTACTAGCTATATGAATGTTTTTCCAAACAATATACGTTAAGGAATAAATGAATAAATGTATCAATATGCAAAAATATGACTTTTATTAATAAAATATATTTTAAGAGATATATATATACGTACATTACATACCTTATAAAGAATGTAAAGGACAGAGTAGTTGTATCAATTGCATTGCCTATCTATGAAGTATAGTAACATCATGAAGTGATGAAATCACACATATTTAGTGTCAATATATGCTTATAAATTCCAATTAAAACATAATAATTTTTTTATAAAAAAATAAACTTTCGACTCGGCTATTAGTAAAAGGAAACAGGTACAATTATGTAGCTATAAAAATATAGTTGAAAGAATATTTTTCAAGGTCCATCGCATTCGATCGAAGTATGGTTTCGAATCACTGAGAGCGGTTTAATATGCATTTTATTTAAATAATTTTATACTTTGATTAAATTTATTGTATCTGTTTTGGCTTCAGCTATCTTTGTGTTAAATGTCATAAATAGCATGTTCGATTTCCACCCTACAAAACACTTCTATGTAACACATACATAATATGTACGAGTATATATGTATATACAGTTTTCATATGAAAACTATTGTGAATAAAATATTAGTACTTTATCTTATTTTCAATATTTTTTTATTTATTCATATTAAGTACATCTTTAAGAAATTATTATTGTACATGACATAACGTGACTTTTTATTATATAGCGACTTACTGTCGCTTCGCTTAGGTGCGTTCCTGGACGCTGAACAGTATATTATTCAGTCATAGTCTATCTATACACAAAATTTCATCCAAATATATTCAGCCGTTACATCGTGAAAGTACTAAACACTCACGAAAAACACACACGTGAAAGTACGAAAGTAAATACACGCACTAAAAAACTTACGCAACTACAGTAGCAGGCCGATGAAATTAAGCAATAGTAATAAAATATCGGTATCAATACAAATATGTATATAATAAAGTTATATTAAAATATATGCCTTATATATAAACATACGCTGTCAGTAAAACCATACCCTTTCACAGTAAATGGAGCGAGCGATGTTGACACTACTTCTATACTTGTTGGAAATGTCAACCGCAGAACAAACTTACCTGTAAATAAAAATATGTTTTTTTTTTATAAAATATTGCTTCGATGTATTAGTTTTTATTAATGAAATATATAAAAAAATGTTTAGATTTGAGACAGTCTTTGTATAACATTTTGCTAGGTTGAATATGAATATGGCATGTGGTTTGAGTAGTCTTATTGTTTTATTCCTATACTATTTCATTGTGTACGTTATGCCCTTTGCGGAACAAATAAGAATCGACTTCGTCAAAATTACTTTAAAAATCAAAATAATTCCATAAAAAAATCGAAATATTAGTGTATTGTAAAATATCAAATATTCACGTAAAGCTAAGGAAGTATTATGCATTTAATTGAAGATGATTTATTTTACCGTTAGGGACTTCACATATTACCGTTAGGGACTTTACATAGTACCTCTCTTGAAGTTTAAAATATGAACATAAAATCAGTTCTCAATTTGCGAAGAAATGGCATAACATATACAGACTCAAATTGAGCACCACTTCCTTTTTGAAATCGGTTAAATTAGCTTTTGTAGGGAAAAAGCAGTGGTGACCCAGTAGTTACGCGATCGGTTAGAAAACCTACATATACCTGTACAGGTTCAAATCTCGAGTCTTGCAACTCTCGTATTTTAGTCTTCATGTGCGAATCCTTTTCAACATGATTACCACTTGCCCAAAGGTAAAGGAAAATATCGTGATCTGGTGTCTGAGAGAACCTAGCAAGTTCTAAAAAGATATGCTCAGTCCCCTCGTAATATTCATTACGAAAGAAGCACGTGCCCAATAGTGGGACAATAAAAAGGGATGGCCCTGTAAAAGCAAATCTATTCGTTCAGATTTTTTAAAAATCGGTGAAACAGTTGTTAACAAACCAATAATTTTACGTCTGTTTTGATGAAACTAAAACAGATAAACGTTGGACGATTTTGTATTACTAGTAAAAGGTTTCCTTTCACGTTATACTTCTTTACAGCATTTCTTAATTCCAGTACTGGCTTCTGGTATTATTACTCGACTTGAGGTTTTACACTTTTACATAACTGTGATATAATGTTTTGTTATTGACATTTGCACTGAGCATGATTGCATCTTATGTAAGTATTGCATCGGTGTTAGTGGGAACTAACAAGATCTAATAGAACGTTTAATAATAATAGAATAACCGCTTAAATTGTAACATTTAACTTTAAAGTTTAAACTAAACTAATATATATACATATATGTGTAGTGTATGAACTATCTGGTATCCATAACACAAGCCTCGTAGCTTACCATGGAACTAGATGGTGCTGTGTGTTAATGTACCACTTTTTTTTTAATTTATTTACTAATATAATATTGAACATGTGTTAGATAGGGCGTTTTGTTTATAAATATCTTAATAATGTAAACAGCCTATAACAATCTATTTTGACCGACTTTAAAAAGAACGATGTACTCATTTCGATTATATGTAATCGATTTTCATATTTATTTAAAAAAATACAAATTACAAATACATTTCATTGAAAATACAACAATATAGTAGTACTTCATACTACAAAAGAAATCTATTTTTATCATTAATTACTTATAATATTTATGTATTATTATTTAAAAAACACATCAACAGCTTGTCCTTAAAAAGGAACTTTTTATAATATAAACAGTTTAGCTGCTTACCTTTGTATATATGTATGCTATATATTATGTATATTGTATTTTATTGAAATTTAAAAAAATGTATTAATTACTTATTATTATTATCTTGTTTTCCTTATTCATGTATAATTTGCAAAGGGCCTACTTTAAGCCACTCGTGGAATTCACTTTCACTTCACACCTTGTATTTTAATATGACATAATCTAAATGTAAAAAAGTTAATTCAATTAATATATTTTTAAAATTATATTATGCATAAAAACTACCTACAGGAAGTGAATTACTAAAAATTATTTAATTTTAATGTTTCTCAATCAATCAAAAAATCAAAATCAATCAAAATTGCAAAAAAAATTTTGATCTTATATATCGTCTTCGTTATTTTGTATAAATGTTGTAGCCTGCGGCTTTACTTGCCTGGTACGTCAACAAGAATTTGTAGTTCTCTCTCTCTTAATTATAGTATAGCTTTCTTTTCGTAAATGAAAGAATTTTGATAATTGCTTTAGTAGTTCTAAAATGTAAACGCCACATAACTTTTACGTGTTCATAAGAGTATACTACATGTATAATGAAACTTCAAAAAAAATGTAAAGAAAAGAGGATGTAAGTAAGTCTATTAATTTTCATACTTGACTCATTTTTCAGATTTGTTGTAATTAATTTTTTTCGAAATAAGTGCAATTAGGACCAATATTCCATTATTGTAGGACGTCAAATACGTTATCTTCATAGATCCCTATATAACCCCAAAGTGTCAGTATTAAGTAATTTATGCTACTTAGACAAAACAGTTCTGTTTCCTCTTCGCTGCTATTATAACATTTAGTAAAAAAAATTTTTTTTGAATACAGGTAGTTTTTTTATATAGATAAGTAAATTCTATTCATATATGTATGTATTCAGCCCTTTTTTATCATCCCACTGCTGGGCACGGGCCTCCCTTCAATACGAGGGGGATCAAGCCATAGTCCACCACGCTGGCCAAGTGCGGGTTGGCGGACTTCACACGTCTTTCGACAACTTGTTAGGTTCTCTCAGACATGCAGGTTTCCTCACGATGTTTTCCTTCACCGTAATACAAGTGGTAATCATGTTAGAAATGATTCGCACATGAAAATATCAGAGGTGCAAGATTCGGGATTTGAACCCACTTCACTCGGATTCCCCAGCGAGCGCGTTACCACTGAGCTACCACTGCCTTATAATATATGTATGTTTTCCTCAAAATTTTCAATAAATTACGTGATCGAATTTCAACTTACTTTTATATGAATTCCTTTTCGAAATTTAAGTAACAATTTCCTAAGATATGGGTTAATAGAAAAATACAAATTACGTTATTCCCACGGCTAGACTACACTTTCCGCGCGGCTGCATCCGCATCGGAATGCGTTGCAAGATCTTAATTACCACATAAATGTTAAATAATATTATGAAGGAAAAAATTGTAGCAATCCGAGCGCGAAGAACAATTTGTGATGATGTTGCAGCTTGGGTTACGGTTAGAGGTAGCTTGTGTAACGTCGTGCATGATTTTCTAGGTCAGATTCATATATGACGACACTCTAGGATGAAGAACTCTATCAGCTCTAGCTTTATGAGTGGTAAATAGTTTTAATTTTAACATATTTGACATTATATTGTTCATTTCCAAATGATGGTTTTTAACTGTAAATGAAACATGTTATAATCTCCAAAAAAAAATTTTTTTTTAATAGTACGAGTATATAGAAGGACCCGAAGTCTTTATATCACGACATCAGAACAGCCAAAGTTTATAACCACGTTATTTGTATTTGACATACAAAAACGTACGAGTTTTGTATAAGATATGTATAATTATTTCGTGAACATAGCGGAATTAAAAAGATTGGCGTCCACTAGCTGACGCATCATTGCCAATAGAGACTTCACCGGTTAAAAATTTTCATCAAAAGCAAAAAAAAATATGAAAATATGTACATAACGCGCTTTTGTATTAATCGGCGATGGATTTATATTAGCAAATTTATGCTACAGAGTCAGTGCCGATTCCGACAAAATTGAGATGCTGTAGGTATTTGGACCATACTCTTATATGTTCATCTTAATTAATTAAAGGAAGCAGTAAGGAACCATTCTGTATAATATGGAGACAAATAATAAATACCTCTTAAATCAGTTAAAGCGGATGCTAGAACTATTTGAAAATATCGTATTTCATTTCAACTCACTGTAGATAAATTGACGAAAGCAGTGACATTGAATTTTTTTACGTGATCAAATTTAATTAATTCTACGGTCCACCTTATCATACCAAAGTTATATAAGCGAGAAAATGGAATTACTTCATAATGTAAAGGTCGTTGCATAAATATTTAATTTACCTATCGTGCACGTAGATTTGAAAGACACAAGGACGTTTGTATAATGTGTGTATAATTGATAGCATTTCATGCTATCAATTATACACACATTATAGTCTCTTACTTCCTTAATCTAAAACAACTTTATAGGTTTCGATGATATTTTTTGTATAATTGTTTATGTGTACTAATCTACAGTTATATATGCGTAAGTTTGCATATGTTCTTTTGTAGACGGATTTGGATAAAATTTAGTACACATCCGAATCTATAGTTTTTAGATTTTTTGTCTGTGTGTCTGTCTGGGAATGCATCACAAGAAAACCACTGGACAGATTTTGATGAAATTTGTTTTGATGATAGGTGGGTATCCGGGTCAACATATAGTATACTTTTTACTGCGAAAAAATATCTCATCTCTGAGAAATTTATACCAACTGTTAAAACGTTCCTAGGGGAGAACCCGAGCGGAGCGAGGGAGAGTCGCTAGTACTTAATATAATTCTATTTATTATAATATAATTCTATTCTGTAACTGACACTAACTGCTCTCCCCAGATAATATTTTAGGCTGAAAACTTATTACTACTGAAATAAAAATACTGAATAAAAAATCCAATGGTAAAAGAATTATCAAAATCGGTTCAGTATTTTCCAAGTTTCGCAGTTACTATTTGCCTTTAGGCCAACCTATCGCAGGCAAGTAATCATCAGTGAGATGGACAGAGGAGATTAAAAAGTGAATTATAATTATTTTATTATTTATCACATAAACGTACTTCAAGAGCTTCCTACACTACAAGGAAGTGGAACGTGGCGGTGGACATGTCACTTTCTATACAAACATTTTTAAGTAGTCGGCCTCAGATACTAGTTTTAAAGGCTGTTCTTGATAATACTTGTTTAAAACCATTTAGTTTCTTCTATAAATATCTTCTTAATTTAGTAGGTAGTATTTATTGATAAAATTAAAAGAAAATATTTATTGTATAATGCTAGTTATTACTGTTTTTACCTTAAAATGGTTTTTGAAAGTAGCAAGATTTTTTATATAATTTTAATCCTTATTTACTTAACTTTTTATTTTCCCTCATGCATGCCACAATCAATTGTGAACGGCTCAAAATTGTCCAGCAGAAAAAATATACTAAAAAAACAATTTAAAACAAATAGTAAATTAAAGCAAATTTAGAACAGCAAAGAAAAAACAAACAAATCATTGACAACTGAGAATCCTTTGTTTTAAACAGTTTCTTAAGAAACTCATCTCACATCAGACACGGAAGGCAAAATTATGTAAATACTATTACTATTAACGTTAACGTTAACGTTCATAACGCCCGTAACGTGTTGCCACAGTTAATTATTAATTGTTTGCCTTATCTTGTAAGCTCGGTAATTGTGTGTAATATATATGCATTATAATTAACTAATCTGATTTAAAGATGGATATGATTTATGATTATTAATTCATTATTTTAAACGGCTACTCCATTTCTTTAAAAAAAAGAGTATAGTAATTTGAGCAATGATTAAAATATTTAAATTTTGGGTTTATTACTGCTGGGTGTATTATGTAGGAGAAGCCCACAAAGTTAACAATTTGTTTTCTGTTCGTTGTTTCTACAAACTTATCTATGGAATTACCAATCAGATTAAAAAAACCTGTTGCGTTTTTAGTCAATATCTGGAAGAAGGTTTTAGGATAACTAACTTCACATTACCACCCTTAGGAGTGAAACGATTGTACAAAAACAAAGTATCACGCGAGCTCTAGGTAGTCACAAATATGTATTTGAAGAAAACTTAAAAAAATCTAAGTGTCTCACTGTCTGTTGTTACAGTCTATTTTCCCCGAACGAATTAAGTTTAAATTCGGTACTTAAATAGATTATCGTGATCCATTTACATAATTATAGCGTAAATAAATGGACTCGAATTTTTGAATGTATTTTATACTTATTATAATAATTTTTTTGCTATTTAACCTAGCGATAAATGGTGGTACTTTCTATAAATATGTATGTATATTTTTATATTAGTCAGTCTTTATGTCATGGTATTTTTATAAATATGTACTTTTGAAAAATTGATAATATAATAAAAAGTGTATTGATATTGTTTTCAGTCCCTCTTTAGCGTCCCACTGCTGGGCACAGGCCTCCATTTAATACGAGGGAGATTAGCCTATAGTCCACCACGCTGTAACCAAGTGCAATTTGGCGGACTTCACATATCTTTCGAAAACTTGCTAGGTTCTATCGGACATGCAGGTTTCCTTACGATATTTTCCTTCACCGTTAAAGAAGTGGTAATCATGTTGAAAATGATTAGCATAATGTAATATAAGAGACAATAGATACAATATACAAAAATAACCGGGATTTGAACCCGCTTCATTCGGTTTCCCAAGCGAGCGCGTTACCACTGGGCTACCACTGTATTTTATGTGCACTTACATATTTCAATAAACATGTTTATATTAAAGGATTAATGTAAAAAATAGTAATATGTCATGTGACACGCCCATTTTCAACGACTTTATAGATACCTTTATTAATTAATTCGCCGGCGTCTAGTTACTGCAAATGCACTTCCTGGTAAACAACCTCAAGGCATGATCTATACGTTTAACAATCAATAAAAACCAAAGCTGTAAAAATATGCTACTTATTATAAAATTACACTATTTGATCGACTTCAAAAAAAGCGTTCAATTTGTACGTGCCTAATATATAAAATATAAAATATTACGCGATATCTTCGCGAAAAATGAATCAAGTTTCATTTTTTTTTTCAATAAATAGTCTAATCTTAAGAGACCATCCATTAAAACTTTAAGATGAAATTATATCTTCAAGGGCGGAATAATATGTTGTAAAACAATTATTTTACTTATTATACGATAATTATGTATAGAACTTCTGACATATTTCTAATATGTTCAATTTTTGCTTCAGATAGAACAAAGACGCTTAGTAAATAAAATAAGCTGTCAGTAATGCAAGCGTGTTCCGGCAAAGCTGCTTGATTGTTAAACACGGTGTTATGAGACCTTCTCATACGTATATATATTTTTATATAACTTTATTATATTAACGCCTATATTGCATGGTTAAAGGCTGTTATCCAACACGCATTTACCTGAATATAGGTAATGAATTTAAGCAACAACCAGAAATAATAAAAAGAATGTATCGACTCTACCATCAGTAACGTTTTAGCTTATTTTTGTTTTTATTATACTTTTGGGGATAAACAGTGAGATCATAGCAAACGACTAGCTTTCTCATGTCTCAGTCAGTTTTTTGAAGCAAAAGGAAGCAATTCTTACATAGATCACTTGTTACATATCTATTTGTAGAAAATAATATATATCATCTTCCAATTCATAGCCGGAACTCTTAGATTGCAGTTGCATAAGCACCATTATGGGACGACTTATACAAATATCGTTAGTAAATGCATGTCTACGAGTATATGTAATTTAGAAAGGCTATTCTGATAACATTCGTAATAAATAGGTTGTTTAAAATGATATCACGTAAAACCATGCGTAATTTAGTCCAAAATAAAAATAGTGATAGAGTCGAATGGCTTAAACCCCAAATTCATTTAACTCTTGCACTCATATGTTATCAATAGCTCATAGCAGTAGATTATACATTCATTTATTGAAAGAGTTAATTTTTTAGTACTCCTGTTTCCTACAGAATTGAGGTCTCGCAAGTTAAGAATTTTCCTAATACAACATTGTACGTATACTCGTATGATCATTAAAAACATTAGTGGATGGCGTAATGGAAGACGCTGAATATCAAGGATTCAATTTCCGCTCAGTATAAAAAAGCTTTTATTGGTTCTATAAGTTTTCACTGTATGAAATAAACACTTTTATAACCAGTATATAGTGAATAACGTTATATATATATATATATTATTTTCAGAAAAGACTCATATATATACATAAACTAAAAATCAAAACCTTATTTAAATACAAAATTTGACCCAAATAGCTCTAGAGCCGTTTCTGAGATACACAAAATAAAATATGGTATATACAAGAATTACTTATTTAATATTATAAGACAAAAGAAGAGAGAGCTTTTAAAATTTAATACACAATATTGAAAATTGTTAAGAAATAAGTAAAATATTTAAGAAAATTAAATACGAAATATTTCTAAATATATAATATCGATATCAGCTAATGAGATATCTGTTCGCTCATTTGATTGACTTATTACTTATTTGAATGACATGCTACTTTCTATTTTTGATAATAGACTCTTATTGAAATTAAAGACTCTTTGTTCTTTAAGAAGATGTAATTAATATGCTTTCAACAAATACGTTTTCATATTTATAATGTACGTTTATATTTAGCCCTTTTTAACGTCCTACTGCTGATCACAGGCCTCTCTTCAATACGAGGGGGATCAGGCCATAGTCCACAACGATGGTCAAATGCAGGGTGGACTAAACATGTCTTTCGAAAACTTGCTAGGTTCTCTCATACATGCAGGTTTAATTACTTTATACTCATATTTGTAATATTAAAGCAAATTTCAAACTTTATACATATTCTGAACGATATGTATTAGATAACGGTCCTCAATTTAATTCCAATCAGAACCCATACTAGAAACAAATCCACTCTAACTAGAGACTATTCAATAAACTCAATGTTCCACGCCCTATAACTCAAATGATAAAACAATTTATAGCAGCTACGGAATACACCGAAAAATTTAGAAAGTTACCTAATAGATATCTTCATTGCAATATATACCTTAAGCCTATAAAAATAAAGTTCATTTAAATAGCTTGTGTGTCGATCACTTGCCAGACACACACGAACAAACTTGTTTGACCTTTCATTGAATTTGTGAAAGTGGTAAGATGGTGGGTAAGTCAAGATTAGTTATTATTAGTTTTAAGATATTTTGAATATATTTTTACATTCAACGGACATCGAATCTGTAACCACAGAAAATATAAACAAAGCTGTTTTTATTTATCTGTTATGGAGGTGAGTTATAGGTGAAGTAAGCTTAAAATCCCTTTAAATGAGACTAGTCTCTATCAGTAGTTACACACTTGCTAGTATTTAGGGCTTAAATATAAATCTATAATCGCTTAAGCCTACAGAAAATCAGGAATCGAATGGAAATAAGATATTGAAACGGTATGTCAAATTCTAATAATAACTCATTATCATTCCTTTTAAGGAAACATAAACAATTGTAAAGTGTCATCTTGTGAGTCCGTATAAACTAAACATGATACCTCTGTGGAAACCACAAAGTATAGACAACTCAAGTTCTATTTGTATCTTCTAAACCGATTAAAATCAACAAGAAAGAATAAAAATAAGCAACGCTACTTCCGTCTATGTAATATATTACTACACTCGTGTAGTAATCATTTTAAGGAATTTTAACGTATTTTTAGCTTATTTAAGCGTTAATTCAAACTACAACTTAATTATTAATATATATTATTAGATTAAATTATTCATAATTATAGAAACTAAATATGGAACATTCTTTTATTTATGACTTGTTTTGATTTTTGTTCCAGACATTTCGAATTCTTTACAAAAATCATGGTCACGGGAGACTAAGTCTTTGACAAAAATTATTATATATTTATAACATAGATTTTTTATTAATTTTACGTTAATAGATCATCAATACAAACACTACTTTGTAGGGGAGAGACGGTAATTAAAATAGAACCAATACGATGATGGTCGAAGATATGTGAATATTAGATTCATTCTCACTCCAATTTTCAATCAGTGTATACAATCATTAAATCCATACAAAAAGTTTTAGTTGTCTTCTAATAACTTTAGAATAGGATTATGTTATCTTTTTTTTATTGATTCATTTGGAAACCCCTTTACAGGTGCCCGAGCGCGGAGGACGCAGGGGAAATGTGAGACTCCTGTCGCGAAAAGCGCGACAGACTACACATTAAACCAGCACGGTAATCCTTATCGCAAAAGACAGGGCCAGGGATCGCTTGCGCTTTCCACCGCGACCCTAGGATCATGTTCTCTGTGCTTTAACCGCTTCTAGAGTCAGCAGGATAAAGAGTAGCCATGTATAGGTATTATTATTCTAATAGGTAAGCTATTACATCCATCTGACGTTCCATTGCTATAAAGAAGGATAAATTAATAAACCAACAAACATTCTTTTATATTTAAATCTCTAGTAGAGATATAATAAAATATTTCTTGACAATAAAGTACATAGTCTTGAAAATAATTAAAAGTCACTTTCAACCTTGACAGATGATTTTTCCTTGAAATCACGAAAATCGACTCGACTCATAAAGAAATCTTCCAAAATATAAACTAAAAACATTTAACTGACCTCTTTTTTTTAAAGTCAGTCAAAAAGACAAACTATTGTCAAATGCAGGTAATACTACAAAAGTGCTTTTTTTTCTTTCTTTTTTAACCGAATCTATGCTAAATAACTCGATACTCTCATAAAATGCTTTCTATAACCCATTAACGAAGATTTTGATTGGTTTTAAGTGTTAACTGATGAAAACGTATGGACGATTTAACTGTATTTTATTACGTTCTTGTTGTTGCAAATTTAATTAATTTTTATATGTATTTTGTTGATGACATGAATTTAAAGTAAATTTTAAAATACTTTTTGTAATTATTAATATTATAAATATGTATGTTTATTTGACTTTCTTTTACGCAGCAACGGAGCAATTTTGGTTTTTATTGTGTATATATATATTACATATAGTACGAGAGCGCAAGAGGGGATTTTGCCAGTTACTCAAGCACGGCAGATTAACATAAGGGGATACCTTGCTCTCTGTTGAGTACCTCCACCATAATATAAGTCATCTATATAAAAATATTTAAAAAATATTTTGATAAGGTAGAAATACTTGAAACCGTCAGATTAAGGTATGGTGGGCTAATTACACCCTGAAAAGTTTGCAATCAATAATCTACCGATTTACACTATGTAGTCACGTCAGTATAACATACATTATATAGTCGACATACTCGTACATTCAGACATCCATCCTCCTCATCCATCCTCAGGAACTTTCGCATTTATAATATTAGCAAGATTAGATAACGGTAAGAAGAGAAATAAATAAAAGAGGCCAAACATCTTTTATCGACAACACATAGGATAAAGGACGAATGTGACGACGAAAAGAATAAGAAGGATAAGCACAGGGATAGAAGTTGCTTAAACTAGAATAAAACATATAACCAGAAATTTGGTGCATATGATGAACGTTTATGTAATAATAAGTTGTTATACATTAACAATTCTCTTTTTACGTATGAAATTTGAAAGTAAAATGCTCATTACAGGTCACGACATTATAACTCAATAACTATTAAGCGTTGATTATACAATTATATGGAATTAAGTGCATTACACAAATATTTAATAGTGTTAGGAAAGAAAAATTTAAATGAACATTCTTCAAATATGACATGTTATTAACATTTAATTAGAATAATGATTGACAAATGATTAAACAGGATTTAATGCAATAGTTTATTTATGAAATATTTTATTTGAACAATGCTTAAGTGGTAATAATTAAAACAATTACTTTTTTAATTAGCTATAATAATGTAAAAAAAATAATTTACATAGATGTAAAGAAGGTAATTCAAAGATAAAGATACGAATGCATAATTACATTGTAATATCTTATATCTTAACAATATGCTATCAAAAATGAATATAAACTAAAAAGTTATAAAGTCCCTTCAGTAACATACTTAAAGTAAGATTTTTTCACCCTTGGGGTGAAATTTTAATTTTTTTTATTTAAAACTTCGGAGCTCGGGATACCCTACGAGATTTTTTTAAGAAAATTGATGCACTTTACGATTGTAACGTAATATATACATATATGTATTACTCATGTATAATAGAATTCCACAATCGATTTTGAGTCAAAATTAAAAATATATTAGTGAATAAAGCTTATTATATCGTCACTGAATACTTCGTAGATGTCAATGTGTGGAACTAATGTCTGGTTGGGTCTCACGTAGGATAAGTAGATTATTACTGTATTACAATATTGTAAACAATTATTATTTTAAAAGAGCAACAGTTGAGTTTCTCAGCAGAACTCAAAAGCCTTCCGAGCTGGTGGTAGATTCCTCACTGACTGACTACACTGATGTCATGTAATTTAATTTAAATTTAAAATGTAAAATTGACTATTCAAAAGTGCTTATAAAAGTCTATTTGAATAAAGTATGTTTTTATTTGATTTAATTTGCATGAGACACCTATTAAAAAAATAATCATGATAATCGCTTTACAAATTAGCGAAGATATCACGTAACATACACACAAACACACACTCCTCCATTTTTAAATGGTTACAAATCAGCACTCTGTACATACAATTCATTACTTTTCGACATCAGGTGTTTATTGAAGAAAATAAGGTGTATTAGTTCATTGAACAATTGTATAAACGTTTGATGTGCGTACAGTCACACCCACTCTCACGACCTAGTGAAGACAGGTTACCAGTATGTCTACACTATCAGCGATTTCGGATATCAAAAATTAATAACTTTTCAGTGTAATTTTAAATAAAACTATCTTTTCGGATTTTTTCGCGAATTTATTTTGAATTTTGGTTCCCGACGTTTCGAATGCTTTACAGCATCCATGGTCACGGGAGAGACTGAGGTGTTACATGTCTTGAAGGTATAGTTGTTACAGACAGCCTACCCACAATTAACAAAATGAAAATTGCACCAATTACATTACAATATTTTTTTAACTTTAAAACATTTTTATAATTTTAATTATAATTGAATATGGAATATTATTTAATTTTGCTATTATTTTTTTTTTATAATTATTACAATTTTAAAATATTAATTAGTAATCTATATTTAGTATTGCCATTATTATATTTATAACCATAAAGAAAAATATATAATATAGTATTAATTATTTAAGCCATATAATTGTTCAATGTGTAATTTAAAAAAGTTAAAATTAATTAAGGATAATAATTTTAATTTAGTTTGCTGTTATTTAAAAACAACTTACTAAGCAACACTATTACTATATACTATTACAGATAAAAAATAAAAAATTTTAATCTGATAAGCTGTCATTTTGATCTACACAGTAAGAACTTACTACATCTACTTTTCAGTGTAATATTTTGAACTATTAATTTTATTAAATACGGTAATACTTTTATAAATCTCTCTATTATAAAAGCTGTATATACTAAAAGGCTTAACAGTGTATTTAAACTAATCCGATTGAAACAGATATATGTTATGTTAAAAAATTATATTTATCACGTGCGAGAATCGAACTTACTAGTCATTACACAAGCGAGCAACTATATAGTTTTAGTGTTAAGGCAGTACATTAGCAGCACACACAGCAGGCTTACATATTATATTGTAAATGTAAAAGTGAACTCATTGTTGAAACTTCTCAAATATAGCAACAGTATAGTGATACGAGTATGTTAACATGATTTTTGTTTATACATAATTTATAGGCTACAGTGACCTAAGTTCTGGGCCTAGCTTTTACTCGACATATTATGGAAATATTATTCATATTAATCTCAAACTTATATAAGAATCTTTAGAGGAATTTGCTATTTAACGATTATTTTACTTAAACTCCCCGCCATCACTACCACCATACCCTACTTATAACTTGTACCGTGCCTATTAGAGGTGACCGTATTTTTGTGTACGACCGGAACATTCCAGCAGAAGTTAAACAGCTTTACAGAATACTCGCTTGTATGGACACTCTAGTAATCTACTTCATTCTGAAGCAATATAGAGAAATAAGTTAATATGTAAATGTAAATGATGATCAGTTGTGGTAGTTAGTTTGTAGGTTAATCTACGCAATTATAGTTTCTTAAAACGGTTATGCGAAACTTAGTGTTAGATGTTTTCGTAATTATTTTGATTATGTATTTTTATATGAAATATATAATTATTAAGCTGCTTTGTAGAAAACGAACGTTAAACGTTTGTTTCGTAAATAAGTTAGATTGAATGAAATATAATGTGAGAGTCGATCTCTATTTATCACTAGCGTACATTTTAACGGTGAGTACGAAATAGAAGAAGAATAAATAGATATGATATATAGCCAATAGCCTTCGGCATAGACGGGCTATCTAATGCAGACATAATTTTTCAAATCGGATTAGTAGTTCCTGAGATTTATGCGTTCAATCACACAAACAAACAAAACTATCTCTTTATAATATTAATATAGATAGTAAAAGTACGAAAAAAAATGTAATTGAATTCACATATTTTTAAACGAAAACCTTTACTTTTTCAAACATATATTACTTGTTAACAAAATAATTTACATTGAAAAATATTACTGTATAAGTAAATAAACAAGTGTTCGGTCAGTTGTCGACATTCGACCATAATCATTAATGAAAATTCATAAATATACTAACTAATTCATAAATATAATACTGAACTGTTTCCAAATTTTTTATTTAAGACATTAATGACGCTAAAGTTACTAAACAAAAAAAAAGAAAATAGGTTGACAAAAAGAAGAAAATTCGGGTATTTATTTTGATTTTTGGTTTCCGACGTTTCGAATGCTTTACAGCAATTGTGGTCACAGGAGACTAAGGTTTTAGACGTCTCAAAGATCATTATTTAAAATGTCAAATATTCGCGTAAATCTAAAAAAGTATTAATAGATAAGTTATTTTGTTAATCAAATTCGTTAACGAAAAACTTTTCATATTTAATAGAAGAACAATTACATAATAATCATCTGCTATGTTAGTAATAAATATAATAATCGTTGCTCGTGATTTTTAAAGAATAAAATAGTACTGACGTAATAAATGGTTTCACTTTTATACTAGATGGGGTCGTGACTTGAACGATCTTTTAATGTACTGAAATGAAGGCGTATTTAAATAGCTTAGTCCGAATACTCTACAACAGATAAGCGAAATAGAAAATAGATCTTAGATAGCATCTGGATATGTCAATGGGATAGATTAGGACATAATTCACCACATGCTCTGTGAATCGAGGGCATCCTGATTTAGGTGATGTGGGCGGACCGTCGCATCTGCGGTATTGTAATATACATATGTGCTAGTGATCCTGCAGCGCCCTATTGCACTACGGTTTTTAAAAAAGTTTTGTCTTTTAAAAAATTACATTGAACACTGGTACACGTTCTAACATTCTCTGTCGCCCACTGATGTTTTGAAGTACACAAATGTTCTACAATAACAACTTAATGTACCAGGAAAAAAACTAAGCCTATAAATTATGTATGCATAAACATTTAAAAGTAAAAAAATCGTAATTTGTATATGTATATAATTGCAAACAATTCAATAAACATTCGATGTAATGCGAAATTTATGATAATATTCAATATATTTTCTTCAAAATATTAAATATTATACAATAACACTATTTAGGTGACTTTGCAAGGTTAACTACAATTGATGTAATATAAACTGTTGTTCACCCACGGACAGTGGATAAATTATTGAAATTAAATTGATCGAAGGCTTTAATGAGTGGTCAATATATTCAGCCTCTCTCTGTCCCTTAAGGAAACTCTTAGAAATAGGAATTAATGACCGACCATACACAAAAATCATGTGTATACTTAATTATTATAAAGAGGAAGAGTTTGTTTGTTTGTTTGAACGCGCTAATCTTAGGAACTACTAATCCGATTTCAATCTTTTGCATTAGATAGCCCGTTTATTGAGGAAGGCTTTAGGCTATTTATAATGACTAACCGTTAAAACGTACCTAGAGACGAACCCGAGCGAAGATTAAATTTCACCCAAATACATTGAATATAAAAATTCGAACCTGTTATCTCCAAAGTAGACTCGAGCCGCGCTAATCTCTACTAAATCACAAGAAGAAAGTTAAAATACGAAGTTTCATTTTAATTTTATGCAAAAATGTTGTCTTTGTACGATGACTTTAAGACAACATTAACAGAAATTAAGTTGGAAGATTTTACGGCGGTGGCATTTAAAGATGACCATTCACTTGCTTGTGCAAATCATTGCCTCATAGGCGTTGATTTATACAACGTCGTTAGACCCCAATAATTTCTCAATGTAAAAGTTCACATGGGTATATTTTGCATGTTATATGTAAAATTATTGAACTTTGTTTTAAATATTATTATAATTAGTCTCGTTATATGTTAGATTTATTATTTCTATAGGCTTTATATAAATGACCTAGTCCTTAAGCTCTGTTACATACGTAGTTTTCAATAATCCATGATGTAGATCTACTAATGTAGAGAAACAAAGGAAAATCTCACTGTTATTCTATGTCAGGAGTCAGGAATTAGAAATGTACACACGGTCTAAAAGACATCAGTTCGATCATAGTAAAATAATACATCAATACTATTTTATACAGGGTCATTTTTAATTTACTGAAAACCTTTTGGGAATATACTGTAAATTAAAAATGACCCTGTATATGTACATATCTGAGTCTAAGAAGAACGATTTATAAGACCAGAATTTATGTAATATGTAAAAGTAGTCGCAATGACTGTTATGCTATATAGTATTTGTATTTTTTATCAAATAAATAGATAAATAATAAATGTGTTGGGACATTAAACACAGCACCATATAGTTCCATGGTAAGCTGCGAGGTTTGTGTTATGGATACCAGGTAGTTGATACGCTACACATATATAACTTTAAATACATATATATATTATAAATAAATCAGGCTTTCTTACGAGGAAAATATCCTATTAGATTCCTGAAAGATCTAATGTTTACTTCAACTTATTGAAAATAATTAAAAAATATTTAAATTTCCGATGTATTGACAAAAGAATGCTGCTTTTGCTAATGTTAATTACATTACCAAAAGCACTTAATTATCACTAATTTGTCAATTATTGCAATTTAAATTGCAAAAAAATTGACATTTCGCGTCAAAAATAACGTCATGTAATCAAGTAATCTTTGAAGAAATTATCTGTGCTTTGAGGTACCTACTTTTTAATAAAAAGCATTCATACAGGTCGTGAAGCAAAATTTATAAGTTAAATGTATGTCACATTAAAAAATTAAGTCACAGTTTGAAATTCATTTTTTGTGCTCAAAAGCTATTATTTATATTTTCATCCTTTTATTTAATTTTATGTAATTTTAATTACCCCAAAACTAGTATAAAACTTTTCTCTTATTTTTAACTTATTTTATACATTCTCGAGGATAATGACAAATTATGTTTTAAAAACTATATTAATAATTTGGAAAATTAAACCACATTATAATGAATGAACTCTGTGACATTTAAAACGATATAACGATCTCTACGACGCACGCGTTGATGTCTTCTATATACGGAGCTTTCGCGATTATTCCAAAGTCAATAAGACGCGTATTTATTACAAAATAGATACTACATTTGTACATGAGGTATCTATTTCTAAATTATGCTATAATTTATTTTAAATTCAGTCCCTTTCTCTATTTTTAGAACACAATATAATTATCATAATTATTTTAAATTATAATAATTTTCAAATACCTCAAAAATAAACAAGAGCAAATGAAATATATATACATATGTAAATATTTTAATTGATATAAGAAACAAAATGACTTTTCAGTTTTCACTTTTTATTAATTTAAATTCTTTAAATACTATCTCTACCTAAAACCTATACATTTAATTTTGCATATATTACGAATGTAGTATAATAGAATAAATTAAATTGGTAATAATGTACAAAAAATATGACATTTTGATTTACCTTGACATCTCGCGAAGCACAGGAGAACGACGAAAAAACAAAAAACACCTGCCATTTTAGCACAAACACATCTAGGCTGCAGCATTTCACTCACACTATCATAATAGTTATTGTATGTAAAGAAAAAATATTTTTTTATATATGATTGCACAGCACAGAATTATTTTTGTGTCATTGTAAGACGTTTCGCGATGACGTTCGGTGCTCGACTGAGCTGAAATGTTCGAACCGCTGCGCGTGCGCAACTCACCTTCTATACAGCGGTGTAAAACTTTTGGTCCGTTATGAAAGCTCTTCTTTTAAAGTTTAGTTTACAAAGTTGTGTTTTTACAGGAAATTTGTTTGATCTAGTTAAGCTCGAGAACAAAAAATTTGAACAAATACATATATTGAAACTAATTTACATAAAACTTCCAAACAACGGCGCGTGCCAGTTCACTAATTTGTACCTACAGGAGCTATGCCCGCACGGTAAGAAGAGCGAGGATAAAAGGTACCCTATGTCCCTACCGTAATATATATCCATACCAAAAATAAATATGTCAAAACGTGAAAATGTAACAAACAAATAGTTACTTTCAAATTCATAATATTAGTATTGATATAAATATCAACACTTCTAAACTTGCCATAAATTTAAGTTTATATTTATTCTACTAGCCATTTAAAACTTAATTTAAAAAGTATCTGCTATACAAACAGTCGAGCACCCCTGGGTATTAAACACTTCACTTTCAAACCCGGTCGCAGTGCAGACACTCGTACACACGGAACTGTGAAACAAGTATACTAAGATAGTAAGCCTCTAGTGTTTTTTTAAGCTTAATAATGTACACAATTACTTATTAACCACCTACGACTTTGTCTATATGAAGTGAGAAAATCTAAAATAATTTACTATACATTTATAATTGACGAACAACTTATTTTTGTACTTATAGGTCACTTTTTAATGGATTTAAAAAAGAAATATGTTTTTAATTTGTTATAAGTTATAACTTATATAAGATAACTCTATTTTTATGAATATTTACATTTTCTTCTTAGAAAAATACTTTACGTGATTAAATATAGGGGGAGATGAATCTATCTATTGCAGCTATCAGTAGATAATACAAACATGATCTAGATTCTGTAGAACTGGATAAGCTTGTTAAGCTTTTCTTATAAGAAGTTTTCAATTATAACACAAAGTTGGAAAGTTTATGGTATATTTTTTCTTTACTTTTTCTTCTCTCGAGCAGGCTACTACCAGCTCATAACGGCTTGCCGTCCTTGTGGGCTATGAAAGTGGGAAAATAAATTGTGCTCTTCAATATCTTGTCTATACTAATATTATAAAGAGGTAAAGTTTGTGAGTTTGTGAATTATGAGTTTGTGACTTTGTAGGGGATAATCTCTGGATGTACAGAACCGATTTAGATGAAATTTGGTATGTGGTGATGTGATGTTCTCCTGACCGATTCCGGCCACGGCGGCCAATCTCATTGAGACTAGCCAACTGCGCAAGAGATATTATAGTGCACAAGTGTACGCCGCAGACACAAGTGCACTCTCTATTCCTGTCACTCTCATACTCCGGTGGGACGACTGCTCGACACGACCAGTGAGAGTTAGGCGCAGGACCGACGGCTTTACGTACTCTACGAGGCACGGGGGTAAAACACCGCCAACTTCCCAACTCCGGGCTATTACTGAGGCTTACTATACAGAAAGACTCAGTAACTAAACTTGGCCCGACCCGGGACTCGAACCCAGGACCTCCGGGTGTGCAGCCGTACATGCTAGCCACTACACCACAGAGGTAGTAATATGGTATAAAGATAGTTTGAAACCCTGGGAAGGACATAGAATACTTTTTATCCCGGAAATCATCCTTTAAGGGGGTGAAAATGGGGATGAAAGTTTGTATGGGGGAGCAAGCTAGGGACGAACCCGAGCGAAGCGAGAGTGAGTCGCTAATGTATAAAATAAGGCTAGTCTCAGTGAGTTTGGCCGTAGTGGCTGATCGGGTGCTTCAGTGTTCTCATCATCATGAACATTCAATGATTGCGAAGTACCAATATAATATCTGTAAGCACAGAAGCTTTTAATATGCCTGTAGACAAAACCTGGCCATAACAAGTATGTACTTGTACATTCATATATCATATCCATTACTTCTACATATTATAAAACATGTATATGTGTGTCCGTTTGTGAGCTCATAGCTCGAGAACCATTTGTATATTTTATATGTTTTTTAAGAATGTGTTATCTGTCTAGGATAGAAAAAGGTGAACAAATCATAAATCAACAAATTAATTATTATTATAAGTTAAATTCTCAGAAAACAAGAATTCTGTACCATACTTAGCGCGAATCTAACTATAACATCTACAATATTTTTACTTTAGAATTCAATTAAACTAAATTTAATGCTTGGTTGTGTTTTCATTTTTCAAAGTAGAGCATTAATTGAATATATTAATTGTAAACACTTAAAATTAATCTCCTTTTTTTCTAAAAGTAAATTTAATATAATTCTATTTACTCTCAGACATTATTTGAATATTACGTACACTAATTAGACTTTAACAAATCCTGTGAAAGCTACTTCTTCCGCCTGTCTAGATTATCTGAAACTTATTATATAAGAATCTTTATTACAACATTCCGTATATTATACAATGAGAAAATCTTATTGTTTATAATCGTATGTTGAAAATGGCCTAGTATACTCTAAAAGCACTACGATATAGGGACACACTACGTATAAAGCATTGTTTTAATCCAACAACGCACAAAAATAAACAAAAGTTGTAATCTCCACACGATCTGATAGTACCTATGCCGTATAGTAACAAGCAGCAACAGTTGGATTTGTGTTTGTGCACTTAAAACACCAGTAGCTTCACTTGCTAGTGTACACCAGAGATGGATAGGATGGATAGGATGGGAAAGCGGTGCTGAGGAAGAAGATATTGAGGCCTCAGTGCATTTTTACGTTAATGTTGTTAAAAGGTCTAATCAGACCGGCCCGTCAATACTAATACGAATAAGCAACCTTACCGGTTACTCTCGTGTTAGTTCGTCTTAATGCAAAGTCATTCCATGTCCGTCGCTATGTGAGGCCTCACAAGATGTGCCTCGTGACTCTCACTCCTCGGAGCCAAGTAAAACCATCCAGCTCAAACTCCCTGATCTATGATGACACATCGATATAAAGCGGAAATTTGGAGATTAAATAAAACTAAATATTTATTTATCTCCAAATTAATTTTCAGCTTTTTGAGGTAGGTGATCAAAGTTCAGTTTTAGCTGAACTTGAATAAAACAAAATATGCCAAGTACTTTCATTAACTTAAAACCCTACAAAAAGCTTTGCTTTTGCCATTTTGGTCTCTAAAACATGAAAACCAGGGTACTGTAACGCAATAAACTACCTACAAGTAGCGTCATCTAGTGAAATTATATAAAACTATGTCATGTGAACAAGTAATTATACTACAATATTTATCGACAGATGTCACTATATGTTAAAATTGTAAAATAATTTAATTATTAATCCTATCAAAGATATTAAAATGTTTGTTATGTAACTTGCAACACGTACTTTTACTTTTAAGGTTTTTATATACAGTTATATAATAGAAATCTATTTTTCTATTATAACATAAAGCATGTAAACAAAGCAGTAGTGACATCTACTATCGCTCGCCAATAAATCTTCGAAGCGTACTTAAGGAACAGCGCCATCTATTGGTAAGTTGTTTGCATATATATAAAGACAAAATATAATCAAACTATCAAGTACATAATATATAATACCTATTTTCATTTTAATAAAACTATTCATGAATGATAAATTCATTATTAATTCAAAAGTTACCTCCCTATTTTTCAACCTTTTTTTATTTTTAAAATTTAAAGCTATCACGAGATGGCGTTAGTAAGAACGATAACACGGTTTATCATTACCGTGACGATAACGACGTATTGGCGCCAATCATAGATAAATATCTATGCTCAATCTAAAGCGCTAATAAATAATTAAGTAATTAATAATTACTTATAGTACGTTCAATTAAATTTAATCTAATATGGTCTTTATAATTGATAATTTTGTACTTTTTATGTGAGCTCTTTTAAATATTTTAATACAAGTAAATAAATAATAATTAAAATTTTGCCAACATGCCCGAAAAGCAGATTCAAAAATATCTTAGCAAAATCCTACAAGATAAAAATGAGTTAAATACTGTTACTATAATAAAATATAATAAATTATTTAGTCAAGTTAATGACAATTAAAGAAAATGTTCTGAAGGAAAGGAAAGGAAGTTAATGAAATACCAATTTATAAGAAAATGAATAATAAGTAACTAAGAGGTTTCAAACAAAATATGCATATCTCCTTCTCATCTACAATATTAACAAATTCAATTATTTTTTTACTAAAAATATATTTTTTATTACTTTGTGCCTTAAGTATATTATTAGATTGCTTATATGATCGGGTAACTATAAAACAAAGTAATATATTATTTATACTCAGAAATCATCCAATAACTTATTAAAAACATCAATCAATAAATATATCTACCTTTTGACACAACAATATCTCGTAAAAAACTAAACTAAACCTAAGATATGAAATACCTAATGCTAATTTACAAAGAATGATTAATGATTTAGATATCGCAGCCGGACGTGTGGAATATTGGAGTGAGATGAGAAATTTTATTATCCACACAGTACCTACCTGCATATTAATTCTTTGCATATAATATGCCACCGTCTATATCTATAACGTTGTCAAACAAACACATAATAATAATAATGATTATATACATAGCTTGTGAATCAAATTTCACTTATACTAAACCGGAAATACCTGTCTTCTGTAGGTAATACATAGCTAAATGCAAAGCGAAGGTCAAAATTCGCATTAATCAACTAAATTTATTATTATATCATAGTTGATATTATATTACATACGACTGTTCCAAGTAAACCCATGACTCGACCAATACAAATTCTATTGGGTTACCATAAAACATTAATCGAAGAATTATTTTAGCTATTTTAAGGTTTCCGTGCCCTATAGCTCCTAGCATTATTACTAAGCCTACGCCTCTTCTGTCCGTCCGTCTGTCCTACCCTTGAAAAGCTATATGTGCTAACCTACGTAACTTATTAAAATATCAAATAGACATTATTATCGATACAAAGGCCGAATCTATAGTTATTACAATTTTTGTCTGTCTGTTTGTCACAGCATGATGGAAAAACCACTGGAGGGATACTGATGAAATTTGGTATGATAATAGCTGGTCAACATATAGGATACTTTTTATTGCGGAAAAATGTCTCATCTCTGAAAAATCTATACTAAACGTTAAACGTAAGTAGGGACGTACCCGAGCGGGGCGAAGGTGAGTTGCTAGTTAATTATAATCAAAATGAATTTAATCATTTTTTCTTAATTTCCAATTTTCTGTGTAACATCTAAATTATTTTTGTCAGGTAATTATATAATTTTTGCTATTGTATAAAAGGAGTAGTTAAGTAAACCTATACTACTCGTAGATATAAAAAACATTTTTATCATAAAAACGTTAAGTTCTTCAACGTCAAGTCAAGGTTATTAACAAAGATCGATCACCCTTCAAGTCTAATAAAAAAATAATATTTTTTTTTATTATAATTTATATTCTCAAATTTGATAGTTTATGGAAGATGAAACTTTAAATCAGTTCTATAGGGTTTTAGGAATAGACTTGGTGATCTTTTTTACTGGACGTTTTGTGAGAATAGGAAATATCTTAGTCTATAAAGTCCGTTATTGTACCGGCGGTCTAAGTATACTACTCGTAGTAGAATACTTGAATTGTTAGACGCACATTAGGCATAATTTAGCCAAAATTAATTAACCAAAAAGTTTAACTAACACACCGACTTCAAAATCTCTATAACAGTTACTTATATTATTTGACATTTGGGAGTGGGATTATTATATTTTTATATAGATCTAATTTTGGACTAAATACAAGAGAAAAAAAAATATCTCGTTTTAAACAGGATCAATATTATATATGCAGTATTATAATCAATTTTCTTCAATAACTTACAAAATATATATTTTTTTAAATCCATACCAATACATATTATAAATGTGAAATTTTGTGAGGATAGATAGATGTTTGTTACACTTTCACGCCAGACCGGCTGAACAGATCTGGATGAAATTTGACACAGAGATACTTTATAGTCTGGAATAGCACAAAGGTTACTTTTTATCCCGGAAAAATGTGGGATAGATTTGTTTTGTCTAGGGATGAACCGGAAGCGAAGCGACGATGAGTCGCTACTAAATTATATTTCTAAACATTTTTCTCATCCATAGCGTTCAAAGTGGCGAATATTTCAAACGAAAAGCTAATTACCTATACGATTCCAATTATATTAAGTATACGTATTTGCACCTCCAAATTAGTATGAAAACAAAGCATTTATTAAAAAGGTACACAAAAAGTTAGAGATAACTTAGGATTAAAGAAATAATGTAGCATAAAAATGTTATGTTTAAATTAGATTTTCTGTTAATGAATGAAATAAGCGTGTAGACAAATTTGTAGCGTGAAATCTGATTGGACATGGCAAACCGTTTTAGACACTGCCTTTGCCTATCTTGAAAAGAATCTTTCTCACAATTTGCACGTACCTACGTTAAAACTTGTTACACTTGTACCAATAATAATGTCAGTAAGCAATAGTTTTGTTGATTTTGTCTGTTTGTTTGAGCTAATGTCGAAAACTAGACCATAAAAAAGATCCCAGTACATAGTGTTTTCGATTTGTTAATTTAAACAGTTTAGTTGATAGATTATTCGTTAATAAATAATAACAATATCGTAATATATTAAATAGTAAATAAGACCGCCTTTGCATGCCTTTTTGTTATTTTTCTTTTCATCTTCTTACTCTTCTTTTGTGTGTGCAATTAAATATTTATCTATCTATCTATTATTTTCATTGCATTGAGCTCTTTTTTGGCTGACTTCAAAAAGAGGCTGGTATTAAATTCGGTCTGTTTTTTATGTACCTATGTAAAAGCATATGTACGGGATATCTTAGCCAATTATTGTGCATCGGTTTTCATAATATTTTTTTTATAAATAGATAAAAATTCCACAAAAAAAAGACTTTTAAGTATTTAAAGTTTAAACCTTTCTAGTAAAATTATTATTATTTATTTTCATCATATTTTAACTTACATTATTTTAATTCACATACCTTACTTAAGTACATATTGACTAATAATTTTTTATTATTTCATATTACTTAGTAAGTAGGCAATATAACACTTATGGTATTACATACTTATATATTTTTATCAACTTTAAAATGGAGGAGGTACTCAATTTGGCGTAGGTATTGATTTTTATATGTATGTTACGCGATATCTTCGCCAATTATAAATCGATTTATCTGTTTTTTTATTAATTACCTTATCGATTATTGTGTGGTCCCATATAAATTTACGAACAAAATTCCATTTAAGTGTGGAAAAAATTTAAAATTTTAATAAAAACTTATTTTTTACCGTAAAAAGTGAAATGTTTTTATTATCTTCACTGTTAACTAAGTATATAAATAATAATAATACATTTTGTTTATTATATTACAAATTATTAAGAGCGTTATTTATTTATTAATTTTAAAAGATGACTATCTATTATTACTAATTAATTATATGTAAGTTCTAGCCAAGGAAAGGGAAGGAACTTTTTATTTTTTTATTATTCACACATTTTTCTTAAGACGAATAACATTCTAAGGAGATTTTCCGAATCCTCTTTCCTCGGAGTGTGCATACGGTATTTAAATACAAGAGTGGCCATTCTTAAAACAGAAAAATGCTGCTTGAATTACGTACACAGGAACCTAAATGATTGCAAAGCTTGAAGAATTTAAAGAAAAAATTAAACGATATTATAAATCTATACCTATAATAAAATTCTAACTGAGTCGAATCTGTACATTAAATAGTTTTTTGGAAAACCTAATTGAAATAGTCATTAATATCGCTACAGAGGTCGAACCTATAGTTTTTAGAATTTTTGTCTGTATGCCTGTTTGGGAACGCATCACGAGAAAACCACTGGATAGATTTTGATAAAATTTGGTGTGATGATAGCTGGGTATCCGGGTCAGCATATTATAGGACACTTTTTACTGCAGGAGAATATTTTATCTTTGAGAAATCGGAAAAAGCGGAGAAGGCGAATCGAGGGGGAGTCGCTAGTATATTTATAATTTTTAATATGAATTATGAACATTTTCATGAGAATTTTTTTATAAAGTAATAGTAAATAATTTACTATGTCATAATTTTTATCGTATAAAAAGTAACTTCTTAAATTACTTAATGCAATTAACTGCTTGATTTCATCCCTATTGACCAACCAAGAGTAGCCTGAATCCCGATACGAAACACCATACTATGGGTTTAATAAAGGGTGAAAAATTCTAATAAACACTATGTTAAATTATTTTTAATACGTTTTTTAAGCTTCACTTGTCACTGTAGGCCACTGACTAACTCTAACTCTGTTATCTAATCTTAAACGGCGATATTAATGTAGCTACTTCTACTAAACTTGAAACTTTTAACACATTTTCGTACATTTATTGCGAATATCACATTCGGAAAACAATACAAGATATTATAATACTTTCTAAAAATGTTAAATTGATGTAAATGCATTTCCCAACGTTAAAAAAATCTAAAGAAATGATTTAGATGAAATTTGGTAAGAAGATAGTTTGAGACCTTGGGAAGGACATAGGGTACTTTTTATCCCGAAAATCATCCCTTAAGGAAGTGAAAATGGGGATGAAAGTTTGTATTGGGAAGCGAGCTAGGCTAGACGAATCCGAGCGAACCGACGGTGAGTCGCTAGTTTATCTAATAAATTTTGTTATTTGTTATGTTTATATACAAGTAGGTAGGTAGTTACTTTTCATCCTGTAGGTAAGCAAATTGGTGAAGGACGACTTTTTACGAACCTTAGACTATTTTCATTATTAATATTAAGAATATTTTCACTATAATGAGTCCGTCAAAAACAGGTTTTTATTTTTTTTAAACTGCATTTTATGTTATCTTGTAGATAGGTACATATTATATGATATTATGTTTTCATAAACCTTAATAATCTATACTAATATTATAAAGAGGAAAGATTTTTCGTTTGTTTGTTTATTTGTTTGTTTGTACCAAATAAGCTCTGAAACTACTGAACCAATTTGGATGAAATATAGTAAGAAGTTAGTTTGAGACCCTGAGAAGGACATAGGATAGTTTTATCCTGGAAATTATCCCTTGAGGATGTGATAATTCCCAAAATTTGTATGGGGAAGCAATTTATCAACAATACGACGACGACGGTTAGTCGCTAATTTATTATCTATACCTAAGCAAAATTTATATTTGGCTTTTTTTAATAATATAATATATTACTAAAATATATAACACAAAAACATGCGCATGAAGTAACTCTATGTCGTGCTTTTTACTTGTTAAAAAATATTTTTGCACCTAAAAGCTACTTGTGCGTAAAACCAGCATCCTCAACAATGTTGCTTTATATGGCTAATCTAAAAGATAATAAACTTCGACTATTTCTAACATTATAGATCATTTAGGGTGAAAATGTTAAAACTTTTACACATTTAAATTTCCAAGTCAGTATAGGAACCGTAAGTACCGTATTAAGATAGATAGATATAGTACCTATTAGGATATTTTCCCTTATTCTGACCAATTCCGGTCATGGCGGTCAATCTCCCTGATATGAGCAATCTATGCAAGATAACACATTACTACGATTATACTAAACTCAAATGTTCGGGAAAACACATAACATACCTATGTTACTACTGGAATTTGCCTCCGCCCGCGTAGTTTAAATAAAACAGATTTTAATACAAATTCCTAACATTTTTTACCACTTCAGGGGTTGGATTACCAAAAACCCTTTCTTAATGGTTTTCTACTCCCAATAAGGAATCTTGCCTTTTAAGTTAGTAGCATTTGTAATTTCTGAGATTTTCTGGGGTTCGTCCCTAGTTATGTTTTATCATTTAGTATGGAGTTCTCAGATATGAAATATTTTCCCGCAATATATGTATAAGTATCCTATATATCCTATTGTTGACCCAGATAACCAGCTAACATCCTACCAAATTTAATCAAAATCTGTCCAGTGCAGTGTCCGTTTTCTAGTGATACGTTCACAAACAGACAGATAGACAGTCAGTCAGACAAAAATTCTAAAAACTATAACTCCATTCGGCCGGCCTCTGTATCAATAATAATGACAATTTCGATAAGATTTTCCAAAAAAAAATTTATGTACAAATTCGACTCAGAATTTTACTCTTATAGTCCAATAGAACGGCAAATCGACATAACCGAAGCGCAAAGTACCTGATAACACCAACCTAAAAATACCAAATTACCATTTTTATTCAAGCCGAGATTCGAACTTAGGACCTCGGACCTCATAAATAGTACCCGTTAAAGCTAATAGCTAGATTAAATTTTGAATTTTTCTTCGTGAGCAAACGTGATAAGAAATTACTTTGTATATTTGTATTGAAATAATTTAATTAAAGGACATTAACATAATTAGGTATAGCACCTACTTGTGTAAAGTGATTATGATACCTAGTACTTACTACTTACTTTAGTATTATTTTAAGATGTTATTCAAGCGTAAATTCATTTAGTGTTCCTTAACCATATAATATTACTATTTATTATTTTATTTTATTAGCGGACTTTTAAAATCAGTACGCATAATAACTTTGTTTTTTTTTAAAAGATAAGATAAAGATTTTATTGCAAATTATATTTTAAGAATTCATATTAAACAAAAAATAATATAATTATTAATTACTAAGTGCATCCAACGAAAATATGCTAATTTCATATTGTCTACAGTCAACACCCAAGGTAAAGTCAATGTGTAACAGATTAAAATCTATGCATATAATAAAATTGTAACTAAGCCGAATCTGTACATTTAATATTTTTTGGAAAATTTTATTGAAATAGACTTTATTAGCGATACGGAGGCCGAATCTATAGTTTTTAGAATTTTTGTCTGTCTGTCTGTCTGTCTGTGACCGCATCACGAAAAAACCACTGGAGGAATTTTGATGAAATTTGGTATGATGATAGCTGGTTATCCGGGTCAAGTTACAGGATACTTTTTATCGCGAGAAAATATGTCATTTCTAAGAAAAAATGCAAAAACTGCAATGTAAGAGTATACTAATCTGTAAAACTTAAGAATTTGGTTTTTGTCATCTGAACGCGGGCGGAGCCGCGGGCAATGCTAGTTCAATATAAAATTACATTGATTTTATTAAAAATATTGAGATTTTTCTTTGATTTCTATTTTTGTTAATACAAAATATTAACAAATATATGAAAAAATAAAAATAAAATAAAACTACAATGCTACCTATAAAAATTTAACATAAATATTTTTATTTAATTTTTATATATCTGGTTATTATATCGATACCTTTTATATTCGTATATAGGTATATGTTTTGAAATGCAGACCAAAACACAAAGCGATTACATTTCGCAGACGCGTATCGTTTCTAGGTACTATTAAGCTCATTCATCGAAACCATTCAGTTATAAAACAAATCGTACCGAAAACAAACTTCATATTAGCAACCATTATAATTTTATAACGCCCCGAGGCAAGTTAAGGCGTTAAAAAAAGAATCCTTCCGTAAAGAATTTAGGAGTGTCCGCCAAGACGAAATTCAACTTGTTATAAATTTTGTAAGATAATATGTGCGTGTGTGTGTTGTAGGGTTGGTAGTTATACGTTTTAGATGCTGGGTGCTTTATTAGTTTATGCTAAACTGAAAAAAATGTTTAACTATTGTAATGTTTTATAATAATTATTATTAAATATTTAACATTAATTATTAATTACCTAATCGTATACACTGTGTATATGAAAATGTATGAAGTATGAAATACAAAGATAAGATACTAAAGTTTATAAGTGATAAGAGAATAGAGAAATACTAACAATGTCTCGTAATAATATTTATTAGTAAGGTTTTTAATTATTTATAACAACCGTCTGTTTTTTTCCAAGTAGTTTAAAAATAAGTAAATCCACTAAGCAGTACTAGTGTGTAAATCAACATCGTTTTCCATATTAAAGTTGACAGCCCTGGGTACAGTCGCTGACGAGTATAGTTACAGCACGCAATACGCTAACAAGCGTGCGAGTGAGATAGCTATAGTATTGTAAAGCGTTATCCCTCTCTAGCCGCCGACAACATGGCGCGCTGACTCGGGCGCAGGCTCGAATCGTATCGCCTGCCCACTCAAGGTTCGCTGACTGCCGTTCTTTTGTTTTTAATGTTGCCATCTTCACAATATTTCCCAGATATGAGAAAATAAAATATTTTAAATAAAAAAAGTGGAAACAGATAAACTTTTATTTACTGATAAATTATTTATTGCTTATATTATTTAACACACATCAATATATTTTAAAATGATTGCTATAAATACTCAAGAAATCAACGATTATTATTGGTAAATAATTACGTATAATAATGAATATAATACATTTAGGATAAAATCGTAATATTTAAAAATATAAAGCTCCTGAGACATATATACATAAAAAGGACGAAACAAAAGAAAAACGAAATCTAATAGCAAATCCCATTTAAAAACCTAACAGGGAAACAAAATTCACAAACATGACCACCCCGAACCGCAGACGAAAACAGCGTCAAGCCGAGGACCTGCTCAAACCGAACGTCTGCATACCGATCGTTGGTTTTTTATATGGGCGGCGTCACTGTGTGGGTGAGCGCTGCTGTGTGCGTGTCGGGTCTCGCGCGACGCACCATTGTTGTTTGCAGTTGACTCGCGGAGCTCGACCGGCTGTTTCGTCTCTGATCCAAACAAAATAATGAGTGTACATTACGTGCAACGCGAGTGCAAGCAACAGTGTGTGATAACGAGAATGTAATGCGTGTTGTGTTAAACAGTGCGTTTTTGAACGTGTTTTGGAGTGGCGCGTGGACGCCATGCTTATATTTAGGTATGTCCATTAATTAACCCATCAGTTTTAAGAGGTCGCCGGCCTATACTCCAATACTTTTTTCTGTATGTATTTCGTATACGGTGTCGCGGTTTTAGTTCAGACTTTAGGTTATGATATGACGCGGGTGGTCGTCTTGTTTTGGTGTATGTTACACAAGTTTTCTAGCCACATCCGTAGTTTTACGTGCATACGACGCCGTCGATTCGTCTTATCAGTGGCTCGGGAAGTGTGTCGAGTAATTTATAATGTAATTAAATACGTTATCGGCTCCGGTGAACTGATCGCAACACGAGCTGTGCATCCATTCGACTGCCTCGATAGTTGCCAAGTATTCTAAACTGAGACATATCCTGTAGCCTTACATAAACGTTTTTAATAGTACTATCACCTTTTGAAAGTAAGCAATAAACACACAATTTCACGTAAACAATGACATTTATACTCAAAGTAAAGTTTTAAACCATAAAATTAACTGCACCTGAAACAAAAGAGTCATAAAAACTTTCGAAACATGTTAAAACTTTTGTTAACTAATAATATTATGATTTAGCAACTTTTATAATAGTGTCGTTATTTCAACAGCAGTTTTATTTCAACAGAATTAAATGTAAATCCAATACATTTTATATAAATATATATTTAACATCGGACATTTCTAAGAATAACATAACTTATATAAACATCTAATCGACGTTCCGCTTAATTATAATAAATCAAAGTTTATCTTAAAATTACAGTTTGTCATCATACGTGAGGTTATGCATTACCGTCGGACGCATTTTATCGCTTACTGGGTAACCATATTTAAATATTTTCAATCCTATTATAATAGTAAATAATTAAAACCTATAAAGTTTATATAAACTTACTAAAACACTTTTTATTACATAAAAAGTTTTAATTGTAAATTTGGCAAAATAATCCCGCCAAAAGTTGACATAATAATCTAGGCACAGATTACAAATATATTTCGTTTTTATTAAACAAAAACTATATAAAAACTAAAAAGCACATGTAAAAGGGCTTTTTTAAAATAAGAATCCTTCAATTTTCTAATTAATTTTGAATAGCCTCTAAATATTTGGTAGGTATACTTTAAAAAAATCACGCCAGAACGGCTAAACGGATCTGGATTAAATTTGGCACAGAGATAGATTAAGTGTAGTCTTGAATAACACATAGGCTACTTTTTATCCCGGAAAAATGTACGGTTTCCGTGGGATAGGTTTTTTTTTGTTTTCCTGGAGGTGAACCGAGCAAAACGAGGGCGAGCCTCTAGTAAATACCTATGTAATAGGTATAATCGTATTGACTTCTAAATTAAAATAGTTTATTTTTAAATAAATACCATGAATTAACGCTTTAGTTATTATAATGTAGTAGAAAATCTAGAGCATTAGATTCACTGACACATATAATAATGCCAATGTACTGTAGGGAATATATTTAAACAGGAGCAGAAATTATTTATAATGCCTATAATATTTAATTAAAAATGTTGACCTACCTTGGCTATTTTTTGTTAATTTATCGTGTTATTATACAATTAAAAGCCTATCAATGTAATGGCATAAGTAATAACATAAAAAAACTATCATAACAACATTAAAGAATGTTAACAATATTTACGTTATAACTTCATCTTATCGTTTTTTGTGAATAAAAAAAATGTTTTTTATTAATATATATACATATATATATATATATATATATATATCATATTTTTTTATACGTCCATAATCTCCCGTTTTAAAGTAAGTAGCTATATAGATATGTATATGGAACGCGTAGGAATTTATAAACTTTAGAAGCACACATATTTCAAATATTGAAAATAGTCCGGCATCACGTTAAGCTTTTAATTTTTTAAACTGACATCATAAAAAAGAATAATATTTAAAGGAGGTTGTTACTTCACCATCAAAATATAATGAACGCTTTATTAACATTGCCAATGAAATACTTCTTTAATAATTACAAGACTAACGAGAGCAACTTTTGTTTCAAATTCCTTTCGATTCTTGACATGCCTAGTAACAAAAAATACATTTCTATAAATTCATTACAATAAAGGCTTTAATTAAACAGTCGATGACAATGACTTTAATTATACCGTGTTTTTTCTGATTCCTAATAAACAAAATAGATCCACACGTGTGTGCACCTGCAGATATTTTGTAAAAAAAGTTGGGATGCCCTTATATAAAATACCTTTTTTAACACAACAAAATTGTACGTTATCATGATATAAACATCTAAATGTGAAAACATTAAACCTTTTTTCGACATTGTATGCATTTTATATATTTATAGTGGCGTAATAATAATTATATTGTTACTTTCTTGACTTTTATATATCGCTGACTATATTTTATACGTAGGTATAGTCATTATGTTATTAATAAAATTGCCTTTCAAAAGCTATACTTACTTTGTAAACAATGTTCAATAAAAAAAAGGAAAATTTTTATTACGCTGAAATCCCGACGGAAAAATGTACAGATTAAAAACTATAAAATAAAAAAATGTTTTGAAAATTTAAAATGTTTGCTGTGTAAATTCGTTATATTTTATGCTTTTAAATTTGGAAAAAGACGTAACCATGAAAAGAAAAGGCTTTAAAAACGATCCATATAGCTATGGTGTACTTTATACCATTCTCCAAACTTAAAAAGAAACCTAAACGTTCTTTCTCAGAAGCGAACAATCGTCTTATTTTGGTCGTTATCTCGAATGAATTATTCATATAATCGCATTTCCTACGCTCTGCAAGTACTGGTGTTTAATTAACTTATTTTTTTTTATTTATTTGACTTAAAATTGCTGGCGCGCTAAATTGTCTTATCACTTGTCAGCTGTCAAAAGTTGAAGTTGAACGTATGTCTTCTATTTATCTAAAGTAAATTTTAAACGATATAATATTACTTATAATTTACACTATTTAAGATAATCTATAACATACGTAGGTAATTTATTCTTAAATAACAAAACGCAAAATCAAGTTTATGAATTATTCTGTTTATTTTTTTTGTACATAATATATTTAAATATGAATTATTTTGTCGCTGTTGACAAAAAAAAACATATTTCCCTAATTCATGAAACAAAAAGAAGTTTATATTAAAATCGAAACAAAGACATTTTTCAGTATAAGGCTTTTTAAGAACATCATTCCTATTTATTTAATAAAAAAAAAACAATCTCCACTATTGAATTATTTAAATACGTATTAATCCCTCCACGACCGCGGACACGCCGGCGTTACAGTTAACAATCAATAGATTTCTTAGAAATGAAAGGTGTTAATAAAAAACAATTTACAATGGCAAGGTTTAAAATGTTTATACATAGTCTATACATACAATAAAATTCTGAGTTGAATCTGTACATCAAATATTTTCTTGGAAAATCTTATTGAAATAGTTATTATTATCGATACGGAGGCCGAATCTAGTTTTTAGAATTTTTGTCTGTCTGTCTGGGAACGTATCACGAGAAACCCACTGGACAGAAACGTTAAAACGTAACTAGGGACGACTAACATTCGCTAGTACAATATGGCCGCACGAACGATACGTTTTCGTCCGAATTTTACTCGTGCGAACACGCACGAACACACACGAATGATCGCACCTTTCAAGTATTATAGGGGCGCGCAGACTGCGTGCGAGTTAGTCGTACGTATACATGCGTGTAGTTCCGACGTCAGAATACAATCCGAACTTGTTGGGATTTTAATACACTTTCGTGCGTTAAAAATTAAAAATGGGTGTAGAAAAGTGTATGAACATGAATGTTTGTTTCTTCATACGGGCATAATCATGAAACAGTATATGGTCATTATATAAGTCTTCCATAATATGATGGAATTCACCGAATTCACGTCTTTTTGAATATATTTCACGCACCCATTCGGTTCTACGATAGCCAAGACGCCGCCGCAGTCTCCGAGTTAATATAAGAGAATTGATTATCTTGGAGATAAAGATTATTCATCGCGCTCCAAAGAGAACTTCACGAGTGCGATGTCACCGGAAAACTACCTATTGACGGAGAAAAACGTATTCAATGTGCGCACAAAATTCGTACGACCACGATCGTACGTTTACGTACGATAAAAATTCGTGTCCAAAGTGCGCGCGGCCTATAATTTAAAAATGTCATGTAACACTAATATTAAAATTCAATAGGAATTACATTTCAGCTTAGTTTCGAGACTAAACGCGTGCTTGGCTATGAGAACCAGCGCAAGAGTTGGGAATGCTAATGCGCTCGTGTTGTTTAATGCGCACACGCAGCATACTGAATGCGTTGACTTGTGCAACTAATGTCGTTCCATGACTAAACACCCTCACTTAGATGTATTTCAGTATCCGACTTTACTTCCAAGTAATATTTTATTGTTTCTTAATTAATCTTCTATTAATAATAATCTTAATTATATGTTTCTTAATACTTTGTCTTAAGTCTTTTGTATTTGTCTAAAAAAAATTTTTGTCTACAAATATAATAAAATAATTGTAACTAAGCCGAATCTGTACATTAAAATTATTGGAAAATCTTATTGAAATAGACATTATTATCAATGCAGAGGCCGAATCTATAGTTTTTAGAATTTTTGTCTGTCTGCCTGTCAGTAACCGCATCACAGAAAAAACACTCCAGGGATATTGATGAAATTTGGTATATTGTAGCTGGTTATCCGGGTCAACATATAGGATACTTTTTACCGCAGGAAAATATCTCATTTTTCAGAAAAAATACAAAAACTGCAATGTAAGAGTATACTTTTTTTATGGGACTAAGGGGGCAAACGGGCAGGAGGCTCACCTGATGGAAAGTGATCACCGCCGCCCATGGACATCTGCAACACCGCAGGGCTTGCAGATGCGTTGCCGGCCTTTAAGGAAAGAATACGCTCTCTTCTTGAAGGTGGCCAAGTCGTAGCGGTTCGGAAAGACCGCCGGCGATAGCTGGTTCCACAGAGTGGAATAATACTAATATATAAAATAAAACTATCTTTTCGGATTATTTCGCGGATTTATTTTGATTTTTGGTTCCCGACGTTTCGAATGCTTTACAGCATCCATGGTCACGGGAAAGACTGAGGTGTTACATGTCTTGAATGTATAGTTGTTACAGACAGCCTACCCACAATTAACAAAATGAAAGTTGCACCAATTACATTACAATATTTTAACTTTAAACATTTTTATAATTTTATAATTTTAATTATAATTGAATATTAATAGTGTTGCTTAGTAATTTGTTTTTTAAATAATAGCAAACTAAATTAAAATTATTATCCTTAATTAATTTTAACTTTTTAAATTATATGGCTTAAATAATTAATACTATATTTTATATTTTTCTTTATGGTTATAAATATAATAATGGCAACACTAAATATAGATTACTAATTAATATTTTTAAAATTGTAATAAAATTAAATAAACAATTTTCCATATTCAATTATAATTAAAATTATAAAATTATAAAAATGTTTAAAGTTAAAATATTGTAATGTAATTGGTGCAACTTTCATTTTGTTAATTGTGGGTAGGCTGTCTGTAACAACTATACATTCAAGACATGTAACACCTCAGTCTCTCCCGTGACCATGGATGCTGTAAAGCATTCGAAACGTCGGAAACCAAAAATCAAAATAAATCCGCGAAATAATCCGAAAAGATAGTTTTATTTAATAATGTCAAACATTCGCGTAAATCTAAGAAAATATAATATATAAAACCTAAGAATTTAGTTTTTGGTCATCTGAACGCACGCACGCGCGCAATGCTTGTGTCTAAATAATTATATTGGCCAAAAAATTATCATCTGCATAAGATTTTTATCGGTAAAATTTAAAATGCACATTAAAACGTTGACTCTGAAGCTACATACAAATGTCACGGCTAAACGCGTATAACTAAGATATACGTCTGTTTTTATTAGTAAATTTTATATAAAATTCGAAACATTTAAATAGAAATCTCAGAAATCATTAAAATCTGACTACAATGCCTTTAAAGCACTTTAGAAACATAACTTAAGTCATGAGTAAGTACGTATTTTTCGTATTCAGTATTTTTGAATTGTCTACTGAACTCTACATAAAGACGATTATTCTATAAAAACTACATACAATCCATCGGTCGAAACGTTTTTAGAATTTCAAACGATTTTTGCTTATCCGAGTTCTCATAGTTATTTCTTATAATTTAACGTGTTTTTTGAATGAAGTCTTCTATATAACGAAAACAAAAAAGAATAAAAAGTAATATTTAATCAGGGTATTAACTTAAAGGATAATTGTAAGTTTTAAACAAGCACATTAGCTCTCATCTTTTATAGGGCTTTTTGTAAATATTTCTCACGGTAATGTCTCAAAATAAAATTTTATATATCTCAAGTCAATAAAAATAATGTATTGGCATTATTATCTTAGTATTTATTGGTATATGACAGAATTAGCATATAAATCGGCGTAATCTAAATTCTGTGTCCGTTTAATTAGTAGTCAATATGTATATTTTAGAGTGAAAAATAAACTTAAGCGTGAATAATTTTGTTCATTGCCTATTCTCTCATATTTTGTGGGGTTTAGTTTAAATATAACAATAATATATGAACAGAGATATTGCAAAAGTTTTAAAAAGTATAATTAAAACAGTAAAAGTTTTTTAAGTTCCAAAAAGTTTTATTTTTAAATCATAGAGGTGGCTATACGTAAAATTAACTGATAAAACTGGTTATATCGACCGTAACGTAATAAATTTTGTTCAGTCGACATTTAATGGGACATTTCTAGAAAAGACTGAACATGTCACAAAATAAACAAAAAAATGGATTTGGCCCTCAACTCTATGGAAATAACGCTTTTATATGTATTAAGAAGAAGTTGAGAATATCTTGTTCAAAATTATGCAAACGCAAATGTTATTTTTTGCGACAACAACTTGTCCTTTCCAATGTACTTTTGTCATTGATGTGAATAATGACTTGATGATATATAGCTTGGACGCTACTCTTCAATCTGTTTTAAACTATGAATATGAGGTAATAAATAGTATGTAATAACAATAATTTAAAGGTAACATACATTTGACGACATGTTTGGCTGTTTGTAATAACCCTACTTTCTGTGCCAGCGGTCGCTGGTTCGAGTCCCGTTGGGGGCATTCATTTGTGTGATGAGCACGAATGTTGGTACTCTAGTCATGGGTATTTATATTTATAATAATATATTTATAATATATGTATTAAAAGTTATATATGTGTAGTGTAGTGTATCAGCTACCTGGTCATATCCATAACACAAGGCTCGTAACTTACCATGGAACCAGATGGTGTTGTATGTTAAAGTCCCAACATATTTTATTTTAATAACAAAGTAAATGTAAATGAACTAAAAATAGTACATTATGTAATAATATTTTATTCCCTCCACGACCTCGGACACGTCGGCGTTACAGTTGACAATAAATTTCTTAGAAATTTAATTATTTTCTTCGAAATTTACCTGGAGGTGTTATTATTGGATTTGTGAAATTCAAAACATTTTTGTAGTGTGATTGAATTTAAATACTCATTAATGATGCTACAGATATAAAAGGTTTAATTTTAATTACTTTAGTAGCTATATGTACAGAATTTTTCTTAACTAGATTTTACTCAAAAAGAACGGCTTATAAGAAATTATATATACCGTAATAATTAAAGTTTTAAAATACAAGAATACATGCTTTTGATTAGATATTGTGCTCGATGAAAACGAGTCAAAGTCAAATTGAGATTTTACTAGTACCCATCCATGCCATTCCATAACCCATCCACCAAAAATAGCAAATTATTGTATTGTCATCCAAATTTTACATGAAGTTTCATACCGTTATAATAATTAATTAAGACTTAGTTTAACGTCGATGCTGTTAGCCAGGAATGAAACTAGTAAAGGTATGTTAACATATGAAACAATTTGTTATTTTATTATTAATTAAACCAAATATGATCTTCATGCCTTCTCTGAAATGGTTACAAACGACCATACTATATAAAACGATAATAACAATTATATTCCATCAACCATTCCCAGTAAGAAATCGCAAAAAAGGGGTAGATAAGCATGACACGATACATTTGTCAGTATGAAAAGCAACTTGGTCTTAAAAGTAATAATTAAGCCGAAAATGGATTTGCAAATAAAAATTATGCTAAAAGTGGTGGACATGTGGATGTACTTAACGCGATAATAATAATTAGCAAAGGTGTAGTCGGACGACATCGGATACGGTATGGTACAAGACAAAAGCGTTAACGGGTTTTAAAGATGGCGAAATTTTTATACAAAAGATGAATATTATGTTATACTCATGTTTTGTTTTATTTATAAACAGTTTGTTTTATTTATAAACAACTGCTAACTCTATTGTACTACATTTTTATATATAAACATTTTTGAAGCTGCTGAAGGAAGTTAGATTATGACATCTTATTCTATGTTAGAAACTAAAATCAACTTCGGAAATTGATTTTGCTTAAGAATTTGGTTTTAAAATAGTAAAAGTATTAAACTTAGGTATGAGCATTAAAAAAAATCTGCGTTATATGTACAAGTGATAGGTTCAGACAACCTCTAGTTCCACAGTCTTATACATCGAAGGTATAATAATAATCGTTTTCTCAACGAGCTCACGCACATACCAACCGGTTCTGCCTCCACGGTACAAGGTAAGGAAAAGTCATTATTAATCCAAACACAACTCTAATTTCACTCTCTAAGAATGAAATTTAAGTATTTTTTTGTACATTTTAGATATTTGGATTCAATAGACCATCAGTTTGTCTATGTTTTACATGCTGGTTCAACTCCTTTATGGTATTTTTATTAACAAACACGTTTAAACTTGTATTTACACTTTATTTTACACATTGCAAGTAGTTCTATATTTCAAATAGAATAATTAACATCAACCATATAAAACAAATGAGACAGCTGCCCTTGTCCTTAATATGAGTCTAAATTAAGGAGACAGTTAAACATATCCCTCCGGGCGTTAAAGGAGTCGTCTCAGAATTATCCGCGTAAACCCGTTCCGTGATATGGGCATGGTTGCGTGAAGACCATAATTGCTTGCTACTGGGTATAATAGGTCTAACAAATGTGGTGTAAATTGGCACGCCTGATCATTTGGATTTTAGATTCTCGGCCTTGGATGAATGGGTTTATTCTTTATATTTTACTATATTAACAAATTATTTTATTTGTTAGTATGTAGCCCATACTAATATTATAAATGTGAAAGTGTGTTTGTTTGTTTGTTTGTTTGTTTGTTTGTTTGTTTGTTTGTTTGTTTGTTTGTTTGTTTGTTTGTTTGTTTGTTTGTCCTTCTTTCACGCGGAAACGGAATGACGGATTGGCATATTTTTTTGTGTGGAGATAGTTGGAGGGCTGGAGAGTGACATAGGCTACTTACCGCGGCAGAATATCTTATTCCCACGGGAAAACACGTGTAAAATATTTATAGTCAGAATTACTTGAAACTTGGTATTATTGCTCTTCAATGGAATTAAATAAATACGTGTCTTAGCATTTTTTTAAATTCATCCCTTAAGGGGGTAAAATAGGGCATAAAAGTTTGTATAAAACCTACCTTTTTAGAGTTTTTTTTGTAGTTTTGGCGCGAGCGAAGCCACGGGTTCTGCTAGGTGTATATAGTGTGTAAATTGCTCCTATTGTATTATGATGTTTTATTACATATACGATCTAGACTACCTACTGTAAATGCTATACGATTTGAATATATCCAGTTTCTGGTCGAGGTGTCATACAAAAAGACAGATACAATCGGCTACCTGGCAACTACGACCTAACTAACGGATCACAAAAAATGAAGCGTCCATTGTGTGGGACACTATTAAAGTTATAATTTATTGCCCTTTGTTCTAATATTGTTTTAAGCTACAGATTTGAATGGCTCTTTAACTTAATTTGAAATGTAGCTATTTACGGAGTAATTTTAAAAATCGGACTTGGATGTTTGAGGCGTTCACAATGTTATATTCAATTTACAATGATTATTATGTAAGAAGTTACAAGTTCGATTTCTGTTCGGAGCAAGCGCGTAGGTAATCGTCGTGAAATCCTATTAGATAGTATGAATATTAGTGACTTACTTAGCAATTTAACGTTATTTCTAAAAAATCTCTATATCGCTTCGGTATGTAAGTTAACGTCAATATATAGAGTTAAAAGATGAATCACGTAATTAAATAGTTTTAGATGCTAGATAAAAGCAGAATTTCAAGGTGATTGCTCAGCGAGTGGTCCCATTACAGGAATGCAAAGATGCGTAGAAACTGATACTTAATTATCGCGACTTCAACCCGTTCTCAAAGATAACTTTAATAGGGGAAAAAACGTCTCATAAATGTCGACAAAATAACCGTATTTTAAACTATGACTTTTACGAGTACGGCGAAGGGTATTATGTTGTTAATTTTGCAAATATTTAAATGGATTTTTCTTTGAAATTACTTAATTGAAACTTAATATTAACGATAGTCTGGTACATAAATCGGTTTATGATTTAAAGTCATAGCTTTTAATTTCCTGCTAATAATAGTAATGCAGAACTTTTAGAATGAAGTAACCTTTATACTATTATAATATACATATTTATACACGGCAGTGGTAGCCGAGTGGTAACGCGCTCGCTGAGAAAATCGAGAGTAGCGGGTTCAAATCCCGGGTATCGCACCTCTGATATTTTCATATGCGAAACATTTTAAACATGTCCTACGATGAAGAAAAACATCGTGAGGTAACCTTCATGTCTGAGAGAACCTAGCAAGTTTTGGAAAAACATGTGTAAGTAGGTAATCCGCTAACCCGCACATGGCCAGCGTGGTGGGCTATGGTCTGATTCCTCTCGTGATCGCCCTCGTATTAAAGGAAAACCCGTTCCAAGCAGTGGGACGTTAAAAAGGGCTGAATACATATTTCTACACATAAGTCGTATAGACAGATAAAACATAACCTAACAAACTTTGCATTACATAAGAGATCACAAATAATGACACACGTAGCAACTTCAACTAGATTGCCGTGTTTTGGAGATTTGTGACACATATTTAAGAGCATGTGAACATATACAATCATCGCAATGTAAACTTATATGACTTATATTAATATTTGTTCTAAGCGGAACTCGAACCTGTATCTTCCATCTTAGATATTTCTCCTACATACGTACGATCTATAAAAACGGAAGCCTTTTATATTTTAAATAGCCACATGTAAAGCCATGTACAATATTAAGTGTAAGAATGTCTCACGATAATATTATGGCTCAGCGAGCGGTCCCCATATGGAATACGGATGCGTAATTGATAGGTGATTATCGAGTCTTAGGATTTACCGCCGATGGTCAGTTGGGGGCGTTGAAAGAACTTTTTTGCGTGTACAGTGCACGTCGCAAAAAAATATTAAACTTTATTAGAAGTTAAAATAAATTGACTGTCAATATTGAAATAGTTTATCAGTGTTGTATTTAGTTTTAATTTACCTAAATGAAGAAAACAATACGATAGTATTAGTACTCTTCGGTTTATATATTTATTAATAAAACTAGCGACTCACCCTCGCTCCGCTTGTCCCTACTTGCGTTATAACGTTTAGTATAGATTTCTCAGAGATGAGATATTTTCCTGCAATGAAAAGTATCCTATATGTTGACCCGGATAACCAGCTATCGTCATACTAAGTTTCATCAAAATCTCTCCAGTGGTTTTTCCTTGATGCGGTAACAGACGGACAAACAGACAAAAATTCTAAAAACTATAGATTAGGCCTCTGTATCGATAATAATGTCTATTTCAATAAGATTTTCCAAACATATTTAATGTACAGATTCGGCTTATTACAATATTATTATATGTATAAACTAACAGTAACACAAACATTGAAGTAACATTTAATTGAAATTAAAATCATGTTTTAGGATAGTTGAAGTTATAAATAGCAATAAATGTACATAATATAAATCATCGATCAAAAAAGTACTAGATACACAATCCCATTCAAAAGTTCTCTTAATACTGTCACCAATCGTGTTTAGATAATTATTCTAGTTAAAATAAGTATAGGTGCAACATAATAAATTGAACCTTAAACGCTATGCTTAAAGTTGTTTTCTCAAAAAAAAAATGCGCTCAAATGAGCGCTTATTATATGAGGACATTTTTTGTTGCTGATTGTGTACCTGTGTGTAACCACTGTTTTGATCGATTATATAAATACATACACTCCTGTCTGTCAAAATTCAACATCTATACATATTGTAAAATTCTGAGTCAAATTTGTACATTAAATATTTTTTATATACAGACAGAGAGAGATACACAGGCCGAATCTATAGTTTTTAGAATTTTTGTCTGTGTGTCTGTCTGTGACCGCATCACAAGAAAATCACTTGACAGATTTTGATGAAATTTAGTATGATGATAGCTGGTTATCCAGGTCAACATATAGGATACTTTTACTGCGGGAAAATATCTCATCTTTGAGAAATCTATACTAAAGGTTAAAACATAACTAGGTGCTAGCCCTAACAAAAAAAAAGTGTTTCATTCTATATGTGCACGGTATTTTAATTAGCGGTAATATTTTAATGAACAAAACTAAGGAGAATACTTTTTCCTGCGATTGTACAATATATTAAAGCGTTAAATTTTGTACGGTTAATTAAATCATCGCTATTATGAGCTTACTAAGTGTTACTTTATTTATGCAAATAAAGGTTGTGTTACATAAATCATGACGCCGATTATAATGATTTGCTACCTCTTTATACGGTATGAATAGCTAATTGAAAATTGACTAGTATAATAAGATTTTTAGCGTTGTTTCATTTTTGTTATTATAAAATGGTTTTAGTTACAATACGGTCATTACCTTTTGTTTTTTTAAATAACTGAAATTTAAACATATTTCAAGCGGCAATTTTTGAAATAATAAATAAATTAATATAAATATGTTGGGTCATTAACACACAACACCATCTAGTTCCATGCTAAGCTACGAGGCCTGTGTTATGGATACCAGATAGTTGATACACTACATATATATAACTTTAAATACATACATATTATAAATTAATGCCCCCAGCGGGCTTGAACTCGTGACCGCTGGCACTGCAAATAGGGTCACTACAAACTGAGCCAAACGTATCGTTAAATCTATACATATAATAAAATTCTAACTTAGTCGAATCTGTACATTAGATATTTTTTGGAAAACCTTATTCAAAATAGACATTATTATCGATACAGAGGCCGAATCTATAGTTTTTAGAATTTTTGTGTCTGTCTGTCTGTCTGTCTGTTACCGCATAACGGAAAAACCACTGGAGGGATCTTGATGAAATTTGGTATGATGATAGCTGGTTATCCGGGTCAACATATAGGATACTTTTATCCGCGGGAAAATGACTCATTTCTGAGAAAAAATACAAAAATTGCAATGTAAGAGTATACTAATATATAAAACCTAAGAATTTGGTTTTTGGTCATCTAAACGCGGGCGGAGCCGCGGGCAATGCTAGTTGACTAATATATAATACTATTTCATTATTTTATTTAAATTCTCAATTTAAGGTAAATCTCATCTATGTTCATATAATGTTCACTTTAAAAATCTAATTATTATAGTAAATAATGTACAGCTTAGCATGCGCTCGCAAAATGACTTGGCACTAAGTCTGAAACTGACATCATTAGTCGATGATTGACCTATTCCGCTAATTAGTTCTGATTTAACCAGTAATTACAAATACAAGTTATATTTACTTAGTTGATAGATTTAGATCATAATTGTGTATGCTTGTATAACTTAATTTTGCGTAACCAAAAATTTTTTTTATATTGTCATAGCATATTTTTACAGGAGTAAGCAAGTTCGATTCTCGACTGTACAAAAAGTACTAATACAATGGATTTTTGACGTACTTTTTTAGTTTTTTACCATTTAAGGGATTCTATCCTACACATTAAATCTGTAGATGAAATATATTTATTCATACATATAATAAAAATATTTTTCTGATAATTTAATTGAAATAGTCATTATTATTGATAAAGAGGTCGAATCTATACTTTTTAGATTTTTTGTCTGTCTGTCTGTCTCTTTGGGAATGCATCACGAGAAAACCCTGGACAGATTTTGATGAAATTTGTTATGATGATTCATGATACCAAACTGGTCATCCGGGTTAACACAGAATATTTTTTACTGTGGGAAAATATCTCATCTCTGAGAAATCTATACTAATCGTTAAAATGAACCTAGGGACGAACCCGAGCGGAACGAGGGTGAGTCGCTAGTTAGCTATAAAATTGAATGTAAAAAATGAATAGCTACGAAAATTAATTTTATTCTCATAATTGCAAGTGTTGAAACACTTTTATATTATAACTAATTGGGTTATTGTACTCGATTTATTTGCACGTGTAATGTGTATATGATGATGAGTAACTTTTATACATATTATGTACACATGGAACAATTTTGGGTAAACTTTTATTTGCGGCCAACCCAGCTTGTAATTTCAGTAGTTATTTAGCCTATATTTATATATTACTTATATAAATATTGTTTATTCTATATCTTATTTAAATTTAAAGGAAAAACAAAGAAGATATTCTTCTGCCTCTTTTCACCGAATCTTCATCCGGCTTCTGATTTTCTTTAATCTACACGATATACACGGGTTTTATGCTAAAGCGTTTTCTAAAACACACAATATTCAATATTTTACTTGATAACTGGTAACAAAATATTAGACTTTATTATGATGCTCGGTAACGTTTGAATGCTGTGTGATGAGTTCTAGTTGCGGTAATAAGAATAATGTTATTTATACATAATATATATGTTATTATTATTTATTATATCAAAACCTTTTTATTTTAATAGGTTTTGATTTATTTTTTATTCAAACCAAAAACAAACAAAAATATTGTAGTTATATTATCGTATTTAGAGTTTTAATTTAATGTTAAGATACATTACCAACGCTGGACATGGCTAGTACTGTCTAAAAGGAAACAGATTCGATTCCCGCACAGAGTTTTTTTTTTGTATCATTTATAGTGTAGGTGGACAGCACAAATCCGAATGAATAGTTAACAAGAACAAGGTTATTTCTGGAAAGAACTTATAGAAGCTAAGGTATTTACACAAACAATTTGTATTATAAGTTCAAAACATGTAAATAAATGCGATAAAGATGTTTCCATTTTATTAAAATTGTGTTTTTTATTAATTATACTTTCATTTAAACATTACTTGTCGATCTTCATTACAGGAACAAGTGTAAACAGTTTTAAATATAAATAATACATTACTTTATCGCATACGTGCTTCGAACTTGAAACACGATACTTAATAAAACCATTTTTGATAGCTCTTAATTAATTGTAATAAGGGTTATATTCGTTTAATTAATATTTGATTGCAAATTAGTAATTCGAGTATGCTTTGTCACGAGTTTCGGTAATTTTTTATAAAACAAACTTATTGTTTATGGTATTTAATACGTATAGATATGTAGCTAATATCTTACAATATTAGATGAGCAATTCTTGTTTATAATGTACATTTTTTTCGTGTATCTCGGAAACGGCTTTAACGATTTAGATCATATTTTGTATTTAGATAAGGTTTTGCTTTTTAAGTTTATCTATTAGTAGCAGAACCGGCTTCGCTCGCGCTAAAACTACAAAAAAACTAAAAAGGTAGGTTTCATACAAACTTTTATCCTCTATTTTACCCCCTTATGGGATGTATTTCGAAAAACGCTAAAACGCGTATTTCTTTAATTGCATTGAAGAGCATTCATACCAAGTTTCAAGTGATTCTGATGATAAATATTTTTTTTGGTTGTATTATAACGTGGTTTCCCGTGGGAGTGCGATAGTCTCCGGCGATAAAAAGTAGCCCTCTATCTCCACACAAAAAAATCACGCCAATCCGTAACTCCGTTTCCATGTGAAAGGAAGACAAACAAACAAACATACTTTCACATTTATAATATTAGTATGGATATGGATATAGGTATCTGTTATGAAAAAACGGTACACAACGGTAAAGTCGCCCAGGTACTTAATACTTTTTTAACATATTATGATGTTAAGTGCTATTGGAATAGTCTACTTAAAGGTTTTAGTGTGTAGTACCTACTGGCATGTATACAGGTGGTATGCGTAAATGCATTTTCCAATATTAAAAAAAGGGTACTTACTACTTACAGTAAAATGTATTATATATAGTAACTAGTAAGTAAACTTTGTTTTATTTTTCGTGTCACATCACATTCATATAAAATTATAGAATCTACGAGAAGCTTTCGAGTGTGTCACATTCATTTTTATTTAAAGAATTTCTATTTTTTACCGAATATGAGAACGAGATACCTACTCGATTCAAGTGTGTTTTCTTTTGTGTGTATTTTACAAGATATCATCGCTAATTGGGAATCGATTTTCATAACTTTTTTAATGGCCTTGTATAAATTGGAAAAATCTCTCTGTAATGGTTGTTATAATTATTTTTAAGAGATTTTGAAATATGTGTATCTATTTCAGTATTAGGTAATGTACATGAAGCAAATAATTTTCTTAAGGACTTGATTTTAATAAAATATAAATGACATCACATGACGAATTACCTAAGTGTTTGTTTTTATGAAAATACAAAAAAAATATTATTCAACACAATCAGACAAAAAATATTGATTACCAAAAAAGAAGATGCCATTAAGATAAAATGTAGTCAATCCTTGAAATTTAAGTTTATTTAAGTATTTTTTTCGATCGTCATCCATATTACACGTCTTTTAAATAACCCAACGAAAGTAATTGTAGGTATATAAACTCTGTAGGTAGCTAACATTTCCTCTAAAGCGCATGCGTGGTTACCAAATGGAATAGGGTGTTTTTATCACTGTATCATATCAGGATGTCCAATGACGAAAATATTACGATTGCTTAATATGAAATACCTACACCATGAAGAGATTTTTTTATGGAACTACTTAATGAATTATTTTTCGAAGTGGATGCTTTCTTTTTTAACCGACGAAAAAAGGAGAAGATTTTCGATTCGATATGTATTTCTTTTTGTTTTTTTGTTTGACCACACATAACTTTTTAGTTTTTACCTGTCCCATTTAAATTTTGAAAAAGAAATCCACCCCTCTGTGTAGAAAATAAGGGATGATTGATTTTTCACGTACTGATTTTTTTAAATACTTTCTTCTTACTTTACTTCTACTATGCCTACACTAAAAATAGAAAAATAAAAACTTAAAAAATAAATAAAAACTGACTTAAAAAAACACCAAAAAGTAAAAAATACAAATCAAAGCACACTGACTTCAAAATTATATGATTAGGTATAGGTGGGTTATGTATAGTAAAATGAACCAATTATTTTTTGTTTATTTTACTTAATTAGTGTTTTTTTATTCTTATGAAAGGATTCTTATTAAATTGGGTAAGAATTAAAAAAAATCAAAATACAAAATACTTTACGTCGATTTTCTTAGTAGGTATATTTGTAATGAATAGATAGGTCTAACGGTAAATTGCAATAAAACGTGTATACAATTCAAGGTTTATTTCAACTAACATGTATAATAGTCTTGCTTTACGGTTTTCTAAGAGCATTCTACACTTAGTAAGTACTTAAAAATTATAGTGTCGATTCAGCAAATTGTATATAGGATTACAGCGCGAAGTACCTACTACAGAGCATGTTATAACGACATTTTTATTATTGTTTTTATTTTATCTTTTTATTTTTTATATTTATTTCTCTCCTTAGAGAAAAGAGCAAAGCAGAACAGACAGCCTTAACAAGATTTTTTTGCACGCGTTGGAAGGTGACTTAAGTTACTTTTTATTTATCTCAGTAGGTACATTAGGTGGTACCCGGACGAAAGTCTTCCTCTATATCTTTCCTTCGTTTTTAACTATGAAATATGAGCGGTTGAGAAAACTACACTGTCGTCTTCTCTTATTGGTTTCCGGAAACATTTTGATTAAATGTTATAAAATTTTAATTTACACTTATCTCCAGGGTTTGTTTGAACGCGCTAATCTCAAGAACTACTAATCCGATTTGAAAAATTCTTTTTGCATTAGATAGCCTGTTTATTGAGAAAACTAATAAATAGAAAGGTGTAGGCTATATAACATCATGCTACTACCCAAGGGAGTGGAGCAGTTTAAGTCTATCTATTCCATACTAACCGTTAATACGTACCTAGGGACGAACCCGAGCAAAGCGAGAGTGAGCCGCTAGTATAAATATATGTCATAAAAGATTATTATCTTGCAATGTATAAGATAATGAAATTTTCTACAGCACTCTAAATGTAAAGTACACTAAATGCGTAATTCTAAATACAAATCGTACAATATATAGTACATAATACATCAATGTAGTGCTTGCTGATTTACTATTTCTATAAGCAGTAGTACATTATGTAAACAAGAGAATGTCTAAAATAACTTAAGATAATGAAATGCCAAAAAAAATTGTGAAACTTTTCGGTCTTTACGTACTGCGTAATAAAAAAAATGAATAAAAAAGTTTTCTTTCTAATAAACTTGGCTGTGCAAAAAAACGCTAAATACATTACTGGAAAAAAAACAACTAACATTGTATAGATTGTTTCTATATTATTCCTTTTTGAAGCAGTTGAATAGAATTTATTTATTAAGATAATTTTATCAAATAACATGTGGGTAGTTGGAAAATGATTTACTCCAAGAACCAGTCCGCGCATTTGCATGTTAAGTGTTTGTGAAGACGGTCACATCTGCAACATCTTGAGGATCTTCATCAGAATTTAATTTACTGGCGTAGTACTTATTTGTATGGTTCAGTCATAGCTATCATACAAAAGTGTTTTTTATCTATAGTGCTCGCATGACGCATATTATAATGAGTGACTTTTGAAAACTAAAAATCTTGTGGCAACTTTTACCTTATTAGTACCGACTCTATAACTTTATATTTATTTATACCCTAGATTCATTTTAACGTTTAGTATAGATTTCTGAGAGATCAGATATTTTCCCGTAGTAAAAAGTATCCTTTATGTTGACCCGAACAATCAACTATCACCATTCCAAATTCCATCAAAATCCCTCAAGTTGTTTTTCAGTGATGCGGTCACAGACAGACAGACAGGCAAAAAGATTTTCAAAAAATATTTAAAACTCATAGTTTAAGTTCGACTGAGTTAGAATTTTATTATATGTATATTTTTATTTTATTTATAGGAGTTTTTTTTCGTACACTATATCTAAAGTTCTCTTCCATAACTCATTACGATAGTAGGGGAGAACATTTAATTAAAAAACTATCAGTTTCTTTGCTCTAGCAAATTGATAAACACTGTAATCTATATCACAAAATTTTTTGCATCACAGCCTATTTTTAAATGTAATATAAGAGATAAAGTTACAATATCAGATTTTCTTGCAAATAATATGTCGATAATCGAAATCGGCCACTTAACAGATAAACAGCGGACGCGAATGCATGACGTGATGTGCTTGCGTGCGAACATAGATTTTAAATTTGCATCCTAACTACTGGGTCTTCTGTGCCATAGCCTATATGCAGCTTTTACCTATTTATAAAAAACTTTGACTTACCATTCGTGTAATGAACAAAATTAATTAAAAAACATGTAAATTTTGCTTTTCTGTGCTAAATTTGTTTTAATTTTTAACGCTAAGGAAGGAATGGTTGTAAAGAAAAATCTGTCCTTGTTTCAATTTGCAAATCAATTTTGATATGGCTGCCTGAATTCTATTAGTTGTTACAACACGTACATTAGACCTTTCAAGATACTTAATAAGAAAGGTTTTGCCTTATTTAATGTAGAGCTTCTGCTTTTATAATGCTTTTGTTTTGTCTTTACAAAGTATTGATGTAATTGGCAGTGATGAAAGATTCCATTTATACTTCTCGCTTGACGACTTTGACGTATATGTACGATCTTCTTGAAATATTGAGTATTCTGTTCTTTTTTTTTCTTCTTCTTCTTCACGAGCCTGGCATCAAGCCATAGTCCACCACACTTGCCAAGGGCGGGTTGGTTGACTTCACATGTCCTTCGAAAACTTGCTAGGTTCTCTCAGATATGCAAGTTTCCTCATGATATTTTCGTTCACTGTAAGACATGTGGTAATCATATTGGAAATGATTGGTGTATGAAAATATCAGAGGTGCGAGACCCTGGATTTGAACCCGCTTCACTCAGTTTCTCAAGCGGCAACGCTACAACTGGGCTACCCCTGCAAAATTCTCAAAATATAGTTATAACCGAATTGGACTACAAATATAACATACAAATCACAATAGAATACTTTTTCCTAGTGCGCAAATGCATGGTTAAGTGATCATGTCATAATAGGTATGAATACAATTTGCGTAATGCGATTTGCTTGAGTATAATTCTTGTTTCCTAGAAAATGTAAATCCGACGCAATGCAAGTAGTCGCGAGTTAAGTAGGTATTTTTATTTAATGTATAAGCACACATATATGCACATACATCCTTATTTTCTATTTTTGATTAAGACCTTTTTATAAATTACGATTTTGACAGACTTTTAATAAAAAAAAAGTAGAAAGTAGTGATATTAAAAAGATGTACAATTAGGTATATGCGCTAAAATAAATCGAAATAAACTATTGCTGCAATGGCCATAAATGTACAAATACCTTAGGGTTTTTGTGTGAGAGAGCAAACGAAAGGTTATAAATTAAAAATAAAATAACTTTTTAACAAAAATGTACACACACTTCAAAATAACTTTTTTCTGAAATTTATATAGGACCACCTTTTTATTAAAAAAGAATTAAGAAAATTAGTTTGCAAGAAAAGTGGTTATACAAATATGTAATGTAAATAACTAAATAAACCTCTTTTTTAAAGTCAGATAACGTAAGACAAAATGTCACGAAAAGACTATGAATCTCAACAACTTTTTAGAAAAAGACGATTACTTAAAAAACATGTGTTACAAAAATATTGCGTTTGTTGTTAGAATATTACTTTATATTAAGTAATTTATCAGAACGATATAGATTACAGAAGACTAATAGATTACCAATTTATTATAATTAGCGTCTAATTAAAAGTTTTAGTATTGAAATAATCATAAATTACACGAAACTGCCACTACTATATTATTATTAAACTGCAAAGAATTTAAAGCTGGCTCGAACCCAAGAATTTCTACCAATATAAAATTTACGAGCAAATTAGCTAATTCTTATAACAACCTAGTATATGTATGTAATCATGTAGTTAGTTACTAGTTTTTTATGTAGTTACAGAATAAGTAGGTATATCCTATACTAGCGGCTCACCCTCGCTTCGCTCTGGCTCGTCCGTACTCCCTAGGTACGTTTTAACGGTTAGTATGGTATAGATAGACTATATAAGTATTATATTACTGCTCCGCTCCCTTGGGTAGAAGCATGATGATATGTAACCTATAGCCTTCCCCAATAAACGGGTTATCTAGTGCAAAAAGGATTTTTTTTAATCGGATTAGTGGTTCCTGAGATTTGCGCATTCAAACAAAATTAATCTCTGCCTCTTTAATATAATGTTACGTATAGATAATAAAAATTCGTATGAAAATGTTAAGGACGAATGACTTATTTCGTTGAAAATGTAAAGAGCTTTTTTTTTTCAAAAATTAATTGATATTTTTTTCACATTTTTATTTAAATAACTATTTACGTTTTTATAATTTTTATAAAAAAATTGCTATATAAAATAAGACGCTACAATGAAATATTTTGAAATTATCTGAAAACAGAATTTGTAATGGTGTAAAAATTAAATACCTATCACTCAAAGTTACGAGTTAACTTCTTCTTAAACCCACGCTACGTGGGATCGGCACTACATATTTCCTTCTTCCATTTTCCATCTATCATCCGTCATCTCAGCATACATACCTTCCACACACATATCGTATCTTACACAGTCCTTCTCATTACATACCTCTTCATTACATATCTTCCTTGGTCTACATCTACTTCTACACCTTTATGAGGTAACATAAAACATTAAAAAATAAATGTACTCACCTCCACCTATATATAGGCTATACATAATAAAAATTATATAAATTGAAAAGTTGATCGTTCAAAGCTGTTTCGAATCATGTAAAACAGAAATCGTTTAGAGAAAGACTCGTAACAACGGTTTCACATGGCAAATCGTAAAAACCACCATAAACCCGATGGCTACAAGACCATATAACAAAGCAAGGTTAACATTACCATTTACAGTTTACTTTTAGCACTTAGCTTATATCTCATTTATGAGTAGTGAAACTAAGATAATACGAGGACTAGTAGCCTTTTTAAATTTAATTTGGTGTATCTAAATGATCATGAATATTTTATTATTTTTTAAGCAGATATGAACTTATCTGATATACTTATATTGATATCTTATTCAATTTTCTTGTTATGTTTTCTTCATATCTAGATAAATACACGCTCGTTAGATGGCACTCTCCATTTATGTTATCAGTTATTTTGTTTATAACATACTGTATTAGATTTTATATACCTACTTGAATCTAAATTAGACGTACTGGTCATCGCAGGACCCAAGGTCCTTTCAGCGATCTACAATAGCATTCCCAAGGAGGGTTGATGTCAGGCAGGCGGTCGGTTGTAAAACCTTTGCCAAATCCTATCAGTACGGAAGACGACCGCCGCCGCCTGGGCCGACCCCAAGTAATTGGGAAATGGGCAGGGAGATGATGTTATTTTGTTTATACCAAAATTGATAATAATTGATCATAATAATATAAACATTGTTTTATATCGACCGGAATCGGAAGGTTTATGTTACACTATTGCATTTGTACCTTTTGTGCCTTTAATAGCGACTACCATCACTTCGCTAGGGAGCGTTCCGAGATGCCTTTTGTATTGTTAATTCATACTAATATATAAATACAAAAGTAATTCTGTCTGTTACCTTTTCACTCTTAATCCGCTGAACTGATTTAGACGAAATGTGGTATGGAGATAGTTGGAGACCCTGGGAAGGACATAGGATAGTTTTTACCGCGGAAATCAGCACTTAAAGGGGTGAAAAGAGGGGTGGAACTTTGAATGGGGAATCAATCATTTCTCAAATAAGGGATATAAAACTCATCATATCTATACACACACACACACACACCACACACACACACACATATATATATATATATATATATATATATATATGTGTGTGTGTGTGTGTGTGTGTGTGTGTGTGTGCGTGCGCGCGCGCGCGCGCGCGCGTGTGTGTGTGTGTGTAATACCACTTTTTAGCAAATTTTATTTTTGTCTGTAGCCATATGTTACAGGTCGTAGTCTATCTGTGTACTAAAGTTCATTCAAATACGTTAAACCGTTTCAGCGTGAACAGTAACAATAACAAACACGTACACACGCATACAAATTCTCATTTATGCAGCAGTATGATGTGCCACTAATTATATAAACTTAAACATAAATTTAAAATAACTTCAAAATTACTTTGATAAATAAATAAATAAAATCTTATTAAATTAAAACAGGATGTAAATTATATTCTTATGACTATGCGAAAATAATAAAAGAAACATTAAAGCTTATTGTGGTTTTAATATACTAGTGCTTGGTTAATCTTATTCAAGTAACAGTTAAGTAGAATCTATTACTTTTTATGACACACGGTAAATAATAATTTAAGGACAAGAATAAAACGAAAGAGACCAAAAGTCATTTCTGACAAGGAGATTTTTTTTACGTTTACTAAACATATCTATACTAATAGTATAAAGAGGTAAAGTTTGTGAGTTTGTGACGTTGTAGGGCGTAATACTGAACCGATTTAGATAAAATTTGGTAAGAAGATAGTTTGAGACCCTGGGAAGGACATAGGGTACTTATTATCCCGAAAATCATCCCTTAAGGGCGTGAAAATGAGGATGAAAGTTTGTATGGGGAATCAAGCTAGGGACGAACCCGACCGAAGCGAGGATGAGTAGTTTATTTAAGATATTTTAATAAAAGTCGTTTAGTTTAAGATATTTAGAATTTTGCAAGTGGCTCTCAAGTAAAGAAATAATTTAGATAAACACACGCCATTAGCATTGATCTATAGAATATATCTTTATGCTCCACAAACTCTACGAGGAAGGCATTAAATTATACATGTACCAGTATCTCAGATTGTAGATCTGATATTCAACAACGATAGTTACTAATGATAGATCACACATTTGATATACAGCAACAGTTTTGCGATGCTAATGTGCTTTTCTAAGAGCATTGTCATATAAGGTCGAGCGTTTATGTGTAGCGTTAAATAGCACTATATTTCATACTACTTTATTCTGAATAACTTTAAATAATAACACTACAATGACAAAAATATAGTAGAGTTATCAAGAAGATAAAACAACTTTTATCTTCTTGACAAATAAATAAATGTATCTGGTGAATTAAAGAAGAATTATATCGAACTGGAGACCAATGGCTAAGTCGCGAATGTCACTAGGTCTTAAGGACCGTCTAAAAAGACATAAATATATTAGACTACATTACTCTTGATCTACGAAACAAGAAAATAACCATTAGAAATGACTGTTTTATTGCTTTTACAGCGCTTGATGGCGCTACATTTCGAATGGACGACTTGGCATAAATCCCTGAATGGAATAGACTTGGCACATTACTTACTTTGGTAAGAAAGCTAACGATAGTTGACTGTTTACTCTTACTGTTTGCATTTTGGTTCATCGCTGGACTCGATTAATGTGGCTTTTCATATGGTTGGTTGACTCATTCTAATAAGTTTTGAAAGACATTTAAAATTATAGTTTAACTAGTCGTTTCCATCGTGAATTTTTATTTTGATTACTTACCTACAAATTTTTGCTTAATTTCAATGTTAGTGTTTTAATTATATTATTTGTTGTGAATTTTAAATTTCTATGATATTCGTTTGTTTAAAACAAAAGTAATATCCAAAATTCTTACTGTTCCTACTGTTCAATCTATTATTTAGTACAAAATGACATTTTGACCACAAAATTAATTTAATTACAAATAACTAGCGACTTGCCCTCGCTTTGCTCGGGTTCATCACGGTACGTTTTAACAGTTAGTATGGAATAGATAGATTATTATATATACGTCATTTTTAATTTACTGAAAATCTTTTGGGAATATACTATTTACATTTTACAAATTTTTTTTTTTTTTTATATACTATTTTCATTCAGAACAACAACATCTGTAACAAGAAAAATTATATTTCTTAAATTTTTATTTTCATACAACAATAAAAATACTTTCATTTTTGTAAAGTTTAAGAAATATTTTTTTTTCTTGTTACAGATATTGTTGTTCTGATGTAAATAGTATATTCCCAAAAGGTTTTCAGTAAATTAAAAATGACCCTGTATACATACATAGGTGTGATGAGCTGTTGTATTATAACGTGTTTTATCGTGGGAATAAAATAATCTCCCGCGGTAAGCCTATGTTTAGCCCTCCAACTACCTCTCTCACTCTGTTTCGACGTGAAATAAGGACAAACAAACACGCTTTCGCATTTATAATATTAGTATGGACTCTGCTATAGGTACCTACTGTAAAGAAATTGGTTACCGCTCACCTGATTTATAGGTAAAGATTTTCACATAATAAGCATGGAAAGGATGATGCTGTTTTAATGTATAAATGTATTAATCATGTATATAAATAATAAATATGTACCTTGTAAACGTAAAGCATTCTAGAAGCTCTTTGTTGAAGAAAAAAGACCATAATTGATAAAACTCATTTGACTTTATTCGCAATTTACTTTACGGATTATAAACTCTATTGTGGTTCATAAGCAGTTAATATTACAATTAAAGTCGTAATGAAATATAAAAAATAGATTTATTAATGTGAATAAATAAGCAAATTATTGCTATTATAAATTGCGTATATAATAGTTATTTTTACGACTTGGTATATATTATAATTTTATTTACGAGCTTTTAATATTTTTATATTTAAAAACGTACCTACTAACCTTAATTTAAATTATTTATATCTACAGCTTTGGACAATAATGAAATATGTAATTGAACTGAAATTTTCATTAAAAAATCATTGACTATGACATTTTTATCTATGTACCTAATCAGTTTCATGTGACACTTTAGAAAGTCTTAATATTCAAGTCCCATTTCTAGCTCCATTCCAAACATCGCCACAGCAAATAAAAATGTATTCTACTAATGTATCTTACTAATATTATAATTAATGGATGGATGTTTGTAACTCAATCACACCAGAACGGCTAGATGAAATTTAGCACAGAGATAGATCATAGTCCTCAATAGTATAAAGGCTACTTTTTATGCCGGAAAAACATACGGTTCCCGTGGAATAGATTTGATTTTGTTTTTCTAAATGCGAACCCGAGCGAAACGAAGGTGAGTCGCTAGTATATAGATAAATATTGAAATATATCGTACAGTGAGTAATATCTCACCCTTCTATCATCAAACCAATAATTATATGGCATCGAATTTAAATACAACTACACATTGACATGCATAACTCTGTTCAAACGTGTCGGCCACATTCATTGTGCACATACCGATATGACAAATGCATTCTACGATGCGCGTGTACTGCTTTAGTTGCGGTGATTGACGGTATTATCATTTTACTAGCACTAAAACTTACTTTACTTTAATAATAACGGTTTGAATATTAAATAAATATATTATAATAATCGTATTCTTTGTGATGATGGGGTCTTATAAATTTTATACACACGTCCGAAAAGATGTTACAAGATGTTTATAAGGCGAAGGCGTCAATTTGATTACATGAAATTATTGTTAATCGATACAAAGAAATAAATTTGAAGTTGGTGTTTGTAATGTTAAGGCAGATAGGTGATGTTGTAGTAGCTTGGGCTTTCTATTTATATTAGAAAAAGAATTAGGGTTGCACGCAATAAAATTGAAACATAATATGAAATTGTGAAGAAAATCGGACTACTTAGGGACGCACTCGAGCAAAGCGAGGGTAAGTCACTAGTTAGTTAAATATGAGTATAAACAGTGTGTGGCTACCAAACTTAAGACCACCAACGATGCATTGCCATAATAAAAGTATAAACATTACACTCAAAATATCTATGCTTTAAATAAGTTACTTTAATTTTTACTTTTTAAAGAGATAAACCGAATTCGCAGCATTGTTTTTATAAATATTATGTTAATATGAGATATCTAGATCATACGAGATAGCGGATGTATATATAAACTAATTAATTTCTATATTAAAATGTTAATTATCAATTCCCAACATAAATTCTAACTAATGAATGCTTGTTACAAGATAAACATAATCATGATGCGTAAACGCAGGTTGAAATTTGTATTTAATTTAATATTAATTGAAATAAGCAGCTTAGAGATAGTTTGTGAAACTACACTATCTAGATTAGTTAAAAGGTGCGGTGATATTTGATAAGGCTTGGCCCGTTTTGATAATTTTACAAAACGCCTGTACTGTTTCTATGCTGTGTTAATAATAAACGTTCACGGGTGGAACATTGTTTCATGGCGTATCTATTTCTTGTAATTCACTGAACAGTAAGTTACTTAACTAATAATATAAATGCTAAAGTGTTTGTTAGTTGGTTCTTCATTGACGCAGAAATGAGGCCTCTCGCCTTTTGATGTCACATTGATGTGATTTTATATAGAAACAAGCTATCATTATGGTTTATACCAAATTTCAATAAAATCTGTCTAGCGGTCTTCTCGTGATGCGTTCCCAGATAGACAGACAAAAAATCTAAAAACTATAGATTTGGCCTAACCTGTCAAAAATAATGTCTATTTCAATAAGATTTTCCAAAAAATATTTAATGTACAGATTCGTCTCAGAATTTTATTATATTATGTATAGTAGTTAAGAGTTGGAATGTCACGTCGACTTTTTACAAAGTTTTTAAGTCTGTTTTAAAAGTTACGTAGAAAAGAAATTAGTTTCAATATATAAAACATATTTTAACAATTCTGCTACGCTTTATTTTTTACTTTTATTTGTATTATTAACTATCCTAAATACACTATCATTCTATTGCACGACCATTAAAGGTAATCGGTAACCCCTCTGGACGCCATAATTCACGGTTTTCCTGGCGCCTATTTGTTCGTGCTTTGAATTATAAGTATTGTCGTTGACCCTTGTGAAGCTCTAAGTTTGATTTATCTGTTATTTTAATTTGGAAATAAAATAATTGCTTTCTATACTTAAAACTAACATGCTAATTGAAATCATTACTCTATTTTAAAACTTTCAACGTATCTTGCTGAAGCTGATTATTATTTGTTTTGCAAAAATAAAATTAATAGTTTTGGAAAGCTTTTATAGATTCAAACATTACAAAATATATCTATAAACATAAAATCAATAAAATAGCGATGAAACTCGATCTAGATCAATAAATATTAGATATTTCAACATCCATAATTCTGATTTAATTGGATTAGGTAAATATTTCCTTTTATTTCATAATACTGTGATCGACTTATAATAATAATCCTATTAATATTATAAATGCCAAAGTTAAATGGATGGATGTTTGTTACTCAATCACACCAGAACGGCTGAACGGATCTGTATGAAATGTGGCACAGAGATAGATTATAGTCTGGAAAAGCGCATAGGTTACTTTTGTTCCGGAAAAATGTACGGTTCCCGTGGGATAGATTTGTTTTTATGTTTTTCCAGGGACGAATCCGATCGAAGCGAGGATGAGTCGCTAGTACTTTATAATTATATATTAGTGATATTTTAAGGTAAAATATTTGAATAATGGGCATTTGTTCGAATTGCTTCAAAGCCATTTGTGCCAATGTTATTTCGTTCGCGAGGGTTTTCTTAGCTCTTGGCCCGAGGCCAGGGACTTGACGAGTGCTTGACAGCCAACTTGACCTGTATATGGAAGCACAATGCGGTGAATTAAAAGATAAATTTAGGCTGATGTCTACTCACCTTATATAATTTGCTTGAATGCGTCATATACGTCAGGTTATCTAGAAAATAAAATAAAATTATAGGTATATAAAACGAAAATATTCTTGTAGTTAATGAATACTTATGAATAACTTAATATTTACACTTCTTTTTTTTCTTTCCAGATTCAATTCAACACAAAATCAAACGGAACACCTCAATTTTAGCATTTTAAGTTCAACTTGACAAAAGTTATCTGTGATCTCATTTAGTTTAGTTTACCAAACATTTGCCTAATAGTTTTTAAGTGTAATAAACAATAGGTGCGATTAATCATCAAATGTTCAAGGAAATCCAGCTCAAGTGACCAACTTTTGGTGTTTGAATTAAGATTGGAAAATGTCAAGTTAGTTCTCGGTCATGGATGACAGATAATATGTGTAGTTGAAGGATGGGATAATGGAAGTTGGGGCGTTAGGTTCTTGAAAATGCCGCATGCGCACTCGAGTTCTGCAGCGAGCTCGGGCGGCGACGACCTGGGCTCCACGGACGAGGTCAAAGTATTTAAAGACGAAGGAGACGGAGAAGACGAAAAAAGAAGTTCCGAGAATCTTCTAGAAGAGAAGTCTAGTCTTATCGATTGGACTGAAAGTGAAGTAAGTGTTAAATCATATGTTTTCTAGCTGTTAATATTTTTACACTAATATTACAAATGCGATTTTCTGTTTGTTTATTCTTTATGCTGTAATAGCTGATTTTAGTGAAATATGGAATAGATATACCTAATCTCCTGGATTACTACACATACTGGGTTTACTCACATATTGACTACACATATACATACGACATACTAGCATATTTTTTATAACTGCTCCTTCCATGCGAGCATAGATAGCTGCGGGTAAAAATTAGTGTTTCATAGAACTGTATATCATTATAATTTCAATGACTAAACTGTATTTTTATAAGAGGGGACTGTAGCAACCTAAAATTAAGTTAGTTACTTATAAACTTTAATAACTCAATTTACGTTTTTAAACAGGAAGAAAATTTAATTATGGCTTGGGACTCTATTTTTGTTTTATAGTTAATATTGTAGATGCAAAGATAGTACAGAAATCTACATAAAACTAATGATGTTGTTAGTAAGAAAATAAACGAAATGCGTGAAGAAGAAAACTCAATCAGAATTGGAACAGGTTAAAATACAGAAATATGACAAAATCCTAATAGGTGGTCTGAATAACCATAAATTACATAATGTAAGACAATCAGACGTTTAATGTTTTGTCCACGGTCGTACCAACATTTATATCATACAAAGAATTGCTTCACGCGGCGCTTCAATTTGTTCTATTATTTGCAAAAACAAATATTGCAAATATTGTCCTTTTCATCCTATAAAGAAGAGTCAAAGTGGCGTGCACAAATTTTTGATATATTTTGTGGTACATTATCCCGTATACCCCAGCAGGTGCTTACTTCAGGTAGATCTCTATTGATGTTTTCTTAGCAATAAAGTACAAAGCCATTGAAGGCAAACATAATATATTGATCAGCAGTCAGTGCGCCCTGTCAATACCCGATAGATGTAGGATACTCAGAATTTATGCTAATATCGCCTTTATCTTGCTTAGAATAGGATTCCGGTAATGCGGATAATACAAATGACTTGCCATGTATTGCGTTTACTACTTATAATTTTACACTTCCAATCTATCGAAATTCAACGAATTGTGCTGTTGCTCTTATTCATGTCCGCCCACGCTTTAAGCTACTATTTGAACCAGTTTTTTATCATAGAACTTAACATGGATCAATTTGTCATGTTTACGGCGTAGCTCGTTCCCGTTGATGATCATTTTACGTCAAGAATTTGATAATATACCATTTACGACTGCATCGGATTTTTATACGCTCCAAGTGTCGAGCTTTAATATTCATAAGATGAAGCGGTTAATGACCTCGTTATGTTCGACTATGCGTAGATTAACATCAGAACTGTTAACTTTAATTTTTTAAACTACTTAATTAGCGGTAGGATGGTCACAAATAATAGAGATAAGATCGCGGAGTGCCCAAAAATGTTTGTAATCGCAAATTACCCGTAAAACAAACAAATCAACCACAAGGACCGAAACTAACGTCACCCAAAACACTGATTGTCGGAGCGCCATACAAAAAAATTTGTAAGAAAGCTCCAGGTACGTTTCCGAAAATTTATGTAAAATAATATTCCAGCCGACATGAATTAGTTAGTCATTGTATTATTTCCGAAAACTCTATTATTCGCTAGGAGGGGGCGCGTACACAATGCACATCTACCTGCATTCAGGTATTTCTTATAATAAACACGGACTCCCACTGCTTTTGTAGACGAATTTACCTGTCGACCCGAGAGGTGAGGGAGTGCAAACATTCCGTGGACACCTAAATGAAACTCATGTATGAATCTCTCATCCCTCTTTCTCCATATCCGAGATCAAGTAGTACAAATGAGACAGAAAATCAGAGAGATTTGTACAAGGTTCCCAAAGCATTACAGTCACGGATCGTATAAATATTGGATTATAGTTAGGTGCAATTCTGCTTTGTATGTCATAATAGCATCGATTATCGTACGTGATGCCATTACAAATACACTTTGTGCGTACAATTTTCTTTGAGTTTCGATTTCTTTTAGATTACAATTTGACGGCTCGTGAATTGGATTTGAATCGTGTCGGTGCTACGCCTGCTTGATTTTTGGAAATGTTTTCATAACAACAAAGTCGATTTTATTATGTTGTTTGTTTGTACAGGCAGGAGTGCTTATATCCAGCCATATTGTCGATATGCACGCCTTTGATTTTAATGCCCGCACTATTGTTAGCAGCTTTTCTTACATCCACACTTATTACGATTATTTTTATCATGCCTATCAATCGCGGGAATGTTAAAGAGTTGTTAGTTAAATAGCAAAGATGTTTTTCCATACTTTTGAAAAAACAGCAAGTGTCTAAGCTATTTCCGCTGTGGTTATGGTCCGTTTGATGATTACCGGATAACTAGCCATTTATAGACATGAGGGAATATATTTTTTAGTCCTATTTGGTTGCGTCATTATTTATATATCAAAAAAATCTTAGTAACGCCAGCTTTATCAGTAACATAAATGGTTCTACAGTATTAAGATTAAAATGATAGGAACATAATTTCGCTATGGTGTGTTTAGTCATATAAATGCTTTCTTGATATGTCTCGAAATATCTTCTGAAAAGTATTTGCAACTTAAGTAACACTCACGTTACTCACATTATGTATGAATAAAATGAAACATCACATTATCAAAAGATATACAATGAGTATTTTTAAAAATACTTTTAAATTTACTAATCAATGGAGTATAAAGTGAATTTCTCCCAATATACGCCCGAGCACGAAATCCTCGTCTATATTTAGCGAACAACGATCTCTTGTCTGATGCCATCCGTTTCCGTCGGCCATACTGGCCTTAACTGAAACTGACGATTCCTGAGGGCTTAGATTTTTATTTTCTTCTATATATTACGTACTTAGATTATACTTTTGGATATTATTAACATCCTTTAATCAATTATTATCTATACATATAATAAAATATCTAACTGAATCGAATCTTTACGATAAATATTTCTTGAAAAATCTTATTCAACATTGATACAGAGGCCGAATGTATAGTTTTTAGAATTTTTGTCTGTCTATCCGTCTGTCTATGAAAACGCATCACAAGAAACCCACTGAACAGATTTTGCTGGACAGTTGGGCATCCGGGTCAACATATAGGATACTTTTTACTGCGGGAAAGTATCTCATTTATGAGAAATCATCACTAACTTTTAATACGTTCTTTTAAAATATAATAGTAGAATATCAAATGTTTTGTATCATAATTGAGATCACATAGAGTAAGAACGTTTAAAGAATTTTAATTACAATTAGAGTGACACAGTTTAAGAATTAAATATATCACGATCGTATTAATAATTTCTAAGCGCAAATCCCCATATTAATTCAGCCTTGTAGCGTACATTTGGTTAATTAGTATTTATTGCTTACTGGCTTCCTTTTCGGTCGCCATCTTTAATGTCGCCTGATTCAGTTTATTGTCTCTTTATCTCGATTACTTGTTTGTAACGAGTTGCAAATGGATCTTTCAACGTCTGGAAATCATTGTTGGGTCTAATTCTGAAGTTACTGCAAAGGAATTAGAATTTACTGGATTGTTCGTAATTTGTATTTAATCATACAATATTGCATATATTTATGAGTTATATGATAAAAGAAATGTGTTTTAGATATAATATAATATAATATGATACTCATGTTTTTCTGGAATAGATATAAAATTACTAATAGGAATTAAATTAAAATTAATTATAGTCACGTACTAAAGTCACTATAAAACATGTCTCAAAACAATATCATAAGTCTCATATAAATTCATGAATTATTTCGTTTTCTATGGATTACGCTTAAATTATTGAATTTATCAAAAAGCCTTCAAATTAAATGCATAGTGATTTACCATAAGCTCTAATGTCTCTAACAATATTAATTTCACATACCGTATCTATTCGACGTGGGTATAGCTAATTATCTAGGTATGCACGTAGGAAGTTACATTGGCCTGCATTACAATTGTTTCAGATCTAGGGAAGCTGGATGTGGTAATGCTAAGACGGTATTCCTGTTAAAATCAGTTTAGTGTTTCTGGATATATACGTACTAATCATCTGTATATTAATATTAAATAATAATGATGAGAGTACAAAGTACCTACTGCCCGCATGGTTTAAAAACAACGGAATCTCCAACCCCTTTCTACCTCTGTATCAGTTGAATATAAAGAAAATAATTCACAGTGGATACTTACTGTAGAAATATAATTGCCTAATATGAAGTGCATATTTATTAAACTTTCTTTCATATAATATACATATAGATTTTTATTTGAAAACCAATAAATATTTGTAGGTATAAAGATAGGGTAAATATCTATATATTAAAATATAAATACCTATTGGTATTTATAACTGGTTTACCTAGTAGCGACAGTTTAAAAAAACAACATAATGTTTGCTAATATTTAGTATTGCAATAATATTGTTACCCATACACATAATTACCCACATGTTCATGTAATATCTACTAACAAAATAAAGACAATTTAACGAAGGTCTCCTAATTTTACATAAGCAAGCGTGTATCGTTTCACAATAAGTCATTTTGATATGATGAAAAGAACATGACTTTTATTTCGTCTACTGCTTTTTGTATAATATATACGTCGCGCTTAGTTTGATGATATTTTATATTTGTCTTTGATAGAGTAGGTAAAATAATTTAATTCAGTTAGGAAATATTAAAAGTTTGACTACATTGACGTTTTTAAACTGGTTTTAGAAATTTTAAACTTTGATTTCATTGATTAAATACCTGTGACTAACAAATTACTTATCAATCAGGAAAAAAATTGCTTATTGATTTGAGTTACTGTGGAATATAAATAAATATTTTAGTGATATCAAAGCAATTAATCAAATTATTAAGTTTCTTATCCAAACACAAATCCAGCTAGATATATATCAGTTATAGTCCTCACCTTCGCGAATGCATTAGTTATGCAAGTTTAGTGCATTAGCGCATGCGCAGTCATTTGTTGTTTATGAGTGGCCGTGCCATGTTTCCGTTGTAACATTGAATATGCTAATAGTACAGTGATTCTCAAACTATCCAGCTTACTTAAGATAGACATAGAAATATATAATTAACTATGGTGTATTATAGCAAGTTTGGGAGATTATGTTATTTTAGTTTAGAGATTACTAACGACTCACACGTGCTCCGCTCGGGTTCGTCCTTACATTTTAACGGTTAGTCTAGATTTCTTAGAGATGAGATATTTTCCCGCAGTAATAAGTATCCTAAATGTTAACCCGGATAACCAGCTATTATCATACCAAATGCCATGAAAATCTGTCCAGTGGTTTTCTCGTGATGCGTTTCGAGACAGACAAAACATCTAAAAAATATAGATTCGGCCTCTGTATCGTTAATTAATAATGACTATTCAATAAGATTTAAAAAAAATTATAATGTACAGATTCGACTTAGAATTTTATGATATGTATAGATTAAAGATCTGATTCATGTTATTATAATGCATTAGGTATATGTCATACTAGCCTCGCCCGCGGTCCGCCCGCGTTCAGATAACCAAAAACCAAATTAGGTAAGCTTAGGTTTTACATATTAGTAGACTCTTACAATGCATTTTTTTTATTTTTTCTCAGAAATGAGATATTTTCCCGCGGTAAAAAGTATCTTATATGTTGACCCGGATAACCAGCTATCATCATACCACATTTCATCAAAATCTGTGCAGTGGTTTTCTCGTGATGCCGTAACAGACAGACAGACAGACCGACAAAAATTCTAAAACCTATAGATTCGGCCTCTGTATCGATAATAGTATCTATTTCAATAAGATTTTCCAAAAAATATTTAATGTACAGATTCGACTTAGTTACAATTTTATTATATGTATAGATGTCATTTGTTTTACTTTAAAATTATAACAAAATCATGGTCAGATTTGAAAAATTAATAATAATGAATAATTTCCTTTTGATTAATATCTCTTGAAACCAATAACCCTTCTCTATTAAGTGTTATAATATTCCTACTTAGATAAAAACATATATCCTCCATTTAAATTGCATTACATTAGAGTAGATTACAAACTCAAGGCAAACAATTATACGTGAAACAATAATTATTGAGCATGTTGATAAAAAACGACAAAATTATAAGATAATATCCAAGCGATTACTTCCCTCATAAGTTTCTTTTAAAAGGTACCTATAAATGGTTACTAGCTTCACTTAACATAACCCCTTGTTCATAATACTCGTACGTGGGTGCAAGCGTAAATAGACCACAAAAATGCGGAAAGAAATGTTTTTTTCTTTTCTACTGTATTGATATTCAATGTGTTAGTTTAGTATTATAAATGACTAGCCACTCACCCTTGCTTCGCTCGGGTTCGTACCTAGCTTGCTTCCCAATACAAACTTTCGTCCCCATTTTCACCCCCTTAAGGGATGATTTCCGGGATAAAAAATATCCTATGTCCTTTCCAGGGTCTCAAACTATCTTCTTGTCAAATTTTATCTTAATCGGTTCAGTAGATCCGGAGATTACCCCTACAAGGTCACAAACTCACAAACTTTACCTTTTTATAATATAACAAAAATAATTTTTTTTTATCTTAGCCCATATTTTTAGTGACAAAAGGAAATTTTTAAAGAATACTCTGCTTTAACATCTTACTAATATTATAAATGCCAAAGTTTGTGAGGATGTTTAGCTGTATAGATGTATGGATGTTTGTTACTCTTTGACACAATAACTATTAAATGGATTTTAATGAAACCTTACAATAATATTGCTCATACATCAGAATAATACATAGGCTACTATTTATCCAGGAAACATATACGATTCCCGTGGGATAGATTTGTTTTTGTTTTTCTAGAGGCGAAACCGAGCAAGTGTGAGCCACTAGTACAAAATATTTAAAAGTCAATGAAATAGACATATCACGAACTTTCAAGAATTCAATATAAATCAGTTGTTACATAAAAAAGTGTTTATCTGCAATCAATAACCCTCGCATTAAAATGATAACTTATCTGTGTGCCTGAAAGGAGCCACAGTCAAATATAATGTGCATTATGTAGATCAATCAGTGGCATGGGCTTAAATCCACTCGAGCAATATATTTAACTTTTTGTACTGGAAAGATTATATTACCATATTACTTTACAAACTACCTAATGTTTAAAATCGTATACTTTGTATACGTTTTGCTTAAATTTGCGTCAATAAATCTCTTTTTGTAAAGCAAGAGATAGAAACATCTATAATCTATCTATTTTCAAATTCAATACGTAATTATCATTTAATTGGGACAAAAAAAATAGACTCAGTAATAGCTAACTGCAATCGAAAACTCAGCCTCCGGTAATTTAGACACACGCGCTGCCACTGTACTAGGCGGATGTGGTGTGTGCTAATATGAAAAAGATTTGAGATTGAAGAAAAAATCCTATGTACAGAAAGTAAAAGCTTTATTCCAAGTAAACATAGTAGGGAACTGATTGAATTTAACAGGAAATGAAAAAACTTAGAGCTAAAATTTATGTGATAACTTAACAGTTATTATCTATACTAATATTACAAAGAGGCAGAGTTTGTTTGTTAGTTTGTTTGTTGGTGAGTCGCTATATAATAAAGCTAACGAGTTTTTTATGTATATTGAACGCGGACGAAGCCGCGGGTTCTGCTAGTTAGATTACTAAGTAAATAGAAAAAAGCCTAACCTTTATCACCATCAAATTTAAATCTATTGATTCTAGCTTTCAATGGAGTGTGAAACAAACTACACATATCATTTATGAATGACGTATTATTTGTGGTTTTGGCGCAACTAATAACTCCGCATTGGATTATTGTGATGACGGCCGATGGTAATATACTTACTGATAACTGATATTTTGCTAATCGATATCTGTTATATTAGAGAATAGTAAAATCGATGTTTCATAACGTCCCCATTTGTTTAGTAACAAGTTTATTTGGTGATCTTTTGTCTTGATATTGAGATTTACTAAGTTATCCATAAAAATATTTGTCTCAAATCAGTAAATATCTCGGTACCTCCATTTTCAAAAGCCATTAACGCTGCCATTGCGTCAAACGCTACACTTTGGTATGTTTATAACTCCAATAAAAACCTATTTGTCCAAACAAAAAATACATATCCGTAAACCATCTAACACTCTGTTAGTTAGTTCAAAGCGTGAATCGAATCGCGATCGCTAGTAACTTTTCCAATCAAACAGCAGTTAGGATAAATCACCACTAGTTAATGAACAAGCTACTTTTTATTTTATTTTTACACTGTTTTTAGGTGTGTCGTAAAAATGTATATATAACGGTTTTATTGTCCTCTAAAAGAGGTTTTATGCTATTGGAATTCCCAGAAAGTTGGTGGGTTAAAAATAGTAAAGTAAACGTGGGGTAATGGGGGGACATTACTACATATTTTTTACATACGTTTATGAGCCTCATGCGTAGTCAAATATATTTTCATTCTAGTCAAAATGCATCATTCTATGGCTTTTTGTGATATATTAATTTAATATTTATTTAAATACGACATTTTTCAAGGTGAAAACATTTTTAGAGAGGTTGTTGATCTTTACAGATAATAGCGGAACGGCTATTTAAATTTAAATAATGTATTTTTTTTAATGTTTAATTACTTTATGCCTCATATAACCCGTACATATATTTAATAATGGTGCAAAAATTAAAATTTTAAATGAGAATTTATTTCATCAATTTAACATCATCATTCTAAAAAAACTAAAACAGTTTAAAACAAAATCGACTTCCAGATGGTGTCTATAAATTCGTCTAAAACAACAAGAGTTAATTTAGACATAAAATCGATTATAGCTAATCAACCCATCGATTTTATTCTTAAAAAACGTTATCGTGTAAACAAACGTTACATAGTTTAATGTCTTTGTGGGTTTCATTATTCTAAGGTTTATTTTACTGTCTATTTATCTCGAAAGAGATAACTGTGACAGAAATCTCATATAATAATAGCTTAAGTTTAATATTATAACTAAATTATTTCATATATTATATCATAAAGGGGAATATAGTCCTTAGAACTATTGAACTGCTTAATTATATAAGCGAATAATTTAATGTAAATAATAATTTTTGCTCCATAAATTTTACTAACCCGTATTTAATATTGTAAATGTGTGAAAGTTTGTGAGTATGGATATTTGTTACCCCTTTACGCCAGGACGGCTGAATGGATCTGGATGAAATTTGGCACAGAGATAGATTATAGTCTGGAATAACACATAGGCATTTTTATCTCGGAAAAATGTACGGTTCCCAAGGTAAATATTTGTTTTTGTTTTCCGCTTCCGCTAGTATTTTAATAATAATATAAGAACTAAGAACACATACTTTTGAATTTATAACGATATTAAATAATACTCTTAAATTAACCACAGTTGTACTGATGAGTGACCGAAACCAACGTTTATCTAAATATTTTATCAGTTAAATTCTTTAAATATTAGCTTCCGTGTCTTGATGTCGGTGGCGTTACCAAATACCACAGTTATCACAGCAAACAGTAACCTTATCAGTGCTTTTAAGTTTTAGTAGACAATGGCTTAATCCCTTAAGTTTTAAAAGAAGCGCTTATGTGTAGTTAAGAAAGTTATGTTTTGTAGGATTTGTTGTACATCATGCAAAATTATAGTGTTAAGAAAAAGATAAAACTTATCTTCTTGTAAACAGCACCAAGTTTAATGAGGGTGCCTTAATAAACCTAGTCGTGTATAATTTGAAGCTATTGGTGATATGTATGTACTTATAGTCTGATTTTTAATTCGACGGAATTCTGACATTTCAGAAGTGTTGTCAACTATAAAACATTGTCATAAAAAACGGAAATCATTTTAGCAAAATAAAAAAATAAACCTTACTTGAAGTTAAGGTTTCAATTAGAAAAACTAAGACTTAAAAAATTATTGATAACTCTAAAATGGTTTTTTTTATTATCATATTATGAAGTTACAATAATTACTAAGGAAATTATTTTTCTATTACAGGAATCCCTGTGCAATAATCCATAGGTTGCAAGTTTTTTTTTAGTAAAACCCCTTTGTTTATAAAATATTTTGTTTTACTCTGTTTTATTGATTTAACTATTGAAAATTTACATTATAGTTAGCGTGCATTGATTGCACAAAATAAAGACTATTTACAATGTCATACATATAGTTTACTTGATCTAATTCTATTTCGTATTTTTTGTTATTTTATATTAAAAAAATACAAAGCAGAAAAGGTTTATGATATCTGAACTGTCAAAGAATGGTAGCTGTCATATTTCCGTGGAATTAAAAATAAGACTTTAGTAAGGAACATTTATGTATTTAAATTTTAAAATATACTCCTCAAAATTATGCTTTTCTAAATACTTAGTATCACTACATCTTTAGAGCAATACCTATATTATTCTAGCTACCGAATATTTATAGTCTTCAATACGTTTAGTTTCGAATAATTCATGTCGAAAAAGGAATCATTGAGCAAACATGGCCGTGCCCGGACCCGTTGACTCATCTTCACGAACAAATGTTATCACTCTTCTTTTGTTTGTTTCTCGTATATCAGACGAGAGCTAGGGTTGTACTTATTTAAAATTAAAATATGATATTTTTGTTTTGGACTTTATGATCACTTTATGTTTACATCTTAAGTGTAATCGATAATGTAAATTGATAACGAGTTGTTTACTTTCATTCGAGATATTTTATTATTGTAGATGTTTATAATTTTAACCGACGAAGTAAAAAAAGTAGGAGGTTCTGAATTCGACACGTACACACACACACACATATATATATATATATATATATATATATATATATATATATATATATATATATATATATATATATGCCACATAACTTTTTACATTGTAAGTAGTCTGATTTCGATTATTCTTTTTTTTTATTGGATAACTTATATCTTAAAGTTGGTCATGAAATAAAAAAAAACCACCCCTAAGTAAAGAAAATAGGGCATGATTGATTTTTCACCCACAAAATTAAAAAAAAAAACATTATTCTTACATTGGTAGCAATACTATGTCTACACTAAAATGGAAAAATAAAAACTTTAAAAACAAAAATAAAAACCGACTTTAAAAAATCACTAAAAAGTAAAATATAAATGATTGGTAGTTTTCATTTACTATACATACCTACAGTTATTATATTTTATAATCATATGTTATCTAGGTTTGTCTATTAAAGCATAAAATAGAACAATATTTAACTAAATAACATCAAAATTCTTACTTACACTATAAAATATTGAATAAAAAATAAACTTGTAAAAATTTTCATAAAAGCAGCCCTAGAACGTGCCACCAAACACTAAGACCGCTGTACGCATCGAAAACATTACTACTCAGAGGTCGAGCTGCCTTGGAAATCATTTATGGCCTTTCCTAACATGTCGTTCCTCGCCCTCGTAAGAATTTTTGTAATGTATCCTGTTTTAAGGTTATTGATAAATTGTGACCTGATTTTAAAAAGAAACAAAGATTTAATATAGATAAATACGTTTTTTTACAATATATAATGAATATACATCTTTTACTTTTAAGAGAATTATATTATTATATTCATTTTTGTTATGTCAAATACAATTTTTAGATCTGCCTATTGATATATTTTTACTAGCGCCTCACCCTCGCTTTGCTCGGGTTCGTCCCTATTCTCTAGGGAAAAACAAAAGTAAATCTATCTCACGGGAACCGTATATTTTTCCGGGATAAATAGTAGTCTATGTGCTATTCCAGACTATAATCTACCACTATGCCGAATTTCATCCAGATCCGTTCAGCGTGATTGAGTAACAAACATCCATCCATCAAAACTTTCCCATTTATATTGTAGTAAGAAGTAAGATTTGGTTACAATAAAGAATATTTGGGTGAAGTAGATAAATTGTATTATAATAAAATTATTACAGAGGAAGCACTATTTCGATTCCCGAACGGAGCAAATGTTAACAGTAACTTTCATTGTATCCTTAGGTACTTCTCTATTATTTTTATACCTTCGTGTATAAAAGTATAAATACAATTACATTATAATTTATGATTGAAGTGTATAATATAAAATATTATATCTTTAGTCCATAAGATACTGTCTGTTGAAAAGAATCTTAATAAAATATTCGTAGATTATAACTATGTATTTGAATCATATTTATTTTAGATTATTAATAAAAAAATATATTAATGAATAATAAAGTTACTATTATGAATCGATAAGTTGGAATAATAAATATATCAATGACATGTATTTAGTATCTCTCTTAATATATAATTCGTATCTTTTATATGAGTATTTTAAACATGTTATCAATGAAATTTATTGAATAGAATAACAAAACTATTTACATATTAAGTACACGTTTGGCTTAGTTTGTAGTGACGTCACTCGCTGTGTCAGCGGTCGCGGGTTCGAGTCCCGTTGGGGGCATTCATTTGTGTGATGAGCATGAACGTTTATTCTCCAGTCATGGGTGTTTATATTTATATTAAGTTTAAGTTTTAAGTTATGTATATAGTGTATCAACTAGCTGGTATCCATAACACAAGCCTCGTCGCTTACCATGCAACTAGATGGTGATGTGTGTTGATGTCCCAACATATGTATTTTTTTATATACGAAACAATTAGTACTAAGTTTTAAACTAATATAAAACTTAAAAAAAGTACTGACTTCCAACATGTTATTTTAAGATTAAAAAGCATCTTTACTGTAAATATTGCTAATGGAGGATAAATCTATAATAAGTTAAACGATAAGATCAAATTCAAATACGTAAGTGTTTATATCGGTGTAAAAATATCAAATATAAATAAACTATCCGTTGGGATGTTATGATTCATGCTGCGAAAATCGATAAAACTATTTTTAATTTGGAATATTTGATCGTTACGTCGAGAGCCATTACAGCGGTTCGTTTATCGAGACGTCGATGAAAGCTTGCTCCAGCTATGATGGATGCATGCTATTCATCTATGATCTTCGATCTTTAATAATCTATATACATAGTAATTTGTTACAATATACATTTTAAATATTTTTTAGCTGAGAGTAATATTTTAATGATGTACCTGCAGTATCTAATTCTAAAACGAGATTACATAAATTATTAACGAAGTTTATATTAATATTATTATCTAGAATTTCGATCAAATGTCGATGTCATATAGCCACAAATGCTATCAGAATGCTGATACATATTATGTGCGCCAAAGGTTTTGTATGGGTGTTCATTTTAATTGGTTTCAATCAACACACGTGATTGGTTTTAAGCACGTCGAACGTACCTCTAGAATGATATATTACATAAGTTCTCTTCATTCTTCATAACAAAGACTTACCACATTAATTTTGGGCTATTTTGATAGTTGCATTTTAATTCTTCTTCCTGCCCAATTTCTAAGTTACTTGGGGTCGGTGCATTAAGTCTTTCTCTTCCACTCTACCTTATAACTCGTCATCTCATCATTCATTCCTATGTCTGTTATGTTACACAATCTATCCATCTTTTCTTCGGTCTTCCTCTACCTCTTCATCCATCTACATTAACTTCCGTCACTCTTCTTGTGGTTACATATTAATTATAATTAATTAATACCTATCGTCACACCGAAAACTTAGTGTAAAATCAAGCTAGTCGTATAATAAACTAAAAACAAATTATTTTCAAGTTATAAAAGCATTGGTAACAAATTAAGGTTGACAAAATTGTAACAGAATTCATTTGCAATATAATTAACGGAATTGTATCCATTGGTGGCGTAATCTCATAAAGTCAGAAGATACGACGCGCTGTGTTTTTGTATTATAACGAGATTTTATCACAAAAACTGAGAATAAACCGATATACACAACACCTGCTCCGTCAAACACGGCCGATCATCATTATGGTAATACTCCTCAAATTTGAAACCTACCTCCCAATCAATAATAAACCTTAGCCCTAAAAACATTTAATCTACATTCGAACAGCTCCTGATTATAAAGGAGAAAAAATCGAACCGTGTCAAAATGAACGAGACTTGAAGCAGGCGCCAATTAAGCGAAATAAATGCTTATCCCGTCGTCAATAAATCGATATCACGGTATGAAAGGTCTAACAGTTACGCCCTTTATTGGATTGGAAATGATAAATTTTAAAATAATTTCTATGTACAATAAAAGACCTTGTTATGAAAGCTGAAAGTGTCAGGATTTCGTAACTATGGAACCGTGAGTTGCGCCTTATTAGAATGCGACCCCCGTTAACGAGATAGAGTGAGAAGAAAAGATGAGATTTTCAAATGTAAGAACGGGGTAAAAAACAAACAGAACTCTCGAAAAACACTTGTGAGATAACAAAGGCTGACTTCCACGAAGACGTTCAATAATTTGTCCTTTTAATTTTACGGCGGACTGCCATAGCTTTTAAATAATAGTTTTTTTCTATAATTCGACCTCGGTCAGAGCCATTAGGTCGACAGAATACGTATTCGGAAACTCATTACGTCTGCGTTGCTGTGAAATTTTTTTATGGCTTATTGTTTCGATAGTGCACAAGTGTAATAAAATGTAAAGTACGACTCGGCACGGTCTCGTTTCTTTAGATTTACACTCGGCTTAGTTGTTAAATACTGGTTTTTGAGAGTAAGAAGGCTTAATTTAAAAATGAAGCTCGAACAAACGTGTGGTAAAATAATATAAAATGAAAAGCAAGCTAAATACAATAAAATGAAACGGGCATAAAAGGAATCGGAACCAGTTCTGGCTCTATCGGTTTAGTTGTAAAAAGCTCATTCCATATAATATTACCCATTACAGCCCTGAGAATCACTGCCCGGCCAATCGCCAGAAAGAATTCGTAAATGGAACGCAACTTCGATTTTTAATTGTTTTAACTGGATTTTATAACAGGCAAGAGTTTTATATTTTAAAGGTTTACGATGAATTCAAAGTTTTTTAAACTATATTGAACTTATTTAACACAATTTCAATGAAAAAATGCCATTGAGGAATAAAAAGCGACATTTTTTGCAAGAAATTAGAACAAAAAATTACATCAACATTTTTATTCGAGCATTAAGTTTTAATACGTATCTAAGTGCAATTAAAAATCCGATAATGGTCGGGACGCCCTTTAAACCCCAATTATTCCATAATATTCATATCGTTTTGTAAACGGGCAACCCCACGCCGGAACTCGTTACGGAGCGATTAGTGTTGCCAGTTACGGAGAATGTTACGCTAATAGTTGGGGTGTGGTTAGGGACATTTTTTTCCATTTTTTGTCCTGCTATTAGTCTTAAGACCAAAGAAGTCTAATGTACCGTAAAAAGTTCATTAGTAATAGACAAATGTTAATAGTCCTAATTTTCTTTACAGTATGGTAACAACGTCAGCACTAACGTTATTATTAAGACGATAATGAACTCTACAATCGATAGGCTTGGCCCATAAGCTGCTATAAGAAAAATAATAAATGCGATTGCAATACTTCAATATAATTTGAAGACATTTTTAATTATTGTATTATATTTTAAGTTACTGTAAAGCAAATTTTATTTTAACAAGTAGTTGCTTCACGCTACCATATTCATTACGCATACACGAGATGCTGGATGGAGATTTATTTTAAGACTACCGAATAATTCCGTTATTAATTAATTAATTATTAATCAAGCAAATGCTTTACGAGAGAACTGAACCCGCTACCTATTTCAATTCTGCTTTGTCAAATGGGTGTCCATGACAATTACGTCCAAACATATTTTACATTCTTATAGTAGTTGAGTAAATAAAAGTTCTTATGTGTACACATTCAGTTATTTCTAAGTAAAAATAAAAAAAAATATGACAACATTGAGTACTGGCGCGGGCGCCATCTAGTCCAGAATAAGATTCATCTGTTCCTCCCTTATTTTTAAAATCATCTTTATTCAAAAGTAATAGAGTTCAAATTAATTACACAAATCCTGAAGTTGTCGCATAGGGAGTAATTTACAGCTAGACTACTTTAATTCTGAATAGCTTTTTGTTTTGTATCTAATTTAGGTGAAGTGTTTTTTTTTCATATATCTTGCAATACATATCTTTTTTACTTGATAATATTATGTTATTTAACGCTTTATAATGTAGTGATTGATCTTCTATGGTATGCCTCTAGTTATTAAAATTTTATAACTTGCCTCAGACTTGTTGCGCATTAACTAAATAGGTACTATTTTATAATCTTTGTTTTTTAGTGCATTGGATGAAACTATTAAAAAATTAAAATCTGTAAACTAAAATGTCCGGGTGTGTTCAAATGTGGTTATACGTAGAAGCTTATGCACGTTAATGTAAACACAAAATTATAAATCTTACAACTTTGTATGTAGATTGAAGTAGATTATGCCTAATAAATGATTATGGCTAATAAAAGTGTATGTCACGAATCAGTCTCTATATTGCCTTAGACACAGATGAACAGACCACCACGTCGTTTACCTCAATTTCAGCTTTTTTTAGATTGTTTCCTTTTGACCGACTTTGAAAATAGAGAGGAATTCAATTACTTTGTATTATTTGTGTTTAATTGAAAAAACTACCCCTAAGGGTGGAATAATTACTTTTTAAGTGATTTTGAAAGAGTTGTTGTACCTTTTCTGTTAAAAAGTATGTAATTATATAGAATACAAAACACACCTTGAGTATTACGTGATCGCCTCCAGGCTATTTCAATGCTAAATGTAAATTTTAATGTATAGTTTTATACGAATAAGTTAAAAAGGTTTCGGTAAACTTCTTTCGCCAGTTCTTCTCAGGACTGATTCGTTTTTTTTTTTCAATTGGTGATATGTAGAATTATGTCACATAATAAGCAAATGAAAAATAATACACTATGTAAAAATATTTTGACTAAGTGCCGTTTGAAACTAAGACGAATTTTCGATCCAAACTCAAACTGCCACTTATAATATCGATGTCATTGATATACAAATCTACACCATTGTCAATGATAGAAATTTTCTCAAAACTATATACTGTTAATGGGAAATAAAAATACCAAACGTATGTCAAATATAACATCAAATAATATATTTAGTACAAGAATTTGGTAGTTTACGCAGTGAGCGTGTTCAAGGGAGGTCCGAGTCGACAAGTGCTTAGACGGACGAGCTAACAAGTCGAACTAACTGGGAAATAAAAGGTGCGCGTGATGCACACAAAAACGCTTCGGATGTAGCGACAGCATGATAATCGATAGCTAAAAAATATAAAAGAGCTTATATTTTATAAGTAAGGAATATTTACTTAAGTTTGTACATTATATAATAAGACAATTAATTTTATTACTTTGCTAAATATAAGAAAAATGTTATTTTAATATTTAAATATAGGTTCCCCGTCAACCTTCTTTGGTTATTTTGATTAAAGTATAATTTAACGTTATTGTTGCACATATTAATTTACATTTGAAAAATTATACATACTTAATACATAAGAAATTATTTACTTTGTAAATTATGGTGAAACTAGAAACAGACCTTAGAAGAGTATTTGTATTTTGTATTGTGTATCTGAAATCTAGAATAGAGAGTTGATAAATTTTATTGTGGAAAAAAAATAAAGCATAATTTTTGCAGGCAGTACTCCTAAAAAATCTTTAGAAAGGAAAATATTTGTTCGTACACACGTGTGTGGCAACACCGGTAGCGTGAGCAAATAATCCTGTTTGTACGCAAGAATCCTACTGTTTGACCATTGGATTTGGCTACCTGGTTCATAAAAGTCTGACTAGTTTCTTACCTTTAAATTAGATTATACACACACACAATTAGATTATATTAGAAATATTACACAACACAATTAGATTATATTAGAAATATATTTAAAAAAAAATATAATTTTCATTTAATAATTATTTAATTTATTGCCATTTTATGTGAACATTTACTTTCCTTTCTATTTTTAGTTCAATAAAATGCCGTTAAAACAAAATTAGTTACTAAACACAACATCTTTCAGTCCTTCCCACCTACTGCTGAACTAAGGACGCTATGTGTCGGGTATGATTTTCCATACTTTTTCTTTTCAAATGAATATACATATAACAATTTTTCTTAGACTTTCATACAAACATTGGCATAGTATCAAACTCACAACCTTTAGAATTGTAAACACCGACAATCAAACAGCAGTTGGTATTTTGTGCGCTTTAACTATAACTAAAGGAAAACTTCACATTAGATAATATATTTTTTTCTGAAAGTTAGTTTACTTAACCGTACTACACGCAATTAAGAAAGGTTTCCTTTTAAAGCGGTATAATTGAATATTACTATGTTGGTCGATGGTAGCCAATCAATTCATTAAAAAAAAATGTTTGCTACATGTTGTATATACCTGCGTTCTACACTAATGATTAAAGCACCCGTCATTACAACTTAGAAGATAGAAATCAAATGATTTATTTACTTTTAATTCTTTTAACATTTGAAGGAAGTTCATACTAAGACGAAGAGTATACTATGAGTTATGACGTAGGATATTATAAACAACTAGCGACTCACCCTAGCTTTGCTTCGGGTTCGCCCTAGACAAAAACAAATCTATCCCACGAGAACCAATTTTTTCCGGGATAAAAGGTAATCTATGTGCTATTCCAGACTATAATCTATCTGTGTGCCAAATTTTATCCAAATTCGTTCAGCCGTTTGGCGTGAAAGAGTAACAAACATCCATCCATCCTCACAAACTTTCACATTTATAATATTAGTATGGATTGACAGCTAGGAACGTACCCGAGAGAGGCAAGGATTACTCGCTAGTTTAAAATGAAACCTAGGGACAATTTTATTTTAATAAATTAAAAATTACCTTGAGCTATATACATGGACCCGCAACCAAGGGCACAGATTTTCATACGACAACCCATATCTACATATAGACTATACCTAAATCTATATAGAACACATTTTTATTTAACTCTACTACCAGTGTGTTGATAAAGATTACTATGATCATGCACCCTAACGAACGTCAGGTTTTTCTACTACCTATAAGACAGGGGTTCTTAAATATTTGACTTAGGGGTCGCATTGAAGGCCATGTAGATGTTTTTAATAACATCTTAAAAATTCTAATAATTCCCAGTTTCATAATTCTTAAAATTACTAAAATTTATTTCATTAATTTTATATGAGTAATAATCAAGTAAAGGCCCAAAATCTGAAACCTGATACTATTTTCCTTTGTCTTTTTTCAACCTCCTAAAACTGGATTTTAAGATATCAATGTCAACGTGACGAAATCTAGTTTTATACAGTTAGGATTCAAGTCATAGTAGTGTTTTTGTCTGGACCTTAATGATAAAGTAAAACATGTACCTAACTATATATGGTTTAATTTTAATAAGTATGCCTACACAGAACTGATTTCGGAACGCGGCTCATATTTTGGGGAACCCTACCGTGGGATCATTTTGTTTGTTTTGCCTCTATTGTTGCATTTCGGTAGTACTCCATAGGATTCCTTTTATGTCTGCTATAAATGTAATGGTTTTAATTATTTGCGAGCTTGATTTTACTTGAGTAGATTGAAGGGAAAACCTATAAAAACTGAGTACTTTGTAAAGCATTGCCAAAGCTTTATATAAACAGTAAACACGTTACATACATAAAGATTATATGTTACTAAGATATGTTCCAAAGAGACGTAGAATAGAATGATTGAAAAAGTTATTGTCAGAATTTGAGTCCATAAAAGTTATACAATATTTAAAAGATATTACCGTCATATATTGAAGGCTAGGAGGCAAAGTAATTCAAAAATATATTTTTTTAAAAATAAATTCTAAGACAAACAATAAAAACAAATCGCTGTCACTAACTAACATACTGCTTAATAGCATTCTTCGTTTAAACAAAGAAGTTTTTATCGTTTTCACTTAAAAGCACCAAAAATTCAAGTGTTGTGCATGCCATGCATAAGAGGAAAGTGCTCTCTTAAGGGCTGAAACCCTCTCGCGTCTAATTTGTGCCAAAAACCTCTTGCAAGTCTGTATTCTTTTTTGGGACTCTACCTTGAATGTTCTCTTAAGCTATTCGGTATAACGCGTTTATTTTAATTCGACTAGCGATTTACCGCCTCGCTTTGCTCGGGTTTTTCCCTAGATGCGTTTTAACAGTTAGTGTGAAATAGATAGACTTTATATTAATGATATATAGCATATAGCCTCAATAAACGGGGTATCTAATGCAAAAAGAATTTTTCAAATTGGATTTGTAGTTCCGGAGATTAACGCGTTCAAACAAACGAACTGCTTCTTTAAAATATTAAGTATAGATTTTTTTTAAATATTAAAGTATAATAATGTCAATGTAGAATTTATTCTGCTATTATAATATTCCACGCAGAACCTATATTTAATTTTATTGTAAGTGCTCTTGTATGTATTACGAATTGTGAGAATTTCAAACAAGAATATTTTTTAAAATTATATCTTTTGTCATTGAAAAAAATAATGTAGGTGACTTCTCAAAATTATTATCTAAATCCCTGAGTCCGTGATTAAGAAGGACACGGCTTTTCAACTGTAATCGCATAACAGCAACTCTTCTAATACAAAAGTCCTTAAATGTATGCAGCTAAGGTCGAAACTTGATGAAAAATCAACGTCACCTAAACCATATCTTATCTGCGTATGCGCTTGTCCCTGCTGTCTTTTAAAAGCATAATATTTGGGTACTTGCATTTAAAGATATAGGTACTTATAGAGATGGCGTTGAAAAAATCTCGAGGGTCGATATTTTGTAAATAGAAACCACATAAGAGATGGAATTAAGATAGAGTTTTTGTTTACACAAGATCATTTAATATTTATGTCCAAACAAATTTTTACCTTTATTATGAAGCCAAGATAACGATTTCTACTAAGATTATTTTCTATAGAATAAAAGATAATCTATGTTTTTTTAAATTAAATTTGTAATAACAAGTAAACATCTTAGAAAAAACACTTTAAATAGACCTATTTTAAATTTAGATGATTATATAATATATTAATTAAAATGGAAAATTGTACTTTTGTAAGAAATCGTCTTATTTTTATTTAAACCCATAACTCTCCAACTATCAAAAAAAACCTTTTATAATAAATATGACACTAAATATGAGATTTGGGAAACACTGATAAAAAGGGACGATTTTTTTAAATAACACTTCTTTATTTTTTGTTTAGTCTATAAAAATGTTATTTGTATATCGCTTAATCTTGCCATGTTCTCGTATTTTTTGTTTGAAGCAAAATAAAGGTAAACAAGGTAAACCCATCCGGTGCCTTTGTATAGACTGTAGTGGCGATTTGTCCCATACACAATTGTTTGGATAATTTTTGTTCATTATCTATTTTAGAATCTCACTGTCATGAATTTCAAGTTTAATGTTCCGGCACTTTTATGACTGCTTCTTGAATATACTCGTACTTATTTTGTATGTATTCTATACCTTATAAACGTAAGGGCCCAGACATTTCTTTGATTTCACAAAAGGAACCTACGTGACAGATAGAGTACCTACCTACATTCTTGTTTTCAAGTCTTTTTGTTCTTTCCGAAGACAGCTCTCGAGTTTTTAATAAATATTTTAGAAATCTTATGCTTTTGATAAAAATAACAACTAATAGTTTAGGTATAGGAAATGATTAATTTACTATAATTAAATATTTATTACGTCGTCTTCATCTGAGTAAAAATAAAAACCAAATAGGTATAGTTTATTTAAGTTTTATTTCATTCGTAGTATAAGTGTGCAAAAGTTGTCAACAAGATACATGCTATATGTATATGGAACTATCAAAACGAAGTTAAATACCCAATCCCATAGATGGCTTTCAAAGTGAGATTAGGTGTTTTTTAAGTAAATAGTTTCCAGCCAATCGAATCTGCGTTTAAATATGTAAAAATTTGTTACACAAATTTTATTTTTAATTTATTTTAATTATTTTTAAATATCTTACGATATCTTATTATTACATATTTTGTATTGCGATACCAAGACGTATTTAAAAAAAATACATATATGTAGTATGTTATCCCAGATCTATATTCTCAAGGCTACTAAAATTTTTAACTAGTATGGCTGGGCAGTAAAGGGTCAATCAATTTGTCCTTTAACCGTAGACAAACATTTTATAGCCGAACCCAAAACTAATGAAGGGAAACGAACAGTTATACTTAACAAGCTTTTTAATACCGATGCCGTGTACCACGTGTTGAATCGGAGGCGCCATAAATACAAGTCTGCGCGAGCGCAGGTACGCCCGCCAAACGAGATCAATCCTTTTTTAAAAAACAAACAAACATCCTTCTGATTTAAAACCCTATCGCAATGGTTTATGGCTCAAATTCGATTGAAGATAAGGGATGATTATTTCCATAATTCACTTTGGGCTTTCTCGCTTCTGTAATAAAGCTCCTTTTACGGAATGACGCTCCCTAATACGAAATATTTGTGACAATTCAAATTGAATTTTATGCTAGAATAATAAGAGTGAATTTTGTATAATGATGGGAATACTTTTTTTCTGGCCATACCAGATTTTGTTTTATTTTTTCTTTTGTTGTATTTTACTTTTGTGACATGGACTGGCTACGGTGGGTGTTTTGCGGGGTCAGCGAGGATAATAACTGTAAATTACCGTCGTTCTGTTTATTAAAATTTGCTGGACGTGCTCTAATGGGAAAATTTTAGTACTTTCCTGACGGTTTATATCTGAATATTTTTGGCTAAGGATATTACGAAGATGCTTTAACGTGTATTGAAATTTGACGCTTCATTTGCTTGATCACTTTAAATTTTATAATTACGCTCTTAAAATTTTGTTATTATATTTATTATGTACCTTTATAAATAAATATGTGGAGACATTAATACACAGCACCATCTAGTTCCGTGGTAAGCTACGAGGTTTGTGTTATGAATACCAGATAGTTGATACACTACACATATATAATATAACTTTAACCCGCGTACGCTGGTACAGCAAGTAGGGTTTCTAAAAACTAAGCCAAACGGTCGATTTTTCGTGTCTTTAATAAAAGTTAAGTTTTTTCTTAATTAGAAACAACAACTCAATAACTAAATTTTACAGCTTACAAGATTTTTTATTCTACATTTTTTATTTTGAAAACAAAATTAAATTAACATAATATGTACCTCCTACTAATTAATTATTTTATTTGAGGCACGACATAACATGTTAAGATTTATTCCTAAACGTATGTCGAAAATCCAAATAAGTGTTTAACAAACACGACCAAACAAATGAAGTAAAGGCCAATCGCTCGACGCGGACTGCTAGAATCAAATACCAGCCAGATCTTCAATCAACGAGTGAACCGAGTCAGCACTATTAAATACCTAGGTGTGAAAAGGACAGGTAGCCGTCGATCAGCTCAGCCTTTGCAGTGCTAATGAGACGAGGGGTCTAATTACGTGTGAACACAAACGTATACCTATTCTGGTGTTATGAAACCGTTCTGCGATATCCACTCGTTACTCTAAGTTAAAATAAAGTTGACAGTTTTTACAATTTGTTAATAACAACTTATTATTATAAATTCTATAGCCTAATAGAGAGAAAGAGAGTTTATGTATATAGCCTAAGAGAAATTGTTATATTATTGAAGCGAAATCTGATGAAGTAAGTTAACGTTTAAAAATGTTAATTGAAATCATTTTTTAAACTAGCTTTAAACAATTGAAAAAACAACACTAAGCCACAATTTAGTGTTTGTCCATACATTCATGATTTCATTATTAAATCAGCTCGATAATATAAAATTATTGTATTACCGCCAAGATGAACTAAATGTAAGTAAAGCTTATGAAAGCTTGTTAGAAATAATACTTAATATTTGCTGTCTTCGATTATCACAAACCCAAATCTATTGAAACCGAATTAAAAATAAATATGGTGTAAAATATTTTTTCATTTTTATAAGTTTAAAAGAATCTGCAATATCTGCATAACATAGATGTTTTATACGAATAATTAATGTAGAATATCTGCTATTTATTATTTGCATTAACTAAAGTGCATTTATTGAGATTACCTATATAGTATGTACGTGCATTTAACCACCTCGTTACATTAATCTAATTTTGTTGTGTTTAACCCGCTCTCTTTAGCTCGCTAGCGTTATTTTCCAATTAAACGTAATTAATCTAAATAATTAATCGCACTAGAATATACTAATATTTACCTGGTGTTTATAAAAAATAAATATACATAAACGAACGATCAAAAGATGCAATACAAGGTCTAATTATGCAACAATATGTAACAACATACAGAGATAATATATAGAGAGATAAATTATTTTTCTGAATTGTGGCTTTTAAGTTAAAAATTTAAATATATTACCTGTTTGTGACAGCTCACCTCTTTTTAGTACTTAAAGGTGCCTTTTAGTATACAAATTCACTTATTTTAAACGTATGTATATATTTTTTTCTATTATTATATTTAAGAAATATTATTTTGCCCAATGCTAATAAACTAATAAACGGTAGTAATAATTCGAAACCACAAATTCGCCACATACATATGGCATGACGTCACTTCCACTATTTATCTTCTCAACGATTCGTGACCGAAAATCGAAAATAAAAAAAAGGCCGAAGGACCGTCCGTTCTCAGAAGTGGACTTGTTAGTATCACCATTTATTACACCACAGGCTACACTGGCTGAGCTCTCGCATTAAAGGCACGAAATTGAAAAGTCAATTATTCGTAAATGCAGGTAGTACAAACAAAATTCTATATATGTATGCAGAAGTTTAATCTTATTTTTAACATTTGACCGTAAAATTTCGAATGTTATGATCCTTAAATTATCATATTAGTAATTTGTTTCTAAAAATTTTACTGCACATACCGTGTTATTATTTGTATTTTTAATAGTTATATAAATTCATTTCTTTAATGAAGTCCACATGCTGAACTGCAATATAAACAATCTGTTTATTGTAAAATAATCTTTCAATTCATCTTTACCTTCATCAAATGACTTTTTTAATAATATCGTGGAAAACCATCGACGTAGTTTATTTTAATAAACTAGTAATTTTATTATACTTATTTAAACTAAGTTATAGAAAAAATCGGACAAGGGCACCGAGGCTTCCATATCACCATATTTTAATCATTTACACATACTCAATATTCATTTTCCGACGACAAAAATAAGCTGGTATTTCATAAAATTATTCAAAGATACTTTAAAAAAAACGGTTAAAATTGCGGCTGCTGAGTGTTGACTAACAAATCATGTAACATCAAATGTCATTTACTGCAAAAGCAACTTTTGTTAAAAGTCTTTTGGAAGCTCTACCATATTTCTTTTTAATTAACATTTTTAAAGTTACACTGGCAGACAGTTTAACGGCTGATGTGTATAACGTAGTAACAATTGATAATTTCTTTAAGAGCTATCCATTAATACAAATTTTTAGTTATGTGTATGTATTGCCCCCAATTTTTTTTTCTACATTGTAAATCTACTAAATTGCAGTTATATAGATCCAAGTCAAATCGCTGTGACATACGAACAAAACAAGACGAACACAGACACGCAGTACAGAGCAGGACGAGAGGGTTCCGTTTTGCTTTTTGACGATATATACAGATAAATAAAATTAAAGTATCTCTGTGTTATGTCAAAATAACAGCAATAAATAATTACTAAATACATAAAAATATATAGGTACAGTACTTTTTAGAAAAAAAAAATATTTTTAAAAATTTTATCTGTCTGTCTGCCTGTTCCTGCTAGTCTCCAAAACGGCTGGACCGAATTTGACGGGTCACTGGCAGATAGCTGATATTATAAGAATAGCTAATGTTATAAGAAGTAACTTAAGCAAGTAGAAAAATAATTAGGGTGCCGCAGCTCAAAAAAATTAAAACGTACCTAGTGACGCACCCGTGCGAAGCGAGGGTAAGTCACTAGTTAGAAGTAAATAAATTTTCAACCAACGTAATTCGTGTGATTATTCTTAAACAAAGTTGTTTCATGACCAACCAAAAAAAAAAAATTAACAGATGCAAAGTAGAATAGGAGAGAGTGTGTGTTTACGTTGTTATCTTAGAGAGACTGGCAGACATGTTTGGGATATAGCAACTTGAGAAGAGTTCTCTTAGTTTTACTTAAAAATTTTAGTTTAGAGAATAACTAAGTACCATTATTGTTACTTTACTCTGCATAGACAAAATCTAAAAATATCACTTGGTCTCTATAATTAAATACTCATACATATATGATTAAATAAACTTTATAATAATGAAATTTGTAGTCTCAAACAATTGTATCGATGGTACTTGGAATAACACAAAGAACATCGCGTGATACCATAACGTTAAAAGTCAAAGAATCCAACCTAAAATTTGACCAGTTTTTAGCAAATGTATTTCAGTTATTGCAAGTGATTACAGATGTCGTTCGTTATTAGGAACATGTAATTAGGTACCTGGAATATATCGATATACCAATTAACATTGGGCACTTCTCTTTAAGTTGTAATGTACGGGTTAGTGATTTCTTTTTATCGATAAAGGCTGTTCGGAGAAATGGTCAAATCATGTCCGTCAATTATGTTACTTAGGATTGTTTTTGGATGGGTGGCCTTTGAATCTTAATTGTTCATATGTAGTAAACATTGTTGGCAAAAATATTTTTTGATTAAAAGTATGTAGGTAGGTATGTGTATATTTTAATTTAAACTAAAATGCTTCTTAGAATTTGATTTCTAGAAGCGTTGTGGCATACAATATTCAATATAATATTTCCGGTATATTTCTTCTTATCGGAATCGATTATTATTTAGCTTAAATATCGATATTTATCTTACTTTATTTTATGTTCTTGGTTTTTTACAGACGTGTCTGATAAAAATATAGATATTAGAATTCACTTTTTTTTCTTCAAAAATGAGTTTAGAGATGAAGAGATTTCCATTTTTTGATGATCTTTTACTTTCAATCGAATTTGACAATGCTTCTTTGCCAGTTCCAATATTGTGCAATGTTCACCAAACTAAAATAAACGTCTTTATATATGTACCTGCTTGTAATACTCATTATAACATAATCCATTTCTTTTTGATTTGGAGACCTCACGTCAAGGTATAAAGCCAGTCAGACCCTTGCCAATGCGCCACAGTAGTTCACGTTGCTATATCTAAATATGAGCGAAAAATGTAATTAATAAACGATGTCATGCTAACGTGATACTTTACATGACCTTCATGATAAGATTATCACTATATTAATAACAACGATTAATACTGTACATACAAATATTATAATACATACTAGCATTGCCCGCGGCTCCGCCCGCGATCAGATGACCAAAAACCAAAATTCTTAGGTGCAGTTTTTGTATTTTTTCTCAGAAATGAGATATTTTCCCGTGGTAAAAAGTATCCTATATGTTGACCCGGATAACCAGCTATTATCATACCAAATTTCATCAAAATCTGTCCAGTGGTTTTCTCGTGATGCGGTAACAGACCGACAGACAGACAGACATACAGACAAAAATTCTAAAAACTATACATTTGCCCTCTGTATCGATAATAATGTTTATTTCAATAAGATTTTCCAAAAAATATCTAATGTACAGATTCGGCTTAGTTACTATTTTATTATATGTATAAATGTCCAAAAATACCTAGTCATATGTATATCCTCATAAAGGTATGTGTAAAGTGAATTTCATCTTAACTTCTTAATTATTTATTTTAATTTTATTTTCACTTAGAAGAAATTGTAGTATCTATCTACACACGAGCAGGGCTACTTATGATAACTGGAGATTATACTTGTAAAAGGTGTGTTTTAACACAACAAATCACATGATAGGAAAGTAAAATATTTTTTTAAAAACTACATATTATAAAATAAAGTCCGCGTCAGTCTGTCTGTCTGAAAGCGATAAACTCAAAAAATATTGGACGGATTTTCATACGGTTTTCACCAATAGATGGAGTGATTCATGAGGAAGGTTTAGATGTTTAATTTATTAAGGTTTTGTGTAAATTGGCTGAAATATGACGATGATTGTTGAGGATGTCTGAAACAATCAAGCCGACTGGGAGCTTTATCGGCGTGCGCCGCGCAAACTAATAAAGTTATATGAAAATAATCTGTTATAGAATTATTCCTCTTAAAAAGATCTTCCTATTAAACTATAGCAACGTTATATGCACCCTAGCAAATAGAAGGTAAGTCACTAGCTGTTGATTATAAAATGACAATAAATAGGTAATTAAAAATTCCGCCTCTGAGATGATTTTTTATAGGTATAGATAAATATAGGTAGTCATAGTATAATATTAAAGAGTTTTACATATCTACATAAACTATTACAATTATTGTAATAAAATTGATTTATTCGGTAATATTTTCCTTGCTACAAAAGGATTTTTATCTAAAATCAAAATTTTTAGTTAGATCCACATGAGTATCTCCATATCTAATGTACTTCAATTTACCATGTAATATTTACCGTTACATATATTTTGGGTTAAAAACCAATATTCGCCACGTGTGTATGTAATACACTATACGTGTTCCGCGTTAAAGCTGATAAGCTATCAATATGATTTTTGATATATCGACATCCATCACTGCTGTCCGAGGATTTAGATAGGGATTTATCGAGATTAGCCCTTTGCTAGTGGTTTAGGGGTCAATGGGGAATGAAAAAGCCCTTTTTAGCGAACTTTATTTACAGCATTACTTGATTAATTTCAAATATTAGCATTGTCACTTTCTTCCAATTGCACATTATTTACAAGAAAATTTTTCATTTTATTAAAATATCGCGCTAATGTACGTGTCGATATTTAAACACTTACACTATGTTAATGTATAATAATTGTGGCCTGGAACTGTTTTTCGACTTATTTTCAACGCAGATCTTTATTTTAGGTAGTTTGTACAGTTTAGAAATTGTATTTTAAAAATTAAAAATGGCTTCCATCGATTTTCCATTCTTCGCCAAATTAGACGTGCAACTTATAACACTTTAATACATTCTTAGATTTACGCGAATATTTGACATTTTAAATAAGAACCAAGAATCAATATAATTTCGCGAAGTAATCCGAAAAGAACTTCCTTATTAAACTTTTTCTACACAGAAAACTCACTTATGTGGATGGGGACTGTACATATGTTCAATCCGAAAATTGAACTTGCGACACAGGGTTTGTTTAATAGAAACTCTACCATGCCATAGGCGAGTCTTTATTTGACTCTCCTAAACGTAGCAACTGTATTCCGAGTGAGTCATATATTTGCAAAGTCATTATATAATGACGACCATTAATTACAAGTTAAGGGGCACTTAACATTTTATCTTGTCATCTAAACGGTCAGTGAAAAGATCGACCTGTGTTGAGCTCGCACTCCACTAAGAGTTTGCAAGAGAATTAATTTAACTTGTTGTATTAAAATATACTTTACTAACGACTTATACTCGCTATTTATGAATGTAACTAGCGACTCATCCTATCTTCGCTCGGATTCGTTCCTAGGTGATTCTTTAAACTTACATAACTTTTGTTACTTAAGAACCGATTGAAATAAAACAAATAATAAATATTAAGTTAAGCTTGCCACAATACATTAGTGAAAACCGCTCGAAAACGCACAAACAGACAAATATTCTAAAAAGCATTGTTTTGGGTTTTATTGCGTTAATAAAGACCCCCAATAATGTACTAGTAGCGTCACCTTTTGGCAAATTTTATTACTTACAGTATGTTTTACGCCAGTGTAATAAATTTCATCTAAATCCGTCCAACAGTTTTAGCGTGAAGCGTGTTATAAAATTATTATTAATAATAGTAGTGCAGTTGTTAAAGTAAAGTCGATACTTATGTGTTTTATTTACAATACATTATAACAACATAACGGACAGAAAGTGACAAACAAACTAAATATGCCTATTCTAAGGAAACTTCGACTTGCCAATCGAACTTTATTACTAGATATTGCTGCAATATATATATATATATATATATATATATATATATATATATATATATATATATATATATATATACATATACATATATATATATATATATATATATATATATATATACATATACATATATATATATCATACTGTAACCATTGATCTAAGTATGGAAAACCACGCAATTGGTCTATATGTAATTCACCCTTAAACATTTTTGTTTTTATTAAAATTTATCCTTTAATTAAGGTTAGCTGGAGGTATCTTAAATTCTTTGTTGAATATTGAAATGTTTGCTACATTTCAAAACATAATATATTTTTTTTCATAATTTTCTTTATGTTATACAGCGATACAATATAATAAAATTCTGAGTCGAATTTGTACATTAAATATTTTTTTGGAAAATTTTATTGAAATAGTCATTATTACCGATACAGAGGCCGAAATCATAGTTTTAAGAATTTTTGTCTGTCTGTCTGGGAACGCATCACGAGAAAACCACTGGACAGATTTTGATGAAATTTGGAATGACGATAGCTGGTTATCCGTGTCAACATATAGGATACTGTTAACTGCGGGAAAATATCTAATCTCTGAGAAATCTATACTAAACGTTAAAACTTAAAACGTATAATATGTATATATAGTTTTACAATAATGTATAGAAGTCTGCCCGATTTGTTGACATTTATGATTACTGCTCCGCTCCATTGGATAGTAGCATGATGATTCTACTACCCAATACTATGTTATGAGTCTTCCTCAATAAACGGGCTATCTTATGTAGAAATATTTTTCAAATCGGATTAGTGCTTGTAGTTCCCGATATAGCGCGTCCGAACAAACAAACTCTGCCTCTTTATAATATTACTATAAACTACGCTATGCTGTGTGTGTGAACCTAATACCTCTATAAAATAAAGTAGGCAAAGGGTAGCTCAGTGACAATGCGGAAATAAGTGAAGAGAGTTCAAATCCCGGGTTTCACGTCTCAGATATTTTTATGTGCGAATTATTCTCATTATGATTACCACTTGCTTAACGACGAAAGAAAACATCGTGAACAAACCTGCGCATTTGAGAGACATATCAAGTTTTCGAAACATATGTGAAGTCTATCGCCTGATCTCTCTTGAAGCCCGTGCCCAGCAATGAGACATTATGAGACATTAATGAGACAAAAAGGGCTTAATATTAAGTCTTACCTAAGCGAAAAGCTAAATTCGTAAAATAAAGTCGTAATTTTTATTTCAATTAATTGTTCCACGGTTAATATCCAATCAGCACTTAAAATGATAGGTAAGCATCTGCGAGCCATACACGGTGCATACATCTGTAATCGAAAAAAATCTTAATTAAAATGCAAGTAGTTACAAAGTTATACAAATTAACAATATGAATATGTAAGCTTATGTAAAGACTACTAGTTAATGCACATTTTTCTTATAAAAACCACTGTTTCATGTTAAACACTATTTTATCGTTTCTTGCAGTTTTTAAATAGCTTTAATTAACAATTATACAGCATTTTTAGTTTTTTTTAGTCGTCATATTTCTATGAATTGAGATAAATAGGAAAGGTATTTGCATTATTAATGCATTGTCCACAATATATTACAGAAATATATTCTAAGTACTCCAATTTTTTCTTTCACTTCTTTATATGGGATATGCGCTATTATCTTTAAATATTATAATGTATACTTAGTAATGTAAAGTTTCATCATACTGAGCGTATTTAAAATTACAGGGTTTTGTTTGGAAAAAAGTTAACTGTCTTAGTTAATAAACATAGTTATTAGATAGTAAAACATATTATAAATTCTATAACAATAAAATTCGATTAACAAGTTATGATTAGGTATATGATATTGGTAACGGCAGATATGACGCTCTGATCTCGTATTATAACTTATTTAGCATATTTCAAATGTTTTATTTAACATTTTCATTATAAAATTTTTCGATTGTACACTTTAGGATGTTAACACATCCGCCACCTGCGGACGAATTGCAGAAGTATTTTTGACTCAATAGTTTTATAAATAAATGAATATGTCGGGTCCATGGTAAGTTACGAGGCTTGTATTATAGATACCAGATAGTTGGATACACTACGCATACTCGACACAGACTCGAACCCGCTGGCACAGCAAGTAGGGTCACTCCAAACTGAGCCAAACTTGTCGTCAAAATGATGATGAAAACTATTTCTGGCTAAGTGTATTTTATTTTGAATTCTCAAAAGCGCTTTTGATTACTCTTTTCTATTGAAAGTTAACTGAAGTAAGTGATATATTTTTTGCCAATCTTGCATTTTAATGTTTTCTTTTTACTATAAGACGCATGGGCGTGTTATAGTAAAAAAAACTAGCCTTACCACAATTTACTAAATAAATTACTTATCATTCATTACATACCACTTACAATGGCTACTCAATAGGCCGTTAAGCTAAATGGTGATCTAAAAACCTATCGTACCCTTGTCTAGGGGTAAACACGTCCGAGTGGGGTAAACTGATTCCCTCTATCCAATTACTGCCCTATAGAAGATATTGGGGCACTATTGTAGTAACGCACGATTTTGATCGAACATGAGATACAAAATTTTTGGTCAAAAACTTTAGTATAAATATATTTCATGTTTGAAATATTAATAGCTGTATTCATTTGATAGTAATATTTAATTGCAATTCCTTAAAAAGTTGAAATATGATTATTATTATTGATTCAGAAATGTTAAAATTAGTTACGAAATCATTTAGTTAAACGAAACATCCTAGTTTACTAAACTACAATTTACCAAACAAATAAAGTTAAATACTACTGCTTTTATCGAACCAATTTAAATATAATTATCGCACGCTATAATAATAGCATCCCAACTATCACTAAGGTGTCGAGATTTCAACGCTTCATTGGGCCTTTAGCGAGAGGAAATTCGTTCCGAATTAATGATAGCGGAAACATCTCGATTTGTTATATTCTTTATTATCTTTAATATTGTTTGGGGAACCCTGGAGTGGAATTAATCGCTATTTTTCTGGTATTCTATTTTTTACTGAATGATTTTTATTATTATATGTACTATATCATAAATGAGATATGAGACTGAGGATGTTAAATGTGTGATTTAGTTAGTAGTTTAATCAGGTATATGTATATGTATTTACAATGTTCTTAGCCTTAAAGCGGTTTAAAACTGCGATTGCTTATAAGCTTTTACCAATGTAAAAAAGTAAATTATTTGTTTTTAAATTAAAACGTACCGTACCTATATGATCAAATGGAAGATAGGAGAGTACGAGTATATTATGCGTCTGATTACTCTCGAGTGGAGATGCGAGATCTGCGAGTAAAAGGTACCTATTCAAAAATAAAATGTATACAGATTGATAAATCACCTATATAACGGAGTTACGTGAATATAAAATGTGGCTTCGATCCTCGCATTATATTAGACGAGTTCATGCCTGCGACTTCGCTCAAAAGATAGTGGAAATAAATCTTTATCCAAGATATGTGTTTATTCCAAATTTTACTCAAATTTATAAGCATTTTAGCGTGAACAGTGGCTAAGCAGAAAAAACATTTTTGTAAAAAATTATCAATTTTAAACTTTTGTTTTTAATTTTAACTTTGGTATGTGTTCGATCTATTTAACAAAGCATGAAATAAGTAATCGCCATTAAAAAAGCTATCTCGATTTAGACAAAAAGCAAAGCGTTAAAAATACATATGCATAGACTAAGTATATCTGGTAGGTACCTACGATTATAGTTTACACTGTATAGATTATAGAATTTGTACTTATTGTTAAATGAATAAAATACCTAAAATTTCTAATATATCACTTTTTGTTTAAGGAGAAGTCCGGCGAGCCTTATTCCGGTAAACTATCGGTGAAGTCGGATCTAAGTCCTGTATTTGGTAAGTACTAAAAATAACTAAAAGATAAAATATACAAAAATGATTTTATTTTGTTAACACTGGACTAAAGTTAATAAATTACCATTTCAATTGTCGAAACGTAAACTGGTTCCTTATCCCGCGCAGGCGCAGGTAACATCTTTTCGGAATTAAAAGGCTCGTGCATATCAGTATAAAAGTTAGATATTGCACAGATGTTGTTAAGTAAATCTTTTAAAAACATTAGCTCTATTTACAATTCAACTTCGTCAATTCATTTGAATAAATTAACTTTAAATATGCATGAATGTTTTTTAATAAAAAAATCTTTACTTTGAAATGGTCACAAAAACTAACATGCATAAGGTATGTCCGTATTGTTGTAAATTAGACTACCAATTGCGAGAATCTGCGATAAGACTGAGAATAAAAATAATAAATTTAAACCAGTTTGAGGCAATGCCCTTGTTTAATTCAAGTTTGTAACTGAATGAAATGTGAAGAAACTGGCATACTCACAATTATATACCATTAGTTATGAATAGAACGTCCACATTGTTTTACTTCTTTAAATATAACTATACTAGCGGCTCACCCTCGCCTCGCTCGGGTTCGCCTCTAGGAAAACAAAAACAAATCTATCCCACGGTAACTGTATATTTTTCCGGGATAAAAAGTAGCTTATATGTTATTCCAGAGCATAATCTATCTCTGTGCCAAATTTATCCAGATCCGTTCAGGTGGTCTGGCGTGAAAAAGTAACAAACATCCATACATACTCAGAAATTTTCACATTAAGAATATTTATACAGATGTGTTGCAAAATTGAAATGGGCACTAAAAATAAAAATCGATCGACTTGCTTTATTCCATAGAAATTATGGTCTTAGAGAGTGATTTAGGTTAGTTTTTAGTACGTACTACTATGCAAGAGTGTGTCTATGTAGATCAAGAAGTTCTACTAGTTTCGTAAGTTAGACTAAGTAGGAAGTAGGGGTTATTCATAGCATTATATACTCGAAAAATACACGTTTGAATAGATTATATTAAAAGTGAAATTAAAAGTACTAAATAAGAGTTATTATTTATTTGTAATTTCATAATACAAATTGATATAATTAACTTACAATGACAACTGGAAAACATCATGGTATTTTAGTTGATAAAAATATTTGGGTCATAAGAACGGGAATGGATAGATAAAAATGATCAATTCTCTAGTGCATGTTTGTAATTGTTCTAAATTAGATTTGTACACATTTTAAATTCATGTTTTTTCTACAATTCACTTTGTTTCTATTCTGTTCTGTATGTATTATTGTAATGGCTTACCAAGAAAGAAACAAATGGATGTAAAATTTAAATGTGCAGGTGATTTTGAAAGAAAGGGCTGTTAAATTTTTAATATTAGGTCACCCTTCAAAAAAAAAATAATAAGGCACAATTAAATTGTAAATTATCATTTAAATGCTCATTCATCACGACAAAAATAATGCCATATAATTTTGTGAAATCACTAACAAGATTCAACGTGATTTCGATACAAATTCGACTTTCTAATATGTCTTCGAGTGATTGAGCACAAAGGATAAAAAAGCTTCCCTTCGCTGACATTTTTGTAAATCCTTCTCTTTTTATGGACATTTTGATAATGATTATTTTGTCACTATGAATCAATTGATTAACGCAGTGGTAATGTGCTTATTTATTAAAGAGATTGTATGTTTGGTTCTCATTTTGCGCATATATTCGATATAGAGTTGTAAAATATGAAGGAGAACATCGAAAGTAGACATTTACATGAAAAGTATATAATAAGCATAATAAAGTTATTTAAGGTTTATTACACCTTAAATAAAGCAGGTGGATATGAAGATTTTATGAAAAAAAAGTATCAAACCAACTCTGTTTAGTCGTTAAATAAGTGTCTTCATTATACTACATTGTAGATTATCTCCAATATTAATATTGTTTTTATGGAGCGTTTGTTTTTTTTTTATAAATTTTATTTTAACAATGTAATTAAACATGGTGTTTGATATTAAATTTCCTTGACTATATGAGGAAAAAATAATTTAAGTGCTTTCACTTTAAGCTTAAATCCAAAAGGATAAAAAGTTAGATGAATCATCAATAGTAAACCGAATGTAAAATTGTTTTCAATAGATTCGAAGGTGGGAATTATCGTCCCGGTAATGCGGCCCATGGAGACCATTATGTGAGAATTATGTGTATTTTATCGCCAGCTTATAATCATCTGTCACTATCGTTACAATATTTTCGTATAATTTCATCTGACTCCACCTCTAGCTAGTGCTCGTCGATATTGATTTGAAAATTATCGATTTTAAATGTAACATTTTTTTTAATGTTTGTTTGTCTTAATTTCAATAAGGCGTAATAACGGATTATTGCTATAGTTTGTAGACCTTTGACGTGTGTGTATGTTTGTGACTCTTTCACGCTGATACCACCGAACGGATTTAAATGATAGTTATTACACAGACAGACACGAAGTAATAATTATATTTACGCAATCGTAAAACTATCATGTTATTTTGCAAATATTACATTATACATAAATATAAATCATAAAAATTTATAATTGAATAATAAAAACAGGTCTGTAATAAAACATAACTTTTATGTAATGTTATATCTGATACTTTTTATTAGAAGTCCATCTGTATCAAACATTTCTATCGATAGTCCTCCATCACTAGCGCGCCCGTACGCCTCGTTATTTGTTGTTATTAGTGTCGTTTTTTGTTATTTTACCACGGGATGTTTTCGAGGAACCGGTTCTCTAATCTGATCAGATCGCCACGACTCTGGGCGAAGAAAAAAAAGTATAAACCAAGTGATGTACAAAGAGTATTGGGAAGTATTTTATGGGAACCAAGAAGCTCCGGCCGTTAACAAGTTTTAAACTTTGGTAGGTATTGATCAATATACATAAATAATGATTAGTTTGTACGCTTGCCAGCGATAGATAAAGATAGTAATACAAATGCCAATATTTTATTGTATTTTATGTACAGCACTTATATAACATAGATCATAAACTATATCATTTAATTATATTAAAGTAGCTTCGCTCGACGTAGTATCTAGTATAGTAGTTCGCGTAGTGATAAAAAGATGTTATTTTTTTTGTAAAAAACAACGTATTTTTTTCTGTAAAAAATGTTTTCTCTGAAAAGACACCTGCCTATATAGAGAAATATGTAGTAAAAATTTTGTAAAACCAATCCCAATCGTTACAACCGTTTCTGAGACACAGGAAATTTTATACATATAAGTACAATATACAAGAATTGCGCATTTAATATTATAAGATAAAGGTTTCATTATTTCCCAGAAGTTAGCTCTAGTACCTATTGTACAAGAATTTTTTTAAAAACTTTGATAATCACGCTCTATGGATACATATTAAACAATTTACTTTTTGCTTTTAACATCAATGATATATAATCAATTAAAGTTGCAGTGCACACAAATAAAAAATAGTCTAAATATTTCATAGGGACAAAAAACTTAGACATACCTATTAAATATCAAGAAGCACGATCGATCAAAATCCATCCATAGGTCGATAAATAAATGATCTGTGAAGCCCATAACGAGTCTATAAACACGTTTTACTTGAGGAAACTCAAGAAAGAAATAAACCGCCAAGAAAGCAGTAATTATACTAAAAACTTCGAATAAATATAGAATCCATTCATTCTCTCTTGAAAACTGTAGTTGTGAATTATTTTTGAAGCTCGATTAATTTAATTTACACTTTACGTCTAAACGCCTTATTTATCACTCAGTATAATCTACTATGTTAATGTTCCGGATTACGAGTGTAGAACACATTTTTTTGTCAACTTTTGAATGGCAAGTTTGATGTCCACTATCTTATGTTATGAAAGGTTGTCAATCTATCAGATATATATTTTTATTTTCTTGCGATTTTAAACCTCAACTATTTTATCTAAATGCATGCGTTAAATCTAACCTACAGAATGACAATATAAATATAAGTATTTGACTAAACTTGATGGACTATCACTAATGCTTGTTATGTTAGGCTTCACACTTGTCCAAAGAAGAAGCAACATTAGTTTTCTTCAGACGCGTATCCGATCCATAATTCCAAGTTCGAGCACAATCGTTAAAATGAGCCACGTTATTCATCCCACTCTGCCAATCCTGCTTTGATACTTTCCTCTCGCGAAAATTTGCCATTCATTTCCAGTCCTGGCTACCTGTTGTTTTATGTCATTATATCGAAGTTCTAATTGGAACTTGATACGCGTTCACAATTAAGCGGCGTCGTTAGATTAACGAGCTTTTTACACTATCAACCAAGTGACACGACAGATAGATAAGCATATATTATATATTATTTCTTATTAATAGAAAGTAATTGGTGTAATCAACATTAAGTTGCATCGTTACGCTTATTCAAATTGAATTGTTTTTTGTTTCGCCATTTATGGTTCGCGTATTTAATGTCAGTCGTTCCTCAAAAGGAAGTTTTTTTGTACTGACATTTAGTATGTTTCAAATGCCGTCACCTGTTTTATTAAGAATTATCTTGTTTTTTTTTTTTAAGTAGAATTCTGGTAAAATATGCTAACCACATTTTTTGTTATAAATTGACATGTGACAAGTATCAAGTTTCTAGAGAAATTTATGTACATACTCTATTTCGGTCGCTTACTTTAATTGCTAAACTAAGCTATCTTTGACTAACGAGTAATGATAATCTACTGACTGTTTTTATTGCTATTATCTTCTTTCTTGCAATATAATCTTACGTACAATCATACGAATATATAGAATATATAGATATATTCCCATGATTATGATTTTATTATATGAGTCTAGTTAGTAGATATATAAAACTAATCTGCAGCTCTCAGCTACAGACTAATAGGTTTACCGCAAAGCTGTCCGCTGCCCATATAAACATCAATCATTATTGTCCACAAGAAATAGTCTTTTTATCTAAACTAAGGCATGATTATAGCAGCGCAATTGTATAGTAAACCACTGTTGGATTACTATGGGAGACTTCATGCCTGTCACATTTCTTACACGTATGATGAGAATCATGCTAGTTGTAAATGTTGACTTACTACATCATTTTTTCAATGAATATGTAATTAGGGTTTAACAAATAATATATACCTAACTAGCGGATCCGACAGACGTTGTCCTGTCTACACGTCTTTAATTTGAAAATTTCAAACTTTTTGGACAAAATTGTGAATTTAAACCATTCCCAGATCCCCTTGAACACACACAAAAAATTTCATCAAAATCGGTCCAGTCGTTTGAGAGAAGTTCAGTGACATACACACTCACAGAAGAATTATATATATAAAGATATGGTATAATACTTTGTTTTTATATGATTAGCTTAGAACAAATAAGTATTTTAAGTTCATTTTACACAGAAAATTATGGAAACCAAAACTTAAATTAAATTACATTTATTACATCACAAATATAAATATGTATGTAATGTTTTGTAAATAATCGATAAGCGCTGGAATAAAAATAGGTAGTAAATTTTTGAAGTGATTTTAAAATCACTAGGGATTTAAGTTTACAACATCGATAAGACAGATAGAAGACATCAAAACCATGTGACTCGATAAGTTTCAATGGCTAGGATTATTTATCTAAGCAAAACAGAGTAGGTGGACCTCGCCTAAACAAACACTTGGCCGCAATCTGACGTGACCGCAGAATTATGGAATCATACAATGTCCGGTCCGGAATTGGATTGGCCCTCCCAGGTAGCGTTGGTTTTTTATCTCACGTAATATAATACGCTAACCATTATATATTAAATGTTAATATTGTAATATAAATAACTTTGTGTGTGACACTAATAATATAAAAGCGAAAGTTGGTGTATATTTGTTTGTCACTGTTTCACGCTGTAACGACTGTACAGATTTAAGTGAAATTTGGAATAGAAAAATAACTTATAATTCTAAATGAACACATAGGTTTTTTTAACACTTTTTGTCGACGTACCTACAACAACGCATGCTAGCACTACGTAACTCATATAATCATTGACTAACTCCTACATTGGATTCAATTAATTGTAAGATATTTTTCTATTCGTAGTTAGATACCGCTCAGGAGTATTGTTCTACAGTAATTAGGCCAAGACTTTGGCTGAATGTTCTTAATGAATGCCTCAGATAATATTACACGTGTCTATTTATCCGCTCTATCAAAAAGAACCCGTATGATATTACTAATCCTATGTTAGTTTTAACGTTTTTAAAGGTGAATCACACTAAGCATTCAATTTTATGAGAGATTGCGATTGTCCTTAATTTTTCTAAACAAAAAAATTGTTTTGTTTTTATTTTATTTGAAAGAATGTACCTACCTTTTCTTTGTCTTCTTTAGATAATATTTTTACACTGTCAACCTGCTATGGCTTCGTTTGGATAATTTTACATATAAAGCTTTTATCTCCTTAGATTTTTTTAAAAAAGTAAAAATAATCAGGAGTTAAAACTAAGCAGAGAGACCAGACAGACATTGTAATATGTATTATACCCGTACTTTTACCCTTTCTAATTTTTTTGAATTGTATTGATAAATAACCATGTCAAATACCATTTTAATCATAGAAAATTTAATTATTATAAAGATTTGGAGTTAAATTGGAAGATGTTTAATATTCATATGTTCAGATTTATACGGAACTCTCAACGTGGGAGTTCCACTCGCATTGATCGGTTTCGTGAATTCATTATTACTGAATCGTAATAAATTGTATTTTTAGTGGACTATAATACTGAATTTATGGCTTATTTAATTTATGTTATCGTTTACATTATATGTCAAGTCCTACTGTGACTCGATACCTACATATATGTATGTTGGTTGATCTTATATAAACTCCTAAATCGATAAAGCCAATTTTAGTAGTACATTTAGTTATAAAATCAATAACTATAAGATTGAGAGACGAATGGAAATTATATTATTCACATTTATCATCACAAATTCTTATTTTTTTATTTATAGCTACATTAGGATTATTAAGCTTCATTTATAGTTGCTTGAAAGTGACAGCTGTTTTTTTTTATTATTATAAGTAGGTATTATGTACATTAGGAAAAATAATTAAATACTATTTTTTATTAAAGTTAATTCAAACGATTTGTACTACACACAATTTATGATTTCATTCTTATCGTCAATAACTATTAAAAAGTTATTTGAAGCCATCAGTAGCATCGGTGTAAGTTCACGTGTGTACATATGTCGTTACCTCACATTACACGTCTGGTCAATATTTGCTTAGGCAGGACCCGACGTGGTGATTCCGAGAACGTATATAGTTATGGCTCTGAAAATTATTTTAGGGTTTCTGAACTATGTCGAAATTTTGTTAAGACTGTCATGTTGGTGATTTCATTTTAATTAATTGAGCTTCTTATTTTGGTTATATAATTTACTATAATATTTTTAAATTTGTTTTAACACGTAACAAAAATAATTAAATATATGGTCTGAATATGATTTAAAGATAAACATTTTATCACATCATCTGTGTTCTTTAATGGGTATAATATTAGTATCGTAACAAAAAACGTTCAAACTAGTTAATAATTTATATAATAATATAATTATTATAACTTTTTTCGACAACATGCATTGTTTATTTTCTCATTCGTATACAATTCGATTATATCTTATTATAACGCATTCACTAAACAACATAAAACAGTAAAGCTACATAATTAAATTAATTCTACTCCAAATGATTACATTTCATTTAAAATTATGTTGACGTTTATATATCTAAAACCGACCTTATTGGACTCGCGCTTGAACTTTCTAACGGTTAGTTAAAAGTACTGAAAAAATCAACTCAGAATTTTCAAAATTAATCAATGCAAATATATAAGCAAACAAAAATATTATTTACAAATATATTTAAATAACGTTAATATGATACTAGCGATTTACCGTAGCTTCGTGCGGATCCGTAGATGATTGTTACACTTTCACGCCAGAACGGCTGAACGGATCTGGATGAAATTTGGCGCAGAGAGAGATTATTATAGTCTGGAGTAGCAAATAGGTTACTTTTTATCCCGGAAAAATTTACGGTTCCCGTGAGATAGATTTATTTTTGTTTAGGGACGAACCCGAGGCGAACCGAGTGTGAGTCACTAGTTTTCTTATAGTTCCATAATAAAAACACATAAAAATGGCTAATTTTCCTGGAAGTATTATGCCTTATAATAATTACTTAGAATACGATTTGTTGTCAATTAACATATCATGTGATCTTATCAAGTGAAATATCTACAGTTTTAGGTGAAATAAAAATGTCATAAATATTTTTAATTTTAATCACAGCTGATGTAATATGTACATACATCCAAAGTTTGTCGATAATTTACTACTAAATATAAATGTTTTTTGCTTTTATTGCAATACTAATTTTTGACCCAGGCTTCCCTTGAATGGTGAGGGGGACATACGTATTCTGGCCTATGCCCGTCCCCATGGTGCTTGCTTTTATTTATTTGCCAAACATCATCTAAGTCTATTTAGCGGTTTAAGCGTGAAAAATTAACAAACAAACAGACAGAGTTACTACTCCATATATATAATATTAGTATGGTTTACTTTTTGCAAAATAGGACAGTTCGAATTTTACTAAGCCCTCTCACAATTTCTAATGCATATTAGAAACTAAAGTATATATTTTTTAGAAAATTCATTATCTATCTTATTTCTTTACAATATAAATGTTAAATCCATTAGGCGTCGTATTATTACAGTCTATAGCACTCATCAAAATAATTCCACGCTTACAAAACAAATTACCGACAAATTGAAAGGGCTTGAGGATTGTAACTGGTGTTTCTGCTCAATTAAAATAAAAGTATTATGATATTACAACTTAGGTGCTGTCTTTCTATGCTTACCGACTTCGACTATATCAATAATAGATTTGGACAAAAAAACTTAGCTAAAATGCTTTAAGCCATACAGATTATTAATACGACATAAGTTAAATGTTATAGAAATATATTTCATACTTTAAAATGGTATAAAGCAAATAGTACGAATGTAGTTTAACTCTACAAACAAGATTTTTAGATGTTTTGTTTAAAAAATAATGAAATAATATATAAAGATTATTCCTAAATGTTAAAAAATAAAAGTATTATTGAGACGAAGATTTTTTGGAATGATTTTGTTAAATTAATTTATAAGTGAGATGATTAAAAATATATTTAAAAAGATCTGTTTGTTTACACTTGATGTTTACATATTACTGCATTTAACAGCTGTTATAATATTTTACGACTATCGGTAATCGTTTACGTGAGCTAATTCGTCAATTACAAAGTCGCTACGACTTAATTTTGTTATCCTGCGTTCTGATAGCTTACATGTAATTTATATGTAACCATACATATATAAAAGAATTTCACCGTTAAGTTAAATACTTCACTTCCTTATTTCGATTATTCGTTAGAATACCTCGTAATATTTTATAAAATATTTAGTTACTATTACTCATACTTATTCCGATATAAGTATTATATAATATGTTATAATTACCACCTGCGGCAAACTCATTTCCTGTGCGCCATAAAAACGTAAATTTGACATTTACGCCACTATTATAGTTTTAGGACTATTAGTAATCAATGATAATTAAAGTTGATGTATGAAAGAGTAAATGTCAAACAAAATTAGACATATTTTTTGTAAACGGTCGGATTAAAAGCTACGATAGCTTCACGGTCGGCATGCGGTCACTTAAATTGCTTAATTTACGTATTAAATTTAGTTAAATATGTATTTTTAAACTGCGATTTAAAGTATTCGTTCGTTTATTTTAATTTTAAATTAAGGATATCACATAAGTAATGTTTAATTATCTATAGGTATATACGTTTAAAGCGGAAATCAAAGTTTTAAATGTCATTAAGAAATTATAATAATTATTAACAATAATTTTAGCATTAAAAATCATTACCCACCATAGTATAATTTTGTGTAAATAATAACTAATTACACAGATTAATTCGTCTCAAGATTCTCGTATTGAACGCTCATTTACCTTACTTGTACTAATTTACTTTAGTCTTTAACGGAAACAACGATAGTACGGATAAAATAGACAAATTATTACAGGGTTATATTTAGCTAGGTTATAATTTAGTTAAAGAAAAACTGCCTAGTGTTCGGATGAACAGGACTAAAACAAATAACAATTTAAAGAAGCAAAAATTGTATTTTAAATCGGTCAGTCGGTCACTTACCATGCAATGCATAAAGGCGACAAAAGACACTCAGTCACTCTACAGGAACTATTCTACACCCTATTCTTTTCCAAACCTCTTACATTTTACGGCCAGCATCCGCCTGCAGACACAGTAGCGCACAATTATACGTGGAAATTACTCACGCAATTTACCGTCTGCGGTGTAGTGTTTTAGATTTGTTATACGTTTAACTATATTTTGATCTTTGTTTATAACGTACATATATTTTTATTTTACTAATGGACCAGACAGAGTTTTTTTGAACCAATCTAAATTAAATTCGTTTGTGACTTTAAAGCCATACAAAAATCATCATCAGTTAAAATCCTATAGAAAAAGCACTTTCTGTTTTTCCCGAATTTTCCAGTTTTTTTGGGCAACTTTTCCACCTTTATTTTTCTAAAAACTATTCGGACTATTATAAACATATCAAATGATGCGCTTACCATCGAGCAACTTATTTTATTAGCACGTAGCACGAGCAAAAACTTGTTAATTTATTAACAAACTTGTATTTTTTTTTGCAAATATTGCTAACAAAGAAGACTCGATTTTAATAAAGGCAAATTATGGTATAAATTCTAGTTAAGCTATCTTGAACAAAGCACATTAAGAAATTGCCCAAAAAAATGTTTCCATTACATTTAACACCAATTACATTTGAATTGCGTTAATAATAGTGCTTTTTTTCAGGTAAATTTGAGCCGCATCCCGCAGCAGGCTTCAACATGGGCTATCTCATGGCGCCATACCCCTACCCCAATGGTGGTGCACATCCACTGCCCGTCCCTATGGTCAGTAACGCATTAATTTACTTATTAGTTATTAGTTAAGTGCGATCTGAAGTTATCTATACTATATTATAAATTTCTTGAATCTGTCAGGCAGATTTGAAAAAATCTTGTAGAGTTTTGTAACTTATTTATTGAGAAAACAGGTTGAGTCTTAGGAGAAAAGCAATTATCTATGTACATTGTACTTGTTCTTAAATAAACACGAGCGAAGCCGCAGGCAAAAGCTAGTTATTTTATAACATGAAGTATAGCATTAATAAAAAATGTAAATTATCTGAACGTTATAATTCAATTAGTACAGTATCGATTGATGGATATATTTTTTTTTAACTGAGAATAAAAAAATGAGAATAAAGAAAAGAAAAATATTTCAATTTGAACAATAAATTAAATAATAGTCAATGTTTAATTTTACCTTTGTACGTGCACACTTTAAATTTTAAAATACATATCTTAATTATAAACTAAGCGGTTATACGACTACATGTGGCGAGGTAATACGTGACAGTGCTCCTTTATCTGGTTAGTGGTTGGCTCTGCGTACGACGTCAGAATTTGCAAGTTCATGGCATTATATAGTATATACCTATTGACAATATAATTATTGGTTTTTCCACTATCCATACAAAAGAAAATATACCTCGCAAAGAGATGGATGGATGGAAGGGATAGTAAAGTAAAATTATTTTGTCACATATATATTAACAAGCTTATGCCCGCGGCTTCACTCGCGTGGAAGGTACATCGATAAAAAAATAGTGTATTTATTAATCTAATTCCGTCTGACGAATTTTACATAAATCCGTAAATCGTTGAAGATTAAATAAATGCACAAACACATTTATAATATTGCATAATTATAATAGGTACATAATACTTAAATATTAATTTTTAATAAGTATAATCGATTGACCAGAAAAAGGATAATCTTATGACACAAAGATTATATTATGTATACAAGGAATTATAGATAGCTGACTAGATAAGCTGATAAATATTCATATTTGTTTCCTTTCACTCATAGTTGTTCATATTTATATTTGTTTCGTACAATGTACACTTCAAAGTTTCTTTTCGAAACGAATGTTTCATTTGTTTCTGTACAAAAAAAACCGAATAAGTATATCAATAATCCATACACTTTAAAACTTATTCCGAGGGAATATGATTTGAGTAGTCTAGAAATTGTTAAGCTTACCTATACTTGGCGATTGAAAGGTCAATAGTCATAAAATAAATCTTAAAAATTTTACGCCCCTATCAATTCTTAACTTTTTTTTATTTTAGTTTCAAAATAACTTTATTAGCCTTTTTTATGTTGTATACAATCAGCATTTATATCTAAAGATATATTAAAAGCAAAATATATGATGTTAAATAACAATAGAAAATCTCCTGTCGCTTATAATTAATCTTATCATTGTTATCAATATCGACTCATGTCATATCTATAAATTAATGTGTATTAACAATGTAAACTAATGCTGTTTTCACACTTTAGCATTTTTTTAACAAATGAAAGTGATTATCTATACATACAGATAAATAAAAATGAAACGTCTGTTTGTAATGTCAAAATAACAGCTTTTTACTAAATGCATATGGATGTATACACGGTACATGCACCAAAACAATATTTTATATAATTTTTGTCTGTCTATCTGCCTGTCTCTCTGTTTGTTCCGGCTAATCTCTGAAATGGCTGGACCAATTTTGACGGGACTTTCACTGGTAGGTAGCTGATGTAATAAGGAGTAACTTAGGCTTAGTAAAAGATTAAAACCAATGTTTAATAATATCCGATTCAGATAGGAAAGTTGTATACATACCCTAGGGACGAGCCCGAGCGAAGCGAGAGTGAGACGCTAGTAAGTAAATAAATTTACAAATATATAATAAACTTCTAAAAATTTAGTTACTATTTATTCAGAATGTTTAAATTATTCAAGTAATATAAAAGATTACAATAATAATTATACGTAATGTTTTTCAATTATTGCTTAAAAAAAAATTTCCACACTAATTCATGTTAATGTTTAAAAAATACCTACAATATGAGCGAAGCCTAATCTAAGATTTGTTAAACGTATAAATCCACTTATCTTTCTCTATCTTGTCAGCATGAGAACTTATTTCATACAGACATTATGTTAACCTAACTGTATTTATGTTTACGTACTCCATTTTTCCTGACTTATAGGTGTTGAATCTCAACCTTGCTAAGATAAATTGTATTGCTATAAGTTTTTTATCATTATTGCAAATCGGATGTACGAATCAATTTGTATTTCAAACGCTCGACGTTTCTACATATACCTAATCGAAATTAGAATATATGAAAAGACCAATATAGTACACTAGCGACTCACACTCGCTCCGCGCGGGTTCGTCCCTACTTACTTTTTAACGTTTAGTATAGGTTTCTCGAAGATGAAATATTTTCCCGCAGTAAAGTATGTTGATGTACCTATATGTTGACCCGGATAACCAGCTATCATCATACCAACTTTAATCCAAATCTGTCCTGTGGTTTTCTCGTGATGCGGTCACAGACAGACAGTCAGACAGACAAGAATTCTAAAAACTATATATTTGGATAATAACAACTATTTCAAAGATTTTCCAAAAAATATTTAATGTACAGTTTGGTTTAGTTAGAATTTTATTATATGTACGTATAGATAATATTTATTGTTATTAATGTAAACTTTAAATTAAGCATCGTTAAAGTTCATTTAAAATTAAAAAAAAAACTTGTTTGTGTACTACTTTTGCGGATGACAAATATTTAGTACCGTTAAAGTATTACAAACATTAACAGGCAATGAATAGAAAGCCCTCTTATCTTAGAAATGTCCGTAAGCTATGGTGACCTTCCATTGAGGACCTTTTGTTTAAGAGCTAGATTATATATTATTGCGAAGATTTGAATGAAAGAAAATATGTATGCCGTAGGTTTTTATTATTTTCATCAAAATATTAAATCTTCAAAATTTCAATACATCGACTCCTGCTCGGGACATGCTTTAATATCTTATACCCATTCAAAGTATCATATAAAATTGACATTTTGCAACCCAGCAAATATTCTTGAAGTCACAAAATTTCTTCTACATATTGAGAGTAACTTATTGATATGAGGCTATTTTGCCTTGCGCATATCGTAAGAAATCTAATTTAAGATTAATATCAAATATAACATATGGAAATATAAAAATAAACTTTCAAATATTTACTTTCCAGTATACCAATACAAATCCCTCACGGACCACAGTAATTTAATCAAGATACTATTTTTATCAAATTATTCCTCGTAATAACTGCCACGTGTTCGGATTCGAACCCTAGACTCACCGGAAACGGTAACACAAACATTTTTATTTCTGTCTTCATTCCGCGATGCGCCATCACTGTTTTTATTTCCATCTTTACGTGTAATGTAATAAGTGAGTTCGTTACTGTACATTTAGGGTTGTCGAACGTTTGTTATTTTTTAAAACCACCCTTAGCATTATTCGCTATACATATAATATTAGTTTAGGTCAAGTTAAATAGAGAAAAAGAGGTTCTTTATTTATAAAGAAATAGTATCGGTTTGAAAGTTAACATACAAAATTTATTTTTCTTATTTCCCAATTTATTGCCACTGTCAAAAGTAGCCAATGTCTTATTTAACGAATAGCAAATAGTCTCTATTGCCATTATGCCAGATTTCATTAAAGATTTAGTGGTGATAATGTAAGGAACAGTTTCCAATCTATTTAATAAACATTATTTAAAAAATTAATACTGGACACATATAATTATATATTATTTAATATCGGCAAATATCGAAAATTATAAGGTAGATTTGATAAAAAATTGTTGTTTAATGATTTCTGATAATAATAATATTGTTTAATTTAACAAAATAAACAACAATATTAATAACTTAATTCTTAATAATATTGCGTTAAAATGCCCCTTTGGCAACCCTTGAACAAAAAAGTGCACACTGAAATATTTGGTGCGTCACTTTGTGAAACAATTTCAATAACGAGCGACGATGTCATGTAGAATGTGTTAATTAAATTCATATTGATTATTGCATTTTTGCTCCTCACGATGCTAAGTATGCTGTTTGTTTTATAATAACTAAAAAAATAACTAGTAGGTAATTTAGATTTAAAGGTACTCCTTACAGCTTTAGTTAAACCTATTTGCTTAAAGACTTTTGACTTCATAATAATTCAAACATAAAATCGATACCATCACGTCAATACTCGATACCTACGAATCTAAGAAAAACGATAACGAAAATATGAAAGTAAAACGCAACAGGTGGACATATTCTCGTCTCATTCTTTTCTACGTAAGGGAGCCACCCCCGTTACCGCCTCCATGGGGCGGGAAATGAAGAGGGGATGAATTTTCTTTTTACTTTTACGGCTTTTGTCTGGGTGAATGCGGACAGCAATTTCGGGGTCGCTTGCGTTCGAACCAAAATGGATTTTGAATTTGACCGTGTTACGTATTTGAATATTATATTACGATGATATTAATAATCAAATAATTTATCATTTACATTACAAACTATGTATAGTGCATAAAGATTTATTAATCTATACATATAATAAAATTCTAACTAAGTCAAATCTGTATATTAAATATTTTTTGGGAAATCTAATTGAAATATACATTATTATCGATACAGAGTCCGAATCTATAGTTTTTAGAATTTTTGTCTGTCTGTCTTTCTGTCTGTCTGTCTGTTACCGCATCACGAGAAAACCACTGGACAGATTTTGATGAAATTTGGTATGGTGATAGCTGGTTATCCGGGTCAACATATAGGCTACTTTTTACCGCGGGAAAATATCTCATTTCTGAGAAAAAATACAAAAACACAAAAACTGCATTGTAAGAGTATACTAATATGTAAAACCTAAGAATTAGGTTTTTGGTCATCTGAACGCGGGCTGAACCGCGGGCAATGCTAGTAAGAAATATTTTTTATATATATAAATACATACTTACAGCGATTTTTTCTCTGCCACACATAAGAAGATACACTATCAAATTATTTTTATTAAGTACCTAATCGCAAAATTTTATATAACGTTCGACTTTGATTCAAAAAAAGATTTTTATTTTATAAGGTTATAATTATTTTAGATAATATTTTTTTGTTCTGGCTACGATTAATCTAGACTTTTTGCATGTTATTTACCAACTCATTTATTTGGTGCACCTCAAGCTTCTGTGTAATATATAAATAGATCATAATTTCCACATAAATATTATCATGTCATTTGTAATTTTCCGTAAACCAATTGTGTTGACTTCGATAAGAAATTAATTATAGTGTATTAATTACCTACACATTGTTATTGTCCGCGCACTTATCATAGGCCCTTATTTATAATGGCTTATCACGTAACCTACACTAGGTGTTATATATTACCAATACTTGAAATAGATTTAATACTTTCTTAGATTTACGCAAATATTTTTTTTTAAATGTCAAAACATTTTAAATATAACTAGCTTTTCAAATTTAACAAAAATCAAAATAAATCCGAAATAAAACCGAAATTTGAAATAGATTTTTATTTATTTATTACCATATTCCGCTGAAGCTTTAATGATATATAATGTGGGTAGATCATCTAGAACTATAATAAAAACACTGAAAATGCAATTGCTATAAAAATAAAATATTTATTAAGATATCATAAGGAAACGGTGAAGGTTTCCTGCTTACATATTTATAGTACACAAAGGCGCCTCAATCGAGTCTTTTTATGTCTTTTGAGTATAAATGAATAATAAATAGATATAAATAATTCGTTATTAATAAAATTTATATTTACTACTTCATTATTTTTTCTCATTAAAATAAGTTTATAAAAAATATGAAAATATAAAAATACATAACTTTAACGGACATAGCGACATTAAATAGTCTATGTAACCCATGACCAGAGTTAGCCTAACCCCAATTATACCATAAGATATCACCCGCCGTATCGAAACCACGTAGTGTCGTGAGAGATCACCCCAAGATGAGATCAGAGTCGTGCCCCATAGAGATGTGTGGTGTTTTGATAAAAATAACTGCTTTGTTAATAATTCTTACAGTCTTATTTGCCTCTTTATTTTGAAGATCCTACTTAGAGTAACTAATTAAATATGGATATTTCTACATTATTTAAATATGATACAAAATCTGTAGAAAGCCAACTTAGCCGCTAATTGCCCAATTATATTGAACGGTTTGCAAGAAGATATTAATATAAAAGAAATACATATTTGTTAATAGCACGAACCCTACGCCTCGTTGCTATATTCAATTCCACTTTAGTCCATTAACTTCAGCCGTTCTTACAAAGAATATTAAATTGAAAAACTAAAATCGGCAAACCTATTCCTATTTCCACGAATATTCATTTGCATCCCCAACTTTCCTACCGGTTTAATCGACCAATACATTTCGAACTAATAAAATTATCCAGGTTATATCCAGACTATCGATTTCCCTCATCGCTGCGCACTTAAAAAGAACATTCAATTCCAGTCTCCAATTCGTCTCCGATACTGGGCATAATTCCGCCTGGGAAAATCATTACACACGCCCCGGTAATTCGGATTTCGAGAGGCCCTCGCCAACCCACCCTCCACGCTGCATCTCATTTTCAAATACCATACTAACGACTAAGCCGTGTTTCCTCTAACCTCGCCCGGTGCATCCTGGACGAATATCAACTCTATACCTCTGGCAATGGAGCCCAAATGCGGTCTTCAGATATATCGGGCCGCCACGCCAATCGTAACTTTCTGGCCTATATACTAAAGTTAGAATTTCTTTGAGCTTTCTTCGCAATCGAGCGACTGAATCCCAACTGTAACAACGAGGGTGGACTGGGGTGAGGCTGAATAATAGAGGGGAGGCATCCTCTCTTTATTTTTTCGTGAATTTTTTATTTAAGAAAGGGATAAGATTTTAATGTGGGCGCTCGCAGCCTTTATTACTCGCGATTGCGAGATACTCCATTGTTGGGAGTCTTGATGCGTATGGGGTTTCCGCTTAAAGTATTTTGTATGGGAGATATATCCCGGGACACCGGAGTTATGTCCGTAATGACGTTTTAGGAGATATCTTTTTATTCCGTTGCCGTTTTGTCGAGGGTGTGTAATCAAAGATATTTTTTCCGCTCCAGTGGAAAATTGTAGCTTCTTGGATTGCGAATTGTATTGTACGTTGGCGTGTTACTTTATTTTTAATAAAGTGTATGCAAATTATTTAAAAAGCCACAATTAAATCTTCTTTTTGTTTCTTATACAACTTTATTTTCTAACCTAAATCAACTTGCTGGTTTAAACAATTGTGGTTGAAATAGCATTGTTACATTTTTAATGTTGAAATTCTAATTCTTTACCGTAGCTAAGACTAATAAGGCCCACCGTCTTTGTTTGGTTTAATAAAGCGTTTTCTTCCATTGTTCTTAGCCCTCCCCGTAAATATATTGTGCTGGAGCGCGGACCTTTTTAATAAGTTTTTCTTCTGTATTGTTTAGCTCCTTGATGTTTACCGCTATAATTCAAATTGTGGTTCTGTTTTAAATACCTACTAACCGTAGAATGATAATTACATGACTTAAGTTTCCTAGAAAAATGATGAGGACTATGAAGTCTTCTTAATCATCGTTTGCTTTAACTAGCATCATTTGATCAATATAATTATAAATTGCTTATATTTTCCTAAGGCAAATATCAAATTGTCCGAACTATCAATTATAATAGTAGGTACCTACCTACAATCTACATCTTAAAAAGCCGTATCCTTTTTGTCTTATAATTTGCTTCACGTCTGCGGCACACCACTAATCCTACCTTTCAACGACTAATAAGTATTCCGCCTACCAAAAACACCGGAAGCTAGGCCACATTCCCCGTCTTTGCCTGTCCTTGAACCTTTATTATAACAATAGCGTGAATGTGTGGCACGAGTTAAAAGAAACAGAGTTTATGTGGATATTTACAAAGTCTAATATCGTTGTAAATTTCGATTATAATATTTTTCTTTTCTTATATTTTAACGACTTTTTGAAAGGTACTTTTTCAAACAAAAATTCAAATAATAATTTCATTTTTATTTATTAACAAGCGTCTTGTGTTTTTAAGGCTCTTAGTATATTTGTTATACCTAATACACACATAAAATAATGTACCGAGAAAAGATCCTAGTTCAGTCTCCGATTTATTTCTTTACAAAAAATGTTCCATTATAAGTTAAAAAAGTCAATCTATGAAATAAGCCTTCTCATTTGCAATAATAGTAATGAATAGAATCAATATTCTAATATTTTATCAAAATTTAAACCACTCTTTGAAGAGTATTCATTGCAAAGTCACAATTGTCGTTTTGTTTTCTGACTTAAGACAACCTTACATTGAGTCACCAAATCGGAAGTATTTTAATAATTAATTTACTTTGTCGGCTTTTTTGGGTCCTTTGCGCGTGCCGCTCGAATGTGTATCGTAATGATATAATAATTGTTTATTGCATCTTTATTTCATTTGATTTTGGACACGTCGTATGCCCATTATAACGAAGTTTCTAGTTTTTCTAAATAAACTGCATAAGACCGCCATAGTACCTATATTATAAGAAATTTATTAAGCAGCTGCAAATTATATTATTTGACTTAATTTATATAAAAACACTCACTAACTTACTTAACACTTTCTATCTTGTCTTCATTGCCTTTGGTTTATTCTAACGAAAAATATGTATTAGTAAGAACTATATTAAAACTTAATATTAGTTTTAACTGAAGTTTTAATATAGGTACTAAACGTCAAATACGTAATCGTAATTTAAAATATAAATATGTTATTATTTAAAGATTATTGAAGGATGATTTATTGAAACATATTAATTATGCAATAAAATAGCAGAATAATAGGTAACTTACTTTGTATCATCAGATAATATAAACATAATACATTTAAAAATATAACTTACATACATATCTATCGTATCGTAGACTACCTACGCGATCTGTATAGAAGATAAATATTTCTTCCATCGATGTCACATTTCCCTTATAAAACGCGTAATTTAGAATCGTATCAGCATAGCGTGAAGGGTTCCGGGGGTGGTAATACTTTTAAAAGCGCCCTAGCTTTGTGCTAGACCTCATTGTGCACGCCGACGGGAAAAGTCGTTCGAAATTAACAAGTTCTCTACACTTTATTTCACGTTATTTTGCCTAGAAATCTTTTATACCGTCGCGTTTATTTTACAAAAGAAATGTAGGAAAATATTGTAGTTTTGTGTAGGTGTTTTTGTTAATAATTATGAAACTAGCGGCTCACCCTCGCTTCGCTCGGGTTCGTCCCTAGGTACGTTTTATGAGTTAATATGGAAATGATATACCTACTATGTATTATATTACTGCTCCGCTCCCCTGGGTAGTAGCATGATGATATATAGGCTATAGCCTATAGTCTTCCTCAATAAACGGGCTATCTAATGCAAAAAGAATTTTTCAAATCGGATTAACAGTTCTTGAGTTTAGCGCGTTCAAACAAATAAACTCACAAACTCTGCCTCTTTATAATATTAGTATAGATTATTTATAGATTATATTTCATTTTATTGTAAAATAGTACACTTTATTGTAAATCAAACTTAAAGCACATAGGCAACTCAGGTATCTATTTAAATATTAGATACCTAAATCTATTTTTTTACTAAATTAATAGTTAATATCTTTGTAAAGCAATTATTATTAATATTACCATACATTTAAAATAGAAACACATTTATGTCTATATCTTAATATCGTCTGGTACAAATGCTATTTTAAAGCCCGTGTTCGATCGCAACGTAAATGCGTTACGAACAAAACTTTGTCATAATTTCAAGCTAGCGCAGTTCCCGTTTTGAATAAGATCATGCGAGTCCATCCCTGCTTGGTAATTGCCTAGAAAGTCCTATTTTCAAACCTCCCTACCACCTGGGAACCCCCCTCGGAATGTATACACAGAACTCGGCAAAATAAACTACATTCCGTCTGAAATAAGGCTTCTAACTGTTTGAGAAATATTGCCATGTAGCCTACCGTACTTGACGCAACATGTAGGTACGCTATGCTAGTGCAAAATAACCTTTAAGATAAGTTGCATAAGAACTATATGCATGACCGTCGAGGATACTCAGTTTCGCAGGAATTATTGTGTTACCACAGCTGTAGTACATTCAGTTTCGCATTTGGAAAGTTACCGAATTAAATGTCTTTCTAGTTATAAATGCATAAATTGTACATATATGAAGAGTTCTTAGAACGTATTTAAATATGGTTACGGTTCCTTGAAAAGAAAACTTCTACTACAAGGCAGGTATCATAGAGAATGTAAAATACATTTTATAAATTCAATCGAACAGACATTCCACAAATTATTTGGTCAATGGTGTTAATCATTGGACAGTGAAATAAATACAAATTATTTTCAGTAGCAATTAAACAAATTGAATAATTATGCACTGACTGCCGACGATTAAATAATCGAATACGTCGAAATCCCCAATTGTTGGCAAAGTGGCGCGGATTAACCCTATCCGATACAAACCCTTAACCGAGCGTTCAATTTCACACAAGTGTTACCATAAACGAAAATATTAAATCCAATTTACAAACTTACCCCACATATTACCCCTCGATTATCATCTCGAAAAACATGAATTATGACTATTATAACCTCTTAAACCCATTGTGCTGCGGTAATCGCCAATTCGTTATAAATACACAGTGTTCCCACCCCGCTTGTGCTGGTCGAAAAAAAGAATATGATTTTATGGCAGGTTAAATCTATTATAAGCGGGGATTAAGTTATGAATAATATTTCTATTTGCGAGGGGCTGTTAACGAGCTATTTGACACGTTTTGAATCGCGTGCGGTTCGCGGGAACGATTCGTTGATAACCCCTAATTATGATCCATCTCGCCGCTCCGTCGGTTTTTTCAATGTTTGCTCGCTTGACAGGTTGCTTGTAATGATTGTAGTGAATGACATGTTATATAATGCATGTAGTTATGCTGTTATTTTTAAATTAAACACTTGTTATTGCGTTAACTATTATTTTTATCTAAATTGATTGGAGATTATGTTCTTGTTATAATTTTATACTATTATAATCTATGTACTGTTTTATCTCCTACGTTTTCTTTTAAGAGATTATTTTTATATTACCTACGTAATTCCAGTCGCTCTCTTTATAAAAAATAAGCGCTCTTCCTGATCCTCTCAGATAGGTACATCTAATATGTACCCCGTATTCGTATATTAATTTTCATCGAATCGAAAATCAAAGGAACGATTCCCACTGGACGGGCAGAGGTTTAATGCGGCCGTCGTCTGGACAAAGCGGATTATGTCGATGTTGTCACATCTTGAACCTATTAACATAATGTGGTGACGTGGTTCCCGTGTCTCATATTTTTTCATCTATTTTTTCACACCTTTATCTCACTGTGTGGTCTAGCAGATACTTTGTATCGACGTCGGGTTTTTTTTCTAAGAATTGATGACTTGCTGTCTTATTAGTGCCACGAACGGTAAGTATTAGGTCACGTTAGAATAAACATGAAATCATTCTTCCAATAATGCGACGTGGCATTTAAGTAGTCTCCATTTCTAAATTACTAGCTTGTTTTCAAAACACAAAGCTCACTAATGCGACGCGGAACAATATTTTTACAGTAAAACTGAAATTACTGAAGCATTTACCGACTCCCTCCGTTTACTTACAAAATACTCAATTACGTAAACAAGGGAAAGAAAAATAAAAAAATGCACGCTTAACCCGACAACATTGTAAATGCGAAAGAAAACACAACACACCATTACCTGCGCAGTTGCGAAACAAGCAAAGTTTTCCCACAAAAACGTGGCTTTAACGTTAATATTTAAGAGTTCATTGTTTGAGTAATCGCTCGGCTCGCGAAATAACCTAATGGGTACTTCGAATGTAAAAATCGATTCACCCATATTTGTTGTTAATTATAGTCGGTTGAGCCGCCTTTCCGCCTCCAGTGGTTCGAATGTGATTTGAGACCCTCCCTGGTCCAATTACAGAGTTCTCAAAAGTCCCCCCCTCTCGGCCTCCCCCTTATTTTTAGATCGAGCCTCGTTTTAATGACCTCTCGAGCCCCGATGTTCATTTGTCGCGAGGGTTTTGCGTACGATTATTTTCGCATTTTTTCGTCCATGTAGCAAGCGATTGGAGCACTGTGAATGGTTAGCTTTTCACGATCGAGTAGCTTTTCTTATAATTTTCGTACAAAAGAAAAGTATTCCTGATTCAAGAGCCTTTCCACTCTTGTTGCATAGGGTTAGGAATTTTTTATTAGCCATAAAACCCTCGTATTCTGCTTATATTTTTGTTGTTATATTCATTTTTGTTAAAATGTTATATTGATTTTCAAATGCGATATGTATTTCTTTATACATTTTTGCGTAATTGTTTAAAAGCATTGCACCCCATATTAAAAATTTGTTCCCATTAGTGGCGCATAGAGCATTTCCCCGACAAGAAGGGTCCCTTTGTGCGATGTTTGGAATCCTGTAATTTTCTATGAATCTGCAGTTTGCCCCGTTTTTTCGGATCGTAATTGCGAAGGGCCGATATTAATTCCGAATTACTCTTATGTCCTTTGTTGGCGATTTTTAATCTGCACTAATATTTGTCAATCAAAAGAGGCCAATAGTAATAAAATTGTACTAATAAAGTAGAGCACTTTCATTTTCCTGTTTATTTAATATACGAAATGTATTTACCGTTTAAATAAAAACTTTACTCTATTAAAGTGATATCTTATAAGAATGATATTTTGTCTACTTAGTTTACAATTATAATTCCGACTAGCGACTCACCCTCGTTTCGCCCGGGTTCATCCCTACTAACATTTTAACGGTTAGTATGAAATAAAAATCTTTGAATTTCTCGGCTTTTATTTACGATAATTTGTATGTATTATACATATAAACCTTCCTCTTGAATCACTCTATCTATTGCTGAAAACTGCATTAAAATCCGTGGAGTAATTTAAAAGACCTAAGCGAACAGAGCGGAAACGACTTCATTTTATATATTTTCTATGTAATATTACGATATATCTATTAAGAATAATAAGTAGGTACTAATAATTATCTTGTCCAAATAAATATAACATTTGCTCTTGAGATGAGTTAGACAAATAGATCAGAATAACATAAGACTAAATACAAATAGTGATCTTCATGAACAAACAACATATCGTATTGTGAACTGTCCACGCTATATGTTCTCAGGACTAACAAATTTAAGTTGCATTCAATAAAAAACACTTTCAACCTTAAATGTACGTGACATACAGTAAACAACACTGTTCGCCACAAAGTGCGCTCGCGGATTTTTTCAAAGCGAAATTTTAGAACACGACTGCACGACATGTGTCATCACATCATGTCAATGGAGGGATTATGATAACCATCGTGCGGATCTAGCCTGGGGAATCACCCTTTGCGATCTCAGCATCTACGTCGAAACAATAGAAAACAACTGTAGCGCGTACGCAAGCAAAATTCAACTTAAAAGTCGACTGTTAGAGCGTTCATTCGTTAATTTAATCTAAGAATGTCGAGGGTGATCCTGAAAAGACAATTTAACCCTAAAAAATGGTGCACGGACATTAATCCGCATGTAATATCGCAAATTTGTCATCGCTCCGGCGAGCGCTGGCCCATCTGTCATACTACGCAACTCGATTTGCTGCTATTAGAGATGCTAGAATGACGACGAATAGGGCACGCCTATGATTAAAGACAAAACCAATAAAAGATCTACAATCTACGTCATTGAAATATATTGAATAGCTTACATTTTGGAGTAGGTATATCTTATATTAAATATTTAATCTTACAAATTAGAAGGAAAAGATGGCTATACTAAGTTTTTATTATGTTTAGGAAGCACGAAATGTTGATAATCGTATTAATTAAACTTGTAACAATTTTTGTTTATACATTACACAAATTGTTCACCTTTTAACCGGTTAGCTCAAATTCTGTATGCCTTTAGTCCAATATCACGCCGATTGAAATATAAATTAACACGAACTATTACGATACCCGCAAGTGATTAACATTCATAAAGTTAACCCTATGTCAATAACACCCCAATATTGCAACAATAATTCACGTGAATTCGTCGACAAATTGCCCTTTTTGACATGTTATTCACAACTCTCATGTCAGTAACAGAGGGGTAGTGGGTTCGGTAATAAAAAATGTATTATACGTCTCAATGCAGACACGCGCACATCTTCAGGTGACAGGCGTTGGCTTTTTACCCTATTTTGTACTGTGCATTTTTTGTCCACGTACTCATTTAGCTACAGCATAATTAAAAATCCTGAAATAAAGTTGTTATTTTTTTTATATGTAATAGATTTCTTACCATGTGTAACAACCTTTAAAGACCTAGTGTTTTTACAACGTCAATCTAGGAAATTAAACACTTGTGCCCGTAATAATTTATTGTACTAACAAGAAAATAACTCTATTATTTTAACAGTTACTATTTTCAAATATTATATTTTGTACTAGCATTGCCCGCGGCTCCGCCCGCGTCCAGATGACCAAAAACCAAATTCTTAGGTTTTACATATTATATTAGTATACTGTTACAATGCAGTTTTTATATTTTTTCTCAGAAATGAGATCTTTTCCCGCAGTAAAAATATCCTATATGTTGACCAGGATAATAAAAAATATTCCTATATGTTGAACAGGATAAACAGTTATCATCATACCAAATTTCATCAAAATCTGTCCAGTGATTTTCTCGTGATGCGGTAACAGACAGACAGACAAAAATTCTAAAATCTATAGAATCGGACTCTGTATCGATAATAATGTCTATTTCAATTAGATTTACCAAAAAATATTTAATGTACAGATTCGACTTAGTTACAATTTTATTATATGTATAGATTACTTTCTGTTGTAGGATAGTTCTTTAAGTCATATTTTACATTGTCAATAAAAACAATGCTCCAAGCAAAGATTAAACCCACCAATGACTACGTATACTTAGATAAGAACGAATGTTTATTTATGTAGTATATTGTAAATATAAACGTTTTATAAAGTAAACTAAAATAATACGTGTGACTTCATCTCATTGCGTATAGTTTAGTACAGACGAGTTGCACTGGACGGGTGTAATGGGCGTGCACACATCGCTTGTAATTATATGTCCGATTATTTTGTGTTGAAATAAAAATGAAACTCGCGTGTAAGTATCATTTGAGAGTGTGCTGAGTAATGAAAAAATTAAGCTTACTGCTGGATTATGAGGTTTTAACAAAGTGGTTAATCAACCCCAGATAAAAAGTAAGATAACGTTTTAAACTAGCTATGGTCCGTGGTCTTATTTGTTTATTAGTGTGTCTTTATGTTAGTTTAAACCAGTTCACTTGTTATAGCTATATGGGGACGTGAAGAACAGCGAGCTCAATATATCTTAAAATATACGTGACAATTTTATTATTATCCATGGAATAGAAATAAGCACATTGAGTCTCGACAAATATTTTTACTTTTGCATTGGCTTCTGTCATATCCTAAAGATATCAATCAAATACAAATCAAAGAGGGACAATCGAGCGTGTTGAATAGAGAAACCCTTTATTTCAAAAATATATTAATTACCGTGTTAGTAAGGGAAAATATAGCTTAATCTCTCATCTATTTTTGCGAATTTTTAAGATAAATAGTGCCTAGAAAGAGAAATCAGTGCAAAAGGCATGTATTTTTTTAAATATATTTCTTTTAACATTTTTGTATAACAATTAACATAGTACTTACTTACTCTGCATATAATCCCGGAAACAGTGCACCTAGGTTCTAAAAATACTAAGTGCGTTAACCCACGATGTCCGGTAGACGAAAACCGTGCACGACGTCTGAATAGTGATGTCTTCCGCCAGTCTCGATCACGACGATTAATAAGGTTTAGAATTCACTATAGGTTTTTCTTTAACTTTGTCTTTTAATAGTTTTGACTTTAATTAAGCTATTAGATTTGTACTTTTTCGTAGTGCTCTAATGATGACGGTGATTATTTACTCTTCAAAATGTATAAAACACAAGTTGCTGTTCTATAAAAAAAGTAATATAGTTATGATTCACAATGAAATTATTAACCTATAAGACTAGCAACTGACTCTATCTTCGCTCGTGTGCGTCCCTAAATTCCTTTTGTATTTATAATAATATCTAGTTTACCTAAGTATAGGTAGCGACACGTTTTGGTAAATTTATTACTGACAATAACACATGTGCTCCATGGTTATATCTGTGTATAAAATATCATAGAGAATATGTCCGGCTATTTTAACGTGAAGGAATAGTAAATAATTAACACAAAGACATACAAACTTAAATTTATATTTCGTATTAGTTCTCATCTTTATAGATAAATTAAATTGAATAGTCTGTTTTTAATATCAAAATAACATCTTTTTACTAAAATATGAAATTATATACGGCACTTTTAAGAAAATCATAATTTTTATAATGTTTGTCTGTCTCATCTCCGAAACGGCTGGACTGATTTTGACGGGACTCTCACTAGCAGATAGCTGATGTTATAAGGAGTAACGGCTTTATTTAAGTAAAAGAATCAGGGCTCCGCTCAAAAAAATTAAAACGTAGACGATACGATAAATACTCCTATCTAAGTTACCCAGGCTTAGGGTAGCTTTCTATTGTATTGGAAGGATAAATGTATCGTCATGAAAGAGTTTTAGAATTGGCTCAGTATTTGAGATATCTTTTTCAAATATACAAGTAAACAAAGTTTATCTTTACAATAATATAAGATAAGAATAAGATGAAAATAATGACAGCGTCTATAAATAAAGATTAGAAGTAAAGGACTTTATGTTCCTAGCCTTACTTATATCCTTAGCAGACAAGACGTCGCCCCCTTGAATGACGTCTAAAAGTAACTTCCGATGAACGATTAATATAACTGTATGATCAAAACAATAAGTCTTTATGTATGTAAATTTGGTTTAGTTATAATAAGTGCATGTTTTATGTATGGCACAGTGGCACACGTAGCTTTATTAACAGAAGTTTTTAAGTTGACTTCTTACTTTTTGTATTTAGGACATGTGAGCAACACTATTTTTATATATAAATTCGATTTAATCTACATATTATTTAATTAGTATCGATAGATACGTACTAACAAATTTTATTAGAAAAATAAATTAGTTTTTATTTAACACTAATTGAGGTAGGTATACAAGTATTATAAAAAATACGACCTATAAAAATCAAACGCTTAAAATAAAACTCAAACACAACGTTTAAAAAAGCCTCACATACTATTCTGTGAACTTTGCAACTTCACATCTAAATCTTCATTTGTTATCAGGCAGAAAACGCTGAATATTTAACGCGTGTACGACCCGACTTTAAAAGAGTAGGAATGTACAATATGATTTATTTGTAACTTAAAAAGTTATGAAAAATCTTAAAATGACCGTACGTTGCTTAGTTGGCATTTATTAATTCGATAGATATTGCGGATTCGGTCTTTTCAAAGATAGAATAATTTTTTTAAAAGCACGTTTAATAATAAAGTACCTGGGCGACCGAGCTTCGCTCGGAGTTTTTGAACAAAAAAACATTAAAAAAAAAACAAACTAAGAATTTGAATAAATATAAAAAAAAACAAAATTAAAAAGTTTGTGTCCGACCAGGATACGAACCCAGACACCTATGCTTGTCTAACTTGCGTATTGGCCGCTTGACCATGATGCTTATGTCTAAGCGTGCGAAATTATCGAACATAATATTTTGCGTGGAATAATGCAAAAGAAATACTAATAATAATTTATTATTTATTGTACACATGCATACTTATAATTTTAAATTATAATTACTCTTACTTAATTAACAATTTTTAACATTGTATTTTAACAGATCATATTCATAACTTACTTCATTATATTTAATTTAACTTCATTTTTTGGTTTGTGACTATTTATTAACTTATAATTTTTTAACTAATAATTTTGTAATCTGGAATTAAATTATTTTAAAAATCTTTAATATTATTTGAAATGATATTGTATATATATATATATATATATATATATATATATATATATATATATATATAAATTATCATTAACAATTAAATAATTCAATTGAGTAAATACTAAACATTTCATAATAATAAATATAAATAAAATTTCTTTCCATACATTAATTCTGACAATAGTTATAAATTAGGTATTTAATTTCATAATTAAATGTATTTATTTAGTAAATGTCTTTTTCATGTATAGACCCCTCTCGGTTAAAAGCCTCCTCCAAAGTAGTCCTGCATAGAGCTCTCTGTTGGAGATTATGCTTGTATGATTGCAAAGGGTTTCTTTTCAAATTTTGTTTCCAATATATAATTTGTTTCTGATATGCCTATAAAGTTTATAATTTTATCTTTGTGTTCTTTTGATTTGTTGTAGGAAATGCTGCTTTTAATTCCAGAAGTTTTTCTGGTGAAGATATGTATACCTTTGTTCATTGTATGTCTGTTTTTCTTTGGACGGTTACGGTTGAACTCCCCCATAGTGACCGGCCGTACTGAGGGATAAAGATGAGGAGGTTCCTACTGTGTTTAATATACTGTATATTGCTGTGTTGTTTTTAGTTGTTCCTGGTTATCATTTGTGTGGTTGAAAGTTAATTTTGGTTGTTGTAATATAAAGTCTTAAATATTAGCAGGTTTGGTTTTCTTTGTATGTTGTTTATTTATTAGTTTTTGTTTATAATTGAGGTAAGGCGATTCTGAAAATACAGGCAGACTTCTTTTATTTGAGTATTGGCGAGAAGTGTTCTTATTATTATCCACAATAATTAGTTTGTCATATTTAATGAAAGCTGTTTTGCCAAGGTCTTTTTCTTTATCTTCAGTTGGGCTTGTAACTCCTTGCGTTTGTTTAAGACTTTATTTTTTCCTCTAGTTCATGACAGGATTTTTTACCTTTTTCTACTCCGAACATAACCAAGTTCTTGCGCCTAATATGTCTTTCTAAATTATTTATTGACGTACTTTGTTCCTGGATTTTTTTTTCAAGAACTTCAATTTTTATTTCTAAGTGTTTAAATTTCTCATTTAAGTATATTATTGTTGATTGTATTTTTAATGTCTTCTTTCATTTCTAACATTTCTGTTTTCTGCTGTCTTATTTCTTGTTGCATGTTTATTAGCAACTTTCTTATCTCCTCCATCTTAAGTGTGAAGTCGGAAGTAGAAAAGCTGATTGAAAAAGAGCACCAATTATACCTAGTTGAATTGCAATTTTATACAGAGTATTAGTTTTTGAGGTTATAAACTTGTTTTAATATTTTACGCTTCCACTTCACAAATTATTTTGTTTTATTGTCATCACACACAGAAAAGATGGTTTTGCACTGATAGTATCTATATGTTATGTTTGTCACTTTTGTATTTGTTTGGAAGGTGAATTTTTAAAAGCTCATTTGTTCTTCAACACATCTAGACTTGGTGATGTTTACATATTGCCCATAGATTTTATCGATTAAAATTTCTTAAAACTATTATTAAATTAATTAAAATTTAGAATTTTTCTTTAGATTATTTCCACTTAAATATTTTAAACTTGATGTAAATACGGACACGATATTGACAGTTGCACAGTGGCACCTCCCACCCACCAGAAGTGACAGCTGACAATGCAAAAATTGTGAAAATGCAAAAGAAAACCGCATGAAAATTCGAAAATACGCGTTTTTCCAGACATAAGACTAATCTAGATCGATTTATCACCCCCGAAACCCTTTGTATACTAAATTTCATGAAAATCGTTGGAGACGTTTTCGAGATTCAGATTATATATTGATATATATATATATATATATATATATATATATATATATATATATATATATAATATATATATATATATAAGAATAGCTCGTTTAAATATATAAGATAAAGCAATAAAAATTAATTTGACAACTCAAAATAGGTGAAAGTGGAGAAATGAGTGGTGGTCACACGCATGGCACCACAATTTGGTATAAGAGGTTAACTACATTATATTAGTACTATTCTTATGGATTCAATGTACATATACCAGTAAAAGAACCAAAATATTCTACTCACTATTTCAATATCTCTCTAAATCAAAGCTCTTCCAAAGATAAATCTATCATTTATAGAAGTAAAACCCAGTCACCTACATTGATACAAAACGTCACCCAGATTCAAGTTAAACCTTGCGACGCTTTACCTAAATCCGTGTTTAAGACCTAGGCAGACGAAAGCACTGAATATTTGATGCCTAGACAGAGGTGCTTTTAAAGGGGATAAAACATTGAGGGTTGAGACTCGGGAATATGGTACGTAAGTGCTATTTGAAATCATTCTTGCTTCTTTATAGACGTTTTAAGTGTCTCGATATTACAACTTATATTGCTTGAAACGTATCAAACATATGTAATAATAAGTTGCTTCTTATTAAATATTAAAATAAATATATATTGCACGTAAAATTAATATTATACTTATAATTTGATATAAATTAACGTTTTATAGTACAGAATTAGTTACATTTTACATTAAAATGTTATTCGTTTTCTTATTCAAGCTCAGTAGATGTAAATGTTAAGACACCGTGTAACCGATAAATAAACACAATTCTGCCACAAATAATAGCAATTAATATTCAGTCGGCCATTTTGCGTATCTCGGTAGCTAACCACGCCTACTTTTGAAATTGGAATAAAATTATACCAGAAGCGGTAAAACGGACACGTAATATGCCATCTATTGACCATAACTTAATGGAAATATCAACCTAAGCCCTTAAAGGAAATGGACTGTAATCGCTTGTGACTCGATTATCGTGATGTCACAGTCCTTAGTATAGACTATAGACTTAATTAATGAGCTCTTTTCAAAAGCTTCTTTTATAAGACACGCTTTCAATAGTTTTTTATGTGACAACGATTGTATCTACCGTTTTGTGCTTACACAATTAATAGTTTAATAGTGAGTTTATTATATTAAGTACGCTATGCAGATATAATGTTTAAACTAATTTATAACTAGCATTGCCCGCAGCTTCGCCCGCGTTCAGATTACCAAAAACCAAATTCTTAGGTTTTACATATTAGTATATTCTTACAATGCATTTTTTTGTTTTTTCTCAGAAATGAGGTATTTTCCCGCGTTAAAAAGTATCCTATATGTTGACCCGGATAACTAGCTATCACCATACCAAATATCATGAAAATCCCACCAGTGATTTTTCCGTGATGCGGTAACAGACAGACAAATAGACAGACAGACAGACAAAAATTCTAAAAAACATAGATTCGGCCTCTATATCGATATTATTATTTGAATAAGATTTTCCAAAAAATATTTAATGTAAACAGATTCGGCTTAATTACAATTTTATTATATATATACAGATTTTATGGTCTATACAAGCGATACCCAAAAACATAAGTAAAGTAATTTAGATTTAATCAACAAAAAAATGCTTATTTGCATTTAAACGCTTCTACAAAGAGTTTAATAAATGTAGTTCTTTATATTCACAAAAACAAAAAGATAATAACGTATAACAAGAACCCATACTGCGAACAATTTAATTCTTTATATTTGGTACTAAAGATGTAAACATACGACACAATTAAACAAAAACGTGTTCTAGTGTTAAATATGTCGAACAATTCATAGTCGCATGCGCAGGATATAAATGGCTATGCTTCGAGCAATGTTGATAACGATCGGGCTTCGTGATAACAGCTTTTTGCTTGGAGTAGGTGTAATTTAATTAATAATATATATCTTCAGACGATTTACCCCACGTTAAAACTAGGAGTATGTACGTTAGCATTAATTTTATCACAATATAAAATCTCTTTTTCATATAGATTTTATATTTTGATAAAACGAATAAAATTATTATGTTTTAATGAACTAAAGCATAGAGAGCTTTTTATTTCAAACTTAAATTCACATAAACAAATGGCTGTATCATTTCAAAATTGTTTTATATGATGAAGATTTTTGTGTTTTTAATCTTTTAAATAAAGATGTCTCAAATTCTTACATTTGTAAGTAGATAGCGAAAAATCCGAGCTTCTTATCAAAGCCTTGAGCAAAGCTTAGTGACTCAAAAACTCGAGATGAAGATAAGACGAGTGATAGCTGGTATAAATATTATGCTTGAATAGCGGCCCGCGGCTGCGCTTGTGTGGATCACAGCCGAAAATATTACAATCGACTTTGTTATAAAATATAAATAAACCTACATAATGTACTTACTTATATTAAATTTTAAGTAAAGGATTTTAAAGGGGGTTTCGCGGTTATATTTGTTTATTTTCCGGTTAAATAAACCATTTTGGGGCTATATATTTGATAATTTTCAGCTGTAGAACTTAAATAAATTTTAAAACACGTTTTTAATCTGATATTATAATACTAACCTTCCACTGTGAATTTGATTATGTATAATGTCCCCCTGACCGCTTTCGGCCACGGCGGCCAATCTCATTGAGACTAGGCAACTGCGCAGGAAATATTATAGTGCACAAGTGTACGCGCAGACACAAGTGCACTCTCTATTCCTGTCACTCTTATACTCCGGTGGGACGACCACTCGACACGACCAGTGAGAGTTAAGGCGCAGGACCGACGGCTTTACGTGCTCTCCGAGGCACGGGGGTGAAACACCGCCAACTTCCCAACTTCGGGCTGTTACTGGGGCTTACTATACAGAAATTCTCAATAACTAAACCCAGCCCGACCCGGGGCTCGAACCCAGGACCTCCGGGTGTGCAGCCGTACATGCTAGCCACTACACCACCGAGGCAGTTGGTGGATTATTTTTATTTATTTATTATCAGTTGAGAAACAAACAGCTTTTATAATACAGATATATGTAAATACAAACTATTCTTCTCATCAGAATATAAAGTTTCCACTTATAAATAAACATGGAGTGAAAAACAAAATACAAACTATACATAAAATAATCTTAAAATCAGAAAATCTTTAAATCTTCTTATGTATTTATGTTATAAACGTAGAAAATCAAACAACAATCTACAATACTACTTACTATATACTAGTACTTACTAAAACTAAAACTGTGTGATAATAAATTTATTTAATATTTCCGAATCCCAATATTTAATTTCTTCACATTAAATTTTACAATTCTGCCAAAATACCAAGCCAAGGAGTGAAACTGCGACCAAAACTTTTTCAAAATATCGATGTGTTTTAAATAAATAAATAAGATTAGTCAATATTCCGCTTATAGAAATAAATGTCATGTGTGGCTTTATAAGTTCGATATACGTACTAAACTCTGTCTGTATAATATTAAAAAATGATTCTTTGTTTCAGGTAGGTATTCGATGAACGTCTGCTAAAAGTAAGGATAAACAAATTTTGATAATATTTTAGATTAAGTTTTTCGTCATTGAGAATATTTATTATATATTAAAATTGTAGTAAATATTCCTTCTCGTATGTACGTCTGTCTAGTTGTATGGCTGCGTTCATCTCTGAACTCACTGGATTGATTTCAACATGGGGTTATAAGTTTGACCAATGTTAACCTGAGAAACTCTATCAAGGTATAGTATTATTACTATTTATTTTATTAGAGTTAAAACAATTTGTTTTCTGCATAACGACGTTAACAAGAAATTGAAAAAAGCCGGTATAAAATCTTTAGATATAATATAAAACTCAACTAAACTGAATATGCGATGACAAGAACATTTTGTGTAGGTTTAATGAGTCGGTTTATAAATTTCTATTTGTTACGCATCCAGCGTCACTCGGCGCCGCCCACTACAGGGTGCTTCTAACATCATTTCTTCTCATGAGATGACAGTACGATGTTATTAATCTAGCTTTTATACTGACTTCTTAAATATATTGGCAACGTATCGAATTGCATATTTTTGTTCTTTTGGCTACTTGTAAATAAAAATATATTTGTTTGAAGTAGAACAATGATTTTTAATGCTCTACATATGTATGTTAGTAATTGGTTATATCAATTCTAAAATATTTCCCATATTTGTCGTGTCCAAGTAACCTATGCCCAAAGAGGAATATTCGTATATCAGATCGAGCTGTCACAAATATAAAGTATCCAAGCGTCACGGCGACATACGAGCAATAAAAATATCAAAACAGGCACAAAGGTTAAACGTAATTCATGGAGACATCAAAGAAAACGCTCTAATTTGAATAGATTAGTAGCATGCAAATTGCTTGATAATATCGCATCATATGGGGACACGATGTTTTATTTATGTGACGGGGGAAAGGGCGAATTAATGCACTCGTTTTTTCAACTCTCTGTAGGAAATATTACAATTTGTGGAGATTTTTTTCAAAACCTTAGCCTTTTTATGTAACGTTAAGTTTAGTTGAAAAATTACTCAATTATCTTTTGAAACAGGTTAAAATTCTATAAATACGAAATATTTGATATATTATACGATTAAAACAAGTGATAAGTATATCAGTTGTAAGTATACCTATATATTTTAATGACATTGAAAATAATCAAATAACGTTATGTTTGTTGTAACCCATTTTTGAATATTTTGTATTTAATACGTTTCAAATACTAAATTTAGCAAAAAACCGCTACAAATTGAACAGGTGACGTGAAGTAGGACACGCTAATACAAAAACCCTAAAATATACAAGGATTAACATGTCAAAGGATGATAGATTCATTATCTAGACTGCGGAAAATGGTATTTCTCAAATAAATATGTATTGCCGCATGAAAAAATAATAGGTCAAATGGCCTAATATACAAGTATACGTAAATATTATGTTAGTCAGGCAGCTGAGGAATAACATTCGATTTTCATACATTCAGTGACATTGTGTTTTTAAGCTTACATGACATCCTAGTAATAATTATTTGTTTTATAATATCGTTATATACAATGAAATAAGACACTTCTATATACAACATGCTCTATTAGTTTCACAGCTTTTATTGAAAACTAGCATTGCCCGCCTCTCCGCCCGCGTTCAGATGACCAAAAACCAAAGTCTTAGGTTTTACATATTAGTAGACTCTTACTTTGCAGTTTTTGTATTTTTTTCTCAGAAATGAGATGTTTTCTCGAGGTAAAAAGTTTTATCCTATATGTTGACCCGGATAACCAGCTATCCCCATACCAAATTTCATTAAAATCGCTCTAGTGGTTTTTCCCTGATGCGGTAACATACAGACAGACAGACAGACAAAAATTCTAAAAACTATAGATTCGGCCTCTGTATCGATAATAATGTCTATTTCAATAAAATTTCCAAAAAAATATTTAATGTACAGATTCGACTTAGAATTTTATCATATGTATAGATATGTACGAGAACGTTAAACTATACAGATTGATTTTTAATTAAAAAAGTTTAATCAATTCCCATAACCGTAGGACCGTAAGACGTCACCCGCAGCTAATTCCTGAAAACGTCTATCATTTAACTAGAAAACAAAGCTAAGCGTTGGTTAGCCAGCTTTCGTTCGCAGACGGCACTTCAAAGGAACCGTGCCCCCACCCCCGCCTGAGGCTACTGACGGGTTTGCGTATTGTACTTTGGATCTGTTTGTTTACCCGGGGTTATTAACAGGTGGTAAGGTGTAATTGATAAAGACACTTTGATATAATATTATTTACTACTATTTATTCTAGGAAATGTTAAGATTTAATTGTAAATCTTTCGTGAGAACGTCCTATTTGAGAAGTTTCACATTTAAGTAACATCATTATATTTTTAATTGTTGCAAGACAAATTACATTCAAACTCCGGTAACTCAAGCATCCGATGTATAATGAGACGTATCAATATTCATAGACGAGATGGCCACGTGCCGGAAAGATAGGGACGGCAATATTCACAATTTAGAACCTCTCACTCGCACCTACTTTTTAATTTCGAAACAATCTCGTTGAACGTCCTGCCCCATTAAAATTCGAACGCACACTCCCTTTTATTGTTTGAAAGCTACGGATATTGTCATTTTAAATATTTTTTCTAAGGTTTCTAATTTATCTAGATTCAACGTCGTTGGTGGGCATTGCAATCAAGTGATGAGTATGCATAACTGGCTCGAGAACTTTGAAATTTATGACTGTTCTGTTAAACATGTCAACATAGTCACACGTACTGCCTTACGCGTGGCTATAGTAAACTTATTGCTTTAACAAAAGACTGTATATTAACATTAAAAAATAATATTTATACTTTATTTGTTGGCTTTAATAATTTTATTAACATTGTTTCACTACGCGTAAACATGCTTAAGTAAATACATATGTAAAATCTTAATAAATTATGTATAACACGGCGAATTTCATTTTACCACAAACATTTTGCTTCTATAAAACCAGTACAAAAGATAAATAACTAAACAACGAAGAATAGTTTAATAGTTTCTGCCCTCGTTATGCGAGTATGCAACGATAATTTGAACAATACATTCAGAGGCACGGTCCCACGTCGGGCGCCACTTTCCTAATTGGCGGTTAGGTGTAATTGGACGCGCTCGCAAAGAATCGCACGCCTTGGGCTACTAGTTGTGAAGACATTAATATCGGTTTAGCTTCATAGCCTGCGGTGAAACGATTAAATTATGCGGTGTTACGAACGTGATTTATTGAAGATTTGCACGAATAGAACTATTTATTACATTTTATTAAATGAAAGATATGACAAATTGGAGAAAGGAATGTATAACGGTTGCTTATATATTACTCATATTTAATACCATTTTTAATAATTTTCATAATTCTGTATAATTTTTCATTTCCTCTATTTACGTACAATAATATCTATCTCAAATAACATAAGTAATCATTAAATGATGTCGATCATCGACAAATTGCAATATTTTCCATTTCAATTTTTGCTGAAGCCAACATTAAGAGCGACGGACGATCGGATCAGTGATAGTGAACTCTTATAAAATTATCGTTACATCATCGGCTTATCATAGCCATTTATCTTGCAGATTAAATCTTTTAAAACCATTTATACATAATGAATGAATGGAAAATTTACACATAAATAATAAACGATATTGTAAGTCAAATTTTGTTGAACATTTCGTGTTGAGATAATCAAATAGTTTTTTTTATTGACTAAGGACAGTTACATAAAAAAATGATTTCAATTATAAACTCTTTTTACATTGGTTTCTACTTATAGATGAATGCACATTTGTAAGAGTTATCTCAATCGAGCTTCATTTGTAGTTGATCAAGAGCTTCAGTCACAAATAGTAAATCATGAAGGGTGCACCGAAGAGGTGGATTCTAGTGTTTTATTTGGTTAATTAATAAGACCAAATTCAAACAAATCCAACTACCGATACCGTTGATACACTCAATACTTCACAAGGGATGCAGGGTTGGTTTATTAGGGTTGGCGATTGTTTTGTTGTGATTCAGTATTTTTAAATTTATTATTAAATTTATAATTTCTTTGGCTTCATTTATGTTTGGTCAATTTTGTTAATCAATTTCCTAGATTATTTATTCCTACTCTTATTTTTATTGATAATGTGACTTAACTCAATTATATGTAACATATTTAATAATATAAAAAAATACATTTTTAAAATATTCGGCTGACCAATTCACGTCCAACTTTCTTCAATTCAAGATAATTTCAATCAGATAGCTCAAAAGAATTACATTACAGATGTTAATATTCTTGTCGCACACCAAAAACACCTACGTCCACGTCTCTACGACAAAATAAACATGTTTAAAAATCTATTAGCAATTCAAGTCACGCACAACCCTAACTTGGAGTGGATTGCAAGGGCCAAGGTTCGATCCCCATTGTGATTCCCACTTGTTTTTTAATAGAGGGTATTTTCTATTATTCGTCATATAAATGGCGCTGTTTTCGTACGTTGACATGCATTCCCTTTGTGGTGATAGGGTGAGCATGGGAGACATTTCGGTACGTTAATGATCTCGTGGGAGGTCAAGTGATTTTTGAAAATGTACTACTAATTTTATTGCTCCTTTTCTAGTTTTTATCTGATATTATATTTTACTTTTATTGATATATGTATATCTATCTATTTAAATATAAAATATTGAAATTCGATAACGAGGTGTGTCAAAGCAAATAATGAAGATAGAAAAGGCAACCTCTAGCAATTCTCAAGGGATATATATATATATATATATATATATATATATATATATATATATATATATATATATATATATATATATATATATATAGTAACAAAAGCTTAAAAAATCACATAATTGAAATGGTATAGTAACTGAAACATTTCGGATCGGATACCTTGCTAAAGCACATCGATATACACTTTTATTGATATATGTACAAGTATATTGAAATTCTAATGATCTAAACTTTAGTCGGATAGCTTATACATACTACCATCTTGGAATACCTACTAGGTACTTAAAATTCCCAAATACCCGAGCACGTTTTATAAGTTTCCACCACAGATAGATTGGTGTAGATAGATATGTAGGTAAAAAATATCCAAAGTAAACATATCGATCGCTTAGACTAATGTAGGTAATAAAAATATAAATTTATGTAATATTAAAGTTAAAATGATACTTCTTTAAACAAATTTCTTTTGTTTTTAAAAAAATGCAGTTATTATTACTTTTAAAAATAAAGAAATGTTTTCTTTGAATAAATTTTGATAACTACAATATTTAAGGTACTTTTCTTCCATGTCCCATCGATTTGTTCCACCTTGTATATGCAGAATACATGATGTTAATAGTTGAATTAATATTATTATGCGAACGAATATCTTGAATAAAAAATAATTTAAAATATAAAGTCTAAACTCATATCAACATAAAGACTAAATAGAAAAGAACAGACAATGGCAACTACAGTAGATAATTAGTATCACGTCCATCAAACACATTACACATGATTGAAATGTGTAACTGCCATTTTTTATTATAAAGTAGCAATTTTTCCTATACCCTCATAATATACGAAAAGTAATAATTTGTGCTCCCGGAGGATCAGGGATAAAAGCCAAGCAGAACAATAGAGCCATTAGCTGTAAATGAGATATCACTTATTGTTTTTTTAATTGTTTCCTCTGGATACTTATTTCGCTTGTCGGTAGCGAGAGCGATCTGATTGGCTCGATTCAAAAGTATTTTTGTTTTATCGTAATGATTGCCTTCTTTTACATGAATATGTTCGTAGAATATACCTACTTTGTCTATACTTAATAAGTATATTAAAAAGTTAAATGTGTAATATTTATTGTTAAAATATTTGTTTGTAGATTAAATAATCTAAAATAGTATAAAAAAAATTCTTTATATGAATATAATACTCTTCTGTTACTACTAATATATATTTTCAAGTGAGGCCTTAAGCATTGCAGTAATAGCATTACAATTAAAAAACTAGTTAAACAATTCGCCTAACGCTCCCTAAACGCGGGACTAAAATGAGACGCATTTTTAATTAAACCCCGCCGGAAGCCGCCATGTTGCCGCGCATCCGCCGTCGCCATCTTGCGGCGACCGTTTGACAAATTGGTACGGCAGAGTGACGCGCAATTTTCCCGCTTTTTTCCCGCCCATTGTTCGCTTTTCCCCAACAAAATGAAAAGTCGCGCTATTTCTATTTATTTATTTCTTTTTTCGGTAAATGTTACGGCTCAGCCGCTGTATTGCAGATTGTTTTGTGCTGCGGCTGTTCATTTCTCACTGTCGAATTTTTTGAATGTCAGTCGGTTCATGGGTACTCCATTACGATTGTTTAACGAGTAAAAATTTAGGAACAACTATTGGATGAAAGAAATGCAAAATTCTATTTCGAATTTAACTGTTGTTTGTTGTATTTTAGATATAGGCTATAAATATGCTGACTTATATATATTATAACTAGTGGCTTACTCTTGCTACGCTCGGGTGCTCATCTAGAGAAGAAAAATGTTTTCGACTTAATATGCAAAGATCGTCATACCAGTAGATTATTTTTGCAAATTCTTATAAATTATATTAGTCTTTAAACCTTCTTAGACAATCTGTATTTTTATTAGTGAAAACTATATGAAAATCCGTACAGTAGTTTTTAAGATTAGCCCGAACAAATAAAAACTCAACTCTAATTTATAATATGTAGTGATGAATACTTTTCTATCTATTCAATACAATAAGATATAGTAAGTCCTTTTAATTCTGATAAAAATGGATGTCAAGGGCAGCAAGAAAGAAAAGAAATAACACTTTCTTGGATTCTTCTTACATTAAAAAACAATAATCGTTTCAAATATACTATCAAGATATTTACTAACCAAAGATTTTTTTAAAAAAATTGGATGATATTTACAAAACTAAGAGTGATTTAAACTCTGCAGTGTGGCATATAATTTTAGTATATTTATTCTGTTCGTGCGTCAGTGTGTGGGTGTAGATGACAATCTTCATTGATAACCAAATCAAATCCTTTCAGCCAAAGCACTATTGACTTTGTTAATTGGTAAAGGATTTCCCCACTTTCACGTTGATTTATGAATTAGTAATTGCTTTATTTGTTTAGGTGCAGTTATTAAATTAAACTTTCGATAAGATATTGTATTTTTTATGAGAGAGCACTTATTGATAGATAAATGGCATTCGGTGAGAGCCCTTATCAACTGCATTGATACTAATTAAAAACGATATTTGGACAAAAATTGATAAAATTTTATATACTTAGTGATTTTAAAAAACTTTAATTTTAAATTCATATATTTTTCTGTCGTAGGGCCTAGATCCAAATGTATTCAAAATTCAACACGGCACCTCCCAAAAGTCAACAAATCAGACAGTAGGCAGAACACAATCCGAACTAGTTACCGTCTATACTGCCCGCCTCATTAAAGCAGGCGGCGAGATCAAACGATTCCGAAATACGCGCGCCGCAGACCTATGAGAACGTAGAACGACGTAGAATTAATAAGCGATGTCACAAACTACGTACACGAACAAGGAAACTACTGTTGGTAACAAAACTAAAGATAGAAACTGAGAGAATACCCTTACAACAAATTATTTAAAATGTATAAGAAAAATAAATACATACAGACATGCATTAAAATAGTACAAGATTATTACATAATACATATATAATAAGACTAGCGACTCACCCTCGCTTTGCTCGGGTTCGTCCCTAGCTTGATTCCCCATACAAACTTTTAACCCCATTTTCACCCCCCTCAGGGGATGATTTTCGGGATAGAAAGTATGCTATGTCCTTCCCAGGATCTTAAACTATCTTCTAACAAAATTTCATCTAAATCGGTTCAGTAGATCCAGAGATTACCCCCTACAACGTCACAAACTCACAATCTCACAAACTTTACCTGTTTATAATATTAGTATAGATGAAGAAAAAATATTACATTTTTTTAACGCACTAAACACGCACTAACAAACCCACTTAAAAGTATTTTTTTTACGCCCGTCTATAATTTTCATAGGTCCATGGTTGGAAGAAACGATTTATGCCTGTGTCGACGTGTGCACATACGTTGTTTTATTATCATATCACCAATTGGGTATCAGCAAACCAAGTAAACTCTAAGATGCTTCAAATTTGTTCTAATTCGAAAGCGTTTCTGTGAACAATTAGCTCAATCGGACATATATAAGGTTTTACTAAAACGTTGATTGACAAAAATCTTTTTATCGAATAATAACATTGTTTATCTATACCTACATATAATAAAATTGTAACTAAGCCGAACCTGTACATTAAATATTTTTTGGAAATATTATTGAAATAAACATTATTTTATATAGATTCAGAGGCCGAATCTATACTTTTTAGAATTTTTGTCCGTCTGTCTGTCTGTTACCGCATCACAGAAAAACCACCGGAGGGATTTTGATGAAATTTGTTCTGGTGATAGCTGGTTATCCGGGTCAACATATAGGATACTTTTTACCGCGGAAAAATATCTCATTTCTGAGAAAAAATACAAAAACTGCAATGTAAGGGTATAGGTACTAATATGTAAAACCTAAGAATTTGGTTTTTGGTCATTTGAACGCGGGCGGGGCCGCGGGAAATGCAAGTGTATATATATAATAAAATTGTAACTGAGTCGAATCTGTACATGAAATATTTTTTGGAAAATCTTATTGAAATAGTAATTATTATCGATACAGAAGCCGAAACTATAGTTTTTAGAATTTTTGTCTGTGTCTGGGAACGAATCACGAGATAACCACGGGACAGATTTTAATGAAATTTGGTATGATGATAGCTGATCAACATATAGGATACTTTTTACTGTGGTAAAATATATCATCTCTGAGAAACCTTATACTAAACGCTAAAACGTTACTAGGGACGAATCCGAGCAGAGCGCGGGTAAGTCGCTAGTAATAATTCTTCACACAGCAACGGCCTTATAGAGTTGGCTAAAATTAGAAATAAACTTAATTTTTATGTGATTATCATTTTTATCGATGTACCTACGATACGCGCGGAGTCGCGGGTAAGAACTGGTATATATACATTCTTTACAACTCATATCATTATCTATACAAGTATTAATATATTGACGAAATATGGATAATGGTATAATTAAACCCAAAGGCCGTTAAAGCTATCAAAAAAGACTCGAGTTCCCATAGATTATGCGTAGAAAGTATTCCGAATGTTCATTATAAAACTTCCTATAGAACTAGTTTTTGATAAGTTTTATATGTGAATAGTTGTAATTCTGTCATATACTTAATACAATATATTCAATATTAAATGCTGTACCAGGATTGATTGGACCTAATTGGGTCGTTATGTGGAAGAATAATGACCAATTAGTAAATTAAACGTCTCATCCGAGGCGGGACGTTGCCATCGTTACAGTTTTTTATTGCAGTAATATTGTAGGAAAGTGGATCTAAAGTAATGCCTTGAGGGGATACCTTAAATCAATTATTTAATGTGTGTATTTTTTAAGAATTTCGCTCGCTGAACAATTTTCATTGTTCAGTCTTTTGCTACTATATATATATATATATATATATATATATATATATATATATATATATATATATATATATATATATTATATTTTAACGGGGGACTTATTATTTTCTTAGCGCTTACCTCCGTAGTGCCAACTTTGGAAAATTATTAACTAGCCTATCGTAATTACTAGTAGTGTTACTCCAGGTCATAGTCTGTCTGGAAATGAATACTAAATTTCATCCTATTCGTTCGGGCTTTGTAAAGCAGTAACAAACATACACACATGCAATCTTTCGCATTTAAATGTAGGTATTATAGTTCGATAAAATTATATAAAACTAGTGACAAGTATAATATGTATAAATTGCAAATGTTCATATTAATTGATGCTTGATGCTTTAAAGCAGGACAAACCAACAAACACATAAATAATAAGAAATATTAGTATTACATATCAGATAACAGTTATTGCACGAGTGTACTTATTATATATCACTTTAAATACCCAGAAATAGTTTACCGCAACGTCATTTTTATTGATTCACTGTTAACATATAATAATGATAAAATTTTACACTTTCATATCTTTCAAACAAATCACTTGTTAATATATTATTTATCAGTTTAGCGCAATATGATTTATATACCCTTCATATAAATAAATATGTTGGGACATTAACACGCAGCACCATCTAGTTCCATAAACTACGAGGCTTATGTTATAGATACCAGATAGTCGATACACTACACATATATAACTATATATACATACACATTATAAATATAACCCCCCTGACTGAAGTACTAACATTCGTGCTCATCACACAAATGAATGTCCCCAGCGGGACTCAAACCCGCGACCGCTGGCACAGCAAGTAAGATCAATACAAACTAAGCCAAGCGTGTCATCAGTCCATGTGGCTTATAGATATGTTAATCATTAATTTTAAAATCTGTATCATACAATTGGGTAAAGGCAAAATCCTAGCTCTATCACTCACTCGTACATAGTACATAATATGTTTATAGTTATCACTTCTTATTATTTCCTAAGCGTTTAACGATTGCTTTATTGTGGCCCATCAACTCTGACTTGTATAAAATTAGTCTCCGACAGTTTAATCTAAAAAAAGCTTCCAGTTTCGGTTTTTATGATGCTTCCATAAAATCTAAGAGCTCGTAATAATGTCTCGGGAATGGGATACTTTGTTCTCGTTTTTAACTTTTTAGCCTGTAAGAAACTAGAACGGATCCGGGCTATTTGTGAATTTTAATAGTCATAAATCTAGCCTCGTTTGGAATATGCACATTATGTTTATTGCCCACTGGTATTGACTCCTCATGTTGGTCGTCACATTCATAATTATATATTTAAATGAGATTTCAACTCCTAGAAACTTTCTATTGATGGGCTTTTATTGAAAGTTATAAATTATTATGAGCAAAAATCACTAATTAATTATGTGATTTCAAAAATGCTTAGAATGAAGTAATAAATTATCTAGTTAAGGTAATCTTTATCTTTGTCTTTACTTCTATCTTTATCTATAAATATGTTTAGAAAAGGTCTTTTAACTACTGTTTGATGATTGCTAAACGTATTGAAGACGTCTTCGAATTTCGAGTGTAATTCATCAAATTTGTAACTTTGTTGTAATTTTTGTTAAAGGAACATAGTGTATCATAATATACTCAATAAATAGGCTATTAGATGCAAAAATATTATTTCAAATCAGATCCATATTTTCATAGATTAGTGTGTCCACCAAACAAACACTAAACAACTTTATACCTATATAAAGCTTATAACTAAAAAGAAAGTCAATAAAGAGCATTTTGCACTCCTTCTCCGTACAAACTTTAACAAGATGCTAAAGCTCACACTCCTCCGTGCGCTCTATATGCTTAAAGAGGGATACAAAGTTTTCCCTTCCCGTATTAATATATGGATTACGATTTAAGAATTTCGAGTAAATGGCCTTTAGTATTATAGCTATAAACTTATTAATGTATACAATGTATATAAATATTGACGTTTTTTACATTTTTATTTATGAAACTAGAATTGTCCGCGGCTCCGCCTGCGTTCAGATGACTAAAAACCAAATTCTTAGGTTTTACATATTAGTATACTCTTACATTTCAGTTTTTGTATTTTTTCTCAGAAATGAGATATTTTCCCGCGGTAAAAAGTATCCTATATGTTGTTGACCCGGATAACCAGCTATCATCATACCAAATTTCATCAAAATCTGTCCAGTGGTTTTCTCGAGATGCGGTAACAGACAGACAGACAAAAATTCTAAAAACTATAGATTTGGCCTCTGTATCGATAATAATGTCTATTTCAATAAGATTTTCCAAAAAATATTTAATGTACAGATTCGACTTAATTACAATTTTATTATATGTATAGATTAAATAGTTACTATTAAGTATTTCAGTCCATACTGTTATTACCATACTAATATTATAATTGTAAAAGTGTGTTTGTTTATTTGTCCTTCTTTCATATCGTGGCGTCGATTGGCGTGACTTTTTGTGTGGAGATAGTGAGAGGGCTGGAGAATGAAATAAGCTACCGCGGGAATTATTTCATTGCCACGGGAAAACACGTTATAATACAATGCAAAAAAATATTCATGATCAGAATAAAATTAAATAAATAGGTGTTTTAGCATTTTTCGAAATTCATTCTATAAGTGGGTAAATTGGGGATGAAAGTTTGTATGGAACTACCTTTTTAGAGTATTTTTTTGTAGTTTTAGCGCGGGTTCTGCTAGTAGAATAGTAACTCTGTATCTGTTACCTTTTCACGCTTAATTCGCAGGACCGATTTAGATAAAAAATTTTATAAATATAGTTTGAGACCTCATCCCAGATGACAGAAATCATCCCTTGAGGGGATGAAAAGGGGGGTCGAAGTATGTGTATGGAGAACCAATCTCTTTTCAAGTCAATCTATTTTTTATGTAATGAATATAAAACTAACTATAGTCTATGTATTCCATACTAAGCGTCAAAACATACCTAGGGACGAACCAGAGTAAAGCGAGGGTGAGTCGCTAGTATAAAATAAAATATTTAAAAGAAATTATTCAAAATTATCATTTTACTACAGAAAAAAAAACAGTTGGTAAATTAACATGCGCTAGTATATACTCGGTCCATTTTGTCTTCACATATTATTTTTACAAATTGCTTCAGATTTTTTTTGTAAGTATATCATTCGATAAAATACAGTTTGAATGTAGTGGGGGCTATTAATTTTTACGTTTGACGTTTTTATGCATATTTAAGATTTCGCTTTGAAGAGCTTTACACTAGATTTATGATTACTTTGAGACACACGGCTTGCTAGCAGAAAGTAACCTAGGAAAAATTAAAGAATAAAATTAAAATTACATATTACATATAAACTTTGTTTGTTTGTACGTGTTACAGCAATGTATTTTAATAACTTAACAATAACTACTTTATAAAGTAGGATATTCTAGAGATTCAATTTTCAAGAAAGTCTTTAACCGACTAGTAGTAGGAGTATCGATTTTATTTTTGATTGATATTTTTTAAAATACATTTTTAAGAAGAAGCACTTATGATGTGATTTTGAAATCGGTGCGTTTAACTAAAAAGGTTTAGTTGAAAAGTATTAAAGCGAAAATATAGTTACTTAATAGTACCTTATACTATGCTTTCCTTTTTTTTTAAATGTAGGTACATTTATTTTAGACACTACTGCAAACAAATAATCTGTGTGTATTCTGCCTAAATTTTTTTTGTTTTTTTCTATGATTTATAAGGAACATCGCATTCTGGCAATGCTGAGTGACTTGATTTATATTTTCGTTTATTCTATTAATCTCATTTAAATTGAACAACGTGGCTGAAGAGACAATGTTGATATATACTATAGTGTTATTGAATATTGTGATATAAAATAATGGGAATGATTTTATTAATAAAATAAGTACTTTTTTTAATTAAACGGTTTTATTGAAAAATAGATAGTAACAATGTATGTAATAATGTGCTAAAAGCTAAACAATTATTAGGTAAGTCCTAGGTATAAGTCATCACACCACTCTCCTCATCAATCTAGTGCATTGATCAGAAACAAACAGGGTAAGCTAAAAAAACCATTAAAGAATATATGAATGATTAAATTATATCTCATTTAATATACGAACAAATAACTATAAATTAAAAATTATAAATTGATTGGATCTATAATTTTGGAGTATTACGTTGATGGAGATCGCAAGGGAACAATTTTAATGTTATCTTATCCTTTTATAGAAGAATATATTATTTTAATTGTTATATATATATACGTCACGGGCAAGAACTAGTGCATAATTTAAAATTATTAATTGCAAAAATATACGTTAGTCGTCTAGGTCAAAATGTATTTTGGCTAAAGTTAGTTTAGCACTGGAGAATACAATCTATCTTTATTATATTCTATACATATAATAAAATTCTGAGTCGAATCTGTACATTAAATATTTTTTGGAAAATGTTATTGAAATAGTCTTTATTATCGATATAGAAGCCGAGTTTATAGTTTTTAGAATTTTTTTCTGTCTGTTTGTGACCGCATCATGGAAAAACCACTGGAGAGATTTTGATGAAATTTGGTATGATGATAGTTGTTTATCCGGGCTCACATATAGGATACTTTTTACTATGGGAAAATATCTATGAAATCTATACCTACTAAACGTTAAAACGCAAGAAGGGACGAATCCGAGCGGAGCGAGGGTGAGGTCGTTTGTAAATCATAAAAGTCATGTTTTATCCTGGTATATAAGTGTACTCTCTCTGTTCATCTAATAATTCATATGTATTACATATCTAATAAAATATTACTTTTAAAATTTAAATCTATTATAGATTTTAGCAAACAAGTAATTCGCAAATGTACCCAAAATATAAATAATGCACTGAATAGTGAAACCATTAGTGTAAACTTAATCCAGTTAATTTATTATGCTTGGAACTTCAAACTGATATGTTGATGGCGGTCATCGCGATTTATTACGGCTCTCTCATATTTTATGTTTATTTTGAGTATTTTATTGAAATTTAGTTTGAGTTTTTTTTTTGTATTTTCTTTGATGATTTTGACGTTTTGAATTTTGACGTTTTTATATTATAGTTATGATCGCTTGCAATAATTCTTTTAACTCATAATATTGTATAATATACTAATCAAAACAAAATAGGACCCACTTAGCTTTACTTTCATAATTTTAAATTATATAAGTTTACACAGAGTTCTCTTAATTAGATACTTAAATTTGGGATTTACAAATTGAGAAACATGAACAGTAAAAGATTTAATTTTTTTTTCATTTAATTACAATCACGCTAGAGCAACGTGGCGAAAAGAGCGCTTAAAAATCATTTAAAAAGTTGTTTTTAGATACATGTAAGTTGTAACTGATTTTAACAGCGTGTAGAAACCCCACGGCACTGTTCCGTCTGTCCGTCCGTTCAACAGGGTTTTAAACCATTTATGAGCTCTTGTTGGCTGTTCACGTTGCTGTAATTTGTTTTAAGTTTTCTTTTCAACTGAGCCCATAAAACGAAATTTTGGCCTACTCTTTCTGAAAACAAATTACACGAGGTCTGATCACTCTCTCAACATGACTGGCAGTAGTACGGTCCCTTCGCTCAGAATTACCAGCTCTGTTTTGCCAGACAAGCTTAAACCACCCCAAACCATCACACTTGGGCACCCAAAACGGTCTGTTTCGTAGATGTATGTTTCTACAAAACATTCCCCTTCTCTTCTCCATACACGTACGCCACTAAAACCATGACCCTAGTTTTATCTGTAAAGAGCATAGTCCTTCAGTCATCCATGGTTCACGTTGACACACATTCTAGGCCATTGTCTATCCTTATTTATGGTGTCCGTTTCAAATGGTTTGATCACTAGCACGTGTATCACTAGATTGCGTAGTTTGTTTTGTAAAGTTCGTGCGGTCACACTACGATCAGACGCGCAGTTAACCTGATACCGGTCTTCCTGGGATGTTGTGGAACGCGTTCTTCCTGATTCCCGTCTTCTTGCTGCGCTATCTGTTTCCTAATAGCGTTTCCAAAGATTTTTAGCTCTTCGTGATACACAGAGACGTATCGCTACAGATCACTGAGATTATCCCTCTACCCTCTTGTAGCTAAATTACTGCTCTAGTCACTGTTTCCATGTCCATATGACGGCGAAATCCAGGCATACTAATCAGAACTAATACTGAAGTTAAACAAAACAGCTGTACGTAAAAAGTTTCTTTAAAAACGTTTCCAACAAACGTAGGAAAATAAGTGATTAGACATTAACGTATTGGGTACTTTCAAGTACCTCTGCTGTTTTTGTCTACCGACTTCGAAAAACATTAAAGTTGTTACTATAAACGTTAAGAACTCATAAACTAATCTGCTTTATGGTGTTTCACTTTAAACTACAATGAATTACCTCAGCAGTTAATAATAAACATTTTTTGACTTATATCGAGGTTAGCCCTATTTTGTTTTGAGTAGTTTATCTCTCTCTCTCTCTCTCCCTCTCTCTCTCTCTCTCTCTCTCTCTCTATGATATATAAAAATATTTATTAAACAGTATAAAATACTTTCACTCATTGCTTAATAATTACATATAATATAAAATGTAACATTAAATTGACATCAAAGTCTCAAATTAATTTTTTATACAGAAATGAATTAATAGAATAAAGTGACGACCACAACCGTTATATTACTATTACCTACTATAGATAGAAAAACCTTTTAAAATCCAGATGAATATTACAAAATATGAATTTTTCATATGAATATAAAATGTGAAATATTTTTCAACTTGGTCAGTCGACTGTTTGTGTCAGCGGCTGTTGACATTCCAACTTGTCAAATCTCCCGCCACCCGGCTTACTCTAAATTCGCGTAGATTACACAAACACTACTATTTGTTCTAGACTTCAATGTTTATAGTATCTACATGGCTTTTTAACGTTTACCTCCTAACTCTAACTGATTCTTATCTTTTTAATAATTTCAATCTTTCGTAAATGGCATCTTAATTTGAATCCATTGATTAGAAATATTTTTAATAGATACCTAATAGGTATAACCTAATATAAAAATATATGAAGAAAATCTTTGTAAATAATTAGAGGTTATAAGAATAATGAATATTTATAATTGTTATTACAAGATATTTAAAAAATCATTTTCAATAAACACAACGTCACTCCTACAATTTTATTACATATTGTTAAACTAACCGTACGATAATTATTATATTATGGCAAACATAACATTTCTGTTTCCGACATACGAAAATATGGTAGCGGGCTATGTTTACGCTTCAAAATACGAGCGTGACGCAATTTGTAACACCCTCCGAGGGGGGGAGGACTTCAAAGGGCTTGCCGACAAAGCGCTAAATAAGATGAAAAAAAAAATATAAACGACAATGGACAGGGAAATCAGGACTTTGGAAATTTCTTATTTCTTTTTAGTTTTTCGCGCGAGATTTACACATGTATACTTTATGTGATTTACTGTTTTCGTCTAAGAGGTACTAAGATAAAAATGCTATAAGCCTGCGTCATATTTCTATTATGAACTAACTTAAATTTATCTAACGAAAAACATTCTATACACTGCTCCATTGTTGCATTTTAAACTACTTTTATGTTATAATATTAGCAAGGACTAAGGACATTTGGATTTGGATATTTTTACATATCTTTCATGAAATGCTTTAACTTATGTTGACATATTATTGTTAATATATTGCCCTATTCTTATTTAATAAATAAAAAAATATATTTAACTTCTGATTCTATAAGGGCTAATTTTATAATCACAATAGTTCTCTTTAAAATTTATATTAGAAATTGATTAAGTAATAATTTTTTAATTAATATATATATATATATATATATATATATATATATATATATGTATGTATGTATGTATGTACAAACATTAGAAATCATTCCAACCCTTAAGATGGAATTTAAATTTTATTTGGAACCCTTGAAGACATAGGTACTTACTTAACAAAAGAAGTATCATTAAAATCAGTTTAAGAAATTACGTAACATAAATAAATATGAATAAAAGAATTTGAATCGAACCTTTATTTTTTGAAATCTGTCAATGAAGTTTAAACAAACTAATATTTTTTTACAAGTTTTATTTCAAATTTGATTTAAGCTAAGATTATTTGCTTTAAGAGACAAATTATTCTAAAAACATTAACTTTAAATTCGAAGCTATATACAACATTATTTGCTATCTCGTTACCAATTAATCACACTAACGAGGTTATCCTACACGTCGCTAATGAAGCGGTGCATATTGATTATGATTGTTGATCTAGGAAGGAAAAATGTTCTAGTGACATGGCACTGACATTGACTAGACTTGTTCGTCGGATTGTACGCATTCAATACCTAGCAGAGGCAAATAATATTTGTACTGATATTAAGCTTATGTTTGGCTTAAGAATTCTCCTGATTTCCTCTCAAAATTTACAAAGATATAGAAGAAGCTAAATAAACACTTATCATTTTTCTGTTCACCTATACATATAATAAAATTTATAACTGCCTCGGTGGTGTAGCGGCTAGGATGTACGGCTGCACACCCGGAGGTCCTGGGTTCGAGTCCCGGGTCGGGCCAAGTTTAGTTATTGAGTCTTTCTGTATAGTAAGCCTCAGTAACAGCCCGGAATTGGGAAGTTGGCGGTGCTTCACCCCCGTGCCTCGGAGAGCACGTAAAGCCGTCGGTCCTGCGTCTTATCTCTCACCGGTCGTGTCGAGTAGTCGTCCCACCGGAGTATGAGAGTGACAGGAATAGAGAGTGCACTTGTGTCTGCGCGTATACTTGTGCACTATAATATCTCCTGCGCAGTTGGCTAGTCTCAATGAGATTGGCCGCCGTGGCCGGAATCGGTCAGGAGAACATCACATCATCATCATAATAAAATTGTAACTAAGCCGAATCTGTACATTAAATATTTTTTGGAAAATCTTATTGAAATAAACTTTATTGTCTATACAGAGGCTGATTCTATAATTTTTAGAATTTTTGTCTGTCTGTCTGTCTTCTGTTACCGCATCACAAAAAACCACTGAAGGGATTTAGATGAAATTTGGTATCGTGATAGCTGGTTATCCGGCTCAACATATAGGATACTTTTTACCGCGGGAAAATATCTCATTTCTGAGGAAAAATACAAAAACTGCAATGTAAGAGTATACTAATTTATGTAAAACCTAACAATTTGGTTTTTGGTCGTCTGAACGCGGACGGAGTCGCGGGCAATGCTAGTCTTGTATACGAATTATATCTTAGATCTTCAAATTTATAAATAAATTAGTGACCCTTTATATAAATTTTGCAAGAAAATAATTCATATCACTGTCTCATTAAGTTTATGAATGTACGTCACTCTTTGGAGTCTCCAGACCAGACTACATATCTCTGTGTGGATTAATTTACTTCCATCTATTTCTGTGTGACTGAAGAACGAACAAACAAATGCATTAATAGTATCAATAATGTTTTATAAAATTACCTCTATAATTATCTGATTCAAGGATGGTGAATTTGACTTGTGCTCAAAAGAGTTAAAAAAAAAGAAAACCTAAAAGTAGTAAATAATAATAGGATTTAATTTTTATATTATTCAGAGCAATGAGTTGAAATTGAGTTCAATTGTTGTTTGGTGACACGTTTGGCTCAGTTTGTAGTAACCCCACTTGCTGTCTCCAGCGGTCGCGGATTTTAGTCCCGCTGGGGGAATTTATTTGTGTGATGATCACGAATGCTTGTACTCAAGTCATGGATGTTTATATTTATAAAATGTATGTAATCTGTACTTAAAATTATATACATAATTATATGTGTAGTGTATCAATTATCTGGTATCCATAACACAAGTCTCGTTGCTTACCATGGAACTAGATGGTGCTGAGTGTTAATGTCCCAAAAAAAAGTCTTTCATCGTCAAAACAATATCCGATAACTGTCAGAGCGCAATTACAGGGATTAATGCCTTATCTCGTTATCAATTAAGCTGACACCTTAACAAGGTTACGTTACGTAACGATATGGACGCTTTCCACCTTGCGATCGAGTGATTCTCTTAAAAAGAAATATTCATGTTTAATTGATATTACTGATGTAAGATAGAGAATAATAAATCTGTCAAAGAACTTCATAAAATAATTGATGATATGTTATAATTTATAAACCATGCATATTGCAATTTGCAAAGTGTGTTTCGTATGCAATTTCTTGGAAAACAAAATTTAAGAGATCTTGATTTTTATTTTGAATGAAAAACGGCTCTATTTGCGCGAAATCCTTTTTTTTTTGCATTATATGATATTTATTATGAATTTGAATTCCTAATAAAAAAAAATATTATACAAAACAGTTTGTTATTAATAAAAAGGCTAATTAAAAATGAATTTCTTTAATATTTATTGATTAAAATAAATATTTCAAGTCCAAAAATAGTCATGTAAGCACACATTGAGTGAGTTCCGCAATAACATGATGAATATAAATTAATTATGTATGTATATCAAATTTAACCTCCGATATAGGACCTGGGCGAATCTTATAAATCTTTGCAATTATCAAATTCTGAGCCTCATCTCATCTGCATAAACGCACACACGCCTAAACACACCGTACGCACGCGCGGCGGCGAGATCAAAGAGAGCTCAACCCCTTTGTATTTGCCGCCGGCACGTGCCGTCTTTTTCGTTTCTCTCGCCAGAAGCTCCTAAGCTTCTAAGTGCGAGTGGGACAACTGTATAAACGATTGTATAGCTCGCAATGTGAATATTTCACCTCGTTATCGAGTCTTGTTTGTGTTAGGTAGTGTTAGAACGATGATTGAATTAATTTTATCGATATCGACGGGGCGAAATTATATTAATATGGAAGCAGCTTGCTTTTAATGACGTTTTTATTTTAAGTTAGCAACATGATTTCACCTGAATACTAATGATAATGTACTATTTCGCAGAAACAGCTTGAAGTCACATATGAGTTTTTTTTTCATATATAAATAGATGTTTACGAAAAAAGCTTATAAAGTCACTTATGTTGTATTAAAATTATTTAACCTATCATTTATCTCCACTGACCTCGCATATTAAGATTTAGGTATTTATTTTATTTATATTAAAATTTAACATAAATGTTTCAAATACACGTAAATGATTGTGAAACGGTCCAACCCAGCTCCCGGTCAATTTGTAATCTATGAGTATAGAGACTTGCGCGCTAATTAATAGATTTTGTAATTTAAATCACGGGATAAAAGTATCAAGAAATAAGGATCAAGGGTTTTAAATGTAAAGGATAATTTCACATAACGCTTTTTACAACCAATTTATTCTTCATTGCCATTTTAAGATAGTACATATCTACTATGTTAGTTCACTATCGATAAATAAACATTACATCCCTCGATGTAGTAGAGCACGGCTCCCGAGTAGGCAAGACAGGAATCTGCCGATATCGGCCAGTAATTAAAATAGACTTATTGCGTCCCGTACATGTACTTTATGGTCTTGGACCTGACTTGATAAGGCAACAAATACCTAACGCGTATATTTAGATGCCTTACTCATTGCGAGCTTTCTACTAATTAGAGCATAACTTAAAACTCTAGGGCTCTCTCGTTTCATTCTTAAGAATCCTTGTGTAAATATAAAAAAAAAGTAAAGTTTTAATAATTTATATGTATGTGTTTAAATTATTAAATGTAATTAAATAATGATTAAAAAATATAAATCATTAAATTAGGGAATTATAAAAAATAATTATAAATCAACGCACTATATATAACCTACATATATATAACCTCTGGAAATACTTTTTATAAAACATTTAAAAAAATGCTTATAGTGGCAGCCCTTAAACAACCACAAAACGTATCGTGTTCATGTCAACCAACGCACATTGATTTTTATAGTGTTTGAATTAAAACTAATACATTTTACGGGATATATCAATTTTTTCCATGGAAAAGCCTTTACTTTTGAAAATCTTCTTGATGTCTTACTATAAATGATCATTACGACTTTAAAGGGTAGGAAAATAATATTTTTTACAACTGTAAACGTAATTACTATACGTAACCTCGGCGTGTATCGTTTCCAATAATTAATGGTGGACGCACGCAGAATTTTAAATGAACAGTGCAGTGCTTTATGGTTTTGGAATCAAATGTTTATCTTTCTCATTGTTTTTGCGTTGATCTAGAAATAGATTGTATTATAACCTCTTTATGGAAAAAGTGGTAACTACTGTTTTGTTTAATAGACAATTGAACCAATACATACAAACTGCACATCTTAAAAGAATAGTATATTTTGCTTCTGAATTATATTTAATATTTATAGAAAAATTATATCAATGTTATTTTTTTTGAAATAAGATATAGGATAATAAATAATAATTGAAAAGTAAGAAAGCTCATGTGGGAAAAACTTAATGGATTTATAAGTAGTTTGGTCAATTTTAGGGATGCCTTATTTCTAGGGATAATAACGGGATATAGAATTAAAATTTTGTGATTATATAAGGACTTACTGTAATAATAATATTATAGGTACATAACTTGTTGATATGTAATGACAAACATGAAAATTGAAAAAAAATAATTGAACAAATATTCATGAATCATGAGGGCCAAAAATTTCCTCGTTATTTAAAAATCCAAGAATCTGATAAATTTACGCAATAACTGCGTATGAACTGTAATGCGAAGTAGTTAACCTGTACGTCACTCGCGCGGGCGCCACCGACCCTGGTTAATTTTTAAACATTGCTAGTGAACGCTACGCATGTGGCGTAGCGTTCACTACTTTATTTTTTTGTCATATTTTCAAAAAACTTATTTATTTTACTTTAGCATTACAAACATTTTTGTTTTACGTATTTTATATTTGCTAATTATTTATGTTTAATGATTAAACGGTATGATCTTCGGACTTTAAGTCTTATAAAATTTTGAGTATTTTTCTTATTAGAATGTAATTATATTCTAGTAAAACAATAATTTTAGACAAAAAACTCGTTTGATTCGGGATGACTCGAAGCTAAGTTCTTTTCAGTCAAAATTGAATGAAAATGATTTGGTTTTTATTAAACATTTTCTTAATTTGTATATATTTCGTGATATGTACTAATAATTAAAATTGTCTCCAATATTATTCAAAAATACAATATCTAGTGCTATTTACTTATATAGATACTATTTTATATAATAAAATAGGAAATATTTTATCGATCGTTTAACTAGAATTGTACATATTTGTTTCAATATACAAAATAACATCCGAATTTTACATAATCGCAGGTCGGAAGGGCCTGCCCGCGGGTGAATTTCGCTAAACAATTCATACATTTGTATCCTTTGAAGTCGCGCTGCGGGCGCCGTCAACTGCACACAACCCCACCTGTTTATTACGCTGGAAATTGAGTAGAATATTGCAAAAAATGATCGAATTTTGCGCCAGACTTTAAAGGATTAAGTAATTTTCAGGCTGTCAACATTTTGTATATTAATTTTCGTCGATGATTTTTAACTTTGATATTTTGGTCGGCGAAAATATTATCGCTACTGAAGAAACTTTGTTAGTTTCCCTAACATTGATTTTGCTTAATATTTTGCCACTTTACTTATATTTTCAATGTTTTAACTTTTGTTATGAAATTGACACGTCTTAACAAGTTGAAGATAAAATAATTTCTTCCAGTAGGTAGTATTTTCCATATTTGATTAAAAATCCATCCCTCTAATGATAAACGCTTGTATACGGACAACCTGATATTAACCCTTTGACGTGTCGTGTGCTTTAATTGCCGCTTGTTTATTAAACATGTCCCCGTACATTAGCCACGCTTTCCCACAGAACTATTCTAGAAGTTTTTCATAAACTAGTGACAGTGTTGGATATTTAATCAGTTCCTACGAAATTGTTCAGGATTTTCCTGTTAGGGAAAGTATTCTGCATAATATACTATAATCATATTATAATCGAATTAAATATTTGATGTCCTTCAAAAAGAAGGTAACTAATTCGGTTGCTTGCTATATTCAATTAACTCGAACCTAACATATTCTAAATTATATTTCCATAAACGTTTATTAAATAGTGTATCGAAATATGATAGGTACATTATGATATTGAATATGATAGGTATATTTGGTTTTTTTTCATTTATTTGTCCCAGAATACGCCTTTCAATACGAAGACACATTCTAACTCAACACGGTATGATTAGTGTCACATTAGCTGATGCTATTAGAGGGCTATTTTGTTTTAACCACTCACTAATCGCGTTTGATCTATCATGTACGCCGTCAATAGTCGATAATTATTTTTATTACCGTGTATTTAGGAAGAAAATTTTGTGACATATTTGTTGATATTTTTTAGATTTACAGTATTCTATACATATAATAAAATTGTAATTAAGCAGAATCTGTACATTAGATATTTTTTGGAAAATCTTATTAAAATAAACATTATTATTGATACAGAGGGCGAATCTATAGTTTTTAGAATTTTTGTCTGTCTGCCTGTCTGTCTGTTATCGCATCACAGAAAAACCACTGGAGGGATTTTAATGAAATTTGGTATGGTGATAGCTGGTTATCCGGGTCAACATATAGGATACTTTTTATCGCGGGAAAAAGCCTAATTTCTGAGAAAAAATACAAAAAGTGTAATGTAAGAGTATACTAATATGTAAAACCTAAGAATTTGGTTTTTGGTCATCTGAACGCAGGCGGAGCCGCGGGCAATACTAGTAAAGTAAAATACATTTTTAACAATCGCTTTTCACCGAATAAGATTGAGAATAATATATAAATATTTTAATATTTTCTCTCAAAATTTAGCACTTGGACATACTATAACATAAAAGTTTGTTTGGTAATAAATGACATATACCCATTTCAATATGTAATATATGAGTGTATTGTATATTGTGTAATAACAAAACTTAAGTAAGTTATATAATTTTTCGTATCTCTAATGAAATGATATTGAAGACATATATAGCATGTTATATTGACATCAAAAGAAGAACAATTACAATATTCTCTAACAAAAAATATATCTTATAACTCGTATAAGTAGATTTCATAAAACAATTGAGCCGGGACGAGAGTATCATCGCGATGTAATGCAATCCCTGGGACAAGAATTTTTAACAGTTAACTGTATAGACAATCATTCAAACGTATTTAATTTTAAACTCACTATAGCCCTACTAAAATATATCATCTGCAATAGTATTATAGTCCAAAATTCAATAGCATTTAATGTAATATATCTGGAAGATTCTTATAATCTCGGGAGTGAGAGATATGGTGAGGATTCGGCGCACGCGCATCTAAAATGCTTTACATGTCGAAAACTTGATAGTAAAAGATTAAGAAGTAAAGTATGTGACACTCTGAAACTTTAATGTTGATGAGGAATTTTGTTGTTCGATGGAGGAGGGACAGTAAGAGAGATATAAATTATACGAAGTTAGCTTTATAATTAATGTCTATTTATTATTTTGATTGTTTTTAATCAAATCAAACCATAGTTAGCATAAAGTTAAAATGAATTGAATTTAGAAACATAAATAAAATATCAGAAATAGTTTTTCATATTGAATATTTTATTTCAGTCAAAACTATCAGTAACTTTTACATTTTATTAATTGGTCCTGTTTTGGTTCACGAAATTGACTCAATCGTTGCCAACAAAACAATTGTATCGAAATATAATATCCATATTTGAACAAGCCTCATAATTTACATGGAGTGAGTCACAGTGACTCAGTGGTTAGCATATTGTGATTAACGGCTACAGGTTAGGTGTGTCAAGGCGAATAGTTTGATCACTTTCGTTTTAACCACATCCGTTTAATTAAAGATTCTTGATGACAATTTTGCGTGTTTCTCCCAAGCAGATATGTGTGCAATTTGCAATTACATATCAACAGGGTAAAAACAACAGTGATGAATATTTCAAATTGCGCTTTCTGGCCTTAGAAAACGTGTTTTTATTTCTTTTGTTTGTTTTTGTTTTAAGTTACTGTTTAAGAACTAGAATTTTATTGTAGGATAATCAGGCATTGTTAAAAAGCTTCAAGAGTTTTAAATTCTTAAGATTCAGTAGTACGCATATTTTTATCATCTATACTTATAATAAAACTGTAGAGGTCGAATGTGTGTACATAGAAAATAAATGCTAAAAATCGAGCCAGGGGGATGTAAGAAGAGAAATAGAACAAATCTAGATTTTTTTAATTTTTTTGTTTCTCTATTTATCTGTTTATATGTTTGTTTGCTTGTCTGTTTGTACGGGCTAATCTCCGAAACTGTTGACCCGATTTAAATGAAATTTTGCATGCGGTACCTTGTATCTCCGGTCAACATTTTAGATAGTTTTTATCCCGGAAAATTAAATAGTTCCCGTGGGAAAGTAAATTAAACTATAGTAATTTATACAGCTTAGTACACAAAAACTACTGATTGGATTTTAATGAAACTGTAGGTGTACAATAATACAGTTCATACGCCAGAATAACAAAAAGGCTACTTTTTATCCCGGAAAAATTTACGGTTCCCGTGGAATAGATTTATTTTTGTTTGTCACTTATGTATATAAACACACACACGGGGCTATGGAAACTTTGCGTGATCTCTATTTACAATTTAAAAAGCTTTTCATTTAAAATCTGTTACATAGTAAAAATGTCATAAAATAACCCTTTATGTAAATTCATACCCTCGTACATAACCGAAACCCCTTCCAATTCCGAGGCAGTGCCGTCAAAAACATAATTGGCATACCCTCTGCTCCTGGATATAGCAAACTAGAAACGCCAAGAGCAACGTATTGATTAGCTTAGACTTGATGTTATAAAAGTTATAACTTATAATATTCTACATAGGTAGTACATTTTACTTAAAAAGTAATTTACTTATAAGATAATTAACTAATTATCTTATAAGTAAATTACTTTTTAAGTAGCTAGCCAATTTTGTTCTAATACTTAAAAAGTCATACAAGTTTTTTTATATAAATAATAACTGAGAAAAATGGTAACGCAATAAGATATAACAATTCATATAAGTGATAAGAAAAAGGAAAATGAAGAACAATAGGTCAAGAGCGCAATTGGCACTATCCGGCGCCCTAAGCTGGCGCTGAGAATGCCCTACAAGTTGACGCAAATAGCTTACTTTGCGTGTAGTTATTTCTACAACTAATGATGACATACGAGTGTACAGGTGAGGGCATCTTGAGAGAATGAATGGCGAAGACAATGGCATTTCAGAGACAGACAACACACTATTTTAAAAGAGAGATTTCTTTAAAATTCTTAAATCGTGGCGTATGTACGTCAAACTTATGTAGGAACATATAAAAAATGTGTCATTTGTAGTACTTAACTACTTTAACAAATAACTGACTAGTTACCAAATTGGTATAATGAATTTATTTTTCTTCGTCTTTATATTTACTTAATCTTATCCATTTTCTGTATATCCTCTGTTTATATACATCTATTTCGATCTTCGCATACCAGCCTCCGGAAAAAGGTCAACAACCCCTGCCCTAAGTACCACCCCGATTTGTAGATTTGAATATTTTACCCTCCAAAATTGAAGTTTTAGACTTTTCCTACTCTCTTTTGAGGGTGTAATAAATTTAACAATCTAATAATCATTTTTTTATTCAAATATTTTTTTTGAATACTAGTGCAATATTAATTAAGAGTCAAATATTGTCAATGCCATAAGACTCTTGCAAGTTGAAACGAACAAATATTAGTATTAAAATATTCTATATTGTAACCCCTATATTACAAAAGGCTCTCACTACAAAGAGCGTATGAAATATATATTCGGCGCTTTTCTCGTTATAAGGTTCCGGCAGCGCTCACATCCGGTTCGAAGGACCAATGGCGGAAATGTATAAGAAATGATGCGGAATAACCGCCGAGGGTAGACTGATTTTTTGAGCATACTTGTTTAGAAAATTGTAATATACCCTTCGACATTAGAGTACTTATTCTATAAATATTCGAGAAAATGTTATAGTAAGTTATAATTTTGTGAAAAAAGTTTCATTTGTCAAGGTTAACGCTTTGGTGACTTTGTCCTGCATAAAAAGAGAAATGCAACTATAACTCGGCCGAAACTTCCAAGGTCGCCCGACTGGCAGTCTAAACGCACACTAACTCAGCGCCTCCCTACACCCACACCGCCACGAGCACGTGAACGCTACCCCTACACATGGTCGTCATAGCAACGCAGCATCCTATTTCCACGCCCACTACCCTGGGGGCGAACTCTCAAGATATTACGCCCTACTTCGTTCGCATTGGTGAACTAAAGGGGTGTAGCGTGCGCTAGTGTGAGTCCGTTTAGAGTCCGCTACGATCTCGTGAAATTCCATTTTGTACTGAAATCTCGTGACATCGACGGCCACCTAGCCGTTATTGCCTCTGCATTATAATCATAAAACTTGAAGGCTTCTATTTATAAAAGAAATAAAAATAGACGTACGTATAAGGTAGTTAACGAATGCTAACCAAGCACTCGACTCCATTCGCAACATTCAGCCGGCCGCTCGTTAACAAACCTATTCAATTTTGAAGTATTAGTCGATTGAGGCAACATTTCTCGCGTCCTATCGCCACGAGTTCCAATTAGCGACTGGAGCTTGTCGCTTGAGTGGCGGTGACGTCACGCGGTGCTTTCATGCTTTCAATAACTACCCTCTCGACGTACCTTCTATAGCCGACCACTCCACCTGGTCTTCATTAGGAACCTTCTCAATACACGCGAAGAGCTGAAAAGGCGACGCGAACCTACTAATTTCAAAAATGTAAGTTTTAACGAGAAAAGTTGTTTAGCCAATAACTAGCAAACTCCAAGTCTGCGATAACTGTACCGCGTGATTTGATTTCTTCAAATTATTATGAGCTGTCAGTTGAACAAAGGTCGGGCATCTTTTGTTACCGGTCGCACCATAGACAAATCTTATTATGGAAATATTTTCAAATTAAGAACGCGCTCTGCTCCCGCATTATGCATCTCGACTGTCATCATTGTCTATGGATTTTTTTGTTCTTCCTCGCATGTTGAGGCTTTTCGACCACCGTTTTGGTTATTTTTTTCTCTTTTTGTTTTTTTTATCCGCTGTCCCGAGCGTGAATGGAGGGCTTTGTTTGTGCGTGTTTTATTATTAATTAGTGGGGACTCTTTGTTCGTGGTAATTATTGTCTTAATAAGTAGTTCCTGCTCGAATGTGAAGGAGCGGCGAAGGAATTGTCAGTGAGTTTGCTTTTAAATGGGTTAAAGAGACATGAAGTATGTTAAACTCGTTTTTAAAGCTTTAAGCATTAGAATTATAACCTTACATAATAAGTTGAATAGTTTATGCCTTAAAGATACGCTCACCCTCTTTTTATAATTTAAATCTAGTTTTATGATGATCTTTTATAAATATTTTTTTCATGTGGTCATAGAAAATAATGCAAGCTACAGAAGTAAGCGGATTAATTACAACGACACAAGTAAACGTCAGTACTTTAACATTTTTTAAAATTTATACAAACTGAAGTATTCGGACTGTGCCTTTTATGCAACATAAATAGAAGTTGATATTCAAAAGCGAATGGAATCACACAAAACACTACCATTCAGGGATTCTCATGAAAACACCATAATTAATTTACGCCTACGTGTCACCAACGATCCTGTCGTTTATTTCGCATAATAAAGTGCTGAAAAGAAGATCCAGTTTAATTAGAGGTGAGACACTCGGAAGTACGGCGCGGTTGAATGGCCCTCGTCGGGCGCCATTTTGCATAATTGGGCGGGAGGGTAGGTCGAAATTTATACGGCACCGCCGCCAATTTACTTGCTAATGACGCGTCTTGCACACTCCCTCGGTTTTGTTCGTGTGTTCCGATGTATTTTAAGCGCCTTTTATCTTGTTCATTTTGTATCTTGTTGCTGCATTTAGATTGATGTAATTGATGTACCTACATTTGTTTTATTTGCGATCTAACACTGCGATCTATGTGTGGTATACCTGAAATAAAAATGTTGTCCAACATTCCATGTGTTTTCCAGATAAAGCAGCCTCTTAAAATTTATGTATTATAGAAAATATTTAACATAACATATATAAACTACGAATGACTTACGACTTTTTACGAATGACTTTACCGAAAAACACAATTTGACACATTGTACATTTTAAACTATTCACGACGATTCTACATAAGATGTATTTGAATATATTTTTAACGATAATTTAATTTGTTCCAGGCTGGCAAGATGGGTCTACCGGCGGGTGGTAGCCTATCACTGTTTTGTCCCGGCGGTGACCTGGGACAGCCCCCACCCGCACATATGGGCATCCCTCCCCCCTATCAGCTAGACTCCAAGTTGGGTAAGTAATGAATATTAAGCTTATTTGACTCGACCTTGCAAAGTTCATTTTAATCGTTCAAAACTCTTTATAGACTTTCATCGATTCTTAGTTTGTATGCAAATGTTGAATTTGTTTGAATATACTATTGTTGCTTACTATGTAGGTATTTTCTATACATGACTTACGCTACATAAAATGTAAATATAAATAATGTTATGGAACGAAAATGCTATAGAAATATCTAATGCAATGTTTGTTACAGCTGCAGGGCTCGCACGGACGCCAATGTACCCCTTTCCAGGGGGTACATACCCTTACCCCATGCTCAGTCCTGAGATGTCGCAGGTTGCGGCCTCATGGTAATATTTTATTTATTATTATTTCTATTGAAATAACTTATTTCTTATTTTAGAGAACCTAAGTGAACAGGTTTTTTTCTGTTTAACACTTACACTTTTTGTAGGGGAATGTTCGTGATTATAATAATTATGAATATTATTAAAACTACACTTTTATACATAATATATAGGTTATAGTTTTAATTTGCTTAGTTCGTAGTATATCTATACATCTATACAGATAAATAAAATTGAAGTGTGTTTGTTTGTAAATGTGAAATTATGTATATACGATACTTATAAGAAAAACACAATTTTTAAAATCTTTGTCTGTCTGTTTGTTCCGGCTTATTTCCGAAACGCCTGGACTGATTTTGACGGAACTTTCACTGGCAAATAGCTGATGTTGTAAGGAGTAACTTAGGCTACTTTTATTTTAGAAAAACAATAAGAGTTCTGCTCCAAAAAATTAAAACATACCTAGGGATGCACCGGAGCGAAGTGAGAATGAGTCGCTATTTTATGATATAATAAATAATTTAATTTTAAACAAATGAAACTAAAACGGTTTTGTTACTATATTAAAAATATTACAGATATTTACATATATATTTAGAGTTATTTCACATCTTAATTTCTTTTCAGGCATACCCCAAGCATGTACCCTATATCTTCGGCAGCGAGTGGCTTCCGGAGTCCTTACCCCACGTCGCTGCCTATTAGCAGTTCTAGTCTATCAAGGTAAAATATATTTAACTTTATTCTGCCATTTATACATGATTTATTGCCAATATGTGACTCAGGCTAAGGAGTAGCATACAGAGTGTAATAGAAATAAACATAAAGCCAAATAATAATGTTTTAAATACTTATTATTATTAAAGTAAATAATCTATATCTATAAGAATGAATCCCTATTTCCCTTGGTCACGCCATCACGCGTGAACGGCTGGACCGATTTAACTATTTTTTTTTGTTGTGTTTGTTATTGTCAGGAGAAGGTTCCTATGAAAGAAAACATTGAAAAATTACGGAAAAAAAATTTTAGTGTTTATGGCTAGCGCTGGCTAATAACTATTTATATCAATTTAAAACGTACCTAGCGACGAACCCGAGCGAAGCGAGTGTGAGCAGCTAGTTGCTAATAAATAAAAATTGCTAAGGGATTTTATTATAATAAGAAAAAAAATATTATTAAGCTAAAAAAATACAATAGAATTTATAGTTTAATTATTATTATTTGTAGTATTATTTTAATTATTCATATTTTTTCTTAAAGATTGTATATTAATTTAATAAATACATTTATAAAAATTTAAAGAAAGTAATTAAATTAATAAAAAAAATTGAATTTGGTGGGCACCGTCTATATAATACCTCGGTCTCAGATATGATAATAATATATTATCTAAAAATAAAACGAATTGAATTAAAATATTGAAACAAGTATATTTGAATCTTAAATAATTTAAAAACAAATACGTGAACAAAATCTAGGTATTGCCAATGAAATGTGTTAGCACAAAGTTTTTACATAATTCACGTAATTCGTTAACGTTTTCATAATTAAGGTAAAACAGCTCAAAGCTACAAGTGAGCACGAAGTGCTCTATTGAGTCGCATCAATATGTATTTCGAATATAAACTAATACATAAGTAATGCACAACATCAATGCCATTTAAATTTCTAATAATCAGGTTTCTATTTTATGTTCAAATTTCTATATTAACGCCGTATGAAATTGTTATTTCCTTCCTTTTTAGTATAATTCATAATATTTAAATCATTTAACGTCAAAATACAATCCATTTTTCTTTAAACTTATAATCTGTAGAGTAAGAGCGAGTGAGCTTTCTACGTCTCTATCTACATCACCCACAAACACATTAAGCGAAGTAAATGGTGCAATTAATTACTTCACATATCGTGGAATATTCTCAATGTGATGAGATTGATCGCATTTTCCAGGAACACATTAAAACAACACGAATAATGTTTTATCTCTCAAATCAATCAGATATCAAGAGATAGCTTAACGACATTAATTACTCTAATTTCACAAACTAATTTATTTTACGAGCGATATTATATATTCTTATCGACACGTACGGTGATTTATTGTTATTTATCGATTTTTTAAAGGTTTTGAAATAAATACTACTTTCAATAAACTGCTAATTTTTTCATCCGAAATTCTAGGCCTCCGCTGTCTGTCCGTTCGCCTGTCTGTCAGAAGGGTGTATCTCATGAACTGTAATAGGTAGAAAGTTGAAATTTTCACAGAGCATGTATTTTTATTGCCACTATACCAGCAACTAATAAAAATGAAAAAAAATATACAAGAAACATTTTTTTTACTTTCGTAATCGATCATCAAAGTAGAGTAAAAGTCATATTAATAAATGATACATGAACGATGGTACGGAACTTTTCTTGTGCGAATTCGAATCGCACTTGATTAAAAAAAAATACATATCATATTAATATGATAATAATATATGATATCATATTAATTCAATTACACAATATTTGAAATAACGTAACTAATTCCTATTATAACGGTTCGTATTTCATATCCATTATATTTAAATATTTATAAAATATTAATTAATTTATCATTATATAGTATTAAATAATAAATAACTAAATATATTAACTGGATGTGTTTTGTTACAGCGAATTATACCGATTTTCTCCAACCTTGGGCGGTGGTCTGGGGCTGGGCTTAGGCCCTGCGCTAGTCCCTCCGCCGCCTTCTAAGTCTGATCTATTCACGCATCATTCAAGGTAAGTCTTAAACTGTTTAATTTAAAAATTCATATCTTATTACTTTTTTGTAATAATGCTTTTGTTTAGTTTAATTATTAAAATAAAGCTTTTGGTTACTTTAGGACTTAGGTGATGCGGTTTCCAAAGATTTAAACAATCCGATAGATGGTAAAAAATGGTATGTCACGGTTAAACCAATGTTAACAGTTAGTTAAATGACAGTGAATTCAATCAATAGGCCTCGGAAAAAATATTACGGACTAGCGAAGAAATATATTTTATCTATATTTTTAAGGCTGTGGTAGCCCAGTGGTAACGCGAAGCGAGTTCAAATCCCAGGTCTCGCACCTGTGATATTTTCATGTGCGAATCATTTCTAAGATGATTACCACTCGTCTTAACGGTAAAGGAAAACATCGTAAGGAAATCTGCATGTCTGAGAGAACCTAGCAAGTTTTCGAAAGACATGTGAAGTCCGCTAACTCGCACTTGACCAGCGTGGTGGACTGTGGCCTGATTCCCCTCGTACTGAAGGGAGGCCCGTGCCCAGCAGTGGGGCGTTAAAAAGGGGTGAATACAAATAGATTTCTCAGAGATAAGATATTTTCCCGGAGTTAAAAGTATCCTATATTTTGACTCGGATAAACAGCTATCGTCATACCAAATTTTATCAAAATCTGTCCAGTGGTTTTCTCGTGATACGTTCCCAGACAGACAGACAGACAGACAAAAATTCTAAAAAGTATAGATTCGGCTTCTGTATCGAGAATAAAAATAATTTAATGTACAGATTTGAATCAGAATTTTATTATACATATGTCTATAGATAGTAATTAAAGTCGATGCAGACTAATTATTGTCATATCGTTAGTACCTATGTAACGTGCGATATATTTTAAATGAATAGTTTGCTGTAAAACTTTAAACAGCGATCGATAAAAAAAATGCTTGAAATTAAAAAAAATTGGTTTTTTATATTTTAAATTTTAGTTTTAATGTAAACAAATATCAATTAGCATTATTCGTTTATACTTATACATTTATTGTTTAATTATTTAGTTTTATTTATACAAAAAAAAAAAATATTCATTTGGCATAACAGACAAAACATTTTCCTTATTTATTCACTTCGAAAAAAGTTAAGGTTGAAATAAAAACCACCTAGCATAAATACATGAGTAAGGCGAATAAAAATTATAATTATTCTGGCATTACTATATAAGTGCATTCGTCACATGCGTGTAATAACGATGATCGTTTTGTTAGGCGCAAATTATAATGTCAAAGTAAACGGTTGGCGATACAGCGATAAAGCACTGGGTTACGCCCTTATTGCAGTGTGCGATAAACGTAATATAGGACCGTAACGTTGTAACCTATTTGTTTAGAGATATGGCACAGTGATGTCTGGCTAGTACGATGTAGATGATGGAGGCTGCAAGCTCCTAAGAAGTAAGAACAAAAAAAGTTTGGTGACTTTACAGAAGTTTATATCGATTTGATTAAAATAAAAACCATGATTTTGTTAAATACTAATTATTTTACATTGGTAATCTATACTAATATTATAAAGAGACAGAGCTTATTTGTTTGTTTAAAGGCGCTAATCTCAGGAACTACTGATACGATTTGAAAAGTTCTATTTGCATTAGATATCCCGTTTATTGAGGAAGGCAGGAAGGAAGGAAGGAATCATTTAATAGGTATATAGTCTATCTATTCCACACTAGCCGTTAAAACTTACCTAGGGACGAATCCGAGTGAAGCAAGGGTGAGTCCATGTTAATATTCGCTATATAGATAGCGTTAGAAAAATAAATACTAGTATGTACCTACGTAAATGACTTAACTGGTTTTATCAAGCCACCTGGTCAGAATAAGTCATTCATTCCCATAAATTCTTATTTTCTAGTAGCAATATCTATTATAGAAAGTTATTTCAAATTAGTCGACACGCTCATATGAGAATCTAGTTTTTCTATTAAATAAAAAAATCTAATAATAATAACTCTGCAACTCGTTCTCTTTTTACTATTACTAAGTAGTGTCATTTGACATTACACACCCCTACGTATCGCATGCTATCAGCGATCAGACCCCGATCTGATAAGTTGGACAGATGTAGCGAATCGCGTTAGGGCTAATTGTTTCAAATGTCGTTTTGTACAGTAATTGAGGGGTTTTCATTTTATCACAAGTTTAACATCTCTTTAAATAGTTTAATGTAATAGTTAGCTAGATTTATTTCGTTGTACTTTGAAAATGAAATGATATGTTACGTTTAACGAAAAGTTTAGTATGAAATTTGTTAAGGGTTATCATTTAAATTTGAATTAAAAAAAACCGACTTACAAGCACTGAAAAGTAAAAAATAACTAAACGGGGGTTTTCATTTAGAATAGATACCTAAATCGGTGTGCTTTGATTTGTATTAGTTGGCTATTGACAGTTACAACCTATCTAGGTGTAAAGTTCTCATCAATACAAATTAATCAAGCCCAAACACCAGGTAATTGCTGTAAATCGTTGAGGAGTTCCATCGACTGTCTTTCGCCTCCCTTATCACATCGACTTCAAATCGTCATTAAATAGTAGTGCTTTAAAATATTTAATGAAAAGAATTAACAAACGGACTAGTCGCTACAACGATTTTCGAAGGTTAACCTCGATTTCTCTGGGATGCCATCATCAGATCCTTGTTTCCTAAAGTTATATATATGTAGTGTATCTACTATCTCGTATCCATAACACAAGCCTGGTAGTTACCATGGAATTAGATAGTGCTATGTGTTAATGTTCCAACATATTTATTTATTTATATGTACCTACATAAGGATTTTGACTTTATTTTAAAGAAAAATTAAAAATCTTTTTATACTTTTATGTGATAATTTAAATTTGACAACATAACAAGCTGCTTTATTAAACAAAGTAACATGAAATAATTTAAGTATGTATGTTAAAATTAAAAACGGTTACAAAATGAAAGCAATAAAACATCAACGGGTCAGGCACGAAATTGTAATCTTATACTTTTCAACAAGTCACACTCATCGTTTACAATACCGCATCCGTCAAAATCGTGTTACAGTGCCTACGCTGTCAGCGGAATCACTATATAAACTTACAAATCTATATAACAAAAAATCGATGTGTGTATGTATGTTCTTTATGTACTCCAAAACGGCTAGAGCGATTTTGATGAAATTTTTAGGCAATCTTCAGATTATACCAGCGGGCGATACTGTGAAGTTTGGTAGCGATCTTAAATTTGAACGTGGGCGAAGCCGCGGGTACTGCTGTATACATATGTATATTTGACAAGTTGATCTTTTTATACTAGCGACACATCCTCGCTTCGCTTAACTGTAGCCTATGTGTTAAATTGTTAATACTTACGCTACAAAAATTTATCCAAATAAGTCCAGCCGTTTTATTGATAAGGAATAACAAACATTACAACATACAAACTTTCGCATTTATAATAGTCCGATTTGCACGCCTTACCAACTGGGTTTCGTCGTAACAATAATACATGGGATGCTTCTAGTTGAGTGTTTGAGCAAATTAATTTGATATACACATTTATATTCTTATTATTTCATATTGTTTAAAAATTTTAAAAATGTATTTATTTAAGAACTTACGTATAATGTGCTTAGATAAAACCCGCTTATATTGGAATTGTACGGCTCATACAATCTTAACCATTGAACACACATATCCGAATAATACCTAATTCGCTAAGTAGGTTAAAGTTTGATAAAAATGTTCTTGTATTATTTTAGACAAGTTTTAAAAGACCAATATTAGCATTAATATATTAGTTATAGTAGGGTCAACTCTGTTCATAAAAATTTATCTTTATAGCCATCTTTTACATTAAATATAAATTATATATAAAAATTTTAGATACGCCATTATGATAACTCACCAAAATGTAGTTTGGCTTGGTGTTATATATTTCAAAAAGGTATGTTTAGAGACGTATTCGAATAATTAGTGAATATTTTAATAATAGTGACCATTTTATCAAATTAATGTATTGCTTTATCTATCTAGCTTTCCGGTAAACTGCCTATTTTACTGGTTTTTTGGCATTCATACAAAAAATGAAGCAAATAAATATTTCCGATTTCACACAGAAAGGTCTGCTATGCAAAAACTTACGTCGCATGAAAGCTGGTATATATATTTTTTAAGACATCTACACCATTTATTAAATTAGTCGTTTAACGTTCACGCCAGCACTCGACCACACTCAATACATAAAAGTCCAGGTACAATCATGTAAATAAGCTCCTGACGGGGAAATTTAATTAAGATGATATATGAGACGTGCGGCTAACGGCTACTCAGGTACGCTCGTCGCCATCTCGCGATCTTTACCCCTCGTAAAATGTGCCACCAAACCATATGTGACAGTTGGTTTTTATATTTAATTACGATGTGCATTGAAATTGGAAATTTTTTGCAAATAATCTTAGTAGGTTCTATATTTAGATATCCCTTCGCATTTATGGTATGGTATAAGTTGTAATATTGATAGTAGGTATTAATAATTTAGATTATTATTATTTTTTAATAGATATTTTTTACATAATCTATTTAATTATTTATGTAAAAATCACATTAAAAAGAATAATAAAAAAATCCCCAATCCAGTTTCATACTAAATAAACACCAAAACCAGCTAATTACTAAGAAAATACTATAGAAAGTCTTAAAACATTGAAAAATCTTGAAAATAAAAGCGTAGTTTCGTCTTAGTTCGCGTTTAAAAGCCGGTTTATTCGTGTGTAACAAATCTCCTCGACGGTACACTACACAATAATTATGCCGCGCCACTGAATACCTCGTTTGGAGCGTATGCGCATTGTTTCTTTTTTCTCTCTCTTTAGAGTTCCTTGAATGCGAGTCTAAAACTGAGCTACTTAGCTCTATACGCATTAAATAGCTGTTCAGTGTACGCCTTGCAATATACCGACTATGCCGTGCTTTTAAAAACCGTTTTAGTGGAATTGAACGATGCATTGTGGTTTTAATGTAATTTACACTGTTTTTACATTTTCAAATGTAAATTTGTGAGATTTTAACACTTTGCTTTAGTTGTGTTGGTAATTGAATGTGTTTGGATTTTTTATTTAAGAAGGTATATAATAATATGATGAATAGCTTTTTACCGTGCTTTAGCTTTTAAAAGAAAATTTGTTTATATTTTTAAAAATGCAACTTACACTAACGTGGGTTCGATTTTTTTGTACACATCGAATGATTGTATTGACCTTGAGATGGAATCTAATTGTAAGTCTAGATCAGATAAAGCCTGGTATACCAAACAAATAAACCGTATATGTAAGTCGGTGTGACGCTCTAGATAGCTAAAAGACTTAGTCAATAAATATACAACAAAATGCAGAAGGAATATTTCAAATAGGTAGTTCCGGAGATAAGCGCGTTTAAACAAACAGACTCTTCAGCTTTATACATTAATATATGTACATAAAGATAGATTCTTGAAATTGCTTTTTAGCTATTTTTATATTAACATGGATCTAAGACGCATTTCCAATTCTTTCTCTCATTTCACTACTCATAAAGGAAGTCGTACATTCGTGTCGGTTCCTCGAACTAATTTACCAAATAAAACCATACTTGAACATCGAACTAACCGTAATCTAACTCGTCTATTTTAAAGGCAAGTTCGCAGGAAGCCGTTAGTCAGGATTCCACTCGATTATTAATATTGTCAGCGATACGAATAAATTGCCTGGGTGGACAGTTCCATTTTTGTTGAAAATCTTTCTCGTAATGTATAGGTGTTTCTTAATTGGATGACGAGAAATGGGACGTGAGACACGCTAACGATTGCCTATTTTAAATTTAAATTTTGATTTCAATAATAGGTTAGTCTTTTGTTTGTTTAAAATATTTACGTCTCAACTATAAATCACTAGTGATTCAACCATGCTTTTCTCTCACTCTTAGTATGTACAAGAACAGAAGTAACTTATTGCTATAGACTATTGATCAATATACCATGGAATTAGTAGACGTACCAAGATATAAATAGCTTTAGAAGAATGATCTTCAAATGTCTATGCAAAAATCAAAATAGACGTTACTCCACTGCTACGTATGTATGTGTAAAATTCTAACACACTAATGAACAAAGAAATGTTTTGTTTCGTATTGCTAATATTAGTAATGAATCTAGTAATATTAATAGTATGTATATGTACAATATACAAAATAATAATTAAAAGTATTGGATAGAATATCAAGTCAATTTGATTTAAACTTTGGATTTAAACTTCAATAATATTACCAGCATTTGTCTAAACTAATCAAAAAACCTAAATGTTTAAAAATATTTTATTAAAACTTATTATTACGGTTAGTATCGATTTCTCAGAGATAAGATATTTTCTCGCAGTATCAAGTACCCTCCCTGTATGTTGACACGGATAACCAGCTATCATCATACATCAAAATCTGTCCAGTTGTTTTCTAGTGAAGCGTTCCCAGACAGACAGAAAGACAAAAAAAAACTATAGATTCGGTCTCTTTATCGATAATAATGACTAATTCAATAAGATTTTCTAAATAATATTTAATGTACAAATTCGACTCAATTAGAATTTTATTATAATATGTATAGATATAGATAGAATAAACGAAATATATTACAAATATGGTATAAAAATTTAGTAATAAAAATTCATGATCCTAAAAAGTTACTCTATTAAATCTTTCAATTTAAATATAAAAATCAATAATAGATTCCACATGTCCGCTATCCCGGTGTCAATGCATGCGTACGCGCCGGAAGCCGCATCTATTTCCAACCGGACGCGCGCTTGTTTATTGTATATCAGTCTGCGTTAACACCTAAACTTGTATTAAGACGTTCATTGATTTACAGATAAGTATGATAGATCGGAGTCAGACTGATTAAAACTAGCCAGGTGGAAAGATATATTTTACTTTTTTAATAGGGCTTCTAGTTTTTAATAGGCTCTTGAATGAGTTATAGCGTAAAAATTGTATAATTAGTTGACATAATCTTTCTTGGATCTTTTACATACCTTTAAATTGAACATTTATAATTAAAGATGTTTTCGATGGAAGTATTTTGGCCGCTTAGTCACCACAAAGAATTTTTGCACGCGTAATTACAAGTACGATGTACTGTTTATTCTAAACTGTGTAGCTTATTATTTTTCTGTGAATCTTCGTAATCGATAATTACAGGTCACAAGAGAAAGGGTCGAGCAGCTCGGACAAGCCCTCCGAGAGCTCTGCCAGCAGCAATAACAAAGAGCAGAATAAAAAGCCTCACATCAAGAAACCTTTGAACGCCTTCATGCTCTATATGAAAGAGATGAGGGCGAAGGTAGTAGCTGAGTGCACTTTGAAGGAGTCTGCTGCTATTAATCAAATTCTCGGCAGACGGGTAAGTGACGCTCTATATGGATTTTAAATGTTTTGATTCTATATTTTAATTATTTTTGATACTAGCTTTATAATTAAATGTTTAAACCAAAAATCATTGAATCGATTCCTAGAATGATTTACATTACCTGATCTGATCTGCGTCCAAAAGGCGGCCCATTTTAATAAACACCAAGGTCGTGTTATGATTGTTTGACAACGTGATCGTTTACGTTCAACGTTTTGATTGAATTATTTTTATGTGACGATGTGCTCATTGTTAATCTTGTTAGGAAAGCGATTCGTGACGCGTAAACAGTCGGCGCGTATTCTAGAAGACAATGAATCGTGTCCGTATCTAACATCTGCGCTCAGCGTATTGAATAACAAATATAACCGACCGTTACGCTTCTCGGAACGCGATTCCTAACAGGAGTAGCAAACGCTGTCCCACACACGCTTCGTCGCAGCGAAACATTCGTAATGCAATGCTCATAAATACGCAGTGGCATTCGTTGAGTCGCGAGGAGCAAGCAAAGTACTATGAGAAAGCGAGACAAGAGAGACAGCTCCATATGCAGTTGTACCCCGGCTGGAGCGCGCGCGACAACTACGGTTACGGTTCCAAAAAGAAAAAGCGGAAAAAGGACCGCGGTCCCGCTGAACTGGGAGGTATTGGACCCTAGGAGAGACCCGCCACGAGGGGACGGACTGTCACGTCGGCTTCTGTACACTCGCTTGTCCCTCAACCCGACCCGTCGTAACCCGCACTCCTCACTAATCCGACTTGCTTGCGTCCAGGGCTCCTAACACGAACTAACCGGCTTGTCCCCGTCGAGCACCCGATACCCGATCCTTGTATGAGTGTGTGTGTTACTCCAGTGTGTTAGTACGGCCGGTGGTGCCTGTGCTAGAAAAGCGGCTGGGACCGTCGCCCGCGAGGCGAGCGGCGCCGGGCGTGCGGGCTCGTCCCGACCGATCCGCTCCCCCCGCGCCGCCCGCCTCCTGTGTTCTGTGTGTAGTCGTCGAGTGACCGTACTCGTAACCCAACCCGATCGGAAACATTGGTTTGATCTATGTCTAGACGAGGCGCGACGATACCGACCGCAGAATAGGTTCTGAGAGGAACACCACAATTGGCCATTCTCATTTGGGGGCTTAGGTTCAAAATTGTCGAGGGGTGCGCTCACTGCGGGCTGTTTTTCTAGCACCAAGCTAGGGCTCGGGCGCGAACCACCGTCGAAGTGCATTTCTCTTTTGTTTCCATGTTCGGTACAGTGGCATGCGCTCGGACGCGAGGAGCAAGCGAAATATTACGAGTTGGCGCGACGCGAGCGCCAGCTGCACATGCAGCTCTATCCCGATTGGTCGTCTAGGGCTAATACGCAAAGGGGCAAGAAGAGGAAACGAAAACAGGAGACAACCGATGGAGGTACTGCCTTGCAACGGCCACCGCCAACCCTACGCCCTATCTCTCTGTCCCAGACCTCCTGTCTTAATACGTGACCGCGGAAATATTTTAACGAACGAAATCAATTTAACATAAAGTCGGAACCTTTCTGCACAATATAAAATGAAATTATACAAATTGCTAATAGTTGGTAAAATCGAATGAGTACTTGTTCTGTCCTTTTGCTATAATGACGTATCTATCTGCACGATAGTCATCGGACGCCGAAACTCTAAATAAGTTATTAATCGAACGATAATTTCAGCAAGAATGAGCATTCACTCGCTTAGCTAGTTTTAATCTCGTATCTTATATCGGTCACGATTTCCATAACTCCGTATACGGTCAACGACGGACGTCTCGACGTAACGCGATAACCGCTCCAGCTCATTAAAAATGAGGTCAATTAATAAAGGATTAGCTAGAGACGTCCGACGTAACCTCACCCCCCTGCCCCGCTATCCGTCCCCCTCTCCCTCCACGCCCCGCCTGCCTCCTATTGCGAGTTCAATTGCTCGAACTCCATCCGTACCAAAAACGAGACGTAGAAATATTGCCGAATGTTGGTTGAAGGGGTACAGGTTGTAGTCATATATCAGCATTTTTTATTTAATATTTATCGCATTTATTTATTTTGTTTTTATAATCAACGCTAAGGAAATAAGTAAGTGGCACTCCTTCGAAGGTTGTCCCGGTTTTTGGCTTTCCTGCTCCGATCTGCCGCCTCCGTATTCGAACGTGCATGTTTTATTCAACAGTCAATATTTGAATACTTGAGTAATTGCTTTGCAGGGACTGTATATACATACATACTCGGTGTAAAGGCTGGGACAGCCTTCCGATTGCAAATATAAGGAGTTCCGACAGCAGTATGCATGAGGACGCCCTACTTAAACGAACGTATGGAGAGATCCCGAGGACTCGACTAGACAATTTTATTTTTCAACCAAAGCTGCCGATGCTTCTCTGTTGTTTATAATGATACTGGCCAAATGAACATACATTTATTTTGATTCCGGAGAACCTATTCTGCTTGAATTTGCTTATAAGCGTCATGTTTATTTGTGATTGTTTTTACTTTTATTTCGACAGACTGCGTAGTTAGTTTATTTTGTCGAAGTTTACGAGTAGAGCGCTATTTTTTAAACCAATGTTTTTTCCGTTATCATTTTTTCATTTTCTCCCACCCCGTTCCCTGCATGTTAACTAACAAATTTAATGGTGTTGGTGCATGTTGCTTTATGTAGATTTAGAACATTAGCCATATTATTTTGAATGCTTTTAATATATTATTTGGTAAATTTGTTTACGCTGTCACTATGACGTCACGCGTAGGACCCTTTATTGTATTAATATTCAAAATTATCGTGACGTTATCTAATATTATAAAAGTTGCAATACATTTAGTATCTTAATTTGCGTGTAAATATATTTAATTTGCCTTCACATTTCGCAAACTTGACGAGTCCATATTATGGTCCATTGATTTTCATTCAAACTGATGACAAAACTGCCAAAGCGTGTTCTAATCGAAATATTTACAATTTTCAGGAAATAGTTTGAAGAAATGTAGAGCGAGGTATGGCCTCGACCAACAAAACCAATGGTGCAAACCTTGCAGGTGGGTGCTGTTGACTTACTCCTTTCATTTCATTTTTTGCTGCTTCAAGAAAAAATATTGAATAATAAGCAAGCATTTAAAAATGCTAGGTCATTATTTTTCAATGTTATATTGTTTCTATGTGGAAAGACTTGGCTTATCTTTACGTATTTATTTTACGGCAATTCCAAGAGGAGCCTAGTCGTAATGTTTTAGTTTCATTAGTTATTTACTCGACAAAATCTGTAGTACATGTTGTGTATGTTTTGGGAATATCTTGTCGGTCCCCTGTTACGCTGTGCTCTTATCCAATCGAACAAAGAATAAGACAAAAGCGAAGTAGAAAACGATTCAGAAAATGTGTCTTTTCACAAAGAAATAAAGTTTGATGTAGAAACACACGGAATAGATTTTTTTGAAAGTAGACAAAGTGTGGAAGTCGTAGTGCAAAATAGGCCTAGAATAGTTCCGATGGATCCCAACGGAGAGAGGGCAATCATTTGTCGAAGAAAGCTTTCAAAAAAATCTTGACACATTTTCTGAATGACGCTCGCTTTTCGGACTAATACAAGAAAGATAGTTGTTAAGAATCTCGTGATATTTTTACTCATTGAAATGTTTTTTCCACTCATGATTGCCGCTTCTCACGGATCGATCCTGGACCGCCGGCACTATTGGTGACATGTTCTTTCTCGCGTCTTTTATTGTTTCGCTTCCCAACGCTACTTGACTCCGTTATCATTCCTTCCTCATCACCGCCTTGTTTATTTATCATTTTATTCCCCGCTTCGTTATTATTATTGAAAATTTTATTATTTTTACAAAATTCACATAAATGTCGCAAATAACATATTTCAAACTGTAATTACTTTGCTGTATGACAATACTATTTTCGAATACACCGTATAAATAAATATTTTCTATTTTATTATAACAAACCTTTTAAATTACTAATAACTCCCAATTCTCCACTCATCTCATGTTTCATCCATCTCCTTTGGAACTATCACCCACCAGTCCGGAATCAAGTAGCGTGATGGTATCCGGGCTAGGGCTCCTGCGGCCGGACGCTGCGACACCGTTACCCGCCACGCTCGCTAGTCCGCAGGAGCCCACTTATGTGAACCTCTAGTGCCGGCCCACCGCCGCCGGACATAATACGGTCAGTTGCGAGACTTTGGCATTGTGGGTAATGTTCTGTATACGTGGATCATGTCTGTTGATTTTAGATATTATATTTTTAAAATGAACAGAGTTAATAATTTCAAACACTAAATACAAGTGGGAAAGTAGATAAGTGTTTATTTGTGTATTTTTATTTTATTTTATAATAAAAATTTGCATCAAACACTTTAAATTTCCTTCGTAAATTTTGAGAAGTTAAGTTTTTTGTACTGAAAATAACTGCGAATAATAGATAAGTGGTGTAATAAATATAATATGGTGTGATCTACGTATACTTTGTGTTGTGAGCTTGAAGTGAAGCATGGAGTGTTCCTGCTTTTCTGAAAAATAGCCTAGATTTTTTGTTTTAGACTAGAAACATATCTAGACATTTTCGTTTTTTTTTCAAATAATGCCATTGTCTCAAAAGCAGGAAACAAGAAGCGCGATTAGCGTGTTTATTGGTTTCTGAATATTTCTGAATGTCGTGAGCTTGGATTTTTCGTTCTCGAGTAGATTTTTTGTTGTCGTAGTTGTTTTTTTCAGTCATTATTTTTATTATTTAACCGTTTGATAACGCAGCATGAGTGACTCGATGTATCTCTACGTTTTTATTTCAAATTTTAACATTTCCAAGCATGTCTTTTGACTTAACCTTTTTTTTTGTAGGTTTTACGTTCGTTTTGTGTATTAGGTTCCATGCGTGATATTTTATAACGTAGCTTATATTTTGTGTTAAGTAATACGTGTTAGTTTTTTGTCTTCAGTAAATATTCGTTTTTGTATTACTCAAGCAATGGTATAAAATTAGAAAGGTTTTTCTAAAAGTATGCCAAAGGAGGCGATAGTTAATACAAAAACGAAGGCGTCCTAACTAATTTACCATATTTTAACATACGAATTTCAAATTTACAGGCGGAAGAAAAAGTGCGTGCGCTACATGGAAGCCCTAGAGGCGGCGGGGAGCGTGCCTCCCATGGTGACGCCCCAATCCCCTTGCTCTGATGACGATGTTAAACTGGAAGAGTTATCCGACGCCTCCAGCGATGAGGACACCCCCCTAACTGCCTCTAGTCCCGGGGGACTCAGTGCCCTCTCCTCCCTAGCCTCCCCCGCATCCGACCCTCCACCACCACCCCGCAATCCCGTGGGAACCAATCCCCGGGATGCAAACAATCCCCTATCCGTAGGACAACTCACCTCTCAATCGTGGCCCCGCGCCCAGACCCGACCCGGGCATGAAGTGATATCCGTTTCATAGTGAATGTGGGAGAGCCGTTGCATGCTTCACGTCGTAGCGTGCAAGCGGCTCAGACGTGCGACCGATAAACCAGCCAGCTTCTATATATCTAAAATTCGTTGTGACTTCAAAATTATGCTCCATGACAATTTTAAATCTCGATCAGGACTTTAACGGACATAGAATTGTAATGGAGTACAATTTGTTCTCATAGACTGTCGTTTGAGTGCGGCTTGCGGGCTGGCTGACGTCACGTCGGTTGTGATAACGTGTAACCGGTACGTAAAGGTTTTATCGGGTGCTAATACACACGGGTTTCGTGATTTATTGAGATACCCACATTTTTGTTACTTTCTGTACATTTTTTTTCTACAATCAACTTCAAGTGACAATAGGTTGATAGTTAATTTCTAAAGGCCTAAAGCATTTATTTAAACAAAATGTGCGGTGTTCCAGCAAATCACTGTGTTCTGTGAAAAATAATGTATATTCTCTTATATTGTAAGATCCAAATTACCAACTTAATTAAGTCCCGATACATTTACACGAATTGATCTCAAAATTGTGAGTCCATATCGAGTCATTTCTGCATTTTAATACTCCACGCTTCTACAGATATATCTTATTTCCACTAGTCACGCTGTTTGTGCCATTCAACCGTAGTTTCAGGGAAATTGAGCCAAATTGAAATATTGACACTCGTGTTCACTCACGACAGTATATTTGATTATTTGACGATACACTTTGAGAAACGCTGTCCGTGGCTTTGTACTTTGTGCCTTTTGTATGGAAATATTTCAATTTTCTTCCAATTTATTATTATTTCTTTACACGATTTCGATCTACGAAATTCTGTATTATAATTTATTTGAATTCTTCTTATCGATTACAATGCAATTGTTTTGCGGACAGGAAGCTGTTCTCTATCTGCTCTCTTACGGGCGTTTCTTACTGACGGCCTGCACCGATAAGGTTCCATGTAGCATTAGAATTTGTTTAGTTTATAAAAAAAATATAAAAAAAATCCTTTCGTCCGTGTGTATAAAGTAAAGGTTAAGGTGCGGCGAAGGGAAACCCTGTTTTTCCGTTGTACGGAACTCATTAGACTGTCGTAGTTTAGATTAGGCATTGTATGAGTGGTTATTACACGGGGACGTACCGACAGCATTACATTTATATATACATACACACTTCAATAAAATAACGCAACAATTAAGATTTCCTTCGTTCCGATGCTCTCGGTACTTCCCCACCTGTATATGCAGTGTAATGTATAAAAGTAGGCTAATTTAACTGTGTCATATTAGGAACTAAGTGTATACTCTACTTACATATACATATATATACATTATTGCTATTAAAAGATGTTTAAATGAATATTAGTTGAATGCTAAATCAAGTTTCATCCACGAAATAATACCTTATTGTTTAACCCGGAGTGACTTCGACTGTACATAAATTTGTATCTCGCGATATTTAGATGTTTTTTTTCGGTAAAACTATTGCATTTATTATTATAAAGTACCCTCGGAAGTTGGAACGTTCTAGATGGTTAGTTTTGTCGAACGCTACTTTTTGTTATTTTATTGTTATTATTAAGATTTTTAACGTTGTTGAATGCAATATCGACCCATGACTTATTGAAATGATCAAAATATAAATTCTCAAACGACTGTTGCTTGTTTTATTATGGATTTGATTACGTTTGACGGAAAGCAATCGGTTTTACGAAATATTTGACAAGATTCCTTCGATCGCGGCGTGATTTTGCATGGAATTAGAACTTGTGCAATACTGAAATACTATGGGTACTGTATAGTTTTCTAAATATAATTAGATTTTCCGTAAATTTTTGTTTTAAGGATATTTGAATTTATATGGAATTTGATATTTTGTGTTCTAAAGGAAGATGTTTTATTTTATCTTATTTCGATTAATGAAAGTTGTATTTGCTGAGGCGAATGCGTGCCAAAACCATCTTAGAACTTAAAGCAGATTAACCAGGGATAAACGAACGGACAGTAAACTTTTTTCTATATATATAATCTGTGCCAAATTTAACTGTAAACTGGTATATTTCGATACCTAATACCTCTGAAAGGTCTTTTATGTTGATAGATTTTATAGGTTGTTTTTATTGTTAAGATGGTAAAGACAAAGTGGCTCCTGCGAAGAGCTAGTTATTTTTTTGTAGAAAGAAATTGTCAAATTAGAAAACTCAATTATTAGGTCTGGACCCATTTCTTGTGTTCAGTTGAACGAATATTATTTTAATAAACAGCATAAAATTGTATTTTGTACTTATTTTCATCCTTAACCCCACAAGCTACTAGTGTACAGTCCATCACAGTTTTTAATGAGTAATAACAAACTAAAACTTCCCGAGTAACTTCGTTTTGACGAGACGCAACGAGTCAAAAAAGTCCGTGTTGGACTGTAGACTATACATAGATCGAAATTTTTTATGTATATATTTATAATAGAACTTGTCATAAATTAATACTTTGCTGCCTGCCTGTATTAACAGCGCCATCTAGTGGATAAACTTGAAACCAACACGTAATTTGACTAAACTGTTGTATAACTAGTCTGTTAATATTTTATTATACAATACATTCCATACGAAGAAATTGCACATCAATAATTTCGATTTTTCCTTTACCGAATAGACTTTTATGATATGAAATATATACATGCAATAAGTTTAATAACTCATAAAATGCAAAAGCTCCATCTGTGAATAGACTTTACAAACCTATCACATTATTTGTCAGTTCCTGTTTCAACAATTAATAAAAAAAATACGAGCGCATTACTTCGTTTCCTTTATTAAGACTATAGAGTAGTTTTTTAAAACCATAATATTGCTTTATCTCTTGTTAATTTTACACAAACAAATTTCAAATATATAACGCCATCTATTAATCTTTATTTGAACTAATTTATCTTTTTTCCTGATAAGACCTCGTGCTTCATTCAATCATCGCTTTACAGAACAATGCACAATACTTTTAGGCAACGTCTTTATATACAATGCCTTTCTATACATGTCTAAAAACTAGTTTAAATTAAGGATCCATGTTATATTTTCAATCAGTACATCAAAATTTTATAAACTGAGTTAGCACTTAGTATAGAAGGTAAAAAATCACATATCAAGTTGTCATTATACGTTATCGGTTATATCATTTCGGCACTTTAATTTTAGATTTTCAATTATTAGTACTTACTAAAATAGAACATAGGTACATCAGCACAACATATTATATCAATTAAAAGAATGTACGTGACATACATAAATAACGCTATTTAAAACAACTTGCAATAATTGTATAAATTAAAATTATTCGCCCTTTATCCATAGGGTTGAGGGTCTGACGAACAATACATAAACCAAATGGACTCCTCAGAAACAAAGAAAAATCTGGCTTGAATAAATGCCAATACATTAATGAGATAAGGTATATGTATCGATTTGTTGTTAGTTTGTGTAAAATTAACAAAACCTATAAAATATAATCCAAAAAGATATAAAATGGTTTTTAAATTTCCCTAAATGAAACGTTGCCACCATAAAATATCAGGTCTGTGTAATTATTTTACAGTTCATTAAAAATCAGCAACTAGGTAATGTGTTTTTGGTGTAAATTCACAGATGGCGCTTTTACTTTTTCTATGTTATTTATCACGGTTAAAACTTATTCAATGTTTGATTAAATTCTGGATGAATTTTGCAATATTTATTATATATTAATTAATCCAAATTCATAAAATAGTTTAGCTGTTAGTGGATTAATTATCTATTCCAACACGAAATTACCTTGAAGATTAGCCCGAATAAGCTCCGGCCAATTCATTTGTATGGGATAAGGCATCTCTATTAGTGTATCTGTAATCTGTGCAGAAACAAAGCATTGTTTATTTTGGTTTTAGAAAACATTGCTTGTGTGACGTAATGGTCGTACTATTTTCTATAATAATTCTTAAACATTAAAGTGCATGGATATATAGAATATGGTATGTCGCTTCCTTGCATAAGTGAAAAACTTTGAATTTCTTCACTATTTTTTAATTTCTTAACACAATTGATTTTCGATACGATTTAATAAGAAATCTGGACGTGTTAGTAATTATAAATAACTATTGCTTCCACTTCCACATCAGATTTGTACAGAGTATATTCAAATAAATTTAAATTCACTAAATGAGATTATTCCATACGTAGAAAATATAATTTGTAGGTGAAATAAAACAAACAAATAGTGAGATTACATTGTTTATTCGTGACAATGTTTAGGACAGATAGAAAAATTACAAAATGTTATACACATGTGATGCCGATTCCACTAACTATATATTGCTCTAAGATTTAACATCTTTGGTTACATACGGAAATGCAAACTGTCATCCACGACGGATAGACGGCGTTACTGGTACCGCTGGAGGATACGAAATACGTACAGAAAAATAAATATCGTCGCATTATAATAATATATACGTATAATACTTTCTTAGATTTACGCGAATACTTGACATTTTAAATAAAATTATCTTTTCGGATTTTTTCGCGAATTTATTTTGATTTTTGGTTCCCGACGTTTCGAATGCTTTACGTTTCGAAACGTCGGGAACCCAAAAATCAAAATATATACATAATTAACTTTCTACCGCAGTAGAAATCTAGTAAAACAAAAGTATGTTGTAAAATGTAATTTAGTACACATTTGAAAAGATGTGTTAAAATTTATAAGTCAAATTGTAATTTTCATTAAATTTGCATTATTGTTGTGAACACTAAAACTTAAATCAATATTATAATATACTTAACAACAAAGTATTATGAAACGACGATATTTAGAACATTCAAATTGTAGAATAACATTGAAATCAACCGATAGATGGCGTTGTTCGATCATTAGTACATATAGGACAGGATTAAAAACGACACAGATTCAATAAATTCAAGTGAAGTGCATTATTAATTAAACAACATATTATAACTAGTATAATTGTATATCTATAGCGCCACGTAACGTACAACTTGAACACGCGAAGTTTTAAACATTCAGAAATAAACAAATAAGTACTGATCAAATCGGAACTAATCACATATCTTAGGCTATTTTGTATAGAAGATTAGACCAAGAAGAGGTTTTGACACGATTAGTATGATTTGGCTGATAGTTACAAAATGCTATTGCTACCGTGCTTTATAAAGATAAAATATGTTTATAAATGCCTTAAAATTTTCATGAAAAAATAACATTACAATCTTGATTATTTTTTTATGAAATATAAGAATAAATGCAATTACAGTGAATGAGCTCTACTTTAGTAAAATAGCTTTTTAGTTCAAATATTTAATCTTTATAACACACAATTGTTTGGTCAGATTACGTACCGATTCTTATGATTAATATAAATAATTCATTTTTACTGTTGTGTAAAAATTTCGTCTAAACTCTATGTTTGTCTGTCAGTCTATAGGTAGAGAACTGAATAAATAATATTATCAAATCTCTAAACATGCACTAAATAATAAGCTTCTAACGTACGACTACACTTTCATAATTGTTCATATCCCTTCATAATTCTAGAAAAAATACTATCAATACTAAAAAAAAAAGATCTTTGAGTTTACGAATAATTGTGATTTCCATAAATGACAAAACCATTTTTAAGGAATACGATAAATTATATATAATTATAGCGAATAACATTTAACCTAACATTGGTTCCTCGCTCAAAGCTCTAATACGAATGCGTATCGTTTGTGAAGAAATATCTTTAAATGATTATAACATTTATAAAATAATAAATATTCAAAATATTAATTAAATAACATATACAAAGATTATTCATACAAAATATGATTCATCCGTGTTAACGATCCAATGGTACTATTTATTAAATAAAAAAAAATTGCTTTCATTGTTTTGTAGATCACCTGTCATATAAACCCATACATACATACATACGTACATAAAAACAATAGCCGCTATTAATATGTCCATCCAATCTATATATTTGTCCACAAACGAAAATAACTAGCGGCGCCGCAAAGCAATCCAATAACCGGTTATGATCTGGATATAACCGAATTAAACCGTTTACGATTCAACTTTCCGGGGATAGCCGATTTTATTCAGATATATCTGGACGTAACCGGTTATAGTCCACACGTAACCGGATGTAACCGGTTTACCAAAGGCCGGACGACTTTCCGCCGGGCGGATTTCGGACACGCACTGAGGTTTTGGTATCCAGACCTTCTATTTCCTCTGTAAATAAGAAAAAAAAATTATAAATTAAATTACACATAAATAAAAATTAAATGTAATTATTGTTTACTTTATTACCTGTATTATACTATTTAAGTTAAACTTTTATGTATGGTATATAATAAGAAATTTTAATAAAAATACAATATAATGTGGTCATAGAAAAACCAAAGACATAGTTTTTACACATCGTGCCACGTGGTCATAGCTAACAAATATGGGATAAATCCAAATACACATGTGAAATTGTAACTAATAATAATATTCAAGCCGAATTTCGATTCAAATTTACTGAGACAAACCATCTGCGCGGGAGATATTATAGCGCACGTGTATGACCATACATACATTCTTTATTAGTTTATTCTTACAATCGAACTAGCGATTTGCCTCCGCATCCTTATATGCCTAAGTGTTACTTCAGTTAACTATCTATATAGTCTGAAGGAGTTACAAACAGACAATAACTTTCATAACTATATAGTGAAAAGTGCGAAACAAAAATCCGCAATAATTTTTTTAGGCATATGTCACTAGGCTATTATGGCAGTTGAGTTTAATGACTTCACCAATGATGAACCAATGTATGAGACTGAAGAGTAAGAGGGGAAAGAGAGGTGAGAGACAGGGAGAGGGGAGGGAAGAAAGGGGTTGATAGAGAAGTGTTAATAGAGGGAAATTGATGTTGCATAATTTGGTAATAATTTAAAGAAAAGATAGTTATACTCGTAGTGTTAACAGTAATGTCCTACTGGCTGCCCGATCTCGGCCAATTTCGCTTAAACTAGTCGTATTCGCAGATGTTATAACCTTTTCCATTCCTTTCACTCTGATAATCTGGTATGATATATGTATTATAATTCGACACTATTTATAATGTTATCCGAAGTCAAATTTCCCATCTTCTGGATACTGTTACCAGGACTTCTTGTTCGACCGTCGTATATGCTAGCCACTAGACCACCGGCACGGAGTAAGTAAAGTCAGTGAATGAGTGTCTGAATGAGTGAACGAATGGGTAAATGAGTGAGTGAATACTAACTGCTGATTGAGAAGGACGAGGTCTGCATGTCGCGCTGTCCGGGCTCGCGCATGCGGCGGCCTGTGGGCGTGCTGCAGCCCGACCCGCCTACAGACACGCTCTCCAGCTGCTTGTTCACCAGGCTCAGCTCTGGAATGGACACAGGTATGAGTCTGGCTTTGTAGTGTGTGTGAGAGAGAGAATGAGAGAAAGGAAGGAGTAAGAATGAGGGATTAAAGGAGTGTAGAGGAGGGAAGTGGTGAGAAGGTAGGAGTAGGGAAAAAGAGGAGAGAAAGATACTGTTACTTTTTTACTCTGTATCGGTTCCACTGGATTTAATTAAACTTCAAAATGGATATAATTTATGTTATAAATTAAAAGAATGTTCTTCCATAATATAAAATCCATACAATAGGCGATAACCAATTTCAACGGAAATGCTGTTAATGCTATCCATACAGTTTTCTAAAGAACGCATCTAGACAAGGCAGGCGAAGCGTTGTAGATGCAACGCAGGTGAACCGCACCCGACTATCACAGTCGAGAAACAACTATAGGTATATGTATAAAAGAACCGATACATTTCACAGTATTTCCATTAAAATTAAAAACCTACTACTACCTACCTTTTTTTTAAAGTTGGGAAATGCATTTACGCACGAAGTGTGTGACACACCGGCGAAGCCAGTACTACTCACTAAAACCCAACAAAACCTTCCCCCGTCTTAATGGGGCGTCGCAGGATCGCTTACGCATTCAACTACGACGCCTATACTAATTATTTTCAAATTCTTAACTGTTGATAACAATTATAAATAAATATTGTAACTAATTTCACATGGAACTAAATAAAGCTTTATTGAAGTGAAACTTTTTTAGAATCGTAGTGATTTGAAACTCGATGAAACGGAAATGAGACAAGAGAAAGAGACAAACACATAAATTTATAGGATTAAGCGGGCGAGAGAATGAGATAGAATACATTGCCATGTTAATCGTTATTATTTGAAATAGAATACATTACACAGGAAGTAAAAAATAATAAAATGAAGAATAATATGTAATGTATATTTATGTCAAATAAAATGTAAAACTTGATAAAAATATTATAAAAAAAAATAAACATTATAATTATTATCCTACTCCTTATACTCTATATTCATCTTATTCTTTCGTAGGTTACTTTTCTGAAGTTTCACTTTTACCATGTGTGAATTGCACACACACACGCACTTTTTTTGTTTGTATATCCTGCTATATCCTTACCGGTGGGTGTTCCATTGGTGACCCTGCCGGGGGAGTGCGGGGAGTGCGGCGGCTGCGGCGACGGCTGCGGCGTCATGGGCACCTCCCCGCCGTACACGTACGGGGAGTTTGCTGGCGTCTTTATAAATCTACCAAATCCTGACCAATATTGGGTTGTCATTAGTTATTTTGGTAATATAATCTATACTAATATTATAAAGACGTAAAGTTTGTGTGTTTGTGACGTTGTAGGGGGTAATCTCTGGATCTACTGAACCGATTTAGATGAGATTTGGTAAGAAGATAGTTTGAGACCCTGGGAAGGACATAGGATACTTTTTATCCTGGAAATCATCCCTTAAGGGTGTAAAAATGGGGATAAAAGTTTGTATTGGGAAGTAAGCTAGGGACGAATCTGAGCGAAGCGACGGTGAGTCGCTAGTTTGTATTATGATCAATTAATTAAACTTCTAATAATATTAAATGAGTAATACTTGTACATAAATTATTATGCAGAAGGTCGTAGATTCAATCGTAGAAAGAACTTAATTGATTGAATAACTAACGTGAGATAAATATTACAAATACGAAAGTTTGTAAGTGCATTTGTTACTACGTCACATTATTACGAGAAAAATACATATTTACTATATTTAGTCGATCTACCCACCACGAGTAAAGTCGTGAGCTAAAGCTAGTAAAAAACAATGAATTAATTTACCTTCGGCAACTCGTAGGTCGCCATCGTCGAGACAGACGCGACCATTTACAATGACGTACTGCGGGCTGCCCACCACACGCTGACCCTGTGTAACAAAAAAGTTTATAAATAGTAAACAAATAATATTTACTCTATAATTCGTATTAATAGTACTTTTATAGATTTACGCGAATATTTGACATTTTAAATACAACTATTTTTGGATTTTTTCGCGGGTTTATTATGATAGTTTTATTTAAAATGTCAACGTATCTAAGAAAGTTCCTTATTGCATGTTACTCGGCTCACCTGCAGATTGAAAACTAGACGGAAAAAAATGGAATATCTCGACCGTCTCTAAATATTTTTTTTATTTACTAAGAGAGCACCTCGTGTGACGTCATCATGAGTACCAGGCGAGCATAAGTGTTATGGAGTGTGTAGTGTAAGTAGTTCGTATGCACTTTTATGATGGGTAAATGAGCATTCTTTCAGGGCATGGTTCCCTGGTACTCGTTCGTGACTATATATTATGTAAGAAATTCGTGTGTTTTTTGTGTAGGCTTTTCTTCGATGAGTTTCAATATGTAAAATGTACATTGTTTGGTGTTTACAATGCAATCTATTATTTAAGAATAAATTATAAGTAAAGGGCAGACAGCAACAAGTTCTTTCCTATCGAGCGTTGTACTACGAGATCAACGGAGTTTTTTTATCTATTGACATATTGTTCTAAACTCTAAAGGATTAAATTACTTATCTATCTATATAGTACATGGCGACATATACGAGTACTAATATGACTATATGGGACAGAACACAACGATAGCGCGATGCAGGCGATCCCTTAGCTAACACCAGCTCACCTCGAATATATTGAAGTTCACAGCGTGATGGTGCGAGGCGGCGGAGATGACGCGCTCGGCGCGCGGGTCCCACACCACCACGTCGGCGTCCGCGCCCTCCGCCACGCGCCCCTTCGAAGGGTACATGTTGAAGATGCGCGCCGCGTTCGTGCTCGTCACCGCCACGAAGCGGCACGGGTCCATCACACCTGTAGGTGTGAAGTGGGACTGTATAGCTGTACTGCTTCATCAAGGTGGCTATATAGCAATTGTATCGCGCCACGAACCCCAGTTGTTACTACCGCCTACCGCTTCGTTTGTCACTTAAATTATGATTAAAGTATATATTGTGCTAGGGATATTTGTAGCTAACTTAAGTGAATATAATAAATATATGTAACTTTGGACGTTTGATTATCCCTCTGCGTACTCAACTATAGTGAACACGCAATATTCACCCACACACACTAAAGCTGCATAGCTTTAGCTCATTTGCAATTAAAATAAATAATATAAATGAATTTACACATTTTTAACAATACAAATAAAACTTCGTTTTTTTTTCCATTCTCTATGATTTCTTTAAAATTGAAATAATATTCATATGAACTGCAAATGAGAACGGATTACTTATGTATCGAGTAAAATTTCACTGGTGATTGAAAAATCGGCCTTTAGTAGATATATACCAGTATTAACAGCTTTCTGCCAGAGGATAGCCATTCGGTCTTCTACCCCGTTCACCCCATTGGGGATCTTGCAGAAGTTGTCCTTCCCCATTTCCTTGTCCTTCTCGTGGAAAGTGCAGTTGTCACTACCGATCAGTTGGAGATCATTGCTGGAAATAAACATTTAATTTTGTGATATTACTTAGGTAAAATCCCTTTTAAATGTGTGATTTCATTTAATATTTTTTAGATTTTATGAATATTGTATATTTTAACAAAACTATTTTTGAGAATATTTGAGACAACAAGAAAACTTGCTAGGTTCGCACTTCAGGTTTTCTCACGATGTTTTCCTTCACCATAAAACAAGTGGTAATCATGTTGGAAATGATTCGCACATGAAAATATCAGAAGTGCAAGAACCGGGATTTGAACCCGCTATCTTCCCAAGCAAGCGTGTCGCCACTGGGCTACCACTGTCTATATCTTGTAGTGGCAGTAAAATAAGAATAGTGTGTATGTACTGACTGCGCGAGCGCGTCGACGATGGCGTCGGGCGTGGAGGGGTCGGGGCGCAGCGGCGGCGACAGCACGTGCGCGGCCGCGTGCCGGAAGCAAGCGTTCTTGTAGTGGGTACCTGAAATGGGTAAGTTTTATTGAAAATGGTATAGTTTTTATAATGATGAGGGTTTTAAGATTATACTAGTAGTACAATACGAACTTGTTGGGATTTTAATACGCTTTCGTGCGTTAAAAATTAAAAATGGGTGTAGAAAAGTTTATGAACATAAATGTTTGTTTTTTCATACGTGCATAACCATGAAACAGTATGTGGTCATTATTTAAGTCTTCCATAATATGATGGAATTCACCGAATTCACGTCTTTTTGAATATATTTCACGCACCCATTCGGTTCTACGATAGTGAAGACGCCGCCGCAGTTTCCGAGTTAATATAAGAGAATTATCTTGAAGATACAGACTATTCATCGCACTCCAAAGAGGACTCACGAGTGCGATATCACCGGAAAACTACCTATTTGTCGGAGAAAAATGTATTCAATGCGCGCACTTAATTCGTACGACCACGATCGTACGTTTACGTACGATAAAAATTCGTGTCCAAAGAGCGCGCGGCCTTATGCTATTTTCACCAAATGGTTCTCGAGGAAGGTTTTAGTATATAATTTATTAAGTTTTGTATACAATGGCTAAAATGTAACGATATTTGTTGGAGGTGTTGGAAAAAAATAAGCCATCTGGAAGCTTTCAACGAAAACGCTGCCTAAATAAACCCTTTGAGATATAACAAAATAATGTATGATGGAATTGTGTATCTTATATAGGTCTACAGAAAAGTCCGCGATGGCATATGTCTATCTCTTAACCTGAGCGAAGCGAGAGTGAGTCGCTAGTAATATAATAAAAACACATTTCAAAACCCACCATCAGTCCCAACAGTTGCTGCGAGGGTTTCTCCAAAGAGGGGCTGCTTTTGCCTAGTCCGAGCTAGTCTAAGCGCTTGTACCGCGCTTTTAGACATCATATGCACTATGTAGAGGGGGGTGTGCATCTGAAAGTTACATAAAGTATTATTTAAAGATCGTGAATGAGTGATAGAATACGTGATTGATTCAATGTGTTTGTAAATTCTTCAAATAGTAACGGTTCTGCAGGTTTTAGTGAAATTCGCAAAGGAGATTGCTTATATCCTGAAATAATATATTATAGGCTATTTTATCGACGTATCACCACGTGATTAACGTCAAAGTTTTTTAAAAATTGCCTGATTTGTATATTTGGCTTACATTTTTTTAATTCACCATGTATTGAAAGGTTAAAAAAATATTTTAAAGTAGATACTTTTTTGTGGATAGTCTCTTCAGTGGAAACAAAAACTTTTGAATTTGGTCTTATTACAAAAACTTTTGAATTTGGGTTCATTTGTTTTACAACTTCCATATGTTACAGTTATTCAAAAGTAAGTTGTTTGTTTTTTATTCAAAATATAATTAAAGTAATAATGATTAAGCACCCTATCGATGATATTAAGAAAAGTTAAACGTTGTTAAATATAATCTGTCCGATTGAACTTTATGAGCTACTATCGAACTCAAAAAAATTAAAACGTACCCTCAAATAAAGTCAAAAAATTAAGACATGCCCTACGTTTTAATTTTTTTGAGTTTAACTTTTTAAATTCTTTTTTAAAATAAAAGTAGCTTAAGTTACTCCATATAACATCAGCTATCTGCCAGAGAGCCAGACTCGCAAAATCAGTCCAGCCGTTTCGGAGATTAGCCGAAACAAACAGACAGATAGACAAAAATTTAAAAAAAGCTCATTAGTACTATATAATATATACTTTCATTGCATTTATTAGAAAGCTGTATCTGTATAGATAGGAATAGAACGCACTTACATAATATATCATTTTGGAACACACTAAATATATAATTTTCTGCATAATATCATCATTAATCATTACGGGATAATCATAATCTCACCTGGTTAGCAATAACACAAGCTCGGTTAACCGCCTCTGCTTCCACCTCCTCATTCCTGGACAGCTCGTGTCCCTCGGGCGTGGTGACGCCGGCTGCCAGCAACTTCTCCGTGTTACGAGCTATTATGTTACCGTTTTCTGCGTGCACCTGAACAATTGAAAGAGCATGTGGAGTATTCTTCTATGGAAGCCGCTACTGGTATTAATAAATAGATGATAAAACGTTTAGAATTAATATCAACAAATATTGCAAGGTACTTTGGTGCCATTTTTGAAATCATTTTTTGGAAAATTGTGGGTAGGCACTGTCTGTAAGTATAACAAGTATATAACGGATTTGGGACGTCTAAAACCTTAGTCTCTCCTGTTACCATAATTGTTGTAAAGCGTTCGAAACGTCGGGAACCAAAAATCAAAATTAATCCGCGAATAAATCCGAAAAGATAGTTTTATTTAAATAGAAGATACTTTAACAAAAAATATTTGCAAAATGTGCCATATAATGTGTAGTTACCAATTTGCTTCAAATGTGCCGGAAAATTGGAAACGTCACATTTCACACATAAGTCACCATATCGCTGATATTGTTTTTAATTTAAATATTGCATTACAAGTTTAGAAAAAATAAAAATGGCGTAATGCTTACTGACTATATGCCATATAGGTTAGTATCAGGCACCTTTAGTTTGTTTTAGTAACTTTGTTGTTTTAGTCTTATTCGTATTTTAGTGATGTTATTTCTTTTTTAGAATAAATGCTTCAGCTCACAATTTTATCAAGAAGTATATATGTATCACAGACAGAAGACTCTGACGAAATGAATTATTTGGATTAAAAAATGTATTTATTAAAAAAAATGGATTGTTTTACAAATGGGTTACATTATAAATTTGAATCTATTCAACTTCAGAAAGAAATTCTTCATAAATGTTTAAAATATTTTTTACAATTAAATCCAAAAATGAACAACTAACCAGGGGTAAAGCCCTCAACTCTGCACAAGTTTCAAAAGCCAAGCACAGATCATAATCTCCCAGCATCCATGCATCTTTGTAGGCCATGAACATCTTAAAGGAATTGACGCCATGCTCTGCCACCAACTGCTGCATCTCTTTCTTCACTGATGGGGACCACCACGTCACTCCAACGTGTAGTGCGTAGTCGCAACAGACCTAGGTCATATTTAGATAATAAAATATAAATAAAAACTTTATTAATATAACAAACCTTATTAAACTAAGGTATCTATGTCTATTTATCTATGTTTATCTACTAATATTAGAAATGTGATTTTTGTGCTTCTGGTATTTGACTGACTTCAAAATGTTTTTTGTTTTTTTTATTCTGTGTGTGTTTAATGAGCAGTCATATCTTTATGCAGAATATTAAAAATATCGAATATTTTAGCTGATACAAAATAGTTTTTTTTTATTTATTTAATGTACTTCAAAAAGATTATTTATTGGACGACACACTTGGCTCAGTTTGTAGTGACCATACTTGCTGTGCCAGCGGTCGCGGGTTCGAGCCCCGATGGGGGCATTCATTTATGTGATGAGCACGAATGTTTGTACTCTAGTCATGGGTGTTTATATTTATAATATGTACATATGTATTTAAAGGTATAGCATATATGAGTAGTGTGTCAACTATCTGGTACCCATAGCACAAGCCTCGTAGCTTACCATGGGATTAGATGGTGCTGTGTGTTAATGTCCCAACACATTTATTTGTATATTATTTGGTTAAGATAGATTTTGTTGAGAAAGGCAACTATAGATTAGATTTTTTGACGAAAACTATTTAGATATATGTTTAACATACTAATATTATAGTGTTAATTTCCCAATATATTTATTATTTATTTATTTATTAATATTATAAATGCGAATATTTGTGCGTAATCTTTTATAATTCTTCACGCTGTTACGATGGATTTACGGACGGAGATGCCCTAAGTACCATGAGACCGGCTGCCGTGGGAAGAAATTACTATTATATAAAGTAATAAAAAATCTAAATATAAATAAACGATAATATACTCTATTTCCAAACTGTAGTTAACGGTGTACCGTTATAGAAAAGGAAATTGCACTTTCACTAATTTGAATAATGTAATTAATTAGTTAAGCGTAAGCGAGCACGTAAAAACTAATACACATAAAGTTAAAATGTAAGCATTGAACCAGATTATACTACACTATACATATACTTTACACTAGCTATTTGAATCTCAACGATGCGCGTGCGCATTTAGTTACGAGTATATACGGAATTATTTTTCTGTTATAAGTGAATCTGTTAATTTCCATATACACTATCGTTTAGTGTAATCGAAAAGAGGTTCCTCTCTTATTTATTTTTTATTTTCTTCGTCATGTTCGATTTGTCATGAGAAATCATCAATATTAAGTAATAGCTTTATCCCGTGCGTATGCTTGCAATTTTTTATCAATCGCATTCTAATTATATACAGTTTTTATTTTATACCAGAATAATTTACTGACATTACTTTAACAGAATAGTCACTCGTACTGATTGTTAGTTACACGACTTTTGCTTTTTAAAGTGCTTTTTTTAATACCAACTCAGACATTCCAATGGTACGGGTACAAACAAAAAGACAGGCAGATATTAATATAACTATTGTTCACGCATGCGTATATGACACGATAGTTTGATCTGCGGGGGGTGAGCTCCGGCCGGCGGGTAATATTCACAAAACGAAGTCTAACTATTTATAATAATTAAATCTTGATTAAAAAGCCACTTCAAAAATAATTAGCTACCCTCCGAAGAGGATTTTTTTCTTGTATCTTATATAGAACCTATGTCGTAACAAAAACATACACCTAAATTGAGTCAACGTTTTGAAGTCGATCAAAAACAAAGTTAGTGGACGTCACAATAAATAAATTTACTTTTCCATCGGCCTTTTGTCTCCAATTGTTGTATGCTTCAATTAACGATTGTCCTTTCTCAGGCAGCACGAAGTCCACTAGAACATAAAAATAAATAAATGATTAATCTTAGATTTACGCGAACGCGAATTTAAACTTAAACTGTTTTCGGATTTTACCAAGTTCGATTTTGTTTGTTTCAGATATTTTTCATCCCGAATACGAAATAAAAATAGAACCGTTTTTTTTGCTTTGATTATGGTATGAATGTTTGTCTCAAACGAAGGTATAAAATAAATAATAGGAAGTACTTACTTATAGTGGTAGTACCACCAGCGACTGCCGCCCTAGTTCCCTTATAGAAGTCATCAGCAGTTTTAGCACCCATCATCTCGAGCTCGAAGTGGGTGTGAGGATCAATTCCACCCGGCATCACGAGCTTGCCTGTCGCGTCGATGGTACGGGTACCACCAGGGATGATCAGGTTGCGACCGACTTGCCTGAAAAGAAGGTTTTGAGTTATTATCGAAATAATATTAATAAATGTACTGTTCAATATATCGATACCTACTTAGGTTTTAGTTTTTTCTAAGACAGCTGCTATCTTTTTGTTAATATTTTAGATTAGCTTATGTAATACTTAGTTTATTATTGGAATCCTGAAACAAGGCAATCCCTATTATCCAATTTCATTGTTGTTATCAATACCCACGCTCTAATCCACAGAAATAAATAATCAAAATGTATGCGTATATGAAAATAAATGCTAGTCGATAAAAGTTTTCAAAATTTAGAAAGTAATATAAGATTAAATGAAAGAATTACTGCTTTCATTAGGAGTTTCTTTCACAACCCTTGTAAAATTGTATTTTTTTTTATTTCATATTGAAGGTGGATACACAATGTGTGCAATTGAAATAATATTATATATATAAAGAACTATTAATTAATTATTAGGTATATACTGTCCAGTGGTTTTCTCGTAATGCGTTCCGAGACAGACAAGAAATTAAAAAAAAATTAGATTCGGCCTCTGTATCGATAATAACACGATTAATGACAATTCAATCAGATTTTCCAAAAAATATTTAATGTACAGAACACAGATTCGACTCAGAAATTAGAATTTAATTATATGTATGTAATATGTATAATTACATACATAATAACATATTGTGATAAAAATGACTATCGAAACAATTAAATAATTGATAATACATATTAACGTTATCCCTAATCCCAGCATCTTAGGTGCAGGGACCTGGGACATTGTTCATGACCACGGTTCATGGGTCGACGAGTGATGAGATATCTCCATGAATTTCATGGGCATATCCCAATCCCATTCACTGCGTGAATCTTTTTAACTTATTTCATTAATTTCTTGAGGGTTTTACCAGTCAATCGACTGGCTAACCCCCTTTCAAGATAAATCTTGTTTCATACGACAAGAACGTCTACCGCAAATCGAGTCCGTCAAGCTTTTATGTTTCAGAAAGAACCAAACGATAGTGCGATTCAGTATACATCCAACGCCATCTAGTAGCAACATAGTGAAACTGAATGACATACGATTTGTCCCAATTTCGCCAATGATATTATTTAGAACGTAGGTAATAGTTGAATAATATATGAATTTTTATGTTTTATATTAAAATTATCAAACAATATTTGTGACATTTTTTGTTTTTCTCACACTTTGCTTAACCACGTTAGTCGTTATACAAATAATTTAACCTGAAAATTAATTCAATAAACTTTTTTAGGTTTACGCATAGCCGTGGGAATACACATCCATACTATAATATTATAAATGTGAAAGTGTGTTTGTTTGTCCTTCTTTCACGTCGAAACGGGTTGATGAATTAGCATTTTTTTTTTTTTGAGATAGTTGGAGGGCTGGAGAGTGACATAGAGTAATATAGGGTTTTACCGTAGGGGATTATCTCATTCCAACGGGAAAACACGTTATAATACAATCCAAAAAACTATTTATGATCAGAATTACTTGAAACTTGGTATTAATACTCTTCAATAAAATTAAATAAATACGGTAGTTAGCTTTTTTCAAAATTCATTCTATAAGGGGTTCTAAGAAATCCTATTTTAATAGGGGATGAAAGTTTGTATGAAAACTACCTTTTTAGAGGTTTTGTTGCAGTTTTAGCGCGAGCGAAGCCGCAGGTTCATCTAGTATTTAATACTTTAAAAACTATATTATCTTATTATAATATTAAATGAGCAATTCTTGTATACTATAAATTATACATTTATCTTGGAAATGGGTTTAACGATTTGGATAAAAATTTGAAGATAAGGTTTTAAGCTTTTGAAGATTATAGGTGTCTTTTCTGAAGAAAACGCAAATTTTCAGAATTGTTTTTTATAACAAATTATTATTAGAGCCTTAAATCTACTTTCAGGCTGACAAAGTCATATAGCGCCATCTCGTAATTCTGTATGGTACTTGCATACGTCTACGTCTCTCGCCCAGATACTAGTTCTGTAAAAGCGTTCATACTATTTCCACATATTGTTTGGATGAGCTCAAAGTACTATCTACTGTAAACTATGATATATAATAATAATTGACGGCTAATCTTGACATAAGCAGTAGCTTTAGGTACAGCAAAAATATTTTTATAATATAAATAGAAAATAAATCAAAGTATTTATTGTGTAAATAGAAAATACATATATATAATACTATTTATACAATAAATATTTATTGTATAAATAGTATTTTATATATGTATTTTTTATGTATGTTTATAATATGTAATACGTCTATTGAGTACACTTTATGCATCTTTCCGCTTTCTGTTAACTTGTATCCTACTTCTAGCGGTTGCCTGTAAGAGATTACTTTTAGTGATAAGGCCGCCTTTGCCTTTGCACATTTCTTTAAATGATTTTTTTTGTAAGTATCATTTTTATTTTTGTGTGCAATAAAGTGTTTAAATAAAATAAAAATAAAAAATATTTTTATATACTTGATGATGTTCTCCTGACCGATTCCGGCCACGGCGGCCAATCTCGTTGAGACTAGCCAACTGCGCAGGAGATATTATAGTGCACAAGTGTACGCGCAGACACAGTTGCACTCTCTGTTCCTGTCACTCATACTCCTTTGGGACGACTGCTCGACACGACCGGTGAGAGTTAAGGCGCAGGACCGACGGCTTTACGTGCTCTCCGAGGCACGGGGGTGAAACACCGCCAACTTCCCAACTCCGGGCCGTTACTGAGGCTTACTTTACAGAAAGACTCAATAACTAAATTTGGCCCGACCCGGGACGCGAACCCAGGACCTCCGAGTGTGCAGCCGTACATGCTAGCCACTTCACCACCGAGGCAGTTAGATATATACATATGTAGTTCATAAATACGCCAACTAATTTCCCAACTAACAGACAAGGTTATAAAATAACAAAAAATATGAGGGGCTATAAAAAATCTCGCTGGCTCACAGACTATGTGATTTACGATACAAAACAATTTAATTTGTCCTATTGTTACTTTTATATTGTGTTAATAGAGGTTAATAGGAATAATAAAATCTATTTAACTTGTATGGGAATGCGGGGTTTGATTTATAAGGGATTATTTTCAATTATCTAACTTAACTGTTTTTTATTGGACGTTTAAAATGATGGTATTTACGAATGTATCACATGTAAAGGAATGAATTAAAATTCCTAATAAATAAAATTTCTTAAAATTGCTCATTTCTTATACTTATTGAGATATTTAAAACCTAACTTCTTATCGGTATTTTTAATAATGCATCTGGGGGGGTTGCGTCAAAAGATCGGTTTTCTTAACTATAAACTTCTATGAAGTTTCCTAAGCTTTCAATCAATGGGTCTTAATAATATTTTCTTAATCACTTTTGCATATGAAAATTTAAAGTTCACTGTAGTATATAACCTATGATAATAACTGACACCCGCTTATGGTAACGACGTTTATGGTTGCGGATGTGCTTGTTGCCGCATTAGAGCTTCCTGTGTGGCTTACATTATAATATGGTCTCAATTTGAAAATATTTCAATATGGTTTACACTTCCTCGTTAACATGAATGAAGCTTTCGTTTCGTACAAGTTCTGCCTATAGCTTTTTACGGCCAATATTTTGCAGCCACATGACGAATTTCTTAATTATGGATAACATATTATAATATAGGATACTTTTTACCACTGGAAAATATCTCATTTTTGACAAAAAATACAAAAACTGCAATGTAAGAGTATATTACTAATATGTAAAACCTAAGAATTTGGTTTTTGGTCATCTGCCGCGGGCAACGCTAGTCTTGTATAAAATTAGAAATAGGATATTACATGATTATTCGAAATTAACGGTAATAGCACGAAAGCAACAATTTATGCGGGACAAGTTCAATTTATTGCTTATTAGATTATATTGGATTAACTTATATATGTCATCAGTCATGTAAAAATGATATTTTTTAAATCCCATTACATGTGACTTGTGATAGCTTTTAAGGTTAACTACTGGCAAGATTAAACTGACCTTTTTTTCTGTTTAACGCCACCAAGTTTTTGTTAGCTATTATGTTATAAAAGTTAACGTAATTTTGCATAGTTACCCCAAATTCTAAATTAGTTTTTTTTTATGAAAAAAATATATAACCTATCCTTTTTGCTACAGCAAAACTTTTAACGATTACAATGAGTTGCACATTTTTCTGAACTTTTACATTTCTACAATAATTAAAAACATGCAATATAAAAGGTAAAGTATAATGAACTAAAACCATACAAAAAATTCGGAATATTTTCAGAATATATTACTTATTCATTCATCAAGTGGTAGCTTTAGATAACATTAAAGATCTAAAAATTGAAAGGCATAAAAAATTGTAGTTTCAGGCTTCTATTTCACGTAATTATTATTTTATTTATTGTTCAAGGTTGTGGAAGATATCCGATTTATACGAGGAATATCTTTGATTCTACAAGATCGATTCAAAAAAACATACCTGTACACATGTGAACATAAAACCTGCTCCTTTTTGGAAGTCGATTAAAAACCAATACATATTTGTATTACAGACCAATCTTTATAACAAAAAATCTGTATTGAAACCTGGCACGCCATTTTTGAATGATGCATGATTAAACAGACAAACTTTTAATATCGCTTCTACATAACAAATATCCGTTTTTTCAGCACATATAGTTAAACTAGCGACTTACCCTCACTTCGCTTTTGTGCGTCCTTCGGTTCCTAAGTCCTAACAGTACATGTTAGGTCACAGTCTATTTTTATGCACTAAATTTTATACAAATTCATCCAGCCCTTTCAGCGTGATGGAGAAACATACATACATACATACATACATAAAAAGTTACATGTAACACAAGACACACATACAAACTTTCCCTAGTCTGAAGAAAGCTACATTTATGTATAGCGTATACCATTCAGTATTTGCCTTAGAAAGTATTTACTCATGAAATACCGCAATGGCACTAAGCAGTTATTCATAACAATGCCCCACAACAGTAATGCGTACTGGATGATTAGGCATAGCAATCGTTGTTTACTAACAAGAAAATGAGTACTCACGATATCGGTCATGCGATGTATAATTTACTCAAAGTGACTAAGAATACATGTTTTTTTTTTTCATTGGTAAAACAGTAATTTGGTGAGAATTCATTGAAATTTTTAAGTGTTCTGGTTGGCTTCTTCTATATATACATTTTTTTTACATACAATAGTGTAATTTTTAACTTAATATTATAGAAAAGATAAAAATCTTTTAGTAGTGCACGTCTAATGCACCAAAGGCAAGTTTTTTCTTAATATTTTAACCAAATGTGATATGGAATGTATGTATGCGTAATGCGTATATATGTAGCAATATATTTCACACAAACGGCTTAAAATTATAATAATACTAGCCGAACCCGCGGCTTCGCTCGCGCCAAACTTGCAAAAAAATCTCTAAAGGTAGGTTTCATACAAACTTTTATCCCCTATTTTACCCCCTTATAGGATAAATTTTGAAAAATGCTAAAACACGTATTTATTATTTAATTTTATTGAAAAGCATTCAATACCAAGTTTCAAGTAATTCTGATCATAAATATTTTTTTGGATTTTTTATAACGTGTTTTCCCGTGGGAATTAGATAATCTCCCGCGATAAAAAGTATAGTAAGTATAGCCTATGTCACTCTCCAGCCCTCCAAATTTCTCCACACAAAAAATCACGCCAATCTGTCACTCCGTTTCGACGTGAAAGAAGGACAAACAAACAAACACACTTTCACACTTATAATATTGGTATGGATATTATGATTAAAATTAGAATAATACATAAAATAGGCCTATGTGCTAGTTCAGACTATAACCTACCTCTGTGCCAAATTTCATCCAGATCCGTTCAGCTATTCTAGCGTTATTGAGTAACAAACATCCATCTAAACTTTCACATTATAATATTAGTAAGATTCAAATATAGTGTTCAAAAATTATTTGTAGATTATTTATTATAAAATCAAACCTGCTTTCTATGCCTTTTTCATTTTCTTTATCAAATTTCATGTTACAATTTCCAATTGGCGTAAAACGACGTTTTCATATCGCCTATTGTTTCCTAACAAGTTACAGGCCATAACTGTAAAATGCAGAATATGTGACTGGAATTGAACGGTACTTAGCATAGCGGTGATCACTTATATAATATTGCTACTATTATGTAACTGTATGTGCATACAAATTTATATCTTGTATTAACAAACGGACACGCTATTTTAATATATTATATAATAATTGATTTATCAAACAAAGAAATAAATATTTTTTTATGTTTACGCTATTTGAACACTATGATTAAAAATATTGCAATTGTTATGTATCAGTATGTAAGTACACATATTATGTACATCTGTAATGATACTTTGTATGGATGAATTTACTGTTAACTTCACTATACAAATACATATAAATTAAACTTAAAAGAAAATTATTCGAAAAGTTACGATCTAAATAAAATATTTATTTTATATTTTATTTAGATCGTAACTATTATTACAAAATACTATTTTGTATATTAAATGACTTCTTTAACATCATTCGTAAGATCTTTTATTAAAATATATGTATAAGTAGCCGTTTATCTACACTATACTATTATAAAGAGGAAAAATTTGTATTTTTGTTTTGTAGCGAATAAACTCAAAAACTACTGGACCGATTTAGATGAAATTTGGTAAGAAGATAGTTTGAGACCTTGGGAAGGACATAGGGTATTTTTTATTCCCGAAATCATCCCTTAAGGGAGTGAAAATGGGAATGAAAGTTTATATGGGGAACCAATCTAGGGACGAACCCGAGCCAAGCGAGGGTGAGTCGCTAATTAATACATAAATTCATACTTTATAATATTATACCATATTGTACTCTTCACTTTGTAAGACGATTTTATGTCTGCTTTGTTTTACAGTGATTAATTGAGAATTCATTGTAGTAATATACAAGAATATTATTAAATATTCAATAGGTCAGTGAATATTGAACTAAAACGACCTAGCTACAAGCAAATCAACTCTTTATATCCGATACACGATGAAACCGCAGTAGTGTAGTACATTAATAAGATTTACTTACAATAACCTAGATTTATCTACCAACTAATGTCACGTTTTTAAATACTTTACTGAAAACTTGTTGGATGATGATGATGATTTTTAATATTATATTATACATATACATTGCTTGTTATTTCGTTATGAAATTTACATGAATAAAAAAATATAATAAAATTGATTTAATTTGGTTTTTTTAATTAGGTGTTATAACAAAAAAATTAACTTAATTAATTAACATATAATATATAGTATTCGGATGAAATGGCTGGGACATAAGGACAGACAGATATGAGGAAATTACAAGGGTTCATTTATATATTATTAGGTATATTTATCTATAAAGCAAACACGACATGTCTGATAAAAAATGTACATAGAAAAAAAGCACTTGGTAATGAAATCCTAAAAATCACATATCTATAGAAATTCTAAGAACAAAAAATAATATTTTGACCAAACCAAAAACAGCTTAACCTTGAGGATCCGATACTTCACATTGACGTAACTCCTCATCACGCAATGCCGTCACGACATCGGGCTATTCGTATGCTTTATAGGGAGTTACATAAATACATAGTACAAATTGAATAAGAAAAATGAACTAGGAAACATTCGGCCGCGATTTGTTACAATTTTAAATATTTGTCCTTTAAATTAAGATTCGACATCTTGTTTTATTTAAATCAATATGTAAACTACATAATTTGTTAATTGCATAAAATATCTATACAACTTACAAGTATGTTACGAAAGCCGCATTAACTATAGTAGGTATGCCTTTATATAAAATCATGTAACTCTTCTGTCCATAATCACTGTATTTATACAAATAATCACGATAGTCTCTAAGAAGGAAAGCCAAAAACAAACTAACAAACGATCTTTCGCATTTATAATAAATAGTACATAAAATAAAAATTTAATAATTTCACGAATATAGACACAATACATACACAATAGCAAGTACTTTGACTTATAAGCTAGTGAGACGTATATGTTAATTGTTAATAACATAACGTAACCGATTGAAATTAAGTTATATTGAGAGTTCTTAATATTACCATAATTTTTTTTCAATCAACGTGTAGCGACCCGTCTTTCTGCATACTTTTAGTCTGGGTTCTTTTGTAGAATATATCTATTTTTGTATGGAATATATAAATTAAAAACGATAAAAATGAAGACAATTGATAGCATACTGCGAAATGTTATATTATGCGACATACATATATGACCAATATGTAATGCATATGAAAAACTGCAAAACTCGAAATAATAACCTCTGTTCTCCACATACTGTATGAACTCAATCATTGAAGCTAATTTAAATATATAGTTATATCGTAACCAAAGCACGTAATACGTAAGGAATAATCGCATTTAATAATGCGATAGGTATACAATGTACATATAATGTGCGTGGATTTAAATTTTTAAGTCAAATACAAAGTCTTTTGAATATAGTAACTAAGTTTATTAATTAAATATAGTGTTCATACATAAATATTCTGTCATTAAATACGGCTAATCATGGACTAAAATATAATAAAGTACTTACATAATATCATATTAAATTAAATGTACACGCCTTAAAGTGTATTGTTAGCAAAATTCGGCAATTACAATTTGTATGCTAAACTAAAGGTGAAATTAATTAACTTTTCTAGCGATGAAAAGAGGGTCAGGCCAAAGTGACTGAGTCATTCTAGGGTTGTTATAGTGTCATAGTTTTAAAAATAGCTTTTCGTTGGGTAGGTAAATTAATTTTGGGCCTTAATATTAAAACTAACGATATATTTTGGTTTATAGTATAGGTACCTACCTAACCTAAACTGATTTTATTATCCGTTATCAGTTTTCTTGGTACTAACACTCATGTGTATTTTTTTAGATACTTTTTTTATTTACAATAAAGATTGTTACAAATATACTTAATTATATATATAAACAAGTGTACACTTAATTATTACTGCACAAGTCATGTCCGCGTGGAGAAACAGCTAAAATGCTAGCCGCATACTCTCGCTAAATGGCAATGCCGATTCTTTGGGTAAAAAATGAGCTATTTTTCAAAAGTATACATTAATCCCCATCAAAAATAAACTCTTTTGTTGTGATTTTCATCGTGGTAATCAGAGACATGCTCCCACTGTACTCAAATTAATTGAAAATTGCAACATTAAAATATCCTTTTACTTATAAAATTATACATAATATTCTATTTTTTTACGTATTAAAAAATTACAAGCAATAATAATTTTACGGTAAAATTTTGCCTATTCCTGATCTCCTGGTATTAACTAACTTGTAGAGTAGACATTTAAAAATATTTTTTAACTTAAATTACCGTATATTTGCGAAATATAATCTGAATATTTTATAAATACATCCTACATTATACAACCCTGATCGTAACTATTACCTCTCAGGTAGGTATGGGTGAGCTCAATGACGTCATCGAAAATAAATCTGCTAGATATTGAACGCCAAGTGCAAACTAGAAAAAAATCTAAATATCTTTTTCCAAGTATCTAAAATAAAAATTGTATATTTATAGATGAAGATACTTAAGCAGACATTTAATTATTAATATGAGAGTAGAAACCACGAAAAAGTGCTTAAAACTATTTGTCTATTTGCTCACACATTGCATGTTACAAGTTAATGTAAATACACAAATCTGCAAGCAAAAATTAATTATACGGGTATCTTGCATAACACATACTATGCTCATAATAGTTGTAAAAAATAATAATTAAGTGATATAGTACCTGGGCGACCGAGCTTTGCTCGGAGTTTTTGGCCGAAAAGATCATTAAAAAAAAAAACAAAGTAAAAATTTGAATAAATACAAAATAAAAACAAAAGTAAAAACTTTGTATCCGACCGGGATACCTGTATATATACCCAGACACCTCTGGTTGTCAAGCTTGCGCCTTGGCCGCTTGACCACGATGCTAATGTCCTAGCGTGCTAATTAACGACCATATTTTGCGTGGAATAATGCGAAACAAAACCGCATGAAATCTCGAAAACACGCGTTTTCCCAGACATAAAACTAATCTAGATCGATTTACATCGAATAACTCATCGTACCTTTGAATACATATATAATATATAGTGTATCTATTACATACTAACCGTTAAAACGTATCTAGAAACGAACCCGAGCGAAGCAAGGGCGAGTCCGCTAGTAATACATACTAAGAAAACAATCTACAAACCATCTGCTAAGTAAGTGCATGAAAAGCCATGGATAAGTGAAAATTCTCACTCCATTAAGACCGAAAGTGTATGAGATTGATTAGCTCTAGGGTTATTAAAAAAAGATCATAAATGAAACAATTCCACGTGGTAATGATTATGAGAGATTACATAATGAATATTCCTACATTAGAAACCGACAACCGTTGTATCGCGTGTGGAAATAGTATAAAGAGGTAATAGTGAAAAACAATGAAAGTGTTCTGAGGAAACGTCTGCGGTAACTTTTACCGCGTACATTGTTTTTACATGGCACAGGGTGAATGTATTTTCGAGTAGTTCTTTACATATTCATAAGCTTCAAGTATACAAACTATAAACTAAGTGGTGTACCAGATCTTACTTCCTTTAGAGGCACCTTGCTGCTAAACCTGCGGTTTTTAATTATACATTTTTATTTTAGTCAAATAGTTTTAGTTTTCAAAAAATTATATAGTATGTAACATAAATACAATATACTAATTAATATGTAAATTATTAATTAAGCACAACTGATTCTAACATCCTCTGAAATATTAGCTTATGAATATAAAATACATATTATGTATGATTGTATATTATACATAGTTTATTATGAAAAGCGGCCGTCTCTAAATGTTTACGGATACCGTTGATTGACGGGCTTACGAAGCGCTGACAATAATAATTTTGTTTATTTATATTGGGTACCTTATTTATAACCTAACTATAACATTTATATTTTTTTAACAGTATTTTTTATTATAGTCAAAAATATATATTAAATTAAATACTTTTTAGATATACGCGAATATTAGATAACTAATTAGACATTTTAAGTAAAAATCTTTTCGGATTTTGTCGCGGTTTTTTGTGAGAACTATTGAGACATCTAAGACCTAAATCTCTCCCGTGACCATGGTTGCTGTAAAGCATTCGAAACGTCGAGAACCAAAATAGAAACCACGACAAAGTCCGAAAAGATAGTTTTATTTAAAAAGTGCAATGAATTATCATAACAAATTTGTTTTTAAATAATTCTTACACTGATACTATTATTATTATTATTGGTTAAAGTTTTTTAAAGCTCTCTGTTAGGACTCACTACTATTTAAGAATTTTCTCAGCCCATTCATTATTTTATAGTATGTTATTAAATAATTTTATTATATTTTGAATATAGTATAAGCTATATTTGTTTTGCTTTGGATGAAATTTAAAAGCGATGTGTACCAAATAGGTTTTATTTATGGCTGTACACCTTCATGATATGTTTAATTAAAAGCATTGTGTTAGTTGAAAAGAGTAGTATCTGTATAAATGAAGAAAATGATGCGCTATTGTATTCTACTTCCTATGAATACAGATAGATGTATTGTTCTTAACCACAGTTGCCTCAAAAATTAAGATAATGCTTGGCTAAGCACATTATAAAAGGAGAGCACTACTACGAACAAACTTCTGTTCATGTTATACAAGTTTTATTCTAATTAATAAATAAACTAAATATGTACTAAATTAACTTATAACTTTACTTATAAAACGGGCGAAAGTCTACGTAGATAGTAACCGAAGTGTCTTCATATTATCTCTTATCACTCTTAACACTTAAATTTTTAAGTAACGCTATGATTATATATCTTTCCTCGCAACTGTCTATGGACAATTTATTGAAAAAATATCTGTATGTTTGTATCCGCCAACCTCCGGAACTACCACACCGATTTTAACGGTTATTAACTTTGATGAATCAGAATAGGCTATCTTATGTCAAATGTTTGTCTCTATTAGTAAAAACTATAGATACATAGATTAGTTATTGGTATCCACCGTAAATGAACTTCAATAGTGGATATATTCAAAAAAATATATACCTACACATTTTATTATTTTTCTACGACTATTTACAGTATAGGACAAAGGATAAAAAAGAGTATAGGATAAAGGATAAAAAGAAATGGTTTGTACGATTATCAAGGAGCTTCGGGCGACTACTAATATGAACAATATAACAGTACCTGTACTAGATATCACCCGTATATAACCATATAAATTTAAAATTCTTAAGTATAATTTGTGGTTTTTATGAGTTGTTAATATTACTTGAATAAAATATTAAGTTTCTCATTAATTACGCGCTAATGCTCTCCTCCAAGGTTATGTGTCAGATATTAACATAGACAAACAAGACATTATAAAGGAATCAAGGCTTTTAAATATCGGTTATATCTGATCTGATCATGGTGGTAAATTTTGAAGACAAAACATGAAAATGAAATTAAAAAAATTGACAAATGTATTATTAGATTTATCAAATGAAAAAATAATTTTGTAATATTATGTATACAGTTTAATTTAAGATAACAAAACCTCACAATACGTACTTTACACGAAAAATACAACGGAAACCTTAAATTTTAGAATTTTAACGAAAGGGAACTTCCAAGGTCCTACTCGCACTTAGCCAATTTTATTTTTCATTCTTACCCATTTGTATAAAGTCGTGGACAGACAATTTTAGATTTTTAAAGGAAATAGTTCAAATATAATAACCTAATAATAAAAATATTGAAGTTATGTAAAATTCTGAAGTAATCCTTACAATAATATAGTCTAAGATTCCAAGTAAGGTCGTCCTTCACCCATCTGCTTACCACATTATTTTGTATCAAACATCATATACTAAAATTATAACGCAGATGTCTCAGTCTACTAAAATACGATCAAGGCTACCTTTAATTAAAATAATAATAAAATGAGTTCTTTTTAAATTTCTTGTACTATTTTCTACTACAATCTTAGTAATTGCTTGTCAATACTATTAGCACTCACTTGATGACGCCGTCCTCGATGTAAACGTCAGCGTCCTCCATACCGTCGTCGTTGACAACTCGTCCATTCTTGATGAGAAGGCGGTTCTGGGAACTCTGAAAGAAAGATATTTATTTATATAACACATTGTTAAGCACTTCGCCATAACATAATTTTCTATAATGTCAATTTTTTTGTTTAAATTACAAATTAGTGAGTAGTGTGTACCCTTCCTAGTTCCTAGCTTTTCTCGGGTGCTAAGTACCTACACTGACAATAATTGTTACATTTTAAACAAAAAAGGAATATCGACATCAAAATTACTTTAAAGTAATAAAAATGTGTCCACGCTTGATGTATAGATATATTTAAGATCATTAATAAAAGAATTATGAAAATCTATCCTCGATTAGAGAATGTAAGGCGTAATATCCTTCTTAGGATTGGGATAACAAGCATATAACTATCTATTACATAAAAATATTTCAAAACCATGCATTTCTAGCATGTACAGCTGCACATCCGTAGGTCCTGGATTAGAGTCCCGGGTCGGGCCAAGTTAAGCGTTAAGTATTTCTGTGAAGAATATCTTAATAGCAGTCCTGAGTTGGGAAGTGGGCAGTGTTTTATCCCCGTGCCTCGAAGAGTATAGAAAACCATCGTTCCTGTGCCTGATCGGAAGGAGTACAATGCACTTGTGTCTACGTGTACACTTGTTCACTATAATAATATCCCCTGCATGCTAGTCTTAGTGAGATTGGCCGTCGTGGCCGAAAACGTTGAGGAAGACATCATTTGACGACACGTTTGGCTCACTTTGTAATGACCCAACTTGCTGCGCCAGCGGTCGCGGGTTCGAGTCCCGCTGGGGGCATTCCTTTGTGTGATAAGCACGAATATTTGTACTCCAGTCATGGATGTTTATATTTATAATATGTATGTATTTAAAGTTATACATGTATAATGTATCAACTATCTGGTATCCTCGTAACAAGCCTCGTAGCTTACCATGGAACTAGATGGTGGTGTGTGTTAAGGTCCTGACATATTTATATTTATTTATTTATTGATGATCATTAGAATAAAATATATTTTTTACTACAGTCAAAGTGATCTTTTTAAGATAAGCGTAAGTACGTGAACAATGTACGTACGTATATGATTATTATCAAACATTGTACAAAGATATATTAATATTATCAAATAATAAAAGAGACGTAAATAATAATAATGCAATAAATGTTAACAGTACTTTAAAATGAGAAATACTAGTATTGAAATTATGCTTCTATGAAATCCAATATAAAACTTAGATGGCACTTAATATTTAACATTACCTTTATTTTATTGCTAATAAAGTCAAAAGCGGAATTACTGCTGTGTTTAATAGAATCTCTTAAAACTAAATAATAAGTGACTAATGATAATTTGATTGATGTATGCACTTATGAGGCAATAAAAAAATGAGCCAAGTTACAAATTTTATAGGATCACATAATACACTGAAAATATTTATTTGGTAACACAATATAATCAAGAATTTATGATCAATTTATCACAATTTACAACTAAATTATTTATTTTTCTTTAAGCCTTATATATAAATTTTAAACCATATAAAACTTCGCACAAAGCTTATTCTAGTGTAATATTAGCTAAAGGTAAATTCTCGCATGAATCACTTGTCACTTTTGCAGAAAATTCCAATTATGGAACTAAAAAGTAAAATTCAAAATAGTTCAAACAGAAGGGTTCAATCTTCATATACAGAAATCACACACGACAAATCAATGAAAATTACTGAAAAACTGATTCTTACTTTAATATTGATCCCAGACACGGTAACAATTCCTACCATATTAAAAATACGCAAAATACGTAAATTCAACAATATGGCGACGCGTCGTTCGCGGGACGACGGCTGAAACTGAAAATGTAATGCCGAAAATAGAAGGTGCACTCCCTCGCACGCAGTTAGCTCAATAGAAAGTCGATGCGATGCGAACGACAATACTTAATATTAATGATATTATGGCGTGTTTCCTTAATTTCCTATATGTTAATTTCTATGTTTTATGCATGGATCATATTTTTATAGGTCCTACTTAAAAGTTTTTTTTTTAAGTTTTTTTTTAACTCTGTAATAGGAATACAACTAACTTCATCATGTCGCTTTTTGGCTGTCGTTGTGCGCGCATCGTAAAAATTTTACTCTCATAACTTTTCACAAATGTGCCAAAAGAAGTATAACTTCAAAATCTTTTTTAAAACTAATGCTAGTTAGGTTTATGTCATGGCATTAATTTGTCTTTATTTTCACAATAAGTAAAAAGATGTCTTTGGAGTCGTGCCAGCCGTTTCAAAGTCAATGAAACTAACTTTTCCTGGCTGATTAAATGACACTTAGGCGTAATTTTTTTAGAGTACCATATATGTAATATGCGTATAATGACACCCGTCCACAAAGTATGGATTTTTGAAATATTCTCATCATCTCATCAATCTCATCCCAAAGGAATGAGAAATGGTACTAAAGTTTGTAGGAAATAAATTTTTTTGGGTATAACAATCAATTTAAAAATAGCAGCTAAATTTGCGTGTTATACACAAACTCATAGTAGATATGACTTTTTAATCTATAAAATAGTTAATATTTACGATATTTTGTACTATTAGGTAAAAGAAATGAAGTTAGTGTGCTTTCTTTTTTATACTAGTTAGCGGTAGGTACATGCGATACAGTTAAAATTAACTAAGTAGGTTTAAAACACAAATTAGGCTTTTTAGATGATGAGATGATTTATCTTTATTTAAAACGCCAATATATATTTTTTCATAAAAGTGAATCTATAATTTGTATTGACATAAAAGAATTTTCTTTTTCTATGCTAGTAATAAGGTTAATTTTATTCAAATTTTATTATTGGTTAGGTTAAAGTATGCTATGTTATCCTCATAAATTATTTTTATTAAATAAAATTCTTAAAAAAAAAAAAAATCAAATAAAAAAGATTTTTATTCTAAAAACAAAGTTTCATTTAAATAAGGGATAGGAACTGAACTAACAATAAGCCGTACAAACACTTAAGACTATCTCTTTAACATTTCAACGGTGGCCACTTATCCTTGTCAGTACTTCGTTTTCCCCACGTACCGCCTACAATAAACAAAATGATAACAGTACAAGGATCTCAAGTGCGAATCACACAGCAAATAATAAACATAAAGAAAATCATAAGGCAATGGCCTTAGCCATAGTAAGATACCAACTTGCCTAATAAAAATACCAATGATTATATATACGTATAGTATGTATTAGTAGTATCCTATTGATTGTAATGATAGTACGAGAATAAGAAATTTTCACAATAGAAAACTTACTCAAGATTAAAAAAAAATGCACGCTTGTGTACCAGAAAAGTTAAATACAATTTTCACTCCTCAATCTTAGAGATATTTTTTTTCCTCCATAATTTTTTTAGGACCAACCTCGAAGTTATAGTTTATTTCCAATATAAAAAGGTAGGTGTATATTAGAGCAATAAAATCTGATAGGTATTTACTAAAATCTCAATCAGTTAAGACATCGAGTAACCGGCATAAACATCTATACAAATATTATAAAGAGGTAAAGTTTGTGAGTTTGTGACGTTGTAAGAGATTATCTCTGGATCTACTGAACCGATTTAGATGAAATTTGGTTAGAAGGGAGTTTGAGACCCTGGGAAGGACATAAGACACTTTTTATCCCGGAAATCATTCCTTAAGGGGGTGAAGATGGGGATGAAAGTTTGTATTGGGAAACAAGCTAGGGACGAACCCGAGCGAGTCGCTGGTTTAAATAAAATTCCTCGAATCGTTTTTACAACTACAAAATTACTACAATTTCTACTGAACTTCGTCTTCATACCATTTCGAAAAGAAAAAAAAACCTTAGTCCTATGAGTTTGTCTTCTCAAAGAACTGACGAAAAAACTCGCGAAAAGATGTATAAATCAACATTTGTAAATTAACGACAGTTATTTAAGTAATGCAGATAAGATCGTTATCTTTACCAAAAGTAATAAAAATAATACATAATCGTTATCTTTACAAAAAGTAATAAAAATAATACTTTTTGATATACTTTTTAATTTTAGCGCATTTTAATAGACCGATTATAATATACTTGATATAAAGTTCTCACGGTGAAGCGAAAATAATTCTTTCATTGGAATTTAACGCTAGTGCGTACTGTTTAATTAAAGGTTTTATTACCCCCATTAAAGAAAACTGTACTGTGTTAAATCGCGCATCACTTTATAAAGACAACATAGAAATTATACAGACCTTTTTAACAGTACAGGTTGCTACTAAGAATTAATATTGGTCTTAAATTAGAAACATACAAAGCACAATGTTATTGCTTGATGTAAAAGCTATTTATTATAAAAAATAAAACGGTTTTAATCGGTTTAGGAAGTCCCAAGATAGATGAATCTGTTTGTCGTGTCTTAATTGTGAGAAAATGAAATTGATGTATGCAAAGCGTCGGCGAGTATAAGTGACGTGTTTGCGTACTTGTTAGAAAGCATATCTCACTTTGGATTGCATTAGTTCATTGAAACCGAAATAGCACAAAAACATGGCAAGCAAATCTTGCTATACTGGAAAGAAATTAAATCACTTTCCCAGATACGGTTTCCATTTGATTAGATGTTATTAACCTTTCGGTAGTCAGTGAACGTCTTGTCAGTCAGTAATGTTTTTAATATACATATAATATTTGTACAATTCGTAGTTTCATTTTATCTAATATAATTTTCTATTGTGGGCAAAATAATATATTTATCAATGTCAAAGTTACAAAGTCGACTATTGGATAATGAATATTTTAATAATTTTATTTCTAAATTAATTATTGTAATTTAATATACATATTACACAACAATGTTTATAGTTTTGCCCAAACTGATTCATCACTGTCCATACCCAACTGACCTAACAAGATGGAATTTTTCTCGTCATATTTAGCCGTTATTGAAATTCGAACTTCGAACCCTGAATGAATGAACGAGGGTTACAAAGTTTATATATAGGAACTAGCGACTCACCCTCGGCTCCGCTTTATTTTAGTATAGATTAGTATAAATTTCTCATAGATGAGATATTTTCCCGCAGTAAAAAGTATCCCATATGTTGACCCGGATAACCAGCTATCATCATACCAAATTTCATCAAAATCTGTCCAATGGTTTTCTTGTGATGCGTTTCCAGACAGAAAGACAAAAAATCTAAAAACTATAGATTTGGGCCTCTGTATCGATAATAATGACTATTTCAATAATATTTTCCAAAAAATATTGAATGTACAGATTCGGCCGTTACAATTTTATTATATGTGTAGAAGATAGATAGATAAATAATTTAAAAATTCAGGAGAAAAGTAGCAACCATACGTAGTGTACGTATTGTATACACAAACATTATTACTATAATAGTACCTAAGAAACTGTCAATAATTGTTAGCTTTCTAGATCGGAAAAAGAAAATAAAAACATTAATCATAGCATGTCATAAACATTGGACACGTAAGAATGAAACTGCAACAATGGCAGAGAAAACACGTAATTACAGCATAATTGTAATTGCATATTACATTGGGCCAACTTACTGTAACATCTAAGCCAATGTTTATAGCCAATATTTAGCTATTTACTTGATGTTACTTCGCTTGCCTTACTTCAACTGATTTATAATGGTATCAAATCTCAAACTATCTTGACATTTATCGACCAATTGATATTAATCACAGCTATTTGTTTATTTCTGATATAAGAAAATACGTCCTTAAATCAAAAATCAATTTAGCAATTAAATAACATATCGCAATACATACAAAAATACACCAAAATTGAGCACTAATTCTTATGCGAAGTCGATCGATATGTATTAATTGGAAATAGACCCCCCCTATATTTACATATTATATGTTGTACATACATATGATTTTAAGTTAAAGAATTATTTAAGGGTGTGATATGTACTTATCACTGCGTTGGTAGTCACTGTACGATTATATTGTTAAACAGCGTTTATTCACTTATTGGCAAATGACATTTGACGTTGGCGTAACTTGCAAGGAAACATCGACTTCACATCACTGTGGGAACTATTTTTACTGACACACCTTGAGGTCTTTGCGCTATGACCGTTTAACGTTGGTCTATAGAAAAAAGGGTTCAAATGTAATTAGGTATGTTGATGTTTTTGCAAAATAACACCATGAGCGTTATAATGTTATGATGAACGAACATCTGCATTGTGTACTGGCCACATGTAAAACATTAAGTCAAGGTGTATGTCTAAACAGTTTTGTGAGTCAAAATTCTGGGATAATGAATAAAATGTATTGATATTGGAAATTGGATTATTTATAAGCATACTATCATATAAAGATAAGTCCAAGGATAAGCGGCGATCACAATAGACCGGAAATGGTCGCAGTGACACGAAATAGCCGCTAAATAGAAATAAAAAAATAGGTCCAAGGATGAAATTCCGACTCTTAAGATATCTATTGAGATAACAGTAATGGATTTTTTATATCGCGTAATATAAAAAACCGAAAAGAATAACTTATCTTTTATAAAGTCGGTCCAACATTAAATCATCATGCAATAGATAATATAAAATATTGTCATTGGTTTTAAAAATTATTACTCATAAATTCCATTACAAAGACTCCAACTACAGTGAATTTTGCTTTACGATTTTACTAACTATATTTTTTAAATCGACAATCCCAAATGTTTTTTTTTCTAAAGTCCAAATAAAATAAAAATATACATAAATAGCGAGATTATTTATTGCCAAAGTATTTTTATTCATACATTTAGATCTCTAACATCTATTTTAAATGTTCATTTTATAAGCACTAGAAGATGACGTAAGCGTATAATACATAGTAGTGACAGACTATCTTCTAAATTATGACCGACTCCCACACTACGGTTTAATTACTTTTTGTATTAGAATAAACATGCGAACTAAAACTTATTAGCAATGACTTCAAAATTTTGTTTCTCAACTCGACGTTGATCGTTAATGAAGTTCTTTAGACGTACTGTATTTAAAACAAAGCGAATCATCTCCCGTCCTTTGACCCGGCTGAAATTATCTCGTACAGTCTAGTTTTTTAAAAATAGTTCGGTTATATTTATATATTATGTACACTTTTGTAAGTCGTATCATAATCAAATTATAACTATTATCTATTTATTAAAGTGTCAATTTATAACCAACTAAATCTTGTTAAAAAGGTCGCATAGATGGAAAAAATCTTATTCATCTATACTAATATTATAAAGGGGCAGAGTTTGTTTGTTTGCTTGTATGAACGCGCCAATCTCAAGAACTACTAATCCGATATGAAAAATTATTTTTGCATTAGATAGCCCGTTTATTGTGGAAGGCTATAGCTTATATATAATCATGCTACTACCCAAGGGAGCGGAGCAGTAATTGTCCCTCTGTACCATACTAACTGTTAAAACGTACCTAGAGCGAACCAGAGCGAAGCACGGTTTAAGCCGCTAGTCTAAGCATGTGAGTATCTAATATAATGATGATGATGATGATGATGATGATGTTCTCCTAGCCGATTTCGGCTACGGCGGCCAATCTCATTGAGATTAGCCAAATACGCAGGAGATATTATAGTGCACAAGTGTACGCGCAGACACAACGTGCACTCTCTATTCCTATCACTCTCATACTTCGGTGGGACGACCACTCGACACGACCGGTGAGAGTTAAGGCGCAGGATCGACGGCTTTACGTGCTCTCCGAGGCACGGGGGTGAAACACCGCCAACTTCCCAACTCCGGGCTGTTACTGAGACTTACTTTACAGAAAGACTCAATAACTGAACTTGGCCCGACCCGGGACTCGAACCCAGGACCTCCAGGTGTGCAGCCGTACATGCTAGCCACTACACCACTGAGGCAGTCAATCTAATATAATACCATGTAGTCTAAAGGTGTTCCACCTAATATTCAATTAAAAACTTCATTAAATTAGTAATAAAAACGGCAAATAAAAAATTCTATATAAAATTTATTTGTATTCATAGAGCGGGGTTTTTAATTAAAATGAAGCATTTTCATTCCGGCGACACTCGAGCGCGGGCGAGGTTTCCCAGCCCGTCTGGCTGTTTGTATTGCTAAAAGCTACGGTAGAGTTTCGTTCATTCGGTAAGGGTATGCTCATATTTCGAATAATATTTAGTTCGAAAATATTTATTTTATTGCGAAGCGAATCGAATCGTTATTCTGATACATATAAGTATGGTATGAAAAAAAAGATGATTTTATTTTTCCCTATATAATAATAGTAGCAGCTCACCCTCGCTTCGCGCGGGTTCTAGGAAGACAAAAACAAACCTATCCCACGGTAACCGTACATTTTACCTGGAGTAGCCTGTGTTATTCCAGACTATAATCTATCTTTGTGCCAAATTTCATCCAGATTCGTTCAGCTGTTTTGGCGTGAAAGAGTAACAAACATACATCCATACTCATATACTTTCACATTTATAATATTAGTATAGATTTGCTTATAATATACTTATTAATATACTATGTATATTTGCGTGTGTGTGTGTCTGTGTGTTTGTTGTACTGTTCCGACATTCTGTCTGATTTTCACATATTTGAGGGAAAATCGGAATGGCAATAGCTTATATTTTAAACCTAGGACCAATGCACAGTTCTTAACCTTGCACCACACGTGCGAAGTCGCGGGTAAAAACTAGTGTGATATCTCATCGACACTTCTATATCTAATACTAGGTTTATTCGATTCTTAATTATTATACCTATGAAAAAATCTTGAATGTACGTAAAGCTTTATGCATATTTTCATTTATTTTTGCATATACTTGTTGCACAATGGGAATTTTACATTGCTACAGACATACTAAATAATAGGGCAATATGAACTTTTGTTTTGTTAGGGAATAAAAATATTTATTAAAAAAAAAACGCTGAATTTTCATCCTCGGGAATACAGAGTATAGAATGGTGTGTCAAACAGATTTTGTATTGAATTTAGCATCTAACATTTAATCTTTGGATAATTTATTAGAAAACTTTTGATAACATAATCTATCCCTAGTTTACTACAAAAATGGCACAGCTATTTGTAGCAAATCTTTCGCTATCGTATACTAACAACTTACCCCCACATTGATCGGGTGCATCCCTCGGTTCCTAGGAATAGCTTTTGCGTTACTTCATTTCATAATCTTTGTTTATCTATCATCCAAATTCATCCAGCAGTTTCCGCGTGAAGGAGAAACAAACATACACACGTACAGACTTTTACAATTATAACAGTAGTCCAATTTAGTTTATTTTATAATGTATCTACTATCTTTCTACGAATTTGATAAATTATTTGAATACCTATCAGCTCATTTGATGAATTGTAGGGACAACGCGATTATACTTATTTCTTTCCAAATCACTATTTAGTTCCATATACTGACCAAATATTTGTATTGATTATACATAATTGCATGTATTTATATCAAAAATTCATGCATCAAATTGATGTATTAAGTTATAAATAAATTTATATATTATACTCGTACAAACATACAATATGTAAACAGAATCAAATTTACCATTGCATCTACTCGTACAGATGTCCAAATGACTCAGCTGGGATAAAGATTAGTCCATCAATGTAATGAATAGCAAGGTCGCGTTACAATGCAATACACTTGTATCGCAATGTACGTATTCATGGGGCTATATAGATATTGCTTGGGTTCGAAAAAACAGCGCCTTTACTATGCTACTTACTATTAATTAATACATTGGGACATTACCACACAGCACCATCTAGTTACATGGTAAGCTACGAGGCTTGTGTTATGGATACCAGATAGTTGATACACAACACATATATAACTTTAAATACATACATATTATAAATATAAACATCCATGTCTGGACTACAAACCTTCGTCATCACACAAATGAATGCCCCCAACGGGACTCGAGCCCGCGACCGCTGGCACAGAAAGTAGGGCCACTACAAACTAAGCCAAACGTGTCGTCAAATAATTATAAATTGTTATTATAAATTAAATCTAATTTACATATATTTTAGTTATTTACATGCAACTGGTTTTTCTCATAAAATTTTAATAAATACGTACCTAGCACACGATCTTCCTCCTACAATTATAATAATTTATTACATACAATTTTATTATATGTATGTAAATTGTAAAGGTGGGTACCTGGATTTTAATTATATTGTTGTTACTAGAAAACATAACGAACGATTAAATAGACAAGGTGCGACGAACAAATACATATCGTTAAAACTCCTTAAAAATTATTTCTTAACGATACAGATATACTAACTTCGAAATACGTTAAAAAGTAATTATTACACCATTAAAAGTGATTTCTGATTGGATTAAATGACCTAAATTTATATGATGCCCACCATATAAAGTTAAGTTATTTATAAGGAATGCTGAAAACACACACTTGGCGTAGATAACGACTAATAACATATCCACTAAAAAGTACAGACAAATTAAGTAGATACTATGTACCTCCTACTTTCGATGTTGGTCAAAAATAAGTACCTACTCCTGAGTTAAAAAGTTTCAGTTATAATTTTCCCATATTTCGATTTTATAGCATAAATAAAACTACCTTTATTTTATATTTCATTCCAACCGTCTGGCGACTATCCAACCCTTAAAATCGCAGACATTTAGGTAATATACTAAGGCTGTACCTATTTATAGACCGTTAGTATTCACCCCGTTATGAGTCAGTCAGTTTCCCCATCACGATAACATCGTACGGACGCAATTTATTTCTTAACTTCAGTACTTACTGTATATTTTTAGTATTTATTACAAGCACTTTTAGTTGTTTTTATTACTTGACAATATGTATGCCAATTTACAACTTACAAGTTCTGTAGAGAAAAATATAAATGGCAATATAATACAGGTAGGTTATTATTTGTTGTAATAATCTATCTATACATATAATAAAATTCTGAGTCGAATCTATACTTTAAATATTTTTTGGAAAATCTTATTGAATTAGTCATTATTATCGATACAGAGGCCGAATCTATAGTTTTTAGAATTTTTACTGCGAAAAAATATCTCATCTCTGAGAAATCTATATTATAAGTTAAAACGTAACTTGAGACGAACCCGAGCACAGCGAGGGTGAGTCGCTAGTTATAATAAATTAGCCATTTCCACTCGCTTTACTCGGGTGCGGCTCTAGTCTCTAGATGCCTAACCATAGCCTATGTGTACTAATATTCATCTAAATTCGTTCAGTCATTTTAGCTTAAAAGCATAACAAACATACACACATACAAATTTTCGAATTTATAATAGTAGTTCGTAGTAATACTGATAGTTAAAGTAAAAATAGAGAAAAGATCAAAGTCTTATTCAATGATGGCTAAGCTAATCTTATCTGAAGCGAAGATGAGGCAAATACTGCGAAGTGGGTTAGCGGCGGTGTCGTAATGTTTGTCATCGACTATACCACTATGGCCATGTGTTATTTTAGTTTTACCTACTTTTGTTTAGTTTGCTTATTTACCGACTTCATAAAAAAGGGTTAGGTAATTCGGGTATATGATTCTTATGTCATTAGCGTATATTATATATCTTCTTAATTGTGAGATAACTAATTTAAAAATATTTAATTATTTTGAAGAGAAAAGCAATTACTTCGAAGTGATTGTAGAACTGGCGCCTAATTTTGGTCGAAAACTAATGATTTTACTAAGTATTTGACACTGACGTCTGTGAAACGCGAAATAAAAGAGATAATCATGATTATGTAATCTCAATAACTATGTTTATAATAAGTTTATATGATATAACAAGGTCATAATATTATGACTACATTTGCGATGAGATAATGATTGTTGCAAAAAAAACCCGAATAAATATGCGCTTTATTCTTAGAAAGAAGGACCAACGGTAAGTAAAAAAAATGGATTCATAGGTTCCTGCTGAGACTCTTCGAGTAGGGAATATTAAAATTATCTAAGTGCATAATCGCTAAGCTAACTTTTTTTTAATATAAACAGTATTTATATGAATAATCTGTCTTTTTTTTATTTGAACATCGATATTAACTTCCAATGTTAATATTCAAAGGGGCAAATTCAACAATAAAAGGGGCCATCATGAAACTATTATATATATTATAAATAAATTTGGTGAAATTAACTGCATTTTAAATATTTCAATATTTTAGGATTCGAATACCTTACCACCTAGAATATACAAAGTTAAATTATATAAGTCTAGACAAGGCCATATATTCTACTGAAAAAGCGAAACAAGAATACTTATAAAGTACCTATTCACTATGAAAGCAAAATTCTTGAAAGTTTTACGCACAGACGTTTCGCAATTTCATTGAAACAAATTGTGTTAAAAGTCCATATTATCCGTCCCCATGTCTCGTCGTGTTATCCAGACACCCTCCATTCCATTTACGTTACGTATAACTTTAATAGAGGCTTTAATCATTTAAAAACTCATCCACTACAATTAATGAAAGGACAAGATTTTAGATAGACGTTAAGTATGTGATAATGACGACGACACCTATGACATAATGTTAAAAATTTATTATTTGTCATATCTGATATTATCAGAATATTGTATAAGTTCTATGTATCTACACTAATATTATATAGAGGAAAGATTCGTATTTTCGTATGTTTGTAACGAATAAAGTCAAAAACGACTAGACTGATTTAGATGAAATTTGATAAGAAGATAGTTTGAGACCTTGGGAAGGACAAAGGATATTTTTATTCCGGAAGTCATCCCTTAAAGGGGCGAAAATGGGAATGAAATTTTGTATGGGGAATCAACCTAGGGACGAACCTGAGCGAAGCGAAGTTTCTAGCTTATTATAAAAGTCTTCATTATAAACTAAAACTATATACGAGTACCTACATACGAATATAGCAAATAGAAAATCTCGTTTTTTTGTGTTACTTTCAACTGTTGTGAAGGAAAAAGCAGAACAAAAGATTTGACGAGACTTCGGCATAAAAGCAAAGTGATATATTTTATCTCTTGCTCAGCATCAGAATCGAGAAATTATGTGGAAGAAAGTTAAAATGCGCAAACTATTAAGTTCATATTGTATAAAAAATTCAAAGTTTAACTTTTTAATGTATCCTACTCACGCCAAATCGTCTATTGGTAATAAAAGCAGCTATAAAACACAATGTAAGCCGTAACGTTGGTCGTTAATCAACATACACTAGAGTTAGAAAGATAACAGATAAAGCATGCCCGGATGAAAAGTCGACAAGTATTATTGATTTTCGAGGTTCGCTTTCTCATAGCGCCTACGAGTTTTCACATGTTACATCAGTGTGTACTATTGTACTTTTATTCTACTTCTACATTATAAGATGTTCTACGAAAAGTGTAAGAGAAAGTATGTTCTCGTATATATGTAAAAAACAAGGCATTCATTGTTTCGAAAAAAATGTTTTCAAACAACAATGGGTCTGCGTTGTTGTGTAGGATTTATATAATTTACATAATTTTCAATGAAATTTCTTATCTTTTTGTTATATATAATTATTACGTTATATAGTTATGTACTTAACTATAAAAGTTAAAAAATAATTTATATCATTTCATAAACATCCATGAAATTTCGTAATATTTTTGAAGGAAGGTTCTAGTTTTAAAAAGGTTTAACTTTTGATATTACGCGTATAATAAATTGTATCTTTCGAACTAGATAAGGATAAAAAAATACCAATTCTTATTTAAAAGTGACAATTTGTACTTAAGAATTTAACTTTATAACTAAAAATTACATAAACTACTACTTAATTGAAACTATTCAAGCTCTCAAGTAGCCCTTCATATTCATTAAATAAAAATGCGAAATATTTCGCGTAACGTACCTACACCCACAAAAACATACATACAAATTGAGTGCCTTTTCCCTTTTGAACTCAGTTAAAAGTTACTCATAGTATACTCATATGTATAACTTAGTTACTCATAGTATACTCATATGTATGTCTTTGCTTAAAATCTTTTTGAATACATTATAGTAAGTGATAAAACGATATGAGGGGACCGAAGGTGAATGGCAGGGGATAGGACGTAATAAATATGCGTGTCGGCATAATAGTTTATTTATAGATCTAGAGCAAGCTATGATTCAAAACTGATTCAATTATGACATTTTCATTACACAATAGATATATTGAAGTTATTATTAATATAACATATTAACAAATTATAAATAACAATCAATAAACAATAAAATTATGAATTTTCATGTTTTTAGAGATTTTACTATTCTGAAGCGGTTTTAAAGCAGTTTAATATAAAAGTGGATTTTATTATATAAAGTAAAGCTTGATGTGTATTTTTATAGCGAAAATAATGGTAACCAAGAACTAAAATGAACAAGTTGGTACCGTAGAAAAGACCTGTATGATAACAATCGATTTTGCAACTCGAGTCATAATTTTATCAATAATTTCATCAAATCTAAAGGGGTCCGATTATAATCGAGATGAACGTGAGATAAACTTGTTACTAGAAATCGATAACGATATCGGAAACTCGTTATGAAACTCGTCTGATGCATGTAAAATAAAATATGAATATACCACTGTACAAAATTATAATTTTTTTCCTACCTTGAGAAAAATTGCCTATGTGTTTATCGAGATTCTAAATTATGTCTCTTCCGAATTGTACTCAAGTCAGAGCGTGATAAGTAACAAGTCAGTCATTTACTAACGCATTTATAATATTAGTACCATTCTACATTTTATTTTGTTTTTTATACAAGTTTTAGATGATCTTTTCATAATCAAATCTGTTTTAAAACACTTTGCAGGTTATAAAAACCAACGACCGACACTCTCTCTAATCGGGTGTGTCCCTAGGTGCCTTTTATATTTATAATGTAATATACAGATAGTGCAACCTTTTGGTAATTTTACTAATAGTATTCTATGCAATAATACTTCAGGCCATAGCCTATCTTTGTACATCTAAGCTGTTCAGCCTTTTTATCGTAAAGGAGTTACAAACATACAAACACATAGAACTTTTGTATTTAAAATAGTAATGGTTCGATGCTATTTTCTATGTATAGATTATTAACAGTCTAGTAAAACGATTGTTAAATAACACGTTGCTAACGGTGGAAGAATATTACAAACCGAGATGAAAAGAAAATTTTCTTCTAAAGACGGGGACTATCTTAAGCTTTACTTGAAATAGAATTGTTACACGACAAATGCAAAGCTTCCATTTTTATATATGTAAGTATATAATACAAAATATCTATAATACGAAAAACTTGAAAAAATCGTAGTATGTAGCTTTAGTGTTTGTATAAACTCTAAAAACACGAGATTTTCGGATGTTTTGCTTGATAACGGAAATCCAAATATTTGATGTTTGTAAGAAAAAATATATATAACAAATAAAAAAACATTGACAAATAACGCAACATCTAATAAACATATTTTATTGAGTCGGGGTCATTGAAGTTAAGTGTGGCGTTTGGAATCTCCCGCGCCACCCAGAATATATCGCTCGCCTATCCAGTTTCGTCGTCAGTGGCAAATAAAGATTGGAGTCGGGTGCTACTGGGTTGTATACACTAATTTCTTACATTCGTTTAAGGGTCGATTTTTAAAACATAGATGAAAATTATCACTAACAAAAACGAAACGAAAGTTAGCCTAAGGACTTGTAAGATGACACATTTAAATTATTTTTCACTAGGGGCTCACCCTCGCAAAAAACAAAAACAATACAATCCTACGGGAACCGTACATTTTTTCGGTATAAAAAGTAGCCTATGTGTCATTCTGATATATGAACTATATTATTGTAAAGTTTCATTAAAATCCATTCAGTAGTTTTTGCGTAAAAGAGTAACAAACATCCATACATCCAGATATCCATACATCCTAAACTATTACACTTATAATATGTTTTAGTATGGATTAAGTTGTAATTTTCCATTCATGTTTTAGTTCATCTTATAGATTTTGTCTGATGACTGATAATATTAATTTGGAACATAAATAGTATTATATGATCTGTGATAAAAATAAATGAAATCAAGACATGACATTTTCTATCAAGAGATGAATGAAAACTTTTCGATGGTACTTTGCTAAAGCAATAGGAGTATTGCTAGAAAATAGAGTCTATTAGGAAAATACCGAATAAGTTATTTGAATCTATTAACAAATATTAATACTAATATGTAAAGACATTATTAGGTTAAAGATGCAATAAACATTACAATCAGTCTTCATAATTTATCATAGATGCAAGTAAGGTTTATACTTTATGCTATGGGAAAAATCAATAAAACGCAAAAGCACATTGCACTCCTCTTATTGAAGCTACAGCTACTAGTTCCTCATACCCCCCACCCCCATAGGCGATGTTTATACCGCTACTATAAACTACCATCACTTGTCTAAGATAAAAGTATAATGTAGAAGTGAGAATCGAGTTTTCATAGTAAGTGAACCTTACTTTAATAGCATATGATAAATAAACTTAGTTGTAATCATAAAACATTGTATTTAGTATTAAATAAAATAATTACTAATTAAATACGAAAAAAAATGTCTATATCAGTCTGTTTGTTACATTTTTACGACAAAAAACAGAAAAATACCTTTTTTTTCTTCTAAAAACTTTACGGCTTTTGAATATGGATAGAAACTACAGATTACTATCTTATTATGAAGTATCTGGTGAAGATTATAGTTATTAAAGCCATTTTTACCTTTTTATTGGAAAAATCATAGATTTATTACGTGGGCGTGAGAGACATTTTATATGCGTACATATTTACATAAAGTATTACGCTATCAACAGAAATTGGCAATCGTGGAATGAATAGTTCACCTTTTATAAGGTCAAGGTCTTTAAAATATTTAATAATATTTTATTCCTTCAAACTTAAAACTACAGATATTGTTCATAATATTGTCATGATATTAATAATAATTAATCAATTTAAAATTGCGCGCAGTTTCCATAGTAACTTAGGACAAACAAATAGTTATTTTTATTACATTATTCATCTATACATATAATAAAATTGTAACTAAGCCGAATCTGAAAATTAAATATTTTTTGAAATCTTATTGAAATAAACATGGTTTTCGATAGAGGCCGAATCTATAGTTTTTAGAATTTTTGTCTGTCTGTCTGTCTGTCTATAACCGCATCGCAGAAAAACCACCGGAGGGATTTTGATGAAATTTGGTATGGTGATAGCTGGTTATCCGGGTCAACATATAAGCATGAACGAATTAGTGGCTAATTCGTTCATGCATATAGGATTTTTACCGCGGGAAAATATCTCTTTTCTGAAAAAAAGTACAAAAACTGCAATGTAAGGGTATACTAATATGTAAACCCTAAGAATTTGGTTTTTGGTCATCTGACCGCGGGCGGAGCCGCGGGCAATGTTAGTGAATTTATAAAGGGAATATCGAAATTGCAAAGAATAGCATTGTAACTCGAAATAAAGATATTTTTATACATACACGCCCAAATTTAAAATTGTTGCAATACTAAGTTGCGATGTCGTTGCTTGTAGGCGTCGATATAAACCTTCATTAAAAATATCTCGTAAATCATGTGCTCTGATCGCTTTTATATGCGTCAAATACAATGAAATATTCAGGTTCTGGCGTGGGCATATTGCATAAATATTTTGTGATTTAAATAAGATTTCGCTCGAATCTTTTTGTTATGTAATAATGTCATATTGTCCTTTTGTATTGTATACGAGAAAATGTGTATTATCTATACATATAATAAAATTGTAACTAAGCCGAATCTGTACATTCAATATTTTTTGGTAAATCTTATTGAAATAGACATTATTATCGATACAGAGGCCGAATCTATAGTTTTTACAATTTTTCTGTCTGTCACAGAAAAACCACTGGAGGAATTTTGATGAAATTTGGTACGGTGATAGCTGGTTATCCGGGTCAACATATAGGATACATTTTACCGCAGGAAAATATCTCACTTTTGAGAAAAAATACAAAAACTGCAATGTAGAGTATAAAGAGTATACTAATATGGAAAACCTAAGAATTTGGTTTTTGGCCATCTGAACGCGGGCGGAGCCGCGGGCAAAGCTAGTATAAAATAAATATGAGTTTTATATTTTAATCACCTATAGTATATTATAACTTAAATATACGTAAAATATATTATTGACTTGTGCGTCTTACATTAAATGTATTGTATGGTACCTAAGTGCAGTCGTATTATATACGTAGGTATATGACATCTTTTGCGCTTATTAAAAGCAAATATATACAATTATATAACGTTTAGTACAGATTTCTCAGAGATGAAATATTTTCTCGCAGTAAAAAGTACCTTATATGTTGACCCGGATAACCAGCTATCATTTTACCAAATGTCATCAAAATCTGTCCAGTAGTTTTCTCGTAATGCGTTCCCAGATAGACAGAGAAAAAAATCTGAAAACTATAGATTCGGCCTCTGTATCGATAATATTGACTATTTCAATAAGATTTCCAAAAAAATATTTAATGTAAAGATTCGACTCAGTTAAAATATTATTATAAGTATGTATTAGATGATAAGCGCAAAGAATAAAAATGCTTGTTCAACAAATTAAATTACACAAAGGCATCTATGTATAAAAATAACTAGAAACCGTAATTAATTCAAAAAATACCACAACAAGTAATTCGAGTCACATCACCCTGCCTTGATTAATAAGCACTCAATAATCTGAATCTGTTTCTTTTCTCAAGTATGTTAGACACTAGGGATTGACTAAATAATTTTTAATATTTAAAATTATTATAATTGTTGCCGATATTGTAAAAACTGTCAATATAAAAAAGATATCGATATTGTTATGTTCTTATATTTTTTTCTTTGCCTCGCGCACACTCGCATTCCTTTCAATAACCTTTTACAATACTAGTACCCATTATAAATGCCAGAGTTATCCAATATACCGGGAAAAAAGTAGACTGTGACACATATATAGAGATTATTTACATAAGGCAAAGATAATGTAACGTCTTTTCAGTGAAATAATCTCCTTTTTTAAAAGTCGGTTAAAAAATGAGGATCAGTTATTGCGCAGATCGACTTACATTCAAACTCTAAACTTTTATAATAATAATGTCGTTAGTTTAACGTAAAGATGAAAGATCACTTAAAAATATTCATAATAATTAGAAATTTATGACGTAATAGCTTTTCAAAGTTAATATTTAATCATATGTGCGGTTTGGGACAAAATCTATACACCACAAGAGATCAAATGTTATTGTTTTCTACCCCTTTCCCGCAATCTCACTTCAACTAACATAAGATTGGCACTTCAACAAAAATGCTCCTGTGTCGGCTTTTGCGCATATGTTTTAGTAGCGCTGTTGAAACATGGTACAAGCACATCTCCATATACTAGCAACATACTGACACTTTCAAAATAAAGTAAAGTATCCTCTAGCCAAGGTTTTAGATGATGGAAAAAAATATACCAATGTAAATATCTTTTGGCAGTCTCCCGTAATTGGGCCTTTAAAATTGTAGGAGGATGCGCCTAGTTGCTCTAGTTAATGCTGTTTAGGGACATCCTTTGACATGTGCATATGCAATATCAAATTACATACTATTAATTAATATTATAATAGTTTAGTACTGTAATGCAACTGAGTATAAATAATAAATTAGTATTAAAAATACCCTCCAGACCGATTTCGGGCACGGCGGCAAATCTTATTGAGACTAGTAATCTATATACAAGATATTATGGTAGGTAAGTAAAAACTTTCTATTGCTTTCACTCGTGAAGTCCGGTGGGACGAGAATTCAAAAGACTGGTGAAACATTAGGCGATGGCTTTACATGTTCTCTGAGAAATGAGGGTATAATAGCGTTAACTTCCCAACTCCAGGCTGTTACTGAGATTTTTTTGATCAATACAAACCAATCAATATATACTTGTCGTATCTTGAGACTTGAACCCAGGACCTACGATCTGCAGGCATATAATACATTCGAAGCACAAGACTTAACAATGAACATAGTAGGTTCAATTTTCGTTGTCAGCAAATCTTTGTACTGCACATACGAATGGGATGTGTTAGTCCCTTGGTTTTGGTTAATCGATTCATGGAAGTGCGGTTAAGTGCGGCAAGAAGGCTTGCGTTTAACACTATGACATAAATCATTGTTACTGCCCTTCGTGAGGGGCCCTTCGCGGTTAAAATAGTCTTAGGGTTATTTTTAAGATCGATTTTGTTTCTGCGTATTTTTAAAGAACGAACCAGATTGTTAATCAGTTTAATGGTCTTTATTTTATGTTACTTTATAACATGTTTTTTATACTTATATATATTTTATTTTGATATTTTCTGGTATAATAAATAGTATACATAAAAATATTAATACTTTATTTAATTTACATTTAACCACTAAAGAATTGATTACAGAATAATTTACACTATCAAATAGACCAATAGAGGTTTTAAATTAAGGCTTTGGTCGAATTACAAATAATTTGTTATCAGAATATTTTATTCAACTTATAGACCATATTTGTTAGCTTTTTTGCAAGTTAAAATCGTCGAGTCTTGGGTGGCACTCTTCGGTATGGAATTAACATCAACGAAATGATAGTTTGTGATAATGGAATATATGACATTAATTGTAGCAGTAAGCAGTGCTAGGAAATGTACCCATACTATTACTGTACGTATGTAGTTGTAGGGTATGTAGTTATCATAGTTAAATTATACTGCACTAGCAACTCACCCTCGTTTCGCTCGGGCTCGTATCTATATGCTTTAACGGTTAGTATGTAATAAATAGACTATATATTAAATGATATATGTATATAGTCTAAGCCTTCCTCAATAAACGGGTTATCTAATGCATTTTTCTAAAGAATTTTCCTGAGATTAGCGCTTTCAAAGAAACAAACAAACAAACAAACAAACAAACAAACAAACAAACAAACAAACAAACAAACAAACAAACAAACTCTGCCTCTTTATAATATGTATTAATAGTTTAGATAATCCCACGGTAATTATGTATAACATTACCGTGACAATAGAGTATAGAGTAAAAAGGGCTAAAATTGTTTTAAAGGTGACTTGCGCCGTAGTTAAATATTGTCAACAGTCTAATCGTGAACCGACCTTCAAATCCCCTACTTCGGAAACAGGAAGTGTTTGATAGCTCGGGGCAAAATATTTTTGCACGAAGTGTTCACCCCTATATTTATACTTGAAAAATGTCATGTATTTTTTCTCGTTTGTGGTTTATGAGTAACAAATAATGAGTGTTTATAAAAAAAACGATATTATAATTAAGTTTGTAAGTACATTCATTGTAATATTATGTAAATATATTTTTGATAAGGTAGTATAATTTCTTTGCGGGTAAAATAAGGGGGGGCTAAGACAAAATGCCATACTACAATCGATTTAATTCAATTCTTGTGTTCAATGGCTTCTAAGTTCTAGGAGAGCCGTTTAGGCACCATTTACTTCGCCAATGTCGCGTAGAATGGAGAAGACACGTTATATATAAGCAATTACTACAATCGTTGAAGAATAAGAAATGTAAATATTGTATTGAAATGACAAATTCAATATTTATGTAATAGAATAATAATATTATGTCATTTGCATATTATGTATATATTTTTTTATTTCTATTTTTCAACGACGCGATAGAACGACATCTTGTCCAAGTCTCACATACGTGATAATTCATTTTTTTGATAGTCTACATACGTAAAATTATTGAAAGAAATCGAAAAGAAAAGCTTCGATAGTACCTATAACTTTGGTAGTTAGTTTTATCAGTTATAAAAACATGCCTCCAATTAAATACGATAAATTAATTAAGAAAGCATCCGCCAACTACTGGCGTCATTCCCCTCGCTCAGATTCTTATCGAAATATTTCACCTGGGAAAGTTCCAAGGAAAGCGTGCGTAAGTTATTATTTAGGGAATTTTAATTTCTGGTTCACGCTTCGTAAGTATATGTCCATAGCTAACATAAAATTATGATATAATCATTTTAGTTAATGAGAAAGGATGAGAAATAAAATATACAATTTTAAGTAGTACGAGTACTTTAGAGGTGACTTACACTCACTTCGCTGAGTGCGTTCCTACTACTTTGTACCACATACGTAAATGTATAGCATAGCTACAGTTTAATAGAAAGAGTAGTTCCGTAATACATGATTTTGATATAATTTTATTAGTTTACAACAAGTCGGCATGATTTTTTCCGACATGTTCAATAACCATCGGTATATTTCAGTCAATTTGCATAAAATAAAACCTTAATGAATTATACACTTAAACCTTCCTCATGAATCATTTCGTGTATTGGTGAAAACCGTATGGAAATCCGTTCGGTAGTTTTTAAATTATCGCGTTCAGACAGCCAGACAGACGCGGAGGGGGGACTTTGTTTTTTAATATGTAGTGATAATAATCAATGACCGTTCAAACGGAAATTTTATAAGCTGGTTAGGACTCACGTTTCTTGTTGTTTAAGTATTATTTAATGACATAGTTTTGATGATTTTAATATGAAGTACCTCCCCAAAGACAGGATGTATAACACACGAGACTACTAGAGCCTAGTTTTATCTGTGGAGTCATGGCTAACCCCGCGGTCGCGTGTTCAGGCGGTCTGATAAATCCATATAAATCACTTTAAACCCCAAAAACGCAGTGTCTCGAATTACGATATTGCTTAACTGAGAACGACGTAAGATTTTTTATAGCCCGAAATCAAAAATGCATATTGATACGTGTGATATTATAAAAAACTAGTGACTCACCCTCGGATAATCGGTATCGGAAAATCGGTAATTTTCGGAATAAAAAATATTATATTTCCTTCCCAGGGTCTCAAACTATTTTCTTACCAAATTTCATCTAATCGGTCCAGTAGTTTGAGTTTATTCGTTACAAATATACAAAAATACAAATCTTTCCTGTTTATAATAGTAGTATAAAAGTATAGATATAGAAGCCTAGAAGTAGATTTTCCACAAGAACCTTTAAGATTAGAAAATTCAAATCAATAATTTATAATAAAGAACTGCTGATGATAGGTTAATCTTTGATCTATTCTAGGGAAAATATCCCACATAACGTTATCTATACGCGTTTACATTGACGAGCATTTATAAACAACCGTTTGGTTTTACAAGCTTAAGTAAGTAAGGCATATAAATAGCAGTATCGACTTACCATTATACAGGGCACCTTTTTATCTTGTTTCCCTAACATATCTATGTTTGATCGACTCTATTATATTTATTGGTATTACTAGTATAGATAATTTTATTAAATTAATACTTTTATAGATTTCTGAATGTTGTAGTCTTGATAGTTTAAATTCTTAGAAGGAAAAGGGTGTGCAAATCTCTATTTTAGTTAACTACCCTGAGTGGGAGCCTAACTAAAACAGCCTCCGAAAGCTAATGCTGTATTATCATCTCGTGCGTTTGTACGTCGATCCTTACTCTAAGCTGAAGTTTATTGCGCATGTCACGTTCTGTTGCCAACCTAGACCCTTTGCGGGTTCGTTGGGGGTCGTTCACCCGCACCCGGTACCCTTAACGTCCGAAAAGTTAATCAAATTTCTTTTGTTAGTGCTAATTAAAAATGTATGTTACATCAACTTGCAATGTCAAGAACGTCATTATAGTTAAAAAGAAATATTATTTTCTCGATGTAATTAAGATGTAGGGTACTATTTAAAAATATAATATATTTATATGCTTAAAAATAACCTTTAGCTTTCAATACCTTTGTAAATGTATTAACTTAATATAAATGAACCCAGTAGCACAGACTCCATAGGTCATAATTGATACTTATTTGTTTTAAATCAAAAACAAAACTAAAGATATTACGTTAGCATGCAACATATATTTAACTACAACTAATGAATACATTAACTATATTTTTTGTCGAAAATATGTAACATAAATTTAAGAGCAAGATAAAAATAATCATATACCTATATACATTGTTAACGAAACCAGCCAACCGTGTGGCCACACTATAACAAATTACTCAATTCGTGTCAACTTATAAATACCTTCGTTTTATAATTTATAAACATAAGCGCCTATAAATCTATTTGTGATATAATAATACTAAAGTGATTCATAAAACTGTAGTTATAAAAAAGCGATAACGAAACATAAATAATCGTTACAATTTTTTAATAATATTGTTTTTACTGAATATTGTTGCTTAGCATTACTTTTTATCTTATATTTTATCTAAATATCGTATATAATTTTGTATGAAATGAGCATGAATGGTGTCTCTGCCAAATCCCAGCCGGTAACCTAATTTTATATGAGAATTAGGTCACTATTTTCCCAGCAAATATAACTTAGGTCTGATGTGCATATAAAACTTTTAAATAAAAAAAAATTATATAAAATATCATCATGAAAAAGAAATTTTAATTAATTTGTTTCTATTATTAAATATTATAAAGGCTAATAAATATACGAACCTAACGCAAAAACAACAGGTTGTGCAAAACCGTTACGTACCTGTAAATGGATGGGGACTTTTTTCACAGGTGCGTTGGTCATTTTCGCCAAAATCCAATCACAGTACGCACTTAACACGAAAGTTTATTTTTAAACGTGTAGGCGGTCGCGCTGGTAATATTTAAATATGTAAGCTGATTAACATCTATGCGTATCAACGATACGAACGTTTACCAACCTACTGATTATTATTTTCAATGAATATACTTCCCTCCAACACGCATGCGTACAAAATCTTCTCTTCCTTCCGATTGGACAGTCATACTGATACAGTTGCAAGTTACAATATATGTAAGTACCTTATAGTAAAACTAGATGGCGCTAGTATCATTTAATAAATAGGTTTAATATATTTTATTTAAACTTTATATACTAAAATATTATCTTAAAAAATAATAATATTTTAAAGTTCAAAAAATAAAAAATATTATTATTTATATGTATCGTTTGCACAGTTAATAAGTAGCTTTACCAAGTTGTTTCAAGTTACACCACAAGATGGCGATGATAACAAAATTTAAAAGTCGATAGCTTAGGACGGGGCCGGACCGATTCTTCCCGTCCAAAACATTCAATCGAAACATGCGTCGGATGATACCGATTTTTCGCGCCCGTTTTATTATACGTATTTAATCAAAAAGACGTTTGATTTTTATATTCGTAAATGTATAGTGAAGTGGTTAAATAATTGTTTTTTCCACCCATGCCCACATTACATCTAAAGCCTGGATTGACGGTAATTTTTTTTTTTTATGCCGACAAAGATTTTATGTACAGTATATTTTCGGCTTTGTTACCGAAATAACTAATTTTTTATGGTAATGTAAAAAGAATATAAAGAACAGTTTAAATCATCTCAAGATTTATTGCTCCACTTTTTAAAGCACCGAATAATTTATGGCTATCGGAAAAATTCAAGATGAACGTTCTTTTTTTATTATAAGTATACCTAAATTTAAAATTTACGCTCTCACGTAGAGATAAAATACTTTGAATCTATTACAAAACATTATTATATTTAAACTAAACCTAGAATTTTAATGTTTTATTGCAAATACAATATACAAATAACCTGTAATTAATATTTTATATTACAATACAAATATACAATATAAAAATACAATTTATTTACGAATTCTTAAAATATTTTTATTAACCGCAGAAGTGCCCGGGGATGTCGTAAATCACACGATATAGGTATTTCCCGGCCCCCCTGCTATTAATAAAAATAAGAATTCGTCTAAATATGACATATGTGTTAAATAACTACAGAAAAGTAGCCAATTTTAATTATTTTCTTGTACTATTTTTTTATTTAAAACAGGTTTAATGCTTAATCCTTGGCCCTAGCTGATAAACTATCAGTTATTTGCATAATTCACAAACGGTGGACAGTGGACACAACCTTATGGTGTTTACTATGGTGATAACATTTTTACATTTCTTAATTTGCAAAAAGTCTATAAAAGTTTTAATACACTTTTTTATTAATATTATAAATCAATACAAATTCGGATAGTTTAAAAGTAAAATTAAATGAATGGAGTGAACGTTGACGTAACTCTTGGGAAATTATAGTTTCAACGGAATATCTATTTTTAAAGCCCTTTGGTTAAAACACTGTCTCCTTCGCCTAGAACGATCTTGGTTTTATTTCACGGCTAGGGCCTAATTGTGGTTTTGAACGTTATATGATATGATTGAAGTCCTTACAAAATAACTCTCATGAAGTTTACTATAATTAATTATTCCTACTAGTGTTCGCAAAGTGGACGAAATTTTAAATCATTATCGAAAATTTAAGAAAAACACATATGATGAATGATTATAATTAACTATATATGAAAAACGAATTATTTCTAAAAAACTAAATGAAACTAAAAAAGAAAATCAGTTAACTAACAAAGAAAATATATAGATATCTAATTTTCAGCGAAAAACGAATGTAGAATTCGGTAATAAAATATACCTACTTAATATCCTATTTCTTACCTTGGTACTATTGTACCTACCTATAATATTCAATTTATGATAATTTGAATTGAATATTTTATTTTTGAATTTACGCACTAGCAAGAACTTTCTCCATAATATTTGTGACTTTTGGCCTTTTCTTCCAACATTTCGTAACCCATTCGTTATTTTCCCAAACTGAATGATAATATGAGTTTAAGATGTTATGCTAGTAATAATAAAAAAAATAATTTGAGTCGAAATCCATGATTTTAAATATTATTTCAGTAGAGTTCGTACATGTACATCTGTTCGTTTCGATCCTAACCCCACGCCGACATACAAATTCACCATAAAATTTACAATTTAAGAGTGGCATTATAGCCAATTCTCCCATTGGAATTGAACTAAAAACTTATTTGTGCAGTTTAAAGTATTTTCAACACAATATCTCAAGCCTCAGACACAACGCTACGGCTCGTGAATTATTAAATTTTAAGAAGAAAGCTGTACCTATAATATACGTTTTACACAAATCCATATCTACATTAAATCATTACAAAAAAAGTCCTTTGATGTAGGTATAAAGGTACATTTTAAAATACTCCCTCGGATTAATTTAAAACAAGCGATAGCCATCTGACCTTTGCAATCCATATAAGATTAAGACGTGCCGTACGCTCAACAACAGATATGCATTTTCTTATCAATAAAGTACATTGATATTGAAATTTAAACAAATATTTAATATTTTGTAAAATACTTAACTGTTGGTTTAACGCTCGGGTGCGTCGCTGGGGGCCTAGAAAAATATGTGTAAACCCAGGTTATAAGTCTTATCTATACTAAACATCCGAATCCGTCGTTTTAGGGTGAAAAAGTAATAAAGATATACGTACAAGTATTCATTTTTATTATAGTAGTCCGATTGCGAAGGGATTGGATTTTTTCCTAAGTACGCCATAAGATGTTATTTGAGAGCCATGTAGGCTAATTGTTTTTATTGAATTCATTACATTTAGATTTACATAGTTTGAACACGATAAGAATGAGTAAAATAAATTAAGGATATTACCGATATTAATAATATATTATTTATAATTTAGATATTAATAAATAACGGAATTTTAAAGCTTTCAGGTATAGCTACCAAATAATTGGCCTATTAATCTTATATGTAACATTCAATGATTTCATCTCTCTCCTGCCTTTTGATAGGTCCTATTCGGGGCAATATTGTTATCACGAACTTGCAGTACGAGATGAGCAGTGAGAATGTTATGACTCTGTATTCCACTTTTCTCCAGATTCCTTCCAGTATGTAAGGTGACCTCGTCGTTATGAACACCAGAGACCCTCAACAATATAAATCTCTGTAAAACTAATATAAACTTTTGCTTCGTCTAGAAACCACACCTGTTACGACTAACACAATAAGCAAAGCCCTTAAAGCTTAAGACATGATCTCAACCATCCTCCTCTTACTTAACGATGGAAACTTATAATAGATACATATTGTTTTAAAAGTGAAATCGTATTTATTATTTTATATTCTCCTTTCACCCAGCAATGGGTAGAGGTGGTGTTTTGTAGAGATAAAAGTTTACAGGCAGAAGACTTCTACGTATATACTAACTAGACTACTTTTAACTCAATATCAATAAGAATGTAGTAAAATATTTAATAAACAATATGGAGAAGATTACAATCGCTTTTTTGTCATTTGAAAGGCATTTTATTGAAGAAAGCGGCTTATATCTTTACAAGCCTTTTATTGAAAAATTGTTTTGAGGCTTTTAGTCAAACAGGAAATTTAACATATACCGTAATATTAAAGATTTTTAAAACATTTATAATTACAAAAAAGTTTTCAATAAACTTTTTAAGAATAAAACTTTCACGACGTAATTTATCTATGATGACGTTGTATATTATATGTACAATGTACGTACATACAGACATTGTTGTTTAGAATAAGTCCCATATTGTATAGTAGTCAGAAATGTTTTTCGATGACTGTGTCTATCGTCCATTAAATGATAACGTACCTAATGGCGATATGCTACTAAGTTGGGCTTCCGGAGCAATATATCTCATAAAGACCTCTTTGATTCTATCAAAGTTAAAACTAATAGAGTACTCACTCGCGAATCGACTGTTGTTTTATTTTATTTATTAAATACATTTTTTAAGATCAATTAGGGCTATGGCTTCATTTATAAATCAATTAAATGTTTTATAATTTAAACCTTTAAAAAGTTTTAAAGCTTGTAAACAAATTTTTGCTACCACTATGGCATTACTCACAAGTGTGTGAGATAATCTTACTGTACAAACATAAACGTATACCGCATTAAGTAGCGAGTTATTTTTGTCCATCGTTAGATGGAATCTACTTCTGTATCATAGCTCCTTCGCCATCCACCGGAACCTGATTTGAAGAACAAGCTAAAATATAACGCCTACCTGGACGGTATAGTGAGTGAGGTTATATGTATAGTCTGGTTTTGGCTTTTGCTCTAGTTGCAGAATTTCAGGCCAAAACTATCCGGTCGAATACCGTTCAATATAACGCATTATCCACAGCCAAAGCTAATATCGCTAGTATCTAAACAACTTGACTTTTTACAAAAGATAACGATAATAGAAAACTACATATAAATAAATGGGAATAACATGTTATGACCGTCTATGTAACAACATTTGATGATATATAACATATAATTTTAGGTAAGAATGTCATCTTGTCCATCATCTAAACCCGGCGTTTCCACTACCTTACATATAAACACAATGTAGGTACATATTTAGTTATTGATTACTAGCAGAACCCGCGGCTACGTCCGCGTTCAATCTACAAAAAAAAACTCTTTGGCTTTATGTTATCATCTCCCATTTTACCCTCATAGAATTTGAATTTTAGAAAAACGCTGAAATACGTAACTTATTCTTTTTGCCGTGCACAATTAATACGAAATTTCATGCAAATATGTCCAAGGAATAAAAAAAATCATACAAACTTTTATCCCCTATTTCAAACCCTTGAGGGTTGAATTTTGAAAAATCCTTCCTTAGTGGGTGCCTTCGTCAAATGAGGAATACGTGGGCGAAATTTCAATTTTCTAGCCTTAAGGGTTTGGCCTATGTGTTGATACATCATATATATATATATATATATATATATATATATATATATATATATATATATATATATATATATATATAAATATAATTAGTTTCACATAACTTAAACACAATATACAAACTTAACTGAAGAGTACCAAAGCGGAAGAGTGTTATTAGTTTAAATTGTAATCATTCAAATCATCTACCGTGACTTCTTAAGGTGTTATTATTAGACATGATTGACGCTACCGCGGTATATACATTGATCAAAAGAAATATGTGAATTTCATATTCAATCTTTTTTTGGTAAAACTATTTAGTAGATTATTTTGTAACTAATACGTGGCTACTACTATTGATATATAAACTATAAGCGATTCACCCTCGCTTCGCTCGGGTTCGTCCCTACCTTGTTTCCCAATACAAAATTTCATCCTCATTTTCACTTCTTTAAGTCATGATTTCCAGGATAAAATGTATCCTATGTCCTTCTCAGAGTGTCAAACTATCTTCTAACCCAATTTCATCTAAATCGCTTCAGTAGATCCAGAGATTACCCCCTACAACGTCACAAACTCACAATTAACAAACTTTACCTCTTTATTATATTATTTATTATATATTAAGTATAGATAAGTATAGATTAATTAAATAAACAATCATGAAAATCAGTTTATACCAGGTGGCAAAGATATCTCGTAACTACTATATTTTACTTTAATGCAATTATATTCATGGGCCGTCTTGAGGGGGTTGCAAGGAGGTGCACTTGCATCACCCTGTCATGAAGGAAAATATATAGAAAAAGTTAAAAAAAATAAAGTTGTATTAGTAAAATCCCTGTTTAAATTTAATTATATGCGAAAAAAAGATGAAAAATAAGATATGTATACAAAATTATAAAGTTAATCATTTAAATTTTAAAGATTATAAGTATTTCATGTGAAGAAGCAGATGCACCCTGGAAATAATTTTGCCACCGCCCATGCATATATTACATCAGAATTTTAGTACCTCCTTCTTTTATGAAGTCGGTCAAAGAATTAAAAATAATAAATGTAAAAAGTAACATTTCTATTATTCAACTCTTTTGTTCAGTGGCTCCAAAGATTGTGGAGACAATTGAAATCTTAATCAAAGTTATAATTGATAAGCAAGATAAATATTTTTGTATTTCCGACGACTATACTAGAAACTTCGTATTCTTCTTTTTCCTTTGTCAAGATTGTTACCCACCTCATGGGATCTACCATGTCTTAAGCATTACAATTACAACAATTTATGGCAGCACTGAGCACACCGTCCCAAAAAATATTTGCAAGACACGTGGTTCTGTATACATTACTGTTCCAAAAATGTTTACATACTTTATATTATTGTTTCGTTTATGTAAGTATTTTTGGATTTTGCTATCATTTTTCGCCTACGGAAGTCTTAGATACGTCTTCAATGTATAAACAATTGTGATATTCTTTCAAAACTAGAAGTTTGTGCATATGATTGCCAAAGATATCCATATTTATGATATACTAGCATTGCCCGCGGCTCCGCCCGCGTTCAGATGACCAAAAACCAAATTATTAGATTTTACATATTAGTATACTCTTACAATGCAGTTTTTGTATTTTTTCTCGCAAGTGATATATTTTCCCGCGGTAAAAAGTATCCTATATGATAATAACCAGCTATCACCCCAAATTTCATCAAAATCCCTCCAGTGGTTTTTCCATGATGCGATAACAGACAGACAGACAGACAGACAAAAATTCTAAAAACTATAGATTCGGCCTTTGTATCGATAATAATGTCTATATCAATAATATTTTCCAAAAAATATTTAATGTACAGATTCGGCTTAGTTAGAATTTTATTATATGTATGATGATATATATAATCAATCTCCATGACATTTCTTCGACATTCCTCCACACATTTTTATTGGTCTTGCTTTAGTGACAATATTCTTCTAAAGGTTCACTTCTCCTACTTAACTTACTTGAGTTCTAACATTTCATAAATTTGCATAGCTTTGTCATCAGGAAACGTCTTGAGAATTTTCCCCCTACTTCATCATCATGTCAAATCTAATGAATTCAAAGAAGCGATTTGTATGCTATCATTCGATGTTTATCGACTGGATAAGCTAAGTTTCATCGACTTTGAGTTAGCCGTTTAGGAATTCGCATGAAAATCTGGTATTATGAGCACCTTCGAATGCTTACTCATTACTGTCAATGACATTTAATATTTACAATTTCTGAAAGAAATTATAATCTTCGACACCTCCAGGTAAATTTCTAAGAAATTAATTAAATTTCTAAGAAATTTATTGTCAACTGTAACGCCGGCGTGTCCGCGGTCGTGGAGGAATTAATGTAGTTCTCGAGTTATTTTTATGTCTAGAAAGGAATTCTTTCCTTTTCTCTTTACCTTCAAGTATTTATTTGTAATTCAATTCTTTTATTTCTTAGCTTCTGGGAGTGCCAGTTGGGCACAATTTACTTGGCCAATGTCACGTAGAATACTTATTTGCAACTTATACAATATAAGTTTTTTGTTTTTTTTTTACAATTCCTTTTCCCCCAACCATTGTCAATTTAATTTTTCATCGATATCATGAAAAAACAAATCTGATATTTTTTTTAATGTTGCTAGGATAACAACTGATAGGTCATACCAACAGTTATATGTACTTATATACAATCTAGTATTTGTATCGTATTATACTGCAGAATATCGTGCATTTGTGGTCGTAGAATAACATATTTTAATGGAAACGTTAATTATGTACTCATTTATTAAACAAAAAATACTATACCCGTTTATCGAAATAATTATAATAATTTATTTTTATAAACAAAACTTCACTTTATTTATAAGGTTATGTACACAATACTATTTGAGTTTATATTTTGCCTAACTATCCGTCGATTTCGTATGTCACGGTTAGTTATTATTTTTTTAACAGCTGAAACTACCAAATTTCAAAAGCAAAAACATAGGTAATTGCAGATTACCTTGTTCTTCACATTTATGTTTCTAACGATGTAAATACTTAGACACAAAGGAAAACAGCAATTTAAATTTCTTTTGTTTCATAAGGTTTAAGTATATTTAAAAAATTCTAACTAGACTCGAAACCATAAACGTACAAATAAACAACATCTTGTTTTCTTGAAATCAAAAAAATCCAGCCAGTGAGGTACCAAAATAATTTTACACCGTTAGAAAACTCTCGTAAAGTATTTCTGTTCAGTACTTACGTCATTTAATGATCTAGGCGTCAGCAATTAAAGTACGAGTAATGGTAAGATTGTCTCTTTTCTTCCGCAATAATTTAGCTAACGTTTAGGTCTATTACAATTAGATTGTTGTTTTAATACTTTGTTAGATTTAGGCAAATATTTGACATTTAAATAAAACTATCTTTTCGGATTATTTCGCGGATTTATTTTGATTTTTGATTCCAGACGTTTCGAATGCTTTACAGCAATCATGGTCACGGGAGAGACTAAGGTCATAGACGTCTCACGGGCGTTATAAACTTGTTACAGTGTCTACCCACTATTTTACAAAAATGATTTCAAAAACTCAAAAATGACACCAAAGTATATATATCACCTTACAATATTTGTTGATTTTTATTTCTAAACATTTAAATTTTTGGTTGTAATCATTTTAACTAAATTATTGGGTAAAATATACAAGTTTTATTAAGTTTGGCACGATTATTCGGTTTGGTGACTTGGTGACTGATGATTATTTTAATAATTCAGATTATTTAGATTCTTAATTACAATCAGTAAAACTAAAAAATATATCAAAATGCGACTCACCCTGCACCAAATGTTCGATGAAAGCTCTATATTACTTTTTAAGCTTTACTTGACTTACTTAACTTAGACTTAATCAACATCGCTTGATACTAAAAATATAGGTAGATATATCAGGTGTATTGATTTTCACTTTAGATACCATGCCGCCATTGTGAAGCTTACTATCACGTACTTCATTGAGACATTTATTGGCCATTGCAAATTGGATAACCATTGTCTTTTTTATTATTTGTTTAAAACCGATATTCTCGTATTGATGTGTGTGTCTACATTTAAACGATTTTCTACTGAAAATTCTGTTTTTTTTTACTAACAGTATATTCAGGTTAACATCATCTACAACTTGTCTATGAGCGCGCATAATTATGTATGTAGTCTTAACGAGGAAGAACTGAACTTTGAATGCATTTTCTACTACATTTCGTTTCGAACCACGTTTTATTTTTTTGTAAAAATTGGAATAGTTTAGCTATATTTTATGTTTTTCCCTTATAAAAACATGTACTACATATAGTACATATTTAAAATTGTATAGAGATCTCTAATTATTTAAAAAAAGTGTTTCAAGAATTGGGATCATGAAATAATTTTTATAATATGAGTAACATTTTACAGCAAATAATAATTTTATTTTAATTTGTCGAATCGATTTAAAAGAATAGTTCTTTCAAAATCAGCGAAAAATAAATGACGAAGTGAAGATGACCTCTTTACTGTGCATCCTGTAAAGTATAGCATAGGTCATTCTAGTGCTCATACCTAGATCTTAGATACATACCTATAATAAAGTTCTAATTGAGTCGAATCTGTACATTAAAATGTATTTTCTAGAAAATCTTATTGAGATAATTATTGTTATCTATACAGAGGCCGAGTTTATAATTTTTAGAATTTTTTTCTGTCTGGGAACGCATCACGAGAAAACTACTTGACAGATTTTGCTGAAATTTGGTATGACGATAGTTGGTTATCTGGGTCAACATATAGGATAATTTTTACTTCTGGAAAATATCTCATTTCTGAGAAATCTATACTAACCGTTAAAACGTACCTGGTTTCAAATAATTTTGTTTCAAGGCAACGATGAATGATAACAACACAATGTCACATTTATAATATTAGTAAGGAAAACAAACACCAGTAGATATATATGGAAGAATGTTAACAGAATCACGTTGCCCTTGTCTCTTCCTAATTCACTTACTTTCTTTATCTCCGGCCTATTCCATGGGACGAGGCCACCGGCTCCAACTTTATTGCTTTATTGGGCCATCTGGTTGTATAATAAAGTAAAAGCAATTTGCAGCTAATCGTATACTCAAAAAAATAAATCGTATACTCGAAAATATGTCATCTCTGAGAAACCTATACTAAGCATAAAACGTAGGGACGAACCCAAGTGGACCGAGGGTGAGTCGCTAGTAATGTAAATACTGTTTTTAAATATATGCATATAAAATCAGGTTGTAAGCAATTTCTAAGATAAAGAATAAATGTAGAGCAAGTCGCGTAATCTTTATGTAGACTTCACTGACACATTTTCATATCCGCAACAGGATATGGATGGTTTAAAGGGAAATAAACATACATTAGAAATTGAGATTGTGGAAGCGACTTTAATAAATACCTAGATAAAGCTACCATTTTTATAACATTCGAGTAAAATGATGGTTTATTTGTTCAAAACGTATTTTATGTCATTTTATTTTATTAATATGTATGTACGTATGTTCATTCGTATGTCTTAAGTTGAAAAGTTATAAAAAATTATCCAATCCGGCTTCACCTTCTGTTTGAAAAAAATAACTTTTAACTAGACTTTTCTTAAAGTGAAGAAAATTATACGGTCGTGGTTATAGCACTATATGAACTATTATAGAGATAAATGATATTACTTCATTATACTAAAAGAGCTAAGTGCTTTTATAAGTTTATGTACAAGCTATTCAGAGCTTACGTCCAGCCATATGTTTTATGGCGTAGAAAATGCGCGTGCGCAGGTGAATATCTCGAATTTGCTGCGTTATAGTAAATGTTTAAGTATGTACGTAGGAGTTGAACGGTATTTCTCTTGAAGATATTTTTGCACGGTCACGTATTTTAGGAATCATGTTGTTTTTGTACATACAAAGTTGAAATGGTTTCATATTTTGTCGTTATTAATGTATGTGTTAACATACGTAATGGTAATGAAATCAGCAAGCAATAGTAACACAAGTCTTTTATTGTTCTATTAGTAATGACTTTGCAAGTCTCTGAAATCTAAATGTATCGTTAGTAAAAAGACTAAACGGCAACGTGTATTTTTTAGTTTAGTTTCAATTCTTAGACCTATATAATATATGTATATTCTCTCCGCTTGGGTTAGTAGTAAGTATTGAATCCTCGAAGAAACCCTGTATGCGCAAAACATTTTATTTCTGTAAAATTCACTTTAAAATTTAAATAGTAATAGATTTTGCGAGACTTAAAACTACTATCCGCTTAAGCCTAAGCTAAAGGCTTAAGGCCTTTGTCTAGTGCAAAACTGTGTTGTCACGTTCCTCCAAGTATTGAGTTTTACCGTTGTAAATGTTATATTAACAGCAAATTAGACTAGCAACTTACCGTCGCTTTGCTCGATATTTACATTTTAATTTTTTTGAGCGGAACCCTAATTCTTTTTCTAAAATAAAAGTAGCCTAAGTTACTCATTGTAACATTAGCTATATGTCAGTGAAAGTCCCGTGAAAATCGGTCCAGCCGTTTTAGAGATTGGCCGGAACAAACAGACAGACAAAATTAACATCAGCTATTTGCCAGTGAAAGTCCCGTCAAAATCGGTCCAGTCGTTTCGGAGATTAACAGTAACAAACAGACAGACGGATAAAAAAATTAAAAATTGTATCTTTGTTTCAAGTATGTAGGTTTTAAGTATGTATGTAGGTACTTTCAAATACATTTACTAAAAAAGCTGTTATTTTGACATTACATATAGACACTTCAATTTTATTTATCTGTATAGTTGTGCTCGTATAAATATATCTAAGTAACATTTTTAGAATATTTGTAATGGCATGACCATTCTTTGCAAACTGTTTTTACGTATTGAGAACAGTATGAGGGGTCATTATGTTTTCTTCATTTAACTCGAAATGGTAGGATATTTTACAGACATAGATAATTTATTTTTTTTACTCGTAAGTAGTTATTTTACAACCGACTCCGCTTTTGTCGATAAAAATAGTCTGAATTATGAATATAACATACTAGTATCAAAGACTATCCCAGTAAATATATGAACCTATTATCACAGTAGAGTCAATTCAAAATTCATTTTACAGATGGCTCGATATAAAAAAACTGGTTTCATGGACGATGATGCGGGCAGTGTGAGCTCCATACAACTCAATGAAGGTGTTCGTTCTGGTGGCACTCACATTCGCTATCATATGGTAAGTCACTTATATATTATACCATTTAGCACTAGCTGTACGTGGATATGCCTTGCTATGGCTAAGTCTTTTTAAATCTTTTGGTAAGTTACAGCAAAATAGATAAGTGGAAGTATTAGTCGTACTGAAATATGTAAACGAATTTTCGTAGCGATCGATGGAACGGTGTACAAGTTGATGCACTGCAGCACCATATAGCGGCGAGTTAAAGCTAAGTGGACAGGATAATAACGATATCTATATAAAAAACTTATAGGTGTCAAAATATCGTCAAAACGTTATAAGGCTTTTCACAAAAGAACATTTACATTTTTATTTATATAGCTAGGTACATATATTATGTTGCTGTTTTTAGTTAGGTTTTTTTTTTAAAAACTAATAAAATGATTGATTTTGTTATACTTATTAGTTTGTATTAAAAATCTTTATATAATTTTAAAATAGAAAGCTAAATATATTATTTTTATAATTTAGAGTAATAATTAAAAGAAAAAAAAAAACATTATCCATTAATTCTTTTGACATACTGTTTTGAATTGCAAGTAGAGTATACAAAAGTTAGATGGTAAAAACTCTTATATTAGTAAAAAAATATTTTTTGGCTTTATAGAATATTTAATGGGTATTTGAAAATAGAAAAATATTTAAATAAGTATTGAAATACTTTAGCGCCTGAGAAATGTTCAAAGAAAATATATCAAAGGCGACGTGGTGAGATTGCTCTTTAACTTTATTCAGGAACCGACCTCTAGCCAATCCTATTAGCATTTCTACTTAAATTTTTATTTAAAGGATACTTTACATAAACATTTTAAAAATCTACTTCTTTTACTAGTTAAAAATTGTTTTTCTATGATTGTCTTTCAACTTTTTCAGTTTCTTCTTAATGTTGTAATGGTTTTACTTTTTCTTAACAAAAGGTTCTTTTTTATTTAGAATATTTTAATTTTTGTTTCAATACTGTACGAGTATACTGTATAAAGAAGAAAGTTTTGCGCAATCAAAAGTTTTAAAAGCTTTTATCTTTTCATGGTGCTTTAACAGGTACAATTTTATGCATAGAGTTTTGTTCAGTCGTAAACATAAATCTTACAATTTTATTGTTTTGAACTGAAATAAAACCCATAGAAAGGCGAACAAAATTTAAGTTCAATGTCTATCATTTGGCTGAATGTTTAATATGCGCTATAAAAATTATAATTGCTTATACTTTATTGTAATGTGCCATAAAATATTTTAATTTATATTCTGTACTAACGATCCTCACTCGCTCCGCTCGGGTTCGTCCCTAGTTACGTCGTAACGTTTTGTATAGATTTCTCAGAGATGAGATATTTTCCCGCAGTAAAATTATCATACCAAATTTCATCAAAATCTGTCTAATGGTTTTCTCATGCTGTGTTCCCAGACAGACAGATTGACAGACAAAAATTCTAAAAAGTATAGATTCGGCCTAATAATTCCATAAGGTTTACCAAAAAATATGTAGGTAATAATATTATACTTCGAGTAGGTACTATTGTTTGCATGAACACGTCAAAAACGAAATAAATATTATTTTGTATTACGATAAATTCCACTTACCTGATACAACTATACCGGCGACGCCATCAAAGTGTAATTATTAAAATAGCAATTATTTGCAAAAAAATATTCAATTCGCACAATCTATTTGCAGTTTATATCGCAGGAGCAGATACCTCGACTTATTAGCGTAAATTATTTATTTAACATTTAGTGCCCAGAAACGTTATTGTTCTTCAGTACATTTCCATCATGACATGTTAACAAAGTGATGCAAGGTGATGCGCAACGTTACATATTAATTATTAATATTTGTAGTATCAGGGCGACCGAGCTCCGCTCGAAAACATATAGGTAAAAGTTGCGTTTTCAACCGACTTCAAAAAGGAGGAGGTTCTCAATTCGACTGTATGTTTTTTTTTTTATGTTTGTTACCTCAGAACTCCGTCATTTATTAACCGATTTGGACAATTTTTGTTTTGTTTGAAAGGGTATACTTCCAGATTGGTCCCATTTAAATTTCAAAAAAAAAAATACCACCCCTAAGGGTGGAACAACAACTAATGATGAATTTAACCTACTTCTAATTGTCATATTGACTTGAAACTTTGCAAGTATTTCTATTTCCGTTGATAGTACAGTGGTTCGGTGTTGTTGACCTGATCTGATGGCAAGGCCAGAAGGTGGATAGGTGGAAGTCTTCAACGGCTAATAGTAGATACTTTGAGTTTGGGCTTATTTTGTTTGATTTGACAAGCCTAACACGTTAGAATCCTTACTTTGCTACTACTGTCTACACTAAAAAGGGAAAAATAAAAACTTTTTAACAAAAAAATAAAAACCGACTTCAAACAAAAGCACTTAAAAGTAAAAAATAACTGATTGGTAGTTTTCATTTACTATACATACCTAATCAAATATTTTCGAAGTCGGTGTGCTTTGCTTTGTATGGGCTGGCACCGATTTCAAAAATATTTGATTAGGTATGTATTTAATAGGTAGGCTTTAATTACTTAGCCAAAGCACACCGACTTCGAAAATATTTGATTAGGTATGTATTTAATAGGTAGGCTTTAATTACTTAGCCAAGCTCCGCTCGAAAACATATAGGTAAAAGTTGCGTTTTTCAGAAAGAATACACCTATATAAATAAACTTAAAAAAGCAAAACGTTATCTAAATAAAAAAAAAAAATCAAATCGTTACAGCTGTTTCGGAAATACACGAAATTAATTTATATATAGTACCTATACAAGAATTGCTCATTTAATAATATGAGATTTATAATTATAAGCTTAGCCATACTTTGGTCTAGATAGGTATTATAAATCGTTTCCTCCTCTTGACTCTCTTGATAGTTCAAATAGTCGGAAGATTCGACTGTGTTTTTGCGGAAGCTGCGGTTTTTCTGATATGCTTCATTGATTATGCCTTGCTAAAATGTAGGTAAAACACTTCCGACAAGACGTATTTTATATACAAATATAGATAGATATCAAATAATAAAGGTACAAATATAGGTACATTAAATTTAAAGTTGCTTTAAAATTCAAATTGCATTGAATGATAAGTACCTAAAAGCAATAAAGTGAAATAAAGTTCCAATTATCAAAATTGGGGTTTTACCACACTGCTAATATCAAAATATAAAAGGTCAAAAACCAAATAAATATTACTTTGTATTACGATGAATTCCAGTTACCTGATACAACTATACCGACGTCATCAAAGTATAATTGTTAAAATAGCAAAAAAAGATACATGAGTGACATGCCTTAATTTTCGATATAATTCGAACAAGTACACGCAGAAAATACGACCTGTATATTTTCCTACTATAATTTGTAGAGGTTATTAGGGTTCCGTACCCCAAAAGGTAAAAAAAGGAACCCTTATAAGATCAATCTCTTGTGTATCTGTCTGTCCGTGTGTCACCGCCGATTTTCTCAGGAACGGGTGAACCTAGAAAGATGAAATTTATATCAGATACTGTGGTCTATAGTCCCTATTAGGTGTATAAAAATCAAGGTCAACATCAAGTCCATACATTAAAAAGATATGGGCAAATTTAGATTTTCTCGAAAACTTATAAGTACCTAAATTTACCTTAATTTTCAACTTTTTTTTTTCGGAATTTTTCCTTTACTTATGCTGTAAGACCTTGCTTTTACCAAAATTGACAATTCTAGGTCAACCAGAAGTACCAAAAAAATTCCAAAAAATAAAAAAGTTGAAAATTAAAGTTAAACAAATTTCCTACAAATTTGTACGGAACCCTCGGTGGGCGAGTCCGACTCGCACTTGTCCGAATTTTTTCAATATTTTCCTACTCCTAAATACATTATTCAAATTACATAAAAAAAATTTTGCAAATCGGGCACGTGTATCAAGAATATGGTATTAGCACACTTAACACGACTCGTGGGAGCTCGCTTTTTTATTTTACTTTGGAATTCATAATCACAACAAGTTTGACTGTTAACAAGTTTCTGTTATCGTTGTTATATGAAGTTATAATACGATATATATTTTTAGTGAAAAAGAGTCTGTGTGTTACTTTTAATAAACATTCCATGCGAGTAAAGCCGTGGACAAATACTAGTTTCAAAAAAGACGAATATGTATAAATATTTCTTGTATGAGAATTATATTTTTGCTATTATTTATATCTAAATAAATAGATCTCTTTAAAAGAAGATCAGATAGACATACGAACTTTGATTACTACTCTAAAAATAGTAAATAAAGTCCGTACTTCAGGACCCGTCAATTTTCTGACATTGTCTTAAGATTTTCAATACAACGCTCTATCTATAACTAAACCAAAACTAGAAACTATAATACCTAACAAATATATGTATTATGGGAAGGAACAACCATCCCTATAAGAATTAAGCCAACGATTTTATATAGAGAAAGTAAGTAATGAAAACTTTTCGGGTTTTTAGCGAATTTATTTTCACCGGAGAGACCAGTCCCGTGACCATGATTGCTGTAAAGCATTCGAAACGTCGGGAACCAATATAAATATATTTATATATTTTGATTTTATATCAAAATTTATAATAAATACGAAACGATAGTTTTATTTAAAATATCAAATATTCGCGTAAATGTAAGAAAGTATTATAATTACTATTGTCGTCATATTATGTATACATATAATCCATATAAGGAAAATATTAAGTCCATAATTATATAAATATTTCTTTGTAGATATTATAATTTAGTCCATTTTGGCATTGAATTTAACTTCAGTTACGTGATCTCGCACGCACATAGCTGGAGTGACGTAAACCTACGTCAGTTCACGGCAGATGCTTTACTTGTATATACCGACGAAGGTAAAACGTCGTTTTCATATTTTTTTAAGAACAATAATTAATTTATCTATGGAGGTTAAATATAATAGCTGATCGCTTACAAAATGGATAATGAGTTGATTGGTAAGAGAAGTTATGAATTTTTGAGTTAGGTGTTATGTTTAGTACATGAACGAATGTGGCTAATTCGTCCATGGTTTAGTATTAGAAAACTGTTTGTTTAACTTTAAATATAATTATCTGGATTGATATTTGCTTTACAACACAGAACTAAACTTCAGTTAGTCAGTTTTTACTGTCTCCGGAGATGGGACTCTACCACTGCCATCAAATATTGTTCTGAAGAAAAGATTTTATAAGTACATACATATATCTATGTAAATTAAGTCCATCTTTTCCCATCATTTTTGAATATGATGTGTATGTAGTTTATCATTTTGATGTGTTTTCAGTGGTGTGTAGAGAGTGTTAAATAGTAAAAGATGTGGATTAGATGTTTTATTTGTTATAAGTAATTTAGCGGAATAATAGTTTTAAATGTTGTTTTTCTTTCCAGATTAAAGATGTAATTAAGTTCTTTTAAATAAGTCTTATGTTAATTTTATGAAATTTACGATATTTGGCTTAACAGAAATAAATCTCTTCCAGAGCAACACATGTCAGATTTTACTTTGCCAAAGTTAACGGAGTGCTTATAAAAACACATTAACTATATTACTATATATGTGTTCTTGTATCAAAAACAGGTGCGCGTTGTCCTTTGTGTGTATAGCCGTAATATGAAAACCATGAAGTCTGACATTAATTTATATAGTAATGTGTTTCCCTTAACGTGTTTTCCTTGACCCTTTGTAATCAATGAAAGTGGTTTTCTACGCTATTTTCTGAATAAGGTGCACAAGTTATGCTTTAACTATTACTTACTGTTTAATAAATACGAAATTGTTTGTTGATTTTTTTCATCACATAAACGTGATTTTTGCAAACGTATAGTCTATGGGATAGAGTGTGAGATAAAGGTTACTTTTCATTCTATTGCATCAAATATTTTCTATAGGTCTCGCAAAAAATACTAAGGGATTATCCTGAATGAAGCGAAAACGGGTATTTACATCCTGAAAAATATATAGTTTTTTAAAGCGTATCATGTAACTATACTAGTGAGTGAAACTTAATTATATTCTTATCTTCATATAATAAATATCACTGACGACGTTAGAGAGGCATAAAAGGACACTGCTGAGAAGCACATGTTCAACCTAAGGTTAAGTGACATAGAAACCTGCAGAGGATGTGTAGAGGCAGATGAAATACCACTTCATCTTCTGGGAGAGCATGAACATCTTATGCACAAGCGCAATATTCATTTTGAGAAACAGTTTCTAGGTCCAGATGAAGTTATAGAGTGTAGCTCTAAGCAAATCCTTCAGTTTATTAGCGGCATGGTTCAGTGGGTCACTTTGGTTCAATATGCTGCGATAACCATAGACGAATAAAGAATGAGATGAAAAGATAGAAGAAGAAATAAAAAAAAATGTTTGTGTACTTATGTACGCACGTAAGAAGTTATACCTACTTCTTTGGCGTAACAGAACAAAAATAGCTAAAGATTTCGTCACGTATGTCACAACTATCCTTTTGTACAAGGAATGAGTGTGCGCGCGCGCAACGTAAAAATTTTACTCTCATAATTTTTTGTAATGGTGCCAAAAGAAGTATAACTTCAAAAAACACTGATGACGTAGACGTAGTGTCTAGTTATGATGATTAGTATCGATAATAATTGTTACAGTAAACTTCAAGTTAATTGACTCATGAACACGTTACGATTATAAAACTGCATACAATAAACAATGGTCGTCGCATCGCCTAACAAATGATGTGCTATTTACAAAGAAAAAACAGGAAGTACTTAATTTCTAAGCTTGTATTTACACTGATAATGTTTAAATTGATTATTTATGAAAACTACTTAAAAAATCATGTAAGTGAGCTTATTACTGCAATAAGTATATTAGACATTTAAAAACACTAGTTTAATCCCATACATACCTACCTAACTAGTAGCGCCGGTGTAATAATGTTAAAAATATTATATAACTAACGACTCACCCTCGCTCCGCTCGGGTTCGTCCCTAAACCTCCGTTTTAACCTTTAGTATAGATTTCTCAGAGATGAGACATTTTCCCGCAGTAAAAAGTATCCTATATGTTGACCCGGATAACCAGCTATCATCACACCAAATTTCATCAAAATCCCTCCAGTGGTTTTTCCGTGATGCAGTCACAGACAGACAGAAAGACAAAAATTCTTAAGACTATAGATTCGGCCTCTGTATCGATAATAATGTCTATTCAATAAGATAAATTAATATTTAATGTACACATTCGGCTTGGTTCGAATTTTATTATATGAAATGTGATGATATTTATATGATGCCGATGTTATATATATCAAAATCTTTTAAAATGTTTACATATATATTGTTATATATACGGTAGTTACACCTGATAAACGCATAAAACTGTGTCATTGTATAAGAAATACAAAGGGGTATTCATGTTTGTAATCTGATACTGACCGTGATATTGACATGAGGCAGTAATGCAACAGGTGTCTACGCTTATAACGAGCGATCTTTTACTTCGACCATGGGATTCTGAGAAATAATATGGCATACCTTAACTTCGTTGTATCAAACGTATTTGGCAATACTATTCTTACGCGTCTTCTCCATTCTATACGACACTGGCGAAGTAAGTTATGTCCAATAGTTCTAGAAAAAAAAAATCAATTACCTTTACAAGTGAAAAAGTAAGTTAATAAATGATCTAAGAAACAAGTTCTGACCTGCTTCTTAGATCCTTATCGTAGTAGGTCAAAGCATTTTCTTTAAAACAAATGCTTTTAAATACATTTAATAATGTTACCAGATGAATTTTGAAATGCCTTCCTAATATCATATGGCGATATAGGTAAGTCTGAATATACTCGTACAAGAAATTACCATAATAATCCAACAAATGCCAGGCAATCACATGTTCCTTTGCTGCTGCACTGCGGTTTCTAATGCGTCACGACTTTAAGAAACTACATTTTTGTCTCAATGAATAAGAAATTTATTTACCCTAAGACTGGGTTTGCGTATTAAAAATCATACAAAAAATTTAAGTTCCCAAAATGATATCAAGATACTTAAGATGTTGAGATGATAATAATAATCCTACTAATATTATAAAAGGAAAGTTTGTAAGGATGTATGGATGTCTGGATGTATGGACATTTGTTACTCTTTCATGCAAAAACTACAGAATGGATTTTAATGAAACTTTACAATAATATAGCTCATACATAAGAATAACACATAGGCTGTGGGATAGACATTTTTGTTTTTCTAGAGGCGAACCCGAGCGAAGCGAGGGTGAGCCGCTACTATAATAACAAAAATATTTTTTGTGAGTCCGGAAATTACGTGAAAAAATGCTAAATATTCCTTGCTGTGTTAAAGTAAACAAGCAATTATTTCAATTCATTGTGCACAATCAAAAATTCAATTAAATTCAAGTTAATTCAATCGTTACTGAATACATAGAACATTATATATCATCTTCACATATAATAAAGAGAAAGTAATTGATTTTTAAAGCTTGAGCCGTAAAGTGTTTTGGAACAAAAACTTATTATCTACTATGTTCTGGAACGTTAAACACAACGTTATTAGATAACATTGGAGTGAGGACCACCAAGTGCGACATGCGGGTGAGACCTCCCATAACTTCCACTGGTTATGGTGGATGGATTAGTTAGGTTTTTGTTATGGCTTTTACACGTGCAGCTAAGTAATTAAGATTTCTAAAAATGTAAAAGTTACTGAGAAACATAATTATTATTATTATAGAAAGACATCACGTAAATAGGTATGTAGAGAAAAAATAAATTACTCCATGTAACATAAAAGTTATTTTTTAATAGTAGTTGGCACGGGAAAAGTTTTTTTAGCCTATTCGAATTATAAAATGTCTTTATCCTTATCGAGACCACATTACTCAACATTGAATAACACTAAAAAATTTTGTGAGCATGAATCATATAAGTATAGAATTTTGTAAAACCTTGACGCATTTCGGATTCTAGAAAAGCTACTTATGTATATAAAATGATATTCATACACAAATACCTAAATTACTGGTTTTTGTTGTATACCGACAAATCTCGAATTAGTTGTATGCAACAACTCGCGCGCCAGCCATTTATCATATCTTTGACGTCGATGAAATATGTATATCAAAATCATCCGAGAATGGCGTCCGGCGTATCAGAATTTACTCAAATTCATTGCAATGAACAATATAAATAATAAACTTAAGATTATCCCATACAACTCGTGGACTATGTTAGAAACCTTTTTAGGTGTTCGGCCGACTTATCTTCAAAGTATCATCACATCATTGATGTAAGATTTAAGTATGAATTGAAAATGATCATTAATTTTTATAATTATATTGGAAAATAATTTAATGCTATAATATTTGAATTTTTATAGCATTAAATTATTTATTATAAATATTATATATTTATTATATATATTTTATTATTATAAATATTCTTAATACCAAAAGTATTTTTATCATTCTGTTTATGTTTTTTTTTATCGACGTATCGTAACTGTAGTATTTTAATTAATAATGCATTAATAGTGATTTGAGAGGTCACAGATACATACTACAGAACCACTAATACAGATTTATCTCAAATTTAGCCGTTTTATATACATATGTAAATTGCGCACGCGCATGTTTAAACTTCGACCTAATATAGGGTACAGTATCGCGACGCTTTTAAATGCGCGCGGACGTGTTTCGAATTGGGCTTAATTGCAACTTTATACATACTTGGTTTCTCTTGAATTTCTTGGAAAACAAAGTACTTACTAATATAAAGCTTTTTATTTATATCTAAATTAAATATAGTGGAAATAGTTATTAAAAATATTGTATTACTGTGATAAATTACAAAATAAGTGATGCCTGAAAAATAATTGCAGTTTTAATTCATACATCGTATTTTAAAATGTATCCGTGAATCGATAAAAAGGATAAGCCTTTGAATTTTAAATTGAATGCGACTCTACTGGCTCTTTAGCATATTACAGTTTTATTAACGCTCTATCAGCATAAGTAGAGTTTTAAACGATTTTTCTAAATATCTGGCAACCAAGAATTTCAATGGCTGGAATACCTGACTCCCCTTCATCAAGCGCTACTCCAGAAGACACACCATCGCCATCACCCGCACCCGAAATAAATAAATTTAACTGGCTGAAACACGCAAAAAATGCAAGAAATAATCCATTCGTAAAAGCACGGCCGTCTTTAAATCGAGAAAGTTCCACTGCAGAACTGTTTTCAAGAGAGAACTCCAGTTCGGATTTCTTTCAAAATTCTCGGTTGAATTTATTTGATGCCCCGCCGAAGCCAGAAACTTCCCAAGGATACGCCAAGGTAAATGAAAACTGTTACGTGTTGTTTATATGTGATCAGATTAAAGCGTTCGTGCGTATCACGTCCTAGATCTACTACAATCGATTCTATTTAGGTATTGTTAGATCTCTATTCTCACTACGATATATAAAACACTGGTTAGAAACTGGAAAATAAGGATATTTTATAAATATTTTACGCAATTTTCAATTCAAGACTATGTCAAAGCAACCATCGTTTATTTATATGACAATAACAACTTTTTTTCGACAAAAATAAACGCGTCATAACGATTGTCATTAAATATATTATTAAAATACTGTTTTTTTTAATATAGGTACCTAATTATTCAATATGTAACCTTTAACATATATGCTTTAAATTTTTTTTAACATTTCCAGTGTATTCTTACACTAGCAGAACCCGCGGTTTTGCCTGCGTTCAAAGTACAAAAAAAAACAAACTTTCTTTCCCTCCCCCTTTACAAAATGTACGGGAGTCTGCCCGATTTGTTGACATTTATGATTACTGCTCCGCACCGTTGGGTATTAGCATGATGATTTATAGCCTATAGCCTTCCTCAATAAACGGGTTATCTAATGCAAAAAGATTTTTTTAAATCGCATTAGTAGTTCCTGAGATTAGCCCGTTTAAACAAACAAACTCTGCCGCTTTATAATATTAGTATAGATATGGTATTTTAATACACAGTATCGCATAATTAATTGCAATGGTATAATTTTCAGTAAATATGAAGAGAGTTTAACCGTCTGTTTTATTTCTATGCGATTATATTGGGTTCACACAGAACGTAGTAATTGAAACAATTATTAGAGACTTCCTCCCGTTTGATGTAGCTTACAAAGAATGTAAGTAATTTTATTTATTTTACGAAAACCTTTACCTAAGTTACGCTATACTAGCAGTTAGATTATTTATTTTTTTTATTTATTTATATACTTTATTGTACACTACATAAATACGGGAAAACAAAGTATCTAAAACACAAAAGTTAAAAGTGTGCACAAAAGGCGGTTACTATATACATATGTAATTTAAATAAATTATCATCAAATATTTAACTATAGTAAAATGACGACTAACATGCTAATTTCATAAATGTTTAAAAGGAAGCAATAAATTAAACACCATTGACGTCTATTATTTCTGCTAATAATATCGAATTACGAACGAACTGTTATTTTTACATCGCGTATTGCTTTATAGTAAATATTATAATTGTAAAACTAATATCTCGTTTTAATCTAATTTGCGTGTATGTTAAGATAAACTTTGTTTTTCTTGTTGGGAAATGCGCTTACCCTTTCCCCGGGTGACTCTACTTCTATAGGACGCCTATATCTATAATATCAAATATAACTTAATATATGTATACTAAGATACATAGATTACAGTGGCTTCGAGGCGTAACCAGTTTTTCATCTACTAGGATGCAGTAAATAAAATTACAGTTGCGGTCCAACTTCTACTTTTATTTTGCACCTAATGCGGGAAATGAAATTGGATTTCGATCCGAGCGCAGTTCATTTCAGGAACACTATTATTAATTTTTTATATCATTTTATCAGATTGCGGTAAATGCGTAATGTATTTCACTTATATGTGTACATATATTTAGAACTAGCGATTTATCCTCGCTTCGGTCGGGTATATTCTTAGGTATCTAATAGTATTATATGTATATATTGTTTCAAGTCGGAGACTATTTGTGTACTCATCCAAATTCATCCAGCTATTCCAGGGTGAAAGAGAAACACACATACACACACAAACATACAAGCTTTCATATTTATGACAATAACCCGATATGTCCATATGTATATGGCATCGATACGAGACTGATTATTTGATGAAAAAATCATAATATATAGCTACTAATCATATAACATACTACATTATTTGTGTCGATCTAGCTCTTAAAAATTATAATGTTTTTTTTTATAATAACGTACCTTGAATATACTGCCTAGCGCTATATTATTCAAATATAATATATCTGTGATCTGAATGTACTATTTTGGTGTGCAATAAGAAATATTTTTTTTTTATTGAAGAACAATTTCATAATAAAATCTTAAATATTACTGAATTGAAAAATATTTACTAGTAAAAGAAGATTGCCAATAGCTAGAGAGACTTTTGTGATTACATTTTCATATTTTATTTAGTGCCATGAGCAGCAAATCTAAAGCAGATGATTGTAAAAAAACAAACACCAATATAAAAGGTAACTTTTTTATCGTTACAATGCGAGCGTAACTAACTCTGTAAGCCCTATGGCTTCAATTATCGGTAAACTGCATCTATACAGTTTAACTATAATTGATACTATTGTAGTTGTAATAAATCATGATAAATAATTGATGATGCAATGATATTGTGTGTATAATTTGAAAACCGTGGAGAAAATAGTTTATATTAAAACCATAAAGGCACTGTGCATAAACGTTAAACGTTAATTTCTATTGTCATAATATTTTCTTTGAATATTATCATAGTAATAAGCAAAGAGACCAAACTTGACCGAAGGGTTCATAGAATATGTCATGATCTATATATATCTCTGTAGCTACTTTACAAACTACATACATATATAGTATAGGTTATTAATCTGTTTAAACTCATACAAAAATAATAACTAATAAATAAATAGAACCAATTTTATAAACTTTACAAAATAACCTAATTACAAATATCCAAATCCGAAATCATTTAAAATCAAATATTCCACTCTTGAGAATTAATTTTAAAATTCATTCGTACCATCGATTAAACTATGGAAGAAGAATTTATTAAAAATTATAAAAATCGATTAACAATTGGCGAAATATAACATAGACGAATTAATTTCTTTTTCCTTTTTGATATCAAAAAATCTGGATAAAAATTCTGAAAGTTTTAACAAAATAATAGGCACTGACGAAAACTCAGTTTGCTAGTCACGTCACTTCCAATACAAACAAGTTCAAGGTCATTTCATTTTGTGGCATTAACACTACCGACGTTTTTTGTGTGAGACGTTAGCAATTTGTTTATTAAGAAATATGTACATATACATATTTTGTGTTAATATAAGCTTTTTCGTGCGGCATCGTACCCATTTCTATGTTCATTATCAACGTGTACAAATGATGGGATCCTTTTGGTACAGTATTGAACAGCATATTACAGACATTCACGCTGTATTTTTTATCCAAATAGAGTTAGAACAAAATGGTTGGGTTTAAATAAGAGGAAGAGTGATGAGCGCTCAAACATATAGACAAAATCAAACACTAATGGATAAATCTCAATTCTAAAAGAAAAATTTCGAAAATACTAGCAGAACACGCGGCTACGCCCGCGTTCAATCTATAAGAAAACTCTTTGGCTTAAAAAATGGGGGGTGGGGGTAGGAGAGTAAAAAATACTTTACGACCTATTCTCATACCTACCAAATATAGATTTTTTTTTATAAAAATCGGTCGAGCCGTTTAGGAGTGCGACCACAAACACCGTGACACGAGATATTTATATATTAAATAATTTCAACATTATACTTTAACTCTGTTGTTAATTAATTATTCAGTCTGAATCATTAATTAACAACACATGTAGACAAGCTTCGCTAATCTAGTTTATTTATGTATAATTGCTCTACTTCTAAATATTCTAAGCCCATAACCTTCTTCAATAAACTGGCCAGATAATGCAAAAAACATTTCAAATCGGTCGGGTTGTTTCAGAGATAAACGAATAATCTCTATATACATATATAAGTATAGACTAACGCGGATTTTATTCACAATTTCATAGATTTTAATTTTGTTGCGCGGAATCCCAATTCTTTTTCTAAAATAAAAGTAGCTTAAGTTACACCTTATAACATCGACCAGTCAAAACCGGTAGGTACAGCCGTTTCGGAGATTAGCCGGAACAAAAAGAGGACAGACAGACAAAAAATTTAAAAATTGTTTCTCTCTTATAAGTACCGTATAAACTTTCATTTGTATTTAGGAAGAAGCTGTTATTTTGACATTACAAACAGACACTTCAATTATCTGTTTTATTAATTTATTTATATTGTTTTATTTATTTATTAATTTATTTGATGTGACAGACAATACTTGATGATGTTTGTTTTAATATGCACGGTACAATTTAATTTTATACCTATCTCGTTATTTAATAATCTAAAATATTGACATTAATATCTTTTCATATCGACGATCTTTAAATAACATTGTACTGGCGCCAAAATCTAAGTAAGTGGGTTAAATATAAATGGCACACGGTACTGTAGTGTTTTGAATTGGCGTTATCGAGATGTATTTAAAATATAACTAGGTTATTATTAATTTTACATCACTAATTTATCTTATATATATATATATATATATATATATATATATATATATATATATATATATTCGTATTTAATAATTTATACATATTATGTAGATAAGATGAGTTTATGTCCTTGATTCTCATACAAACTTTTATCCCCCTTTGCGAAAGGGATGATTTCCGCGATAAAACTACTAATGTTCCAACTTATTCATTTATTTATTAATTAATTTATCCTATGTCCTACCTAGAATCTCAAACTATCTTCATACCATTTTTCATCTAAATCGGTGCAGCGAATTTTTAGCTTATCCATTACAAACAAACATACAAAAAACATTTTTTTAATAATATTAGTATCTAAGATAAATTAGTGATGTAAAACTAATAATAACCTAGCAGCCAATATATATATATATAAAACCTTTTATATATATATATATATATATATATATATATATATATATATATATATATATATATAAAACCTTAAGTATATATACATAATATAATAACTAAAAAATATTATTAAAAGGACTCCCTTTAGGCAAGGTTCCGAAGATACTGGCAGCGTTCCCCCTTTGAATAGCTAGACTAATTCTTTGTCCGAAGTAGCTGCCAGCTCTTCGGTCTCCTGTGACGTCGAATAACCTTTTTGCTATTTCCTTAAAAAGTCTTATAGCGCTAGGACCCCACGGACCAAGGGTCTCGACACCGAAAGGAACAAAATCATATTCAGAACCTAGATCCCTGTATTTGTATGCTTTGGTTTTTTCAGCCGCTTCACAAGCCGCACCAGCTCTGTTGTTGGTTCCATGTAGATGGGAAGGGGCGAGCGTGTCTGAACAGGTTGCATCCCATACCAGCACCCGGCCCATCTTCCATGGAATTAAACTCATACCATCCGGTCTCTTATATATATATATATATATATATATATATATATATATATATATATATATATATATAATCTATTTCATACTAACCGTTAAAACGTACCTAGGGACAAACTCGAGGAAAGCTAGGGTGAGTCGCTAGTTTATTACAAAGTACAATTGTTTTTTATTTTGGATTTCTATGTAAATTATATGAAATGATAGCTCTAATATTATATCCGGATGAAAAGTCATTAATATGCAAATCACGAGATTTAGATGAATATGCCCAGATTTTATACGTACGTATACCTAATAAGTAGTAGGTACTAATAATAAATCGCATTAATATGTATATATCGTCTTTATTATTTTTTACTGTTTCGTTGGTCTAAGGACTAGCTTGTACGGCTGCAGATCGAGAGATCCTGGGTTCGAATCCCGGGTCGGGCCTAAATAGTTATTAATTTATTCTGTGACGAAATACAATAATTAGTAGTAGCTCAGAGTTAGAATGTTGGCGTCGTTCAACATCTCCGTGCCTCGGAGAGCTATCTGTACTGCGTCTTATCATGAACCAGTCGTGCGTAGTCGTCATCCTATCGGAATGTGTGAGTTAAAAGAATAGAGAGTGCTCTTGTGTTTGCGCAAATCATTGTGTACCGCGCATTTGATAAGTCTCAGGGAGATTTGTCATCCTAACCAAAGACGGTTTAAAGAACATTATAATTATTAATGATGAAAGATTATTTATGAAGTATAAAATAATTCATTATACCTATTAACTAAAAGAAAGAAAAGAAAGTATTATCTTTTAACATTCAAAAGTACTTGTAATAAGTCTAATTGAATAAAAGTTTATTTCATTCATTCATAACACTACTACGTACTCTATATATCATACCTTTACGTTGAAATGGCTGGATTAATTTGGATAAAATGCAATGCACAGACCATAACCATTGGCTACTGTTGGTAATAAAAATTGCCAAAAAATTCGCGCTACCATAAGTATGAGTATTGAGTAATATTGTAAATAAAAAGTCAATAAATAAAAAGGCGACGACACGTTTGGCTCAGTTTGTAGCGACCCTACTTGCTGTGCCAGCGATCGCGGGTTCGAGTCCCGCATTCATTTGTGTGATGAGCACGTAAGTTTGTACACCAGTCACGGGTATAATATAGTCATATATAATATGTATGTATTTAAAGTTATATAATATGTGTAGTGTCTCAACTATCTGGTATCTATAACACAGGCCTCGTAGCTTACCATGGAACTAGATGGTGCTGTATTAATGTCCCAATATATTTATTTATAGACCACAGCAAGGGTAAGTCACTATTATCATATTACTAAATTGAGCCAATTTAGTTTGTGGGTTTTAAAAAGTGAAAAAGAATATTAAACTACTCGTATTGGTGGGCCTTCTTAATAAGAAGACGGATGAATTAATTTAGACGGGCACAATTTGTATGTAGTACCTGGACGACCGAGCTTCGCTCGACATTTTTCATAAAGGATATAAAAAAATCGTTTTTTTTTTCAGAAGACATCTATATAAATCCTACTAATATTATAAATTGCGAAAGTTTGTGAAGATGTCTGGATGTATGAATGTTTGTTCCTCTTTCATGCGAAAACTACTGAATGGATTTTAATAAAACTTTACAATAATCTAACTTATAGATCAGAGTAACACATTGGCTACTTTTTATGCCGTTAAAATTTACGGTTCCCGTGGGATAGATTGGTTTTTGTTTTTCTAGAGGCGAAAAATGTTATAAAATTTGATCAAAACATTAGAACCGTTTTCGAGATACACAAAATAAATTTATATACATAAATACATATATACAAGAATTTCTTATTTAATAATATTTTCGTTTTATACTAATTTTGTTTATGATTGAAGTTAAACAAAACTTTGTTCGAATATTAGAGGACAGAAGCAAACTTAGCTGATGAGTTTGTTAACAAATGTTTCGGATTTCGATAGCTTATCAAGTTTGTTCTGTCTTGTATCAGCTGATGTCATTGCTCCTAAATACCATTGTACTAAGTTTTATAGTTTGTTTACTATATTCTAAATGGATAGGTATTACGTAAAATATAAGGAATTTAAGTTAAATAATAGCATTAATACCTATTGATATCCTTGCAGTTGTCTAGTTAAGCACAACTGTTTGTAAAATATTCTCTTTTAACCGACTTTTAAAAAAAGGTTATTAACCGACTTCAAAAAAGGAGGTTTATCAATTCGACACGTATGTGTGTAATATTATTGGAACTGCAAAATATTCACATATGATAATCGATTAGGGCTTCCAAACAAATATACAAACATTTATAGGCGTATGTTTTTAGGTACCTATGTATATTTATTTATGCATTTCTCCGAAACTAGTTATTAGATCGTACTCATTCTTTTTTTATTTGCTTACATTTATTTCAACTTAGAGAACCGTAAAGATTTAATTAAAATCGGTTTAGTAGTTTTTATGAAACTGAAAATGGACTAAAACTTGTAACTAAAACTGAAATAGTTTTTGTAATAAGTTGTAATTACGAAAACTATTTCAGTTTTTACTTAAAACTAAAAATGATGATTTACAGTAATATAAAAACAAACCGACTTCAAAAAATAAAACTACCAAAAAGTACCAAAAAGAAAAAAACAACGAACGGATATTTTTTCAAGCGACTTTAAAAAGGAGGAGGTTCTCAATTAGACTGTTTTTTTTATGTTTGTTACCTCAGAACTCCGTCATTTATTAACCGATTTGGACTATTTTTGTGTCGTTTGAAAGTGTATACTTCCAGATTGGTCCCATTTAAATTTAAAAAAAAATACCACCCCTAAGGGTGGAAAAATAGCTAATGATGAATTTAACCTACTTCTAATTGTCATATTGACTTGAAACTTTGCAAGTGTTTCTATTTCCGTTGATAGTACAGTGGTTCGGTGTTGTTGACCTGATCTGATGGCAAGGCCAGAAGGTGGATAGGTGGAACTCTTCAACGGCTAATAGTAGATATTTTGAGTTTGGGCTTATTTTGTTTTATTTGACAAGCCTAACACGTTAGAATTTTTACTTTGCTACTACTGTCTACACTAAAAAGGGAAAAATAAAAACTTTTTAACAAAAAAATAAAAACCGACTTCAAACAAAAGCACTAAAAAGTAAAAAATAACTGATTGGTAGTTTTCATTTACTATACATACCTAACCAAATATTTTCGAAGTCGGTGTGCTTTGGCTAAGTAATTAAAGCCTACCTATTAAATACATACCTAATCAAATATTTTCGAAATCGGTGCCAGCCCATACAAAGCAAAGCTCACCGACTTCGAAAATATTTGGTTAGGTATGTATAGTAAATGAAAACTACCAATCAGTTATTTTTTACTTTTTAGTGCTTTTGTTTGAAGTCGGTTTTTATTTTTTTGTTAAAAAGTTTTTAAGTTGGTGCTAGCCGACAATGCGTTAAAATATCAGTATCTAATAGGTAAATATGACAATGTATGAACTCTAATTATAGTTAAAATATTATACATCAATTTGTGATGTATTTATACGTATCGAAATAGATTTACTTTGCTTTGCCTTCCTTAATAAACAAGCAATCTAATGCAAAAATAATTTTCCGAATCGAATTAGTAGTTTCTGAGATTAGCGCGTTTAATCAAACAAACTTGGCCTCTTTATAATATTATTAGCAGTACCCGCGGCTTCGCCCGCGTTCAAACTTCCGATATAAACATCAGTTTTATAATAAGTTATGAAAGCGCATAAAGTAAGGTTGATATATACTTAATAGGTGTGGACTGTGTACAAGTACATGAGCGAAGCAATATAGAACACTATATACCAACAAGTATTATGATTAAATACCTATATAGTATATACATTGTACGTATATACAAATCCATAACAAGTTATCACCGATAACTATTAATTAATATAAATAAACGTAATCATATGAGGTCAGGGTAAAATTAATTTATTTCTAGGAAATATACATATTAAATATTCATACTATTTTTATTTTTAATCTGGAAGTATTCATACTATTTTTATGTTATTCTATTCCCGTAAATGCAATTTTCATTAATCCCTCCACGACCGCGGACACGCCGGAGTTACAGTTAACAATAGACTTCTTAGTTTAATTAATATCTTAGAAATTTACCTGGAGGTATTAAAGAGAACTTCTATTAAACCTAATAATATAACAAAATAGAGTCATATATCCAGCTTGTTCAATACCCATACTATATACACAGAATGTACATATCAAATGCCATTACGTATGCCATATCTTTGGTAATTCATTTACGTTGAAATGCTTCACATAACAAGGTATAAGAGTAAACATTAACTTATTCATTACATGAAAATTCGTTGTACATGTTTTTACTTAGTTATATGTAAGAGTTTCGTATATCATCTTAAAATATGAAATGAGCAATTCATTTTTATATATATATATATATATATATATATATATATATATATATATATATATATATATATATATATATTTCGTGTATATCGGAAACGGTTCTATAACGATTTGGATCAAATTTTATATTTAGATAAGGTTTTACTTTTTAAGTTTTTCTATATATTTAGGTGTCTTTTCTGTCAAAAAAACGCTCAGTCGCTTAGGTATGTACTTATAAAAATATGAAAAACTTTCATATGAACTAGAACTAGCTGTCTGCATGTTACTTTTCTCACATGGATTATTATTTATTATAAATAAGCTTTTACTAGATCTATTTGTAACTATGTACAAAATCTAATAAAATAATCACTTTTAACTACGTATTATTATATGATATATTAACAGATTACTTCAAAGAATATAAGAAGTATTTTATATGACATCTTTAGTTGTTTCTAAACTAAGGTAGAGGAACACAATACACCCATTAAATTCAAATATAAATTGCGCATTCAATAAATGTGACGTAGTATCTATAACAGCAGAATACTTTTATCAGTGAAACTATCATATTTTTTATCTCTCTTGAAGAGTAGGTACTTAATTTCTCTAATTTATTTTTCTATACTAAAATTGAATCCTAGTCGCTTAATAAACTTATTTATAGCACATTAAAATAGAATAAATACGGACGTTACTTGTTACGTTACGTTTTTACGTTTGTATGGAATAGAATTAGATAGATTATTATACTAGTATATTATGTGATATACTCGTACTTAGGCCTTCATCAATAAACGGGCTATCTAATGTAAAAATAATTTTTCAAATCGGATTAGTAGTTCTTGAGATTATCGCGTTCATACAAACAAACAATCAAATCAAGAAACTCTGCTTCTTTATAATATTAGTATATAAGTATGTGAGATTGTAGGGCTAGGCACTCTGCTCTGTGATTACTTCACTCCGCACTTTATAGCGTGAAGGTTATATGTATGGTACATGACTGTGGTCAATAAAATTACTCTAGAGTTTAAACTGCGATGTCCTACAATGGCAATACTAGTGAGAAAATATCAGTGCTCAATCACAATATTTGTGTACTTATTATTATTTTTTTAGTTTTCATTAGTAAAAAATACACATAAAATGAAATAAAATAAACGTAAATATAAATAGGGAAATGTAGATGTGCCCTTTTAATGTCCCACTAAGCACAAGTTTTTCTCCAATACGAAGGGATCAGTCCATAATCCATAGAGGGCCGTATACGCAGATAGGCAATTTTCAGACATGTAGGTTTTCCCACGATATTTTCCCTTGCCGCATTAGCAAGTGTTTTTCGTGTTAAAAACGAGATCCGCACGTTAGTCTCAAAGATGCGTCTCGGGATTTGAATCCGCTTAACTTGATTTTTCAAGCGAGTTCGTAACCAATGGGCTGCCACTGCTATAAAATATTTATACCTTCAAAAACATAATTTCTGCGCCGGAATCTCTTATTCCTCTTTACATTTAGTTATCCTCTTATATTTTTACACTGTGACCCGAAATAAGCATATACAAAGAGATCGCATGTACTATAGATATAATAAAGGTTTATTGAGCTACAATAGAGTAACATCTATTCATCGATCAGATTTCGTAGTGAAGCGTTGTATGTTAAATATGAAATAGTTTTAGTTCATAAATAAAGGACAGGATCGACAACATTATCTATGAAAACTACGGTACGTATTTTCTCATATTTCACATATTATTGAACACTAGCATTGCCCTCGGCTCCGCCCGCGTTCAGATGACTAATAACCAAAATCTTAGCTTTTACATATTAGTATACTCTTACATTACAGATTTTATATTTTTTCTTAGAAATAAGATATTTTCCCAGGATAAAAAGTATCCTATATGTTGACCCGCATAACCAGCTATGACCATGCCAAATTTTATCAAAATCCCTCCAGTGGTTATTCAGTGATGCGGTAACAGACAGACAGGCGAAAATTCTAAAAACCATAGAATCGGCCTCTGTATCGATACTAATGTCTATTTCAATAAGATTTTGCAAAAAATATTTAATATACAGATTTGACTCAGTTAGAATTTTATTATAATATGTATAGATGTTACACGTATGTATTTGTGTTTTGGATAGTGTACCGTGGTATAATTGCTCCCAATATCATTCAAGAAAACGGTTAGATTGAATTGAGGGGAACTTTTCTATTGCAGTAAATGTCCTATATTTCAAATAAAAAAAAAGATTCCGACCAATTGAGAGCCTCGTCATTTTTGGAAGTCGGTTAAAAAAATTAGCTAATTTTCTTAAGCTCTATTCTAATATGAAATAGCTTTTGGCATTAATCTTAACGAAATTACAATCTGGTTTTTGTATTTAATATAATATACATACATATCTCAAGCCTACGATATTTTGACGATCAATAATGTAAATACAAATTCGGAGATCATGCGCAATATGTTTTGTAGCTTAAAATATTCTCAAATAATAATAAAAACGTACAAATTTACGAATATTACACAATACAAATAGTTATTGATATTATATATCTCAATTTAAATTTATTGAGAACGAAAAGCTCAAACTAATCTTCTGATAATAAAGTTACTCTTAATGTCTTTACCCCAAAGCTTGTGCGGTGACCTAGAGAATATTTTCCGCACCATAAAGACTCTTTGATCTTGTAACCCGGTCAAGTTTAAGGCGAATACGTAGTTGAGAATGTATTTTATTACAAACAAATTGTTTTCGCTTCTTTGAATTTCAAATGAAAAATAAAGCTCGACTTGTAATAACTTATGTGTTATTTCACCCAACGTTTTTCTTAAATTTGTGTTATTTACCCAACTGCAAAGGAAGTTTATGTTTTTCGCGCGTATCTTGCATGTATCTATGTATGTTTGTAAATTTCTTTATTACCTCGTATCTTCCAAACGGCTCTGATAGATTGCGACAGTTAAGATATCGTTAGATTCGCTTTAAAAACCAAAGGGTCCTTAGATGGGTGTTTTAAAAAAAAATTGGCGCCAATATCTGTGTCTTGAAAAAACTTTTTCCTTATTAGGTTTAATACTTTGATACTCGTATATCACAAGAAAATAATACTGCTCTAGTATACATTTTTGTTATTTATCATCGTCTTTCATCTCTAACGTTTTTCGAGTCGCAAATCATTAAAGGCGTCGAAAATGTAAGTAAAAATAAATGTAAACTAAAACGAACATATTGTAATGCTTGTTATATAGTTCATATTTTAATTTATTATAAGTCTGTTTCGTCAATAGACCTTATTTTCAAATTATCTTCCCCTTACTATATTCATATATACATGACCTCCTCGGGGGCGTGACCCCCATGACGCGATGCCCTACATTTTGACGGAGTCTCTAGCCGCTCAATTTAAAGATACTTAAATTTTAGATTTTATATGCTGTTATTCTTATTTGTGATTATAATATGTACGTAATACGACGTACTTTGCTTGTTTCCTAATAGTAAAGATCTTATACGTTCTAGGTTCTACGGTATACGGTTCGGGGGCGTATAAGTTCCCCGAACCTCATGTAAAGTCCAAGTTTGAATTTTTATAACCGACCGAAATAAGAAGTTACCTTTATATACTACTCGTAATATAATATAATCTTGCTGTACATTGTACAAATTATTGTAATCCAATCAACAAAAATAATTATATGATTGTAATATACTTTGAGTTGAAAACAACCTCATCATTAATTGTTTATGTTAAGCTATCTACTCAGACTAAAGAATAATATGGACGGATTCCGCCGAAATAGTGTCAAGAGTCAAAAATAGTAGCGTAATTTATTGTTTATGCTACTATTCTAGATTTAATAATAATCTGTATTGTTTTCTTTCTTCAAAGAATAGGAGAAATTTTATATAGATACTTGTTAAATTAATATACATTGTTTGGATATAAAGTAAGAATAACAAAATAAAACTATAAACTTTTGTATTTTTTAACTATACAATTCTTCCCCTGGAAATATTAGCTTATACATGTATTTTTTCTTTATTATAATAGGCATTAGCTATTTCTATTTATAGTACCTACCTATACTATTTTAAAATATTATTGCATGGCTTCATGTTTAGTTCCCTATTATTCCTTAGTCTGAGCCTATATATTACAAATTGGCAATTACCATAGATCTAAGGTGGCATTTGATGTGTATCAACAATAACATATATATATATATATATATATATATATATATATATATATATATATATATATATATGCATGTGTGTGTAAAGTCTTTCTCTCTCTCTCTCTCTCTCTCTCTGACTGTGCTAATGTATGTTGGTTTGTTCCAATTATTCTATTATTCTATTATCGCTACATCAAGTGTGTAAAAAAGTTACCTAAAAAACTTATATGTAACATATTAATTACAGTTAAATATTTCTACATTTATTTTATTACCTATTATAACTTACGTCATAATAAAGAAGGCCTTAACTAACAATTTGGTCAAAAATGACTTAAATGCAGATTCGGAATCCGCAAAAAAAAAAAACGCTACTTGATAGTCTTATTCATAAAGTTCTAAGTCTTATGAATCCGGAGATACCATAACCATTTTCATCGTAACTACGTCAAAACTACAACTAAGTACTAAGACAAAACTTCAAATATCTCAAAATAACTTTGACGAAGTTGCGGCCTCCTTTTTTATGGCATAATAATCCATACAAATATTATAAATTGGTAAAGTTTGAAAGTTTGTATGCTTATTTACGTGGGAAATTCTCCGAAATTCATTCACTGATAAGAAGCTAAATTACCACCGAGTGCCATAGGCTATTTTTTATTTCGGTAAAAATGTATTTAGTGTCAGAAATCATAGTTTTTAATGAAGTCAGTAACCTAGAAAAGGCGTCTAAAGACGTACCCGAGCAAAGCAAGGATATCGCTATTGAAGAATAAATTAATAAAAAACGTTTCTATTGTTTCAGGGTGTGTCATTTATAGGATGGCATCAGCGCACGAAGTTAGAGCGAGTTTTACTCGTCACAACTGCGATACTCCTAGTAGCTGTTCTTATGACCATCTCTATACTACTGACTGTTCGCGGCACTGCAAACATTCCTGTACCCCCGTGCTACCAGCCTGAGCCTAAAGGTTAATCTTATTATATATACATATCAGAGGCGAAGGGTCCATACAAGGCGTCTTACCTTAAAATTATTTTGCTATAATTTTACATATATATCTTTATATATATAATTCTTCTGTGAGTGTGTATGTCACTGAACTTCTCTCAAACGACTGGACCGATTTTGATGAATTTTTTGTGTGTGTTCAAGGGGATCTGGGAATGGTTTAGATTCACAATTTTGTCCAAAAAGTTTGAAATTTTCAAATAAAAGACGTGTAGACAGGACAACGTCTGTCGGGTCCGCTTGTATATATATATATATATATATTTATTTCTTTCTGCATTAATCTACGTATATAACAATTGTATATTTTTGGAATGGCTTACCTCTGCTATAATTTCACCCTTCGCCACTCACACATATATACTTGCATATCTATACGTAAAACTGTTTATTGGACTGCTATAGGTACATGCGAAAGTTTGTGAATGTTTGTTACTCCTCCATGCTAAAATGGTTAAATGGATTTGGATGTTAGATACAAATAAACCTGAGACCTTAACACCTTGGCTACTGTTAAGTATCTGGAGACATAAGTCCTTAGTAGATTGATAACTTATGGAAATGTGTTACCGAACAAAGCTTTGTAAGCTTAAATTTGCTTATTTAACTGATTAATAACTAATTTCGGTTCCATAATGATTTGACGTTCCACTTCACTATAAACTACGTGAGCTTTTACGTTACTGAGCAATTAATAATACTCTGACGAGTTATTGAGCTTTTTAAAAAAATTAAATTGTTAATGAAACTACGAAGTTCAAATAAGAAGATGAAATAATAGAATTATGATTATGAGTAGAGTAAATTAAACGTAACAGAGCAGCTGTTTTAATATTATAATTAACTATAAAATTTCTTAATTTAAATTTTATATATATATATATATATATATATATATATATATATATATATATATATATATATATAAAAGCTTGAAAAGATTTATTACTTTTCTAATTAAATTATCAGACATACATACTCGTATACCTATACATATATACCAGGTACAAAACTAATTTTAAAATACTTTGCTTGCTAACGACCAGTATATAACAAGAATAATTTACTATGCAAATAGAATAAACGTTTTATGACATTTAATGAATATAGCAACGTTTTATTACGGAGAATTCTACATAATGGCGTATTTAATAGGATATTTTGTTACTTAATAAACAGATGGCGTCGCGGTTTTAGTAAGTGAAATATAATCGTGTCTCTGGGTTGTTAAGCTCAAGGTCAATGCTGAAATTCGCCCCCTTGAAACAATGTCGTGAAACGTATTAAAGTTATTTGTATTTGCATATGTTATATTTATAGAGATGAAAGGATACGTAGTTCAATACTTTTTTAAATTTGAGAAACTAAGTGGAAGTTTTTTTAAGAAAAAATATTTTTTTATTACTTTTTAATTAGATTTCAGTAGGGCTATGTAACTTTATGCCAAAAAGTATACTGATAAAAATCGGTCAAGTGCTAGTCGGAATTTGCACACGAAGAGTTCCATCGTACATGTACTTTTTATTGATATGACTTTTACTCTATGTATGTAGTATATTACTTCAATGATCGATTACGATTATTTTGTTATTTTTATTATTTCTTATTATAGCGGCAATAGAAATACATACTCTGTGAAAATTTCAGCTCTCTACCTATTACGGTTCATGAAATATAGTTCTCTGACAGACGGACGGACAGCGGAGTCTTAGTAACAGGGTTCCGTTGGCACCCTGCGGGTATGGAACCCTGGACGGAATAACAACCACAATATCTCTTGTTGGTTACGGTTTAGCGAGTTTGTTTCTTCTTTGATAGAATTCTTACATACATAGGCTTCTAATTATAATCTAAGTTTCATTACTGGCGAAAAAAACATGATGCCAACAACCCATACACAAGGTATAAAAGGTTGTATTGCCCTTTCTTTATGTTTCTTGTTTTTTTTTTTGATTCTCAAATACATATATCTAAAACTTTTAATTTACATATATGTACTAACATAAGAAATATACACATGGTTGAATTATAATTACATTATATAGTACATTTATTTACTAAGTAAATACATATTTTAAATACATGAAAAAAAAGCAATATAGTGTGGCTAACATTTTTAGGTTTTTAAGGTAATTCAGTGTGGTTCGCCTCTTGTCTGATATCGATTTTGTCTCCCATTCCATGAGCCAAGCCCAACGGTATAGGTATAGGTTATACTTAGCTCGTGTTTCGTAAACATAGAACAATTGGCACAATTGACTTGGATGGTTCATAGTGACCACACCCACCTGTGGTAACTTATATAAATAACTAAGCAAATTGTCACGGAATTCTTGTTATATTCACAATGTTTGGTTTAATTCATGCCCTTTTTATAGACAAAAAATATTGTATTTGTGCTTTTTATTTACCTGTCTTATTAAATAATCTTTAGCCTGATTATATTTTGTGGAAATATTAGTTATTACACAATTTGTGACTCACCCTAATTAATACATTTGGGTGTATCCCAAGTGTCAAACAACAGCCTATGTGTTACTCCATTTCAGTCTATCTGTGTATTAAATGTTATTTGAAACCCGTCCAGTCGTTTCAGCTTGAAGGATTAATAAAACAAACAATATCCGGTCAAATACTATTAATATTCAAATGTTTTTGTAGAAGTATGTCATTTCAACATAATTTACTTTACAATTTTAGCATAACATGGAGAAAAAGTAAATAAATAAGTAATAATCTATGACAGCTCAGTTTAAAATATTTTTATATTAACTATTATTATTATTTATGTATGTTTATTAACTATATATTTATACGAATATATAGTTAACATAATATGGATAACAAAAACAAATCTATCCCACGGGAACCATGCATTTTTGGTATAATAATAATTGTTTTATTTGGAAAAACAAAGGAACCATTTTTTGTTAGTACACACCTTAGATACTACAACTTATACACTACACTTATACACTAGGGTTAGTAACAAATACAAATTTAATGAGTCCTGTACTTACGAGGCATTTCATGCTATTCATAAAAAGTAGCCTACATAATATAAATAAATATGTTAGGACATAAATATGTTGTGACATTAACACACATCACCATCTAGTTCCATGGTAAGCTACGAGGCCTGTGTTATGGATATCAGATGGTTGATACACTACACACATATAACTTTTAAAAACATACATATAATAAATATAAACACCCATGACTGGAGTACAAACATTCGTGCTCATGACACAAATGAATGCCCCCAGCGGGACTCGAACCCGTGACCTCTAGCACAGCAAGTAGGGTCACTACACACTGAGCCAAACGTGTCGTCAAATATGTATTATACTAGACTATAATCTGTCTCTGTGCTGTGTTTTATCCAGATCCGTTCTGCTGTTCTGGCGTGATTGAGTAACAAACATCCAAACATCGACCTAAATTCTAAACTTCCACATTTATAATATTAGTAAGATAGAAGATCCAACATAGTTTTCTTAAACTTTTGCGACACAAACTAATAGCATTAATATGAACATATATATTTAATCTACGTATTTATTTCAGAAGAAACCAGCGTGTGTTTGTCAAGTTCATGTATTTATACGGCTAGCGAAGTAATCCGAGCGTTAGACGTAACTAAGGACCCTTGTGACGATTTTTATGACTTTGCCTGTGGGGGATGGATCAGAAATAACCCCATACCAGAGGGGAAATCTAGCTGGGGTATCTTTAGCAAGATAGAACTGCAGAACCAACTTATCATCAGATCGGCATTAGGTAAGGTTTATTGTCTATTGTTATGTTAATTAATATTTTATACTGCATTCACATTATTATTATTAATTTTGTTTTGGTAATATTTAAACTTTGTTTTGGTAAAATTATAAAAACAAGTTTTTACATAGTATAGTGATAGGGTCCTCACAGACTTACTAAAAATTAATATCAATCAAAATGTCAAAAGTATATTTGAATGATATCATATTAAATGAGCAATTTTTGTGTAAAATGTGTATATTTGTGTATATTTTATTTCGTGTATCTTGAAAACGGCTTTAACGATTTGGTTCAAATTTTGTATTTAGATAAAGTTTTGCTTTATAAGTTTATCTTCATATATAGGTAGGTATCTTTCTGAAAAAAAAAAACACAATTTTTCCCAAAAAAAAAAAACCGCCGAGCGAAGCTGGGTCACCCCACCCAGGTATTACGAGTATATTTTGAGTACACACAAAATTATAATCTAAGTAATACCCTAGTTTATTTTAAAATGTATTTTTATTAGTCTATTGTTTTTGATTATTTTTACTTAATATTTTATATCTCTCGAGAAAATTTCGAATTATTCGATAATTATTATAATCTTCCTATTCTATACCCGCTACGAAAATTCGCTAAACGTTTCGACAAATTGTTATTGCTTTTCCTCACTTCCATATGCCAGTGTACTTTATTCGAATTAGAGTAACTTTGCAAATTCGTTTATCACTGTACGTTATTGTTGAGATTTGTGTAAATTACAATTCGAGCGTTGATTTTCGGATGATTTGAGAATAACATGGTTATTAGTTTAGCAAACAATTGCACATGCGTGAAATGGATTGTAGCGTATCGATTAAAGGAGTACACGCCGAAAACCTCTTACGTGAGTTACATTAGAGACGGTTTTCCCATGTGTATATTTAAACGAAGCTTAAAACTTTAATAGCACAGTATAAATCTTATACATATATTTATGTATGTATAATGAACATATACAATATACATATAATATAGATCGGTTTCCGTGAATTTCCACTTCTGATTTACGTTATATTTTAAAATGTATATGTTATTGAATGTTTGACTGGATTATTTATGTAGAGCTGTGGAACTTGGGAATTGCGACCCCTAGGCAGTATCGCATTAAAGAACAACATGGGGGTGTATGTTTTAAAACTGAAATCCATACCTGAAATAAAAGTTTGTAAATTATTTCCAAACATGTTAGAAAAATATTTAAGAGTAAATCTCGCAATGTCTTTTTACTTAAATGTTTGATACTTATTGTATATCAAATCTTTAAAAAGCGATGATAGCATATTGTTACTGTTAATATTTCAAGTGATTATTTCTTAGTTAACAATGTTACTATGAAAATTATATTCTGAAATATGAAAATATTTAAACACAAAAGTTCTATTGCGTGTGAATAACAAAAACCTAATTTGGACTTTACAGAGAAAGTAAATACAACTGACCCAAGGGACGCAGAGGCTAAAGCTCGCGTGTACTATGACGCTTGTATAGACACGAACGAAACTATAGAAAAGTTAGGGGAAAAACCTTTAATAGACATTATAAAGAAACTTGGTGGCTGGCATATACTCTCAAATACATTAGTAAAACAGCACAAATGGGATTTGCAAAAGTTACTTCAAGAAGTGCAAAACACGTAAGCTGAATAGCCTTATAATAGAATAATTTAGTTTTATTTTGTATCTTATCCTACTTATACAAAATTGGATTTTAGGTATAACTTAGGTGGTCTCTTCAACTGGGCGGTTACAGAAGATGATAGAAATTCTTCGAAACATGTGATAGTTGTGAGTAGTAATAGAAGAAGTTATTTCTTTCTTTTAATATCTTTTATTTTTGCGCATAATCTTTTTTGATGAACGGGGAAGGTTTTGTTTATTCTTAACTGTGTTGTCTGCTTTTTTAACATTGGGACATTACATTTAGGCATACCACCTGCATACATATAAGTGGTTATGTGGGACTCACGAGCAAAGCCAGTACTAAACCCTAAACCCCAACGGAACCTCTCCGTCTTAATGGGCCGTCGCAGGATCACTTACGTACTCAACCACAACGAGTCGACGGCAGGTCTGCCGAAGCAGACCACAAAAACCATTGGGTTGCTCCAACAGTCCACTCTGCTATCAGAGAAGTACCAGGAGCAACCCGCATGGCACACCGCCCACCGAAGTGGGCTACCTCCCAGTACGTTTTTTAGCTTAACGCCCGGCTGAATTGCCGGACGCTAATGAGTTCTCCCACCACGACAGGGTGAACGCATATTGGGAGGGAACTGTGTTTTCTGATTGCCACAACACTTTACACCATGCTTTATTTTAATCAAACCTTGAGTTATAAACAAAGAGCATTGTGCAATCATTACCACTGCTACTGAGCACTAAAAACTATATTGAAATGACTTATTTAGCATTACGTCATGTCGTCATAACGCCTTTTAGACCCTTTAGTTTGATAGACCATTAGACATTTATTTTGTGACTATGTTGTACCATTTCCAGTTAGAATAAGAAAAAATAATTATATCCAAATCATATCCTAACTAAATATATTAATTTTGTACATAATTCTGCTAGCATGGTAAGGCGAGTAAGAATAGAAAGTACCTAGTATGCCCTTTCCCATAATGCCATCTAGATCCTTGCAAAATTCCATTAAAATCTGTTAAGCAGTTTTAGTATGAAAATGTAACAATGATACAGTGTTTCACTTATATAATACAATATATAAAAACTAAGCAAAACCCATTCCAGCTCGACCAAGGCGGTCTAAATTTGCCGACGCGAGACAATTACCTAAACAAAACAGCCCACAAAAAAGTATTGGACGCATACCTAGATTATATGACACGTATATGCGTTTTGTTGGGCGCCAACAAATCTGAGGCTAAAGCTCAAATGAACAAAGTGATTCAATTCGAAACCGAGCTTGCAAATATAACTATACCAGCAGAAGATAGACGTGATGAAGAGGGCTTATACAACCCGTATACAATAAAGCAATGGCAGAAGGAGGCACCGTTCTTAAATTGGTCGATGTTCTTCAATGATGCTTTCAAACTTGTTAATAGAACTGTAAGTTGTTGAAATTGTTGATGTAAATAAATAACTTTATATTTAACTAACACTAACTATTTATTATTTACGCAGTACGAAAACTTTGCGGTTGCGACTGTTAATATGCTATTTTTGATCGACTTCGAAAAAGAGGCACTTAATTCGCCTGTTAATTTGGGTGGTTATATTTTTTTTATGAAAAAAAAGTAGGAAAAAATAGATATCATTCCTAAGGGTGGATTAAAAAGTTTTATGTTATTTTAAATTTGGTGTACACTTTCTTAATAGAAATTTGAAACTTGCTATATTACTTTTGCTTGATTTTGATTAGAATAAAAAAAACTTTATAATTTATATACGAGTACATTCGAACCCGCGATTACTCTGTTAATAGATTCTCGTTAAATATTGTTGATACTAAAAATAATTAAAGGGGAATTATTAAATAGCGATAGAATAAAAATCATCAATATATGTATATATTTGGTATATGTATATTGTTATTAGTACTAGCTGACCCGACAGTATGTCCAAATTAAAAAAATCAATCATATAAAAATTCTATAGAAATATTTTTTCAAAAATTTCTCCAATTTAATATTTATTATATAGATTATTTTTAACCATTTTTCAGATTTTTTAAATAAATATTTTAACTTTAAATAATAGCAATCCAAATTAATAATTTAACTTCTTTTAAATTACATATAAAACAATAATATAGCTTAAATAAATAATTAATATTTTAAAATAATTGTAATATTTATAATAATATCAGCTAATATTAAATAAATAATCGTAATCGCGTAAATTTAAGAAAGTATCATTTTTCAGATATTAGATAATGAAAGAATTGTTGTGTACGCGCCGGAATATTTTAAGAATCTGACCAGAGTTTTAAGGAAGTACAGTAAAACCGAAGAAGATCAAAAGTAAGTGCTTGAATTATTTGATTTTGCAATAATTTATCCTTTTATTCATATATAATTGCAATCACACTATTATTATAAATGTTGGTATGTGTGACATGTGTGTATGGTTTTTTACTGCTTGTGACTAAAATGACTGGATGGATTAGGATGAATTCATAGATAGGTTATAAAGGGTTCTAAGTACCTAGAGAACCAACCACCCAAGAGAAGCAAGTAAGACGCTAGTATAGTACATATTTGAAACACAAAAGGAATCTAGTGAAGGTGAGCTGTTAGATATCATGACGTCGTCATTATCACTGGTAAGTGGTAACTGATTTTCAGCCGATTTTAAAAAAGGAGTAGGTTCTCGAATCCGTTGTATTCTTTTTATTATGTTCAATGTTTTTAAATATCCATGATGTGCTTACGCAGTGGAAACCTTTTAACTAACATATCATTTAAAACAATCTCTAGACTGAGCCTAAATGATTGGATTATTAACATAGATCTGTACAAGAGAAGAGAATGTTATTATAAATACTGAAAGGTTTTTTTTATTTTTATTTGTTTTTCGTTATCTATAGTAATGGTCGACACTTTTAATCGATTATTAAAATAGACTAACTAGGGGACTTAAAAAAGATCTAATTCCACACTATTTAGACTCTTTATAATAAACTTGTAACTGATCGCTGTCTGTACATGGGAGGTATTTCAGAAAAACTACTTTTGTCTTTATTAACACAATGGAACCCAAAACAATGTTTTTTAAAATGTTTGTCTCTTTGTCTGTATGTCTGTTTGTTTATGCGTTTGTGCGGGCTAATCACAAAACGGGCTAATTACAACTTAACCGATTTGGGTGCGGTTTTCACTAACGTATTTTGGTTGAAACGATGCGAGGATGAGTCGCTAGAATCCATATAATGTTTTTGTTGGGTTTATTTGAGTTATTACTTGAGTTCCTGTTCAGTTCTATTTTTCAAATTGCTTCTAAAGATAAAACTAGCCCCACGGTTAATAATAAAATAATAGATATCCAAAAGATATAATATGGGCCCCGTGTTTTACAGAATTGTAAGTGTAGATTGAAGAGATGGTTAATTGAAAATTAATTTCAGATTAACATAATTTATAATGTGTTTTGATTTTGAATTTATTGCTGAATTTAAGTTAAATATACTAGATTATGTTATTTATATACCGATTTGTAATTCAAATAACTTATAAAGATTATCATACAAATTCTATGTAATATACGATACGACACGTTTGGCTCAGTTCGTAGTGACTCGTACTTGCTGTGCCAGCGGTCGCGGGTTCGAATCCCGCTGGGGGCATCATTTGTGTGATGAGCACAAGTGTTTGTACTGCAGTCATGGGTGTTTATATTTATATGTATGTATTTACAGTTATATATGTGTAGTGTATCAACTATCTGGTATCCATAACACAAGCCTCGTAGCTTACCGTGGAACTAGATGGTGCTATGTGTTAATGTCCCAACATATTTATTTATTTATTTAATATAAAGTCAAAGTTTTCATAATAATCCAAATCGACAATTTATAAGAGGTTCCCAAATGATGGTCCGCAGAACGCTAGAGTTCCTTGGGAAGTTTCGAGTTTCGTCCGAGAGTTAAATAAGACGTTTTCAGAGATTAAGCTTCATTTTATTGCTGTTATAAATAAATATGTGAAAAAATTTCATTCGTCACATTAAATAGTTAAGTTATATTTTTGGTACAATAAATATATGCATATAACAAGTATTATTATTTTTCTTTTATGATTTGTTCTTTCAAGTCAAACAAGAAAGTATTCTAACTACAACATGTCAGTTTAGTTATTATCAAAATGGGGATATGATAAAAAAAAATATCAATTAGGATTCCGTGGCCAAGAAAAATTGGGAAATTGTAATATCCGATCGTGGTAAAGTAAATTGTATTATTTTTTAGGACACTCACGAGCTATATGATGTGGCAAGTGTCACGATCTCTATCAACTTATCTCTCCAAATCCTTCCGAGACGCAACTAAAATATTGAGAAAAGCCCTTTTCGGTTCCGAAGGCACGGAGGAGTCTTGGAGATATTGTGTTACGGATACTAATAATGCTATTGGTGAGTTAAAATATTTTGTAGTGTTATATTTACCTGTCATAGTAGTTTTGTACTTTATTTAGTACAACATTCGTCATTTTTTGACGACACGTTCGGCTCAGTTTGTAGTAGCCGTACTTGCTGTGACAGCGGTCGCGAATTTGAGTCCAGCTGGGGGCATTCATTTGTAGGATGAGCACGAATGTTTGTACTCCAGTCATTAGTGTTTATATTTATAATATGTATATATTTAAAAGTTATATATAGAGGCATGCATGAAACTAGAGGGTGCCATGTGTTAATCTCCCAACATATATTTATTTATTATATTATATTATATTTACATTCAATATTTGAGAAGTGGTTCCACATTAGGAACATGCTAGGTTTGAATCCCAGGGAGGTTAGCAATTAGGCTCATTATATTGGCCAAATTAGGCGAGGTTAGGTTTTAAAAACCATTTAGACTACTTACAATGTTAATCATTATTTATATGTCTCACGCTCAAGAGTTACTGGAAGAGATCTCTTAAAGAGATAGTCTTCCTTTGTACACAAAGTATCGCATTTCTGTTCGTACACGTATATTACTTCTTTTTTTGTGATACATAAATAAAAAAATAATGGTAGTAATGAAAAATTCGCCATCTTGGTTTTTTTTATTTGTTGTTATAATTGCAATAGAAATACATACTCTGTGAAAATTTCAACTCTATACCTATTACGGTTCATGACATACAGCCCTCTGACAGACGGACGGACGGACAGCTGAGGCTTAGTAATAGGGTTCCATTGGCATTTTCAGGTACGGAACCCTAAATAGGAGGTTCCCTCGTGAAAATCTCAGAAGTTTGAGGATTTTGATTTAACATGACTCAGTTTCCAAAACCACATTACATTAAAACATTTACTATAATATAATTATTTTAATAGGTTTTGCCGTCGGAGCAATGTTTGTTAGGGAAGTGTTCCACGGCGAAGCGAAGACACAAGGCGAGATAATGATAGACAATATACGAGCTGCATTTAAGAAACATCTCAAAGACTTAGATTGGATGGACGCTGAGACGAGGGATGCTGCTGAAACAAAGGCTGACGCGATTACTGATATGATAGGTATTAAACTTACTAACATATAGGTATTAAATACATATGAAAATAATTAAATGTCTGTGATATTGAAATTAATTATTTTTCCCAAGTCCGGCTCATTGTCCAGGCTAATCTCCAAAATCGTTGAATCAATTATGACAAAACTTTCGCTTACAGGTCAAACTTTTCTGTTTTGATTAATATTAATTTTTATCACGAAATTATATAATCGCCTAATCTACAAATTGGCTAAATTGATTTTAATGAAATTTTCATTTACAGACTATAAATTTTCCAGCAATTATAATCGGTATTCTATAAACATGAGAGTTATGAAACAAATTACATATTTTGGACATATTGAGCTAGCGTAAACGCATTTGGGAGCTTTTTTCGCACAGTGAGCGAATTCGGTCTCGAGACTTAACATATTATTTATAGATATCCACTTTTTCATTAATTTTAGGCTTTCCCGACTACATTCTGCATAAAGAAGAATTAGACAAGCAGTACGAAGAGTTAGAAGTGAAACCGAATGAATACTTCGATAACAATATCGCTTACAATGTTTTCAGTCTTAAACACGATCTTAGGAAGTTAGACCAGCCCGTTAATAAAACGAAGTGGGGTGAGTTTCAACTTAATAGATTTTTAGAAATATTATTTTTATTTTATAGCGATTTAAGTTAATGTCACTATTAAATAATATTTTTTATCCGATTTTAAACTAGAGAAGGTCTCAATTGTGTATGTTTTTGTGTGGATTTGTATCTCTTTATGTTAAACTTGTGGACTTATTCTATTTTAACTTTTTAGTAGTTAATGTGATGACATATTGTGATATACAGATTTTTGTTTTTATTTTTAAAAAGCAGGAAAATAATTACAATATAATAAATAAAACTGATTGTCACGAAAGATATTTTGAATGTCAGTAAAAGTATAAAATTGTTAATAATATTTTTCTAAGATATATAACTAAAGAAAAATACACTTTAAATGTTTAATATTTCCAATGTTAATTATTTCTAAAACAAAATAATACAAAAACTCACATTACATAAAAAAATACATATTCCAGGCATGACACCATCAACAGTAAACGCTTATTACACACCAACTAAAAACCAAATAGTATTTCCTGCTGGTATCTTACAACTACCATTTTACGACGGAGACAATCCTAAGAGTGTGAACTATGGCGCCATGGGGGTTGTCATGGGTCATGAACTGACTCACGCCTTCGATGACCAAGGAAGAGAATATGATAGGTAGGTTTTGATAACTCTACATAACAAGTTGTATAGGAAACGCAAAATTTACAAGTGATTCCACATTATTGAATCCGGTTCTAATAATGTCCCCCGGGGCAGTGGAGGTTCATAACAATATAACATAATAGTAAATAGCAAGATAATTCCTTTTTATCGTCCCACTGCTGGGCACGTGCCTCCCTTCAGTACGAGGGGGATCACGCCATAGTCCGCCACGCTGGCCAAGTGGGGGCGGACTTCACATGTCTTTCGAAAACTTGCTAGGTTCTTTCAGACATGCAAGTTTTCTCACGATGCTTTTCTTGACCGTAGGACAAGTGATAATTATGTCGAAAATAATTCGGGCATAAGAATATGTGAAGTGCGAGATTCGGGAATTGAACCCGCTTCACTCGGTTTCCCAAGCGAACGTGTTACCATTGAGCTGCTACTACCTTTTTAATGTAGAAAACAGAAAAAATAAAATGTTCTAAATTTACCAGTAAAATTAACTCGTTTATTTATATCTATTGTTCTACTGACTAGTTTATTCTATATTTATTAAATAAGTATGCATAAGCCTTTAAAAAAGATTATTTATTAATGTCTTCTCTTTTTGGAAACACAAGTGACTCACCCTCGCGTCGCTTCGAGTTCTTCCCTAGACAAAAACAAATTACCTCACGGTAAAAAATTATCGCACGGTAACCGTACATTTATACGGAATAAAAAGTAAGCTATGTGCTATTCCAAACTATAACCTATCTCTGTGTGAATCCAGATCCGTTCAGCCATTCTGGCGTAATTGAGTAACAAATATTCAAACATCGATCTAAACCTTCACATTTGTAATATTAATAATAAGATACTAATTATTATAATTATAATAACAAACATTTAATATTATTTAGATTTGGCAATCTCAATCGGTGGTGGAACAACGCGACCATATTGAGATTTAAGAAGCGGACAGAATGTATCCAGCGACAGTATTCGACTTATAAGATAGAAGGACAACATTTAAATGGGAAACAAACTCTTGGTAAGATACAGGAATAAATAAATAATTAAAAAAAATAAAGTTAAAGTTGAAATACGCTTTAAATTAACTATCTATATTGGTTTACATACTCGGATAATTACAAGAAAATATTTGAAGTTAAAAAAGATATTTAATTAGTAATACAAAAATAAAAATAAAATATATTCTTTCATAGATTCACGTGATTGGATATTTTATATAAAACTATCATTTTTTCGCGCATTTATTTTGATATTTTGTTCCCGACGATTCGAATGCTTGATCGAAGTGTCTCCCGTGACCATGAGTGATGTAAAGCATTCGAAACGTCGGGAACCAAAAATCAAAAAGTCAAAATATTTATTATGATTTTTGACCGCAAAAAAATCTTAAAAAATACATTATAAAAATATTGTATTGTTAACATTCCATTTATTATTTAGGTGAGAACATAGCCGATAATGGTGGTCTGAAAGCTTCGTTCCACGCCTACCTCGAGTACAGCAAGAAAGCTAAAGTCAACTATACACTACCTGGATTGAAATACAATCATCGTCAACTGTTTTTTATATCTTTTGCTCAGGTAAGGTATCTGTGTTATTTTATTATAATATGTAATCTAATATCTATATAATAAAAATAAAAGTGATATTCTGTTTGTTCATCACTTGATAACGACTGAACCATTTTAGTTGTTTGGTTCCTTATTGAAACCCTATTGAAGTCTAAAATTGTTTTTATTTATTTATTTTATTGATTGGGACAGTTATTTAATTAAATAAAAAATATAATTTAATTTCTTAACATATTTATGGATGTTGAATGGTAGATAATTCAAGATATAAACTATCCCCATATCGATATTTCCCTACATATTTAGGTTTTGTTTTTTGTTGGTTTTGTTTAATTTACGCATTTATAATCTATCTGTATAATATAATATATATTTTTATTCATAAATATATTATAATTGTACTAATCATTATCTTTTTAAATATTTGACAAACGATTTGTTCTTCCTAGGTGTGGTGTTCAGCCATGACAAAAGAATCGACGAAAATGCAAATAGAAAAAGACGACCATACTGTTGCCAAATACAGAGTCATCGGACCTATATCCAATCTACCAGAATTTTCTCAAGAATTCAACTGTCCAGAACGTTCTAAAATGAATCCCGTGGACAAATGTGTGATTTGGTAGAAACAAATGGCGCGAAAGTCATCCGACATTCTCAAAGATGACATATGAGTAGAATATGATAACTCAAGGATAAGATAGTCAAAATACTTACATAATAATATTGCATATTGATTTATGGAATGTTCTGGAAAATATCAAGGGGGTTTACACAAGATGTCATTCTGCAATCCTTGAAGAATAGATGTCATAGGACCATAATATAAGGAATCTAAAATTATATATGGGAATCCATATAAATTTTTAGATTTATATCTTTCAACTACATTAGCATATCTTTATATATATAATTCTTCTGTGAGTGTGTATGTCACTGAACTTCTCTCAAACGACTGGACCGATTTTGATGAAATTTTTTGTGTGTGTTCAAGGGGATCTGGGAATGGTTTAGATTCACAATTTTGTCCAAAAAGTTTGAAATTTTCAAATTAAAGACGTGTAGACAGAACAACGTCTGTCGGGTCCGCTAGTCTTATCTAAGCCCCATTGTGATATGATGAAGGATTCTTGTTTACGTCATCTCGTTAATAATAATTTAAAAAAAACAAATCGACACCTGCAAGGAACAACATTGTAACTTATTATTCTATCAATTTTAAATGTATTGGAAATTAATTTCCATATTTAAATTGTCACAATACTGAGTTGCAATATTGTTCTTCGCCGGTGTCCGAATTTAAAAAAATGTATGGCACTTTGGCTGTATGTTTTTTAGCATTGGAGTAAAGAGGTATTAGGAGCGCCATCTTACATTAATTAAAAAATTAGATTGAAAAAGTAGCAGGTTAATTTATATTATTAAATTCAGTTTTGAGGAATGAGTAGAATGGCGCTGAACTTGTATGTTCTAAGTATTTTTTATTCAATAGCTAAATTATTAAATTATTTGAATAAAGTATGATGATTTTGTTATCATTAAAATTATGTTTTCGAATGTTTATATTTAATTAATTATTTAATTGTGTTTCGGTCGTCCTAACTTCTTATAGTCCGTATGTTGAATTTTATTTATTGTGACGTAAGCAAAGTGTCATTTGTCAAAGAGAAACTTTAAAAAAACATTTGTAAATAACGCTTCGGCTACGCTGTGTCTATGATACAAGCAAAATTTTACAAATTGACAACATAGATAGTATTTTAATATATACTTGATTGTTTTATATTTATATTAAAAAGGCTTAACATTGTTGAGTTGCATTTGCTTCAATATTTTTTTTAATAAGTGCCAAAAATTATGAATTTTCTAATCTATTAATTATTTATGGGTCAAGGATGTAAAATTTTAATGAATTGCGTGAGCTTAGCTATGTTGAAACGGGTATATCGTAGTTTGTAATTTTATATATATAAGAGCGCAAAACAATACGCGTAAGAACAATAATCTAACAATTTTTGAAGTTATACTTCTTTTGGCACGTTTGGAAAAAAATATTAGAGTAAATTTTTACGTCGCGCGCGCACACAGACAGCCAAAAAGCGACATGATGAAGTTAGTTGAAAGCGACAGGATGAAGTTAGTTGAAAGCGACAGGATGAAGTTAGCTGCATTCTTTTTACAAACAGAAAGTTGTGACAAGAAGTATAACTTATTACGTGCGTGCATAAGTACACATACGTTTTTTTATGAAGTAAGTAGATAGTTATTGTCTACCCATGGAAAGATTACATTTGCTAATAGCATTTTGTTAGATAGTGGTTTTTATATTGGTATTATGGCTCACTAGCTATTAGCCGCGGCTCTTCTCGAGAGGTACAAGTGTGAAAAAAGGTATGTTACTACAAAATATAGGCTGCATACAAAAACTTTCTAATTTATAATATTTGTGTTGACCTGAACTTCCGCTATACTTAGTGAATATTATTTGAAATAAGTGTGGTCTAAACATTGATATACAAAAACTTAGAAACAACATGCGTTTTAATTTTGTCATCCGAAAAGCAAAGATTTGAAAAAAGCGCAATTCAATTTCGAATTGTGCACTTCTTTTTGAGGACACTTTTGAGACGCTAATTTTGTATCTTAAGTTTTTGTATGTCAATTTATTTACGATCAAAGTACCTTATCAAATGGGGTTACCATAAAAGAAAATTTCAACAAATCATTATCTATTATACAAATAAATGCTTTTTCCATGTAAAGAAATTTCTTATCTTAACTCTCTATCAATGTTTTGTGTTAGAATCGTGATACACTAAAATACAATATAATTAATAACACTCATTAATTATTAAGAACATATAAGTTTATAATTGACTAATTCTTATAAGTGAATAACTTGATAACTCCACTGAATAAAAATAGATAAATTATAAAAATATAAAAGTCATTTACTGTTATTTTTTTGTGGTTCTAACGATGTATTCTTTGTATAGTGTGTACAAAGGTACAACAAAATATATTATAAACTGCATTTTTTTCCAGTGTTGTATTAAAATTAAACACCCAAGACGTTAAATGCGAACGTTAAAATATAAACAATATTATTTAAAAAAACGATGTAGTCAAAATTCGATTTATCAGGTCGTTCACTAATAACAATATTTTATAGATGTTTTCTATTTTAAAGATATTTATAGAGTTCAATGTTAGGTGTTACTTACTTTTATGTTTGTAGGTTATGTAAATATATGTGTCCGTTCTGCTTCCAATAACAAAATAATAGTAGTCTATGTATAAAATATTTATTTTTAATTCAAAATCCATAAAACTTCTTCTAAACTTCGCTTCCATCAAGACTATGAAAGTTCACATTCTCGTTCAGGAACAAAACCTAAACGTTATTGAAATTATCGAGAGTGTTATCTTCATTAAAAACATTTATTTAGAATAAGTTATTATATGATAACATCACCAATATAATATAAATCCACATAAAAAGGACCAACCGAACTGAATAAAATAATTTGCCTTCCAATACTTACAATTTTATATATAAGTGAAATATGTTACAGATAGTCAGTAGATTTTATTAAAATTTTATGTGATACCTTAATAGTATATTAATTTCTCAATAGTGCATAAAAATGTCTTTTTGAGGAAATTTTTAACTTTTACGTATTTTATTATTTGTTATTGCTATTCAAAACTATTTTGCCGATTTCTTTATTACGAGTTTAACTTTCAATAACTAATCTTGTACTGATGTAATGAACAAAAATGATTATTTGGTCCAACTTTATAAATACTATCTTTTCCACATTTTTATATACTACGTAGTAGTTGTTGCTTGTTTTATTTTGTCAAATTGCGCCATTAACACTCATGTAATGAACCTCCTTTATGAAAAATAATATCTTCATTCATATAAAATAGTTTGGTTATATCCAAAGAGGTCGACAATAAGATTCAACTTTTAATACCTTAAATCATTCATAATAAAATAAGTACAAGGATATTGTATATTTAAGATATTTTTAATCAGTAATTAATAAGTATATATTATTTTATTTTAGAATGGCATCACATTTTATATGGATTATAATTATTTTTCATTTCACATTAATGAAATAACAAGGCTAAATTTTTAGTTCTATATATTTTATTTAATTCTAATTTAATTAGATTATACATAATAGAGTAATATTATTGCTATATTAAATGTGATGTATTTATATAATGCTTAGAAATATACAAAAATAAATCAACAAATAACATGTGGAATAATAGGTCTCTTGTGACTTGAACCATATAAAAGGCCTTTAATAAATATCATATATAGCATTTAGTAGCTAGAACCATTCACACATTGATAGCGATATTTGATAATTATATATAACTCGCCACATGGAATAAATAGATAGAATATATTAAAATGTAAATAATATACTTGAATATTTAAAGCTACGTGAAAATTCTTGTTACTTTCATCTATGACTTATTGCGAACTAATTTCAATAATAATAAAGTATTTTTAAGTAAGTTTTTATTTTAAACTCTTATTTCTGTGGCGCGTTATATAAGAAGAGATGTATACACACGTACATTTCTACGCTGTCCCGATCGAGATATAAGAGAAATGTGTATAATGTTTAACCGTAATTTATCACCACAAATTTTTAACAGTATTAGCAATTTATATATTAGGTATATTAAGTAAAAATATTTATTTGCAGTCGCTGTTAACTTAGAACTAGTCATATAATATGTAATCAATAATTAAGGATCGTGTTTCATAACCAAATTGTTTTTATGAAACTTATGTAAATATCTATTTTAAAGTTTTAAATCTATTTAAAATATACTGAAATTGGGAATTTAATACTGACATAATTTTAAAATGTTCAAGTTTATTTACTAAAAAAATATCTTATACAAAAATATTTTCCAAAAAAAAAAACTACAGAAAACAGAAACAAATCTATCTCCTACGGGAACCGTACATTTTTCCGAGATAAAAAGTAGCCTATGTGCTATTCCAGACTATAATTATCTAACTCTGTGGCTGTTCTTCCAGATCCGTTCTGCCGTTCTGGCGTGCAAGAGTACCTAAGAAACATCCAAACATCCATCTAAACTTTCACATTTATAATATTAGTAAGATTAAAACTTCATCCAATTTTACCTCCTCATAGCAAATAGTTTTATATTAATTTTATAACTGAATCATATAGAAAATATGAACATTTAAAATAGGTATATGCATAAGTATTGTATATCCCAGGTTACCCATTTTATTTTTTAATATACTTGTGTTTACAAATGTATATATTTTATTTTTCGATCAAATTATGTAGAATGCTATATACAATTTATTTTTGACTGATTGTACGAGTTCAATGTATATGAGTTCATTAAATTTGTGTTTTAAGTACTCTATAAGGCTGTTTTATTTTTTAAAACTACATTTAAATTTTCATCATCTATCAGAAATATGATACAAATAGTATGGAGGGTAGGTGTAAGGAGAACTATCTTTATATGGGAGACGTGTGACTCACGACAAAGTGGGCTCACCAATCCTGACCAAAATTTTTATTTTTACATATCGTTTGTAAATTGTTTATTTATAAATAGTTTACAAACGATATGTAAAATATACAGCCTATTTAGTTATTTATATACAGCCTGGATTTTTGAGACGGGACCGTAAGGGCAGGCACCTTAATTGCTATAGTTACAGGAAAACGTTCCTAGTATCCATAACTTTTTGGGATATTCTGAACTGCATTCACAGATTTTTATTAAAACTTTTTTGTCTAATTTTACCGTTTTCGAGTAATTGCGAAAAAACATTTTTGACAAATTCTTTTCAACCCTTGCCGCGGGTTGCAGACACGAAAACACATTGTTTTTGTATAATTAAAACTACATTATATCAAAAATGCAAAGTTGAGTGCCAAATTTTGATTTCAAACGTTATTTGACTGGACTATACAGACATGTCTACCGAACAAATCGTTGCGGCTTTCTTAAATTTTGAATGAAATGCATATTCGGAAAGAAAGGAGGACAATGGTGGAAACGAGTAATGTTTAAAAGTGGATGGATTTTATTTTACAATTTTAAAGTTGTGCAAATTACTTTACTTTAGCCGTACATTTCTAAATAGTTTGTGGTTTAGCCTGAGTAATGATTAAAATTACATATTGTTTTTTATTTATTTTTTATTTTTTTATATGTAATATAAAATACAGAATTTGTAATTTGTAAATATTTTAAAATATTTACAAATTACATTTAATGTACAAAGATAGCAAATTTAAATCACTTTAAAATAAAAACAATCAATCTAAGTACTGATTTTTTAATGATATAGAACAACTTTTTAATAAAGAATCATGAAAGTCGTAACACGAGTATGAAAAAATACCTATCTAGACCGAAAAATATGATTAGTAGAAGCAATATTGTTGAATGAACCCATCATCTGTGGATACAAAAGCAACACGTTTCAACAACTCTTATTTTGTAGAACGGTCGACGCTCTGTTGCAAGACTTATTCAACAAACGGCAACAGTGTTGCTTTCAACATGTTGCATTCCTCAAAATCGCCCGTTGTTGAATAGATGTAAATGCACCTTAAGATTTCATCGTTTTCTTCAATTCTAAGACGCCATGTTTGTTCGAGATATTTATATTTCCCATAAACCCTATCGATTAATTCGATAAAATAATGATTGTGTCCTTTTTTGCATTTTTATTTGGTTCAATTCCTAGTTAAGGTAACCTTTTTTAAAAAAAAAATCCGCAGATCTCCTGCCTGTCACGACGTTCGGGAAAAAAATCTTTTTTTTAAATATTAATTACTAGCAGAACCCGCGGCTTCGCCCGCGTTAAAACTACAAAAAAATCTTTGGCTTTATATTATAACAAATATATAATTAACGGCTGTAATGATTTTCAAATGTGTGAGTATGATTTTGACTCGCGCATTGAGAGTTCGGTACCGCCGAATATTGTGTTGTTTTTACTAATGTATTTTACACACTATAATAAATATTTTACGCAATAGATAAAAATAAGATTGTTTCATATTATTTCTTGAAGATATTATGGAAAAAAATATATTTTTTGCGATCGTAATTCAAAGTATCCATTATATAATATATTTAAAAAGATATTTAACATATATCCAATATATTTAAAAAGATATTTAACATATATTCTGTAAATTAATTTTCGTATTAATACTTTAAGTATTTAGCAAACTCTACTACCGCATTTTTTCTCCAGACGCACATCCAACAAACACAGTGGCCTCCATAATATTTTATAGATCACTCGCAGTCTTATCCTTGTGCCAACCTTCAGAAGGACAGAACACTGTTAAGGAATTTCACAGTATAGTGAACTGCTTCATTTAGTTGCATCACTGAATTGGCAGACCTATATTCTATTTCTGACTCTTTAAAGGATTTAATTTATTAATATATCATAATCACATTTGTTATTAAAATCAGTAGCATTGCTGTTGTTTGGGGTAAGTGTAGCACGCTCACAAAGCCAAGAGCATTAATACCAAGTTTCATTTTCAACTTTCATCATAAACAATTTTAAAATTGAAAATGTTTTTTTTTTGTCGCTTCAGTATAGGCCCGATTTTCAGCGAAAGTGCGACATCGCCCTGGTGTTGTGGATTTTGGGACTACGTGGTTGATTGGGATGTTAAGAGATGCGTCTGAATGAGGACTACAAAATGCAAAAAAAAATATTTGAAAACACTCAAAGGCTTTTTTTTAAATCGAAAAAATGTGAAAAATGCGGTCGCTTTGCGCTCGGTTTCGGTCAGAAAAAAACATCATATCTCGAAATGAAATAAGATATCGAAAAAAATTAAAAAAAACCCTCTAGAGATATGACTTCGTTCCTTCGTCTTCGGACGAATATATTTAAAAACTATTGGAGGTTCATATTACTGATGGCTTATTCAGAAGTTGTACCCTTGTGACGCGAGGAGAGTGCATGAGCGCGATAATGACGGTGAATAAATGATTTGGTGCATGATTTTGTTTTTGAACCGAAGTGATTCTTTGTGAACAGATAAATATGTATTTAAACTAATAACTAACTAATATTTATACATACGAGTATAATAAAACAGTAACTAAGTGAAATTTATACGTGAAATATTTTTTCAAAACAATGAATGCAACGTATTGTATCCTACAGACCCCAAAACAATGATTATGAAAAATTTTGTCTGTTTGTTTGTCTGTTTGGGTGTGCGCGTTTCACGAAAAGTACTGAACCGGTTTTAACTAAATTTTGTGTACTGATAACTTATTACTCGGGTTAGGATATTTAGGATATCTTTTACTGCAGGAAAATAAAAGAAAAGGGAGACAAGAGTAGCGGAGCGGAGAGGCGCGAGAAGAGAGCAGCCTGTTGTTGAGATTTGGCCTGTCCTTTGCAGTTCTTTTTCGCAAATCTTCTTCGCTTGTCGACTGCGCTTGTCTTCTTCGCCTGTCTTCTCCTCTCCTCTCATCCCCTCTACGCTCCTCTCCTCTCCTCCCCCTTTTCTCTTTAAAAAACAAACAAACATATTATATATTTATATTTATTTATTTGTTTGTTTGTGTTACTGTTTCTTTAACTGTTTGTTTAACTGTGAATTTGCTTAGCTGTCAGTTAACTTAACTGCCAGTTAGCTTAACTGTCAGTTAGTTTAACTGTCTGTTTGTTTAACTATTAGTTAGTTTTACTGTCAGTTGATTTACTGTCAGTAAAGTTAACTGTCAGATTGATTTACTGTCAGTAAAGTTAACTGTCAGTTAGATTAACTCTCAGTTTGATTAACGGCTAGTAAGATTAACTGTCAGTTAATTTAACTGCCAGTTAGTTCAACTGCCAGTTAGTATAACCACCAGTTAGGTTAACTGTCAGTAAGTCTAACTGTCAGTTAGATTAACTGTCATCTTGTTTGACTGTTAGTTAGTTTAACTATTAGTAAGTTTAACTGTCAGTTTGATTAACTGTCAGTAGCTTCAACTGTCATTCAGATTAACTGTTAGTTTGATTAACGGCTAGTACGCTTATCTGTCAGTTAGTTTAACTGTCAGTTAATTCAACTGCCAGTTAGTTAAACTGTTTGTAAGTTTAACTGTCTGTTAGATTAACTGTCAGTAAGTTTAACTGTTAGTAAGTTAGATTAACTGTCAGTTAGTTTAACCTCCAGTTAGTTTAACTGTCAGTTAGTTTAACTGTTAATAAGGTCAACTGTCAGTTTGTTTAACTGTCAGTTAGTTTAACGGTCAGTTTGTTTAACGGTCACTTAGTTTGACAGTTAGTTTGGTAAACTGTCAGTTAGTATAACCTCCAGTTAAACTGTCAGTAAGTTAAACTGTTAGTAAGTTTAACTGTCAGTTTGTTTAACTGTCAGTTAGTTCAACTGCCAGTTAGTATAACCTCCAGTTAGTTTAACTGTCAGTAAGTTAAACTGTTAGTAAGTTAGATTAACTGTCAGTTAGTTTAACGGTCAGTTTGTTTAACTGTCAGTTAGTTTAACTGTCAGTTTGTTTATCTGTCAGTTAATTCAACTGCCAGTTAGTATAACCTCCAGTTATTTTAACTGTTTGTTAGTTTAACTGTCTGTTAGTTTTACTGTCAGTAAGTTGACTTGTTAGTAAGTTTAACTGTCAGTTAATTTAACGGTCAGTTTGTATAACGGTCACTTAGTTTGACAGTTAGTTTGGTAAACTGTCGGTTAGTATAACCTCCAGTTAAACTGTCAGTAAGTTAAACTGTTAGTAAGTTTAACTGTCAGTTTGTTTAACTGTCAGTTAGTTCAACTGCCAGTTAGTATAACCTCCAGTTATTTTAACTGTCTGTTAGTTTAACTGTCTGTTAGTTTTACTGTCAGTAAGTTTAACTGTTAGTAAGTTTAACTGTCAGTTAGTCTAACGGTCAGTTTGTTTAACGGTCACTTAGTTTGACAGTTAGTTTCGTAAACTGTCAGTTAGTATAACCTCCAGTTAGTTTAACTGTTAATAAGGTCAACTGTCAGTTTGTTTAACTGTCAGTTAGTTCAACTGCCAGTTAGTATAACCTCCAGTTATTTTAACTGTCAGTTAGTTTAACTGTCAGTTAGATTTACTGTCAGTAAGTTTAACTGTTAGTAATTTTAACGGACAGTTTGTTTAACTGTCAGTTAGTTTAACTGTTAGTATGGTAAACTGTCAGTTAGTATAACCTCCAGTTAGTTTAACTGTCAGTAAGTTAAACTGTTAGTAAGTTTAACTGTCAGTTTGGTTAACTGTCAGTTAGTTCAACTGCCAGTTAGTATAACCTCCAGTTAGTTTGACAGTTAGTTTGGTAAACTGTCGGTTAGTATAACCTCCAGTTAAACTGTCAGTAAGTTAAACTGTTAGTAAGTTTAACTGTCAGTTTGTTTAACTGTCAGTTAGTTCAACTGCCAGTTAGTATAACCTCCAGTTAGTTTAACTGTCAGTAAGTTTAACTGTTAGTAAGTTAAATTAACTGTCAGTAAGTTTAACCTCCAATTAGTTTAACTGTCAGTTAGTTTAACAGTCAGTTAGTTTAACTGTCAGTTTGGTTAACTGTAAGTTAGTATAACCTCCAGTTAGTTTAACTGTTAGTAAGTTAGATTAACTGTCAGTTAGTATAACCTCCAGTTAGTTTAACTGTCAGTTAGTTTAACTGTCAGCTAGTTTAACTGTTAGTAAGACTAACTGTCAGTTTGTTTAACTGTCAGTTAGTTCGACTGCCCGTTAGTATAACCTCCAGTTAGTTTAACTGTCAGTTAGTTCAACTGCCAGTTAGTATAACCTCCAGTTAGTTTAACTGACTGTTAGTTTAACTGTCAGTTAGATTTACTGTCAGTAAGTTTAACTGTTAGTAATTTTAACGGACAGTTTGTTTAACTGTCAGTTAGTTTAACTGTTAGTATGGTAAACTGTCAGTTAGTATAACCTCCAGTTAGTTTAACTGTCAGTAAGTTAAACTGATAGTAAGTTTAACTGTCAGTTTGGTTAACTGTCAGTTAGTTCAACTGCCAGTTAGTATAACCTCCAGTTAGTTTAACTGTCTGTTAGTTTTACTGTCAGTAAGTTTAACGGTTAGTTAGTTAGATTAACTGTCAGTTAGTTTAACGGACAGTTTGTTTAACTGTCAGTTAGTTTAAAGGACAGTTTGTTTAACTGTCAGTTAGTTTAAAGGACAGTTTGTTTAACTGTCAGTTAGTTTAACTGTCAGTTTGTTTATCTGTCAGTTAATTCAACTGCCAGTTAGTATAACCTCCAAGTATTTTAACTGTTTGTTAGTTTAACTGTCTGTTAGTTTTACTGTCAGTAAGTTTAGCTGTTAGTAAGTTTAACTGTCAGTTAGTTTAACGGTCAGTTTGTTTAACGGTCACTTAGTTTGACTGTTAGTTTGGTAAACTGTCAGTTAGTCTAACCTCCAGTTAGTTTAACTGTCTGTTAGTTTGACTGTCAGTAAGTTTAACTGTTAGTAAGATTAACTGTCAGTTAGTTTAACTGTTAGTTTGGTATACTGTCAGTTAGTTTAACCTCCAGTTAGTTTAACTGTCAGTTAGTTTAACTAACTGTTAGTTTAACTGTCAGTTAGATTTACTGTCAGTAAGTTTAACTGTTAGTAAGTTTAACGGACAGTTTGTTTAATTGTGTCAGTTAGTTTAACTGTTAGTATGGTAAACTGTCAGTTAATATAACCTCCAGTTAGTTTAACTGTCAGTAAGTTAAACTGTTAGTAAGTTGAACTGTCAGTTAGTTTAACTGTCAGTTAGTTCAACTGCCAGTTAGTATAACCTCCAGTTAGTTTAACTGACTGTTAGTAGTACTTTTATATGTATGCTAGCGACTCACCCTCGCTTCGCCCGGGTTCGTCCCTAGATACGTTTTAACGGTTAGTATAGATTTCTTAGAGATGAGATATTTTCCCGTAGTGAAAAATATCCTATATGTTGACTCGGATAACCAGCTACCGTCATACCAAATATCGTTAAAATCTGTCTACTGGTTTACTCATGATGTGTTCCCAGACAGATAGACAGACATACAGACAGAAAAAAAATTTAAAAACTATAGATTCGGCCTCTGTATCGATAATAATGATTGTTTAAATAAGATATTCCAAAAAAATTACCAAATTACACTATCCCACAATCTATGCATTTTTGTGGTAGGGACACTTTACTGAGAAACTATCATACTTTCAGGTTTGGGCTTTGACATAGTATTTTCTATTCACATTTAAAAAAAATAGAAGGTATAACAATTTTCATTAATTAGAATTTTATTGTATTTACTACTAACGCCATCTGCAAGTACACTAAAAAATACCTTTTAGAGTAATTTTAATGCCATCTGTAAGAAAACTAAAAAATACTTTTATAGTATTATTGGAGCATAACTTGATGAAAAAATGTCGGAAATTTTAATGATATCAATAATTGTTTCATTAAAATGCCACCAAGAAGACGCACGTTAACTGGCCGTAAATAACGTGAACAAAACCGTTCTTTGATGAATGAAGTAAGACGTCAGAAAAGAGCTGATGTTTCAAAAACATAACATTTCTTGAAAAATAACTGGAGAGAGATTGCTTGTAACTTTGATGGACTTAACCAAAAATAAATTGCATTATTTTATTATTAGTTGAATTTGATAATTATCACTGCAATGAACGTTTCTTTTTAGATAATAAAGCGTTAAAAACGGGTTAAAGACAAAAATGCCAGAATAATAATAATTGAGAGAAAATTTCATTAACTTCATTAGACCCCGACATGGGACTAGACCAGCAGTACATTCCTTCCACTACATGAGGAAAGCAGTTGTCTAAATAAACTCACTTCGAGGTACCTAAAAAAAATTGCTTAGAAATATTGACTAGAGCTATCTTTACCAATTTATAATTTCGTGTGTTTTTCTCGCTTCTACCAATGTACCTACAGTAAAAATTTCACAAGTGAGTGTGCGTATAAATAAATATTTTGTTTTTATTCATAAAAAATAAAACAATTGCCCATATTTATATAATTCATTTATTTAAATTGTATAGTATTCACATTATCGCTCCGAGTTTCCGCATTTGAAACTTCAGCTTTTAGATACAAAATGAGAACACAATGTTTCACAAATAAACTAGGTATAAAGAGAAATGCAGCATTCAACGAAAGCTAATATAGTAACTAGTGTCCGCTATACATAAACCTTGGGATATAGCAAATTATTCTTATATTTAAATGTACTTGGCAGTTGGATGAGAGACTCGATGAAATGATTTAATACTGATCATTGCCAAGCCGATAGCTTATGAGGCTGTGAGGCATTTGAATTTATTATATTACCCTACATAGACTCCGCGGGACTCGAACCCGCACGTTAGTTAATTAGTGACAACACCCTGTAGATATTGAAGGTGATTATATAATAGGTTAAAATTAGTATACACAATCCTGTAATATATATATTTGTATTTGTGCGTAAATTTGCCACAATACAAGACACACGCAACAACCTCACAGCAAATAGGTTAATGTCAATGAGAAACAAATCATAAGCTATCACAATTCACTTCGAACTTACAACGCTGTAATAGTTTCACGAAAATCGGTACATCACTCACTAGCAGTTTACGAGAAACGGTTAATATGAGGTGACTCCCAGACAAAATTCTCGTAACATAAGAAAGCTTTACAATAATTGACTAAATACCTTATATAATATACGGATAAAACAAAAATAATCTAATGTCACGTCTGTACCGCATCGTACCAGACATACCTATCTATTGAGCATAATAAATGGAAGGCAGTCAACTTAATACGATTAGCCGAAAATTAAAAAAAAATGCGATTGAGTATGTCAATGAAATAAAATTCGACGGAGCAATTGTATTATTCAATTTAAAATCATTTAAAAAAAATTACAGTTAATCTAAATCCGAATCAAATACGTCACAAACTGTTGAAATCGACATGACGAGAAATAAAGCAAATTAAAAAATAAGTAGTTAATAAAACGTGGCATCTATCTCGCTCACTCTCTATACGTGTGAACAAGATGGCTACACGATGCGCATTCCAACAGTTCTGCGTTCGTCCCATCAAAATCAAAAAAAAAAACCGAACATTTCATTGAAACCATATAAATTTCTCTATGTAATTAACATACATACTATAACTATTGGAAAAATAAAATGCATTAATCGATTATACAGAGACAATATAAATAGGCCTTTGTAAAAAATACAAAATACTTAGGAAGACAATAAATGATTCGAGCAAAACATATTGCACAATTTGTTCTTCTTATCGTCCGTAATGTCGTGTACCGGGTGCTATATCGCTATGCTGATATGTCGACGGTAAACTAAGAAACATTTCCAAAACAAATCGGTCTAAGTTTAAAAGCTACTTAATAACCATATTGTGGCCGATACGTATTTCTATTTTTATTTATATCGTATCAATCCATCGTAACACTATTATCCACCAAATAAACCACCTTAACTCCTTAACTAGATAAAAAAGGCCTTGCGTCGAACTAATATTGTTCTTTAAGAATGCTAAGAATGAAGTACAAATACACTTCACTGTATCACTTGAGGAGGATCAACTTATACGAGACGCTTATGTCCAATAAAATTAAAATTATAACAAAAATGACAGTTGATTCTGTAGAAAAACGTTATTTAGTCACACACAATAGCTTAACCTACAGGTTTCGAGAGGGAATTTTTTTCCTTTGTAACTATAAAAATCGCTACTACGACGAATAAAACAAACGAAGCGCTGAATGACAATATACTGAAATTCAGTAAAAATCTTGTATTAAGCTGTACAAGATTCTACGAATATCCAAGCACTTGGAAGGCAATATTCCCAAAAATTCACCTCTCGAAATTACATGTCGTTTCGGTAAAATGATCAAAGAGTTCCCTTAAACAGTGGTCGAGGTTCCTATCACTAACGAGACTTAGGAGGCACTAACATCGACACGATCGACTCAACGTCCTTAACATGTATAATACATAGAAAACAGTAAAACACGGTAGTACTCGCACAATTCCACTAGATGTCCGTATAACATACGTTATATGTAGTCTTTATTTATTTACTGAGATCAATTTTGCCGCTTACATTCAAACGCTCGCCGCCAAGCGAAGCCCGCGGTTGCCTCAAACGCAACTATCATCGAGTACTTAGGAACATGAGTAGTTAACGTAAACAGCATTCTGTTCAAAGGACACAGATTGGTCGAGTGTGCGCTGTGTCGATTGTAGAGAATGTACCTAATGGCAATAGACATTCGATGTACAAAGCTTATTTATTGTATACCGAGTACTCTAATCGACATTTAATACAAAAATTTAAATGCAACACTCGATCGTAAGCGTAATTTTTATCTAATATCTTCGAAGTTACAAGTGCTAGGCAGTGTAGGGTAGTTTTAAGCAATCGAAACCCAACTAACGTTTGAGGCAACGGTGGGGAAGTACCGCACTACACTATATAGTCTAACTCCGCTAAGACCGCACTATTAGATCACCGCCACACAAAATCTCCATTTTAAAGTTAAAATATCTATTTTAAGCACTTAAGTCCGTACACCGCGCCGTATAAAACCTTTTCCGGACAACACACTCTATTCTCAACAGAGTTAGTCCAATGTACAACACAATTTTTCGCCTGACCATTATTTTTCACATCATTATATCGCATTGACATATGATTGCTTTCACGTGGCTGAGTACAAATAGCATCTAAATGCACATTCAAAGGTACTTTAGAAGTACTTGGGCCGGAATAGGGATTGTATTTTCTGATGTTGTCTTCTGATTTTCTTCTAATATTTTCGTAGTGCGGGTAGTTGGCTTCGTTGTGGATGGGAACGTTTCTCGCGTTTATATTAGAAAGACTCCAGCTAGAACCATGCGGCTCATTTCGTTTGTACAGATTCCCTTCAAACTTACAATGCGATACATTACCAATGTCGCTCATATAACTTTTTCTGCTATCTGTACGCGGAGTGTGGACACTAATCGCATTCACACTGGTTGAACTGGCCATAGTTTGATTATTTGCGATATACCTTTGATAAGCCAATAAGTTAGCTCGGTTCCAGCTTAGATCGTGCATTTCGGAGCATTTGAGAATATTTTCATATTGTACTCGACGTGTTTGATGTCGTCCACCATCTTTGCTGCTCACATTAGCCCAACTACAACTAGGTTAATTTTCAAGGCTGTCCCTACGTGTGGTACACTCGTGTGTGCACTCAATCGTATTCACTTTCCTATGGTCATTGGCTTGAAAGGCTTGTATGTTGGTAGTGATGATATCCGAAGAGATGTTTGCTATGACGGCGCACCGCGCGTTGAAGTCACGCACGATATCTTGCAAGGCGCGGTGGGGGGCGTCCCTGTGCCGGGGGGTGTGGGGGGTGTCGGGGGTGCGGGGGGTGTCGGGGGCGTCAGACGAGGTGGTCGCGGTCGTCGAGCGAGGCGTCGGAGTCGCGGTCGGCGCGCAGCTCGCGCTCGAGGTCGAGGCTGCGACGCTCCAGCTCGAGCCGCGCGCCGACCACGCCCGCGCGACGTGGTGCTTCCAGAGATGACACCTGGACGGACAAACAGATAGATATAAGTATATGATGATGTTCTCCCGACCGATTCCGGCCACGGCGGCCAATCTCATTGAGACTAGCCAACTGCGCAGGAGATATTATAGTGCACAAGTGTACGCGCTGACACAAGTGCACTCTCTATTCCTGTCACTCTCATACTCCGGTGGGACGACTGCTCGACACGACCAGTGAGAGTTAAGGCGCAGGACCGACGGCTTTACGTGCTCTCCGAGGCACGGGGGTGAAACACCGCCAACTTCCCAACTCCGGGCTATTACTGAGGCTTACTTATACAGAAAGACTCGATAACTAAACTTGGCCCGACCCGGGACTCGAACCCAGGACCTCCGGGTGTGCAGCCGTACATGCTAGCCACTACACCACCGAGGCAGTTGAATAATCCATGAGTATATATTGTATAATGCACACGAATATGAATATTTGTTACTTGTTAAATAGATATTAAATAAAAAAATTGTATGTTTGTTATTTTTTCACGCTGAAACGGCTGGAGGGATTTGGATGAAATGTAGTAGATACACAGACAGGCACTTAGGCACTTCGCTCGAGTTCGCCCCTAGGTAAGTTTTAACGTTTAGTATGAAACAAAAATATTTGAATTTCTCGGTTATTCTTTACTATAATAATCATGTATTATACATATAAACTTTCCTCTTGAATCACTCTATCTATTAAAAAAACCGCATCAAAATCCGTTGCGTTCTTTTAGAGATCTAAGCATACATAGGGACAGACAGACAGCGGGAACCAACTTTTATACTATGTTGTGATGTACCTTGGCAAGGCGGCGCACGGATGGCGGGCGCTAGGAAGGCGCTGGGAGGTGCGGCAGCTTGCCCCCCGCCCAGTACCGGCCCCCCGCGCCCCCAACACCCCCCACTCCCCCAACACCCCCCGCCGACCCGCTCATACCACCGCTCTCCTCAGAAAGTGCGGCTTGAAGTTTCGCTTCTGAAATGAAAAAATTTATGTGTAAAGCAAATCACATTCAGTCTAATCTACACAGATAAATAAAATTGAAGTGTTTGTTTGTAATGTCAAAATAACAGCGTTTTACTAAATGCATATGAAATTATATATGGTACTTATAAGAAAACACATTTTTTAAATATTTTGGCTGTCTGTCTGTGTTTGTTCCGGATAATTTCTGAAACGGCTGGACTGATTTTGACGGGACTTTCACTGAAAGATAGCTGATGTTATAGGGAGTAACATAGGCTACTTTTATTTTAGAAAAAAATAAATAAAACGTACGTAGGCACGAACCCTAGCGAAGCGAGGGTGAGTCGCTGGTATAGTAATAAAGTCCTCCTGACCGATTTCGTTTGATCTAAGACTAGACAACTGCGCAATATATATAATAGTACCTATTGGCCATGTGCGAAGTACAGAGTGGGGGTATGGTAAAGCGATTATAGCGCAAGCCGTGGCATAGATCTGAATAATTCTCGGAAAGACTCAATAAGCCCAAGACTTAATAATACTCGACCTCCGGAACATGCTGGCCATTAGACTACCGGGGCATTTAAAAAAGTAAAATACTAATAAGTACAATTAATACTAATGAATATATATATGCTCACTGGCGACTTGCGATGTGTTGAATGTGACCGGAGTGCGCGCGAGTGGAGTGCGCAGCGAGCCGCCGCGCCCGCCCGCGCCGCACCCGGACCCGCCGCTGGACTGCAACAGACATTATTGTATTGCCCCTCTATCTCTCTTACCCCGTTTATATTTCTCTCTCTCTCACTCTCTCTGCCATACAGTCTTATACAAAATGTAGACGAATATTTGACATTTTCAAAAGATACGTTTTATTTAAAAAAGTTATCTGTTATACAAATATTTGATGATAAGTTGAGAGAGAAACTTATCAATAAACATCTTAAGCAATAAAGTTTTATGACATTAGAAAAGTCCATACAGTAGGCGATCGCCCATTCATTTCCGTTAATGCTGTCAAAATGTATGGCAAACCAATTTTCATCTCGTTAGAGATACACCCGTCAAACCTAAACCCCTTTCATAGTCATATAAAGGAACACATGACATGACGCAACGTATGACGCATCTCCCCCCGTACAACGCCCTGTGCAGACCATATACGACTATATGGATTAGTATACTGTTATTATATTGCTTATCTATTTATTTTAATCAATTTATACTTCTCTATATTGTTCTATAGTAATCGGCAGCGTTTTGAACAAAAGTTTTATAAGTAAGTAAGTATAACATACGCATGTACTTTTTTATTAATAAATTTTCGTTTACATTATTATAACAACGTAAGAAAATTAAGTAGGTATGGATATCATTTGAATATTTCCTTTTAAATATTTAAAATAGAAAGAGCAGCTTGAACACAGACATTTTCACGCGTTTGTGGAATGACGTTGCATACAACAATTGAAAAATTGTAGTTATTTCATCAAACATTACAAATACTACTAGTCTGTAGACTGTGTACTGTAGTACACCACGGGTTTTTCTTAATGATTAATAACATATTGAAACTTCACGAGTAGCTTCACCCTTGACGGACAGACTCAAACAAGACGAAAAAAATTGCATTACAATTTTGTTTGTCAGTCATCATGCGATTATGGTCTCGCTTTTTTCTACTAACAACCTCATCAGTTAAAACATTTTGGCAATCACTAGGGTGAATTTTTATTGATTATACAAAATATATTATAGCCATGATTTTGAAAGAGCGAATGTGATTTAAATAATATTTTTTTTAGTTACAATGTTTTTTTTTCTGCCAACGAATTTAAAATCATATTGGTAGATTAATCGGTATTTTTTTTGATCAGGTAGACAATTAAATTTGGCAATTTACTTGTCTTCTTATTAGTCAGCAGTAACAAAAATCGTATTATTTTTTTTACTACATAGCAAAATAAAATGGTTGAAATGTACTGAGCCAATAGCAAAACATAATGTTTATATTTTATAATCAAATTACATATGTATGAGTAGTTTCTATTTTGTAGCTTTTGAACAAAATACAAAATTGTACCAAACAAGAAATACCAATATTGAACTCTACATTTCATATTGCTATTCAAACTAGTTTTTGGCACAGAAAGGTTGCCATTGTAAATTGTTCTAGTTTTTTTTAATTTTAAATAACATCAACAAGTTAATTTGTCACTAAATATTTAGTTCAACTAAAAGTTCTAACATGCTAAGAAATAATCTATACTACTGGCAATGCATAGAAGAATTTTTAAAGTTACATCTCCAAAACCATTTAAATTTAATAAAAATGTATGTACGAATCGTATGTAGTAATATGATTATCTGATATTAATCGCTAATATTAACACATGAATGACGGGAACTAGAATTTAAAAAAATCCCTTCATCCCAAATTTTATAAAAATCACCTGTTATTTTATAAATATCCAACGTTTATTCTGTCCACATAAATATTCGATGACACGTTTGGCTCAGTTTGTAGTGACCCTACTTCGTCGCGGGTTCGAGTCCCGCTAGGGACATATATTTATAATATGTATGTATTTAAAGTTATATATGTGTAGCGTATCAACTATCTGGTATCCATAACACAAGGTTCGTAGTTTACCATGGAACTAGACGGTGCTGTGTGTTTATATATCGCTTTTTACCGGAACGATAAACAAAAAGCGATATAAAACTTTTAATAATGAGGGATGAACTACATTATTAGTCATGCAAAATTGATATGTAGGTACCTTTATTTTATTTTTTAATAACATAATATTTTAAATTGTGTTTTTGTTTTTATTTTCCTTTCTTTTGGTGTGCAATAAAGTATATTATTGTTATTTATATATATGCATATTATACATATCTCCCATTTCTGGGGTTCATATTCTTAGGACTTTTAGTCAAACACTAGAGAAATTGTTAACTATTGTATACATAAAAAAAATCTAGCAATGCGACATGTATTAAGAATGACAGCTATCTGTAATTGAATGTAAAGGAGAATGAATGTCGAGTTGTTTGAGGTAAAGAAGAAAGTAAAGAACGAGAGAGAAGGTAAAGAAAGAGAAGTTTGCGTGTAAAGTGGTTCATATGACTCCTGTGGATGAGAGTATAATAGGAATTGTTCTAACTTCTTTGTTGATGAAACATTACTATCACTACTTTAACTAAAGTAAAAGCCTTACTGCTTTAAATACAGCTACAAAAGCAAAGACAAGTGATAGATATATGTAAATGTACATGAAAATTGTGTACTTACATGTATGTATGTATAAAAAACGAAATATAATATATTTACTAGAATAACTACTCTATGCCATCTATTTTATGATAAATAATAAGAAACTTAATCTATTTAGTCAATAATATATAGTTTCAGACTAAAGAATTATATACACGGAGTCCACCAAAAAAATGTCAAAGTCCATAATAGTAGCGTAATTTGCTGTTTACGCTACTATTCTCGAATTTTGCCATAAGTTAAATTATTTAACGTTACAACAAACCGCACCGGCACGTTTGATGTGAGTAGGTTTATTCAAGTTAAATTATTTATTATCTATACATTAAATATTTTTTGGAAAATCTAATTGAAATAGACATTATTATCGATACAGAGTCCGAATCTATAGTTTTTAGAATTTTTGTCTGTCTGTCTGTTACCGCATCACGAGAAAACCACTGGACAGATTTTGATGAAATTTGGTATGATGATAGCTGGTTATCCGGGTCAACATATAGGATACTTTTTACTACGGGAAAATATCTCATTTCTGAGAAAAAATACAAAAACTGCATTGTAAAAGTATACTAATATGTAAAACCTAAGAATTTGGTTTTTGGTCATATGAACGCGGGCGGAGCCGCGGGCAATGCTAGTTGTACATAAATACATAGGTATTAGCCATTAATTTACAATTTTTGAGAAGATAATATGAATTCTTTTGTTTCTCTTCTTTTTGAAATAGATATAGTATAATAATAGCTTATTTACATTTTTTCTTTATTATAAAACCTCTGTGCTATTTTTATTTATTAACAATTATTTACATATAATGAGTATTTTATTAATATTTGTATATTATTTTAGAATTTGTTTAGTTCTGTGACACTCTCTATATTATTCTTTAGTCTGAGTATAGAGTATAATTTTCTAGTGTAAAAAACCTATTTCTTTATTTACATAAATACTAAGTAAGTTGTACTTCCGAAGTTGTTCGAAAACAAAAATTCTTATACTGACCAGTAGTATAAGAACAAAAAAAAAAAGAAAGTCAAATCATATAATTCGCAACTGAATAATAAAAAAAAATAAAAATTAAAACTAATAAATAAAATATATATAAATAATATTATATAGAAATAATATGCGACGCTTGTGGTTTTTCCATATGTAAATTAATATAGCAAAATAGCATTATTTATATCAAAGCATTAATGTCTAAATTAACTACAAAATTTCGATAATTATAGGCATTTTATGCATAAATTTCATATAAATAAATGTTTTATAAGCCAGCCAAGGAATTTGATATAGATTATCTACTTTGCAGCTGGAGCTAATACTCACTGAACGCAATATTTCTAATCTATAAATATAAATTAAGCAATAATAGAACCAATAGCATAATAATTTTAAAGCTTTTAGAATAATTACTTAAAAGCTTTATATTTCAATATAAAACAAAATTTATTGAAAAAGTATTTCAAACTACCCCAAAACTTATCATTACAAACCCAAAACCTGCTATTATTATTGCTATAGTAATAAATTAAACCAAAAACCGACCTATCAAAAAAAGAAACGACCATCACTTATACAGCCAGCCATCACACACCTGACCCAAATACCTAGAACCACAAGCATCACACAATAAAAAAAATTAAAAAGCGAACACAAAACGAACCTATTTATCTGTACACTTGGTCTGCGCGAGGCGCTTGACGTGGTGCGCGATACTAACGTTGGTGGGCGCGGGGTGGGGGTGCGGATGAGGGTGGGGCGCGGGGGAGGGGTCCTCGTCGTGCGGGGGGCGCGGCAGCCGGCGGCGCAGCCACGCGTGGCGGAGCGCTTGGGCGGGCGTTAGGCGCTTCTCTGGCTCCCATTCTAGGCATCTGTAATGATATTAAACAAAATTATAAGCGACTACGGTTGACGCAACGTATTGCTCAGTTTGTCCCTAGACCCTACTTGCTGTGCCAGCGGTCGCGGGTTCGAGTCCTGGGGGCATTCATTTGTGTTGCATTACGAATGTTTGTATTCAAGTCATGGGTTTATATTTATAATTTGTATAATTGTATTTAAAGTTACATATGGGTAGCAGTGCCGGATTAAGCAAGTGCGGGGCCCGTAGCAGATTCTTTTGAAGAGCCCTTGATCTGCTATGGGTTTTTAAGTATAAAGTGGTAAAAAAAACCATTCAATACTCAATAACTCAGGCCTCAATACGTTTATTTGCCATCTATAGGTGACAATTTTGTGAGTGATTAATAGTACAGTAGATTCCTATAGGCTCTGTTAGGCTCTGACAAGTACAAAAAGCCAGAGATGAGAATTCCTGGCAATTTAGGATGATTTTGATAAGAAACTAACAATTGAAAAGTGACAATGCTGCACAATTTTTTTTAATAGATATTTCTAAATTCTAATACCTTTAAACGACCAATTTTTGTTTATTTATACCGGCGATCTCGGAAACGGCTCTAAAGATTTTGCTGACATTTGGCATATGGGGTTTACGGGGGCAAAAAATCGATCTAGATGAGACTTATGTCTAGGAAAGCGCGTGTTTTCGAGTTTTCATGCGGTTTTCTTTCGCATTATTCCACGCAAAATATGGTCGCTAATTTCGCACGCTCAGGTATAAGCATCGTGGTCAAGCAGCCAAGGCGCAAGATTGAAAATCACAGGTGTCCCGAATCGATTCGAATTCAAATCCCGGTCGGATACAAAGCTTTTACTTTTGTTTTATTTTTGTAGTTTTTAGTTTTTTTTTTAAATTGTACTTTTGGCCAAAACTCCGAGCGAAGCGCAAAGACCCAAGGTATTTATATTTAATAAAATGTACATTATATTTTTAGAAATAGCTAATTTTATATTTTTAGACCAATCGGAATCCGCTTATTTTCAAGAGAAAAAAAAATAATATTGAAAACCTGAAGTTTTATGATTTTAAAATGTTAGCAGGTATATAGTGAAATCAAATTCGTAAATGCCCCCTATGGCCAGCTACTCCCGAGAAATGACGGGACGCAAAGCGTTGAAAAATAGATTTTTTTTTCAATTTCCGCTTTACTGTGACGTTCTATCGAAAAATGTTTTGTACAAAAGTTGTAGGTTTAGTAGAAATCTACAACTTTTATAAGTAACACTTTTTACAGTAATCTCAAAGTTTTCGAGATATTTGCAAAAAATTCAGTTTTTAACTTTTTCTTGGTTTGTTATTTTTAATTTCTAGAATAATCTTTTGATTTACATTTACACGTTTTACAACCAATATAGTAAAAGCTGTATGTACATATATCTACAAGTACCTGCATTTATACATTACACCTATATAAAATTACTTGATGACTATATAAATAAGTCAAATCACAGTTCAGAGCTTACTCCAAACCGAGTCCATTTACAAATAAATAAAAATTCCTTTTTCGTAACTTATACTTGCATTACAAAAAGAAAATGTCCAACATACCGTCTAATAAAGTCGATAAAGTATTTGTCCTGGCAACCTTTGAGCGCCGTCACGAAAGTTTTAGAGCCGGGAAGACCGCGCGGCTTGCCTCTCCTTGACATTCCTGAAAATGCAATTGAATAATATAAATCAAAACTATCTAAATATTAGTACTTTATTTGTAAAAATGTTAAACTCATATTCCTATGAAGTCTGTATTAGCTAATAAATTTCATTGACAGGCAAACAAATCTTTTTATACTATACACATATTACAATAAAATTCTGAGTCGTATATGTAGGTACATTAAATATTTTTGGGAAAATCTTATTGAAATAATAACTATTATCAATACATAGGCCGAATCTATAGCTTTTAGAATTTTATCTGTCTGTCTGGAAACGCATCACGAGAAAACCACTGGACAGACTTTGATAAAATTTGGTATGGTGATAGCTTGTTATCCGTCAATATATAGGATACTTTTTACTGCGCGACAATGTCTCATCTCTGTGAAACCTATACTAAACGTTAAAACGTAAGACGAGGGTAAGTCTAGCGACTCATCCTGGATACTAGCTGTGTAACGAAAAAAAATTCTCTTTTCATTGCTAACATCAAACATGTATGTATAAACATTATAATGTACATCATTAGTCAATAACGAACTCTTTACAAAAAAAAATTGATATGACCTAATTACCAAAAATATTTGCCTGGAAATGTGAATTAAAAATAACACAAATAAAGCATTTAGCTGCTGAAGGAAATCAGATACCATGAATTTAAATGAATTAGGACCCTCGAAGAAACCAAACACCGAATGTTTTACTTATTGGATTATAAAAAACATTACGCATGGCTTTGGCGCTCTACCAAATAAATGGGTCTGTTTGAAATGCAATCTTATGTAGGTAGTTACGAGTATATCGCATTTAGGGTAGCGTATAAATGTATATTTTTAATTAGTGTATTACTTTTCAGTTCAATTAAGAATATACAAAATTACGAGACACTCGATATATGTAGATTCGAAGGTAATGGCATTAGGATATTTTACCTAAATAGCTAGAGCCGAACTAACGATCTAATTAACAGAACAAAAATGTATAAAAAATAAGTTTCATGTCAAAAAAAAAACATTGAAAAATTACGCATTATTGGATTGGTCCAACTTTCAATTACAAGGTGTTTTCCAACCTCGCCCACATTACGTCTGTGCACATCACTTTCATAGTCGTCATCAGTCTACGTAATGATGTCATTGTACATTATTACATATCTCCCACACTAAACACATATGTTTTAAGCTTGACAATTACTAATAAAATGAATTAGTAATAGTATATTGGCAAAAAAATTGACCATGATAGTCCTACAGACACAAAATTGATATTATAAACGTTCGCTTTTACATAGCATGTACAGAATCCTAAACCAAACATAGGGTATAAATTCCATTTGATATTCTTAAACAAACCATGTTCACTTCACTTCCAATTCAATCAATTCTCGAAACCGATTTCCTGTTTACATAATGTTTAGCAAATTGCAAATCATAATTCATATCCCCTTCCTAACATTACATTGGATAAACGTTCTCTACGATGGCAGCCTGAATTAGACAGGGGAAGAAAATGTAGTAACGACGAGATCAATTTTCTAGAAAACGTAAAACACCACTCTCAATTATGAGGCTTTCAGTTTACATATTTGTATTAATACAGTATATGTAAATTTGTAATTACTAGCATATGGGTCATATCTTTGTACTAAATTTATCCAAATCCATCCAGCCGTTTTAGAGGCAAGAGTAATACACATAGACACACATATACCCACGCACACATATACAAACTTTCGCAATTATAACTCTCCGATTAGATGAGAAATATGAAAAATAATAATTTATAGAGCTATAAAACTTTAACAGTTTTCAAATTATTTCAAAATGGGAGTTAGGTCACGCTTGCGTCGACAGTCTAATTGATATATTCTGCTGTTAGATGGATGAGTCAGCGGTTGGAGAGAAAGTAAATGACACTCTTCATTTACAATGATAGAATAATTGAAAGCAATGTGACATTTAAAGAAATATTTTTAAGTGTGTGTTTAGTGGGATTGGTATTTCTGACTCAGATGATCTACATGCTGCGCGTTTGTGAAAAGCCGATTATCTAAAGAATTTTCACTGTGACAGTTGAAATATAAATAGATATGATGTTAGCGAATGAGGTGTTCTTTTTTTTTACTGTAGGATGATACGTTATATTCCTGATTCATACTAAGATTTATTAGTTAAAATGAAGAGTGAGATCAGAGTTATATATGCAATCTTAACCGCGATTGGTTATTATGCCTTATTCTATCTATCTAATATCGATTGTTCACGTTTTAATCTATTGCAATAAAAGTGTTTATAGGGAAACAAGCCAAATGGTTTTATAGCCAATTATTCGGATATTATAGTCTGGACGCATCTACGATTAACATTATGATAGTTCATTAACGCCATCTGTTGCCATAAAAGCATTAAATCTAGCCTGAAGTAATTAAAAATAAAAGTAGTTTTAAAAAGTTATCACACAAACATTATAAATACGACTGAGTAATTGATTAAGTTAGTGAGTGAGTGTATTTGTTAAACGGAAATTTAAAGGACTTTTTGGAACTAACTTTTAATCGACGTACCTATCGTGTAAGCGAGAGCGCATAGAGGTCCTGGCAAGTATTAAGTGGTGATGTAAAAATATATTAGTGTTCAACTTACCACCACTTAGCACTGTGGTACCGTCAGGTAGCGTGGTAGCCGTGCAGTATCGCGGTAATCCTTTACTACTTATAAAATTTTTCGACCGCTTTCCCTGTTCTATGAGCCTCTGGGGCGGCATTCCCAATAATTCTATGATGCAAGCCATTTGGTCCGCCTCATCTTCGCCGGGTAATAATGGGAAACCTGAAAAATGTACACATACATGAATTTAATTAAAAAAATATAACTATTTTACATATACGAGTATTCCTACGTAATTTTAAAATTATGTGTTCATTGACAACTAAATGAAAATCTTATGAGGTCTTATTATATCACAATTTTAACTTTACAGACATTTTTTAACTTTAAAAAAAGCGTATTTAAAAGCTGTTCCCAAATTGACAAAGTTGCGCCGCATACCACACTATACACACCTGTACGAGAAAATTCAAAATCTATACATATAATAAAATTCTAACTAGGTAAGTTGAATTTGTACATATAAATATTTTTTGGAAAATCTGGATGGATACAGAGATTCCGTGGGTAACAGACAGATAGGAAAAAATTCTAAAAACTATAGATTTGGATACAGAGGCCAAATCTATAGTTTTTAGAATTTTTTCCTGTCTGTCTGTTACCCACGGAAAAACCACTGGAGGGATTTCGATGAAATTTGGTGTGATGGTAGCTGGTTATCCGGGTCAACATATAGGATACTTTTTACCACGGGAAAATATCTCATTTCTGAGAAAAATTCAAAAACTGCAATCTATGAATATACTAATATGTAAAACCTAAGAATTTGGTTTTTGGTCATCTGAACGTGAGCGGAGCCGCGGGCAATGCGGGCAATACATATAAATTTAATAAAAGACATAGTGAGACTTTTACCTGTCAGCAGTTCCGCCAATATACACCCGAGCGACCACATATCAATTGGCATCCCGTACTTCGCCCCCATCATAACCTCGGGCGCGCGGTAGAACCTCGACTGTATGTACGTGTACACGCGCTGATGATCGTAACACGAGCTGCCAAAATCTATCACCTAAAAAATAAAAAAAAATTAAAGGTCAATTTTTTAAAAATATGTTAATTTCAAGTCACATGGAAAAGTTATTTTCTGTGATGTAATTTTTTTGTTTATAAAACGAAAAGAGAACACCTAAGATTTATTTATTTAACTCTTGTACACACGTTTTCAACTTTCCATAAATCATGCCACAGTTAGTACTAGCATTCATCATATACAATAATATTCGCTAGCATGTCTATGATATTCGCTAGCGGCTTAACAATAACTAAGATTAAGTATCCCATCAAATTCAGCCACAGCCCTAATGGACCAAGTATCAGGTGAGATATGAGTCAGTAAATTAGCAATGATAAAGTAACAGAGCATAAATTCTAGTTGTTGTACATCAACATTACATTACTTCAGGCACTATTGCGTGAGAGTTTTGATAGTAAGAAATAAAATACGGAAAAGGGTCATAATCAACTTTAAAACACATTAAATACCACGCTATACAACCCGTTAGACAAAAAATAACCTATTCCTGATTAAAAAAACTGCTTAAATGTGCACTGTGTTTACTTTTTGATCATGATATTTTTATTGGCTGTTTTCTTCCATAATATTTATGTTATGGCTTCTCAAATTAGAACGTTTTGTTTTTCCATCAATTTCGGTTTGTTGCAAATTTCAAATATTGATATTTACACCGAGCTAGAGAATGCACGTTCGTTAACAATCGCTAACTCTGTTGTAATGGTCAAAATATTTCGTTTTCCTCGGTCCCATGGAGTATAAAGACTATATATAACAAGACCTTAACTAATTTTTATCATGAATTTATATATTCTAAGCATATATGCAAATCAAACTCATTGAAATGTTTAGTTAAATATTTAATAAGTCAACGTTTGTCAACAACAAACATATCCGATACTCACAAATAGTAATTACTAATAATAAAAGTACAAATATCATTTAAATGCGAAATAACGTAAAGTACATTCAGTAAATATAGTTTAACTTTCAAATTCTAGGATCTATTCGGTCATTTAGTTCATTAGTAACAATGGAAAACGAATTACTATGTCCAGGAACCGACCAAACATCAGTTTCCGATCATATGGCATATCAACAAACATGCGCATGAGCACGTTGACGCACGGAGCACGAGGTACTTGTTATGGACTATTGTTGATTAATCTCAAAAAGGTAACACTAGTGCCATACTCAGCGTAATTTATGATTGCGATTAAAGAAGTTATGAGGCATCGGTATTACTTCATTTTTTATGTAACTCAGTGTAATGAGGCAGGCAGAGGCAACTGAGGGATTACGAAATTCAAAAATATTTATTGTAAACATAGAACAGGAAACAGGTTTAATGACATACCAAACTATAATAGAGTTGGAATATTAGATTAGATGTAATTCTCACTAAAAATATCTTAGTCACTTTTCAAAAGAATTAAAGTATTTTCAAAATGCGAAAAGTGAAAACTTACAAGGGCTAAAAATGCTGCACCAATATCGAGTTTTTTTATACTGAAATAGTTTATGAAGCTCAAAATATTGTTCACGTAAAACAATAAACCTTCAGTTAAACAGCCTTGAACCTTAATAGTTTCGTATACTTAGGAAGGTAAACAAAAGATCTATTTAATAAAATCTAATCATTCATCAATTTTCCGTCTACATAATTCGAATACTTAAAGACAAAATGCTATCAACTATTTCAATGCCAAGAATTTGAGGTAAACAAAACTTACTACGAGTATATTTTGAGTGTACACAAAAATTCAAGCATGTAAGTGCTGGACCAATATATTTGATATAAACTGCTAATTCATTTCATTCATAAAGTTCAATGGCTTTATAAAAGTTCTTTTTTATTAATGATAGCAATTTCGTCTTCCCAGTGTGTAATTGATGACTTTTCCCATTTGCATGAAAATGACCAGGTTTTTAAGACATTTTGCATGCGGATAGATATTGGATGCGCCATTTACCTAAATTTTGTGTTTTTCTTCTAAAAAGTTTTTTCTTCTAATAATCTCCATTTGTTCTTAAGAATAAATATTCTTTATATAATTTAAATATATATTTAAAACGAATTAAACCATTGGCAAAGAATTAAGTATTCTAGGACACGTGTTCCCAGAATCTAAAATGAGGCAGAACGGAACTCAACTAGAAGCTTATCGGAGCAAGAAAAAAGCCAAAATTGGAAGTAGAGTCAATGAACTGTGACATATAATTATTGGAACCCAGGAACAGTGCAGGTTCCTTAGAAAATTGTTAGCGACAGTAACATATATACGTTCCCAATTCGCATTTTCTGGGAAACGCCGAAGTTGGCGAAGACCCAAGTATGATTGGTAGACAATACAAGATTTTGATATAAGGTGATGATTAATGTTTGATGCAACTAAGATAAATAAATCGTGATAAATAAATCGTGATAAATAAATCGTTTGGCGATAATTAAACGTAGAAATGCGATAGTGAAGTCATCACTTCCAAGTACGTAATACTATAAAATTAATTGATGATGTCCAATGAAAGGTCCACAATTGACTATTTTCATAATAACTACTCAATAAGGCAACTTGTTAATGTCCGATTATTACTTATATACATATAACTTCAATGATGGCTGGAATATATAAACAGGAAATATATTATTTGTCCAGCAGAGGAAACAAAAAGCTATTGCATAGGGCAATTAATACATAATAATAAATTAATTCCAACATTTCACCGATTTGAAAATGGAGGACTACTTCGTCCTTGGTCTCTAGTTACTCAATAAATACGCTTCTTGTGCATCGACTGGGTTATACTTCAAGGGAGACTATATAAACTCATTGAAAAAACTCTTATGGGTAAAACAAATGCTTTTAAGTGATGTTGAAGTTGATGTATTTTGAAGAAAAAAATCCATGTTCACTTTCCTATCGCATTTTCATAACAAGCTTTATTTACATGCGTTGTATTTAATAATATGAAAACTACACACATTTTTTCTTGAAATAAATTCTAATTTAACAATTCTTGAAACAATGTTTTTTATTAATGTGTTATATAACAAGGAAAATGAGAACAATAATATAATATAACTAACATATAAGTAATCGTTTTTTTGTGAATCAAGGTACCAGGAAGAGCGTGTATGTCAATCTTGGCAAGATAAAAGCTGAGATGACGATTGATGTCTCGCTTCGGAGAACTTGCGGACGCCAGTTTTGACAGAACAATTATATCAGCGCTAAAAAAAAGTTGGTCGTGAAGCTATGTGCAATAATTTAAAGAGGCAAAACCTCGACTCATTAGTAACGAAGGCCCAATTAGCAATTTTTTATCTATAATGATCTCATAAAGTAAGATCGTATAAGAAATTGGTTGCAATATGTCAATAAAATAGACTTAATCACTATAGGAGGGTTTATTTCTAAATATAAAAGCCATTTTGCATAGAAATGACTTCATTATGCTGTAAATCCGTAGATATTTGTTTACGTCACAACAATGGGGTGGTGCAATTATGAAGCTGTCAACTTTAATTGCGGTTATCTTAATTATATGGGTTTTTAATTATCATATTTCGCGCACGGTTTTGGAAGAAATTATTTAATTGGTATGGAATCTAGAGTATTATGACAGTAAGGTACTAAGAGTTCGCATCGCTTAACTGAATTTTGTTACAACTGAATCATTTGAATTATGTAATAGCTTATAAATCTTACCTTAACGAGTATTCAGAAGAAGTATATGAAATATAAAATTCTGAGATCTCGTAACTCTCGTTAAACTATTAAACGTTATAAATTATTTTAAGAGCCATCATGCGTTTTGAATTTTCCACAAAAATATGTGTATGTGTGTGTGTGTGCGTATTCAGCCCTTTTCCGCACGGGCCTCCCTTCAATGCGAGGGGGATCAGGCCATAGTTCACCACGCTGGCCAAGTGCGGATTGGCGGACCATTAAAATATGTATGTGCCTAACTGCACATTAAAATCAACTTAGCTACTCGAGTTGAATTAGAAGACGTCGAAACTAAAATACTTGCACGTGAGATAAAATAAACAAAGAGACGTTGAAGTTTGTTATAATAAGAGAATTATAGAAATTACAACTACAATGTTTTACATTTAAAACAAGCTGAGCGTAAATTACTTCAAAGGAAATCATTGACTTGAAAGTTGCATCAAAAAAACTCATTTTCCTTATTGATTTGCTGAAACATTTAATTAAATCCTTCACAAGAAAATTCCATGCAATTTAACAAAAACAAACGCATCTTTCAATAACCAGTACCTGTTAGAGTTATTTCTATAGGATACTTATATATGTATGCCTTATATTTATAATTTTAACAGTTTCAAATGAATGAAAACACACACATGAATGAAATTACACTTTTATACACTAATGAAAAAATGATTTCAGCGAGATTTCTAAATTTCGACGTTTTCGAGAAAGCCCCTTGCTATGCTAATAATGAAACCCATTAATTCCTTTTATGATAAAAGAAGACAAGCGCCTTGACAAGACTCTTCACTTATTAATATGGAGATTGGACCACTTTGGAACATTTTATAGATTTTTGAATAATAATTCATTATACATTTTTTATTATCAGACTAGACCAAGTTCGATAATAACTGTGCATTAAATTTCTTTTAGTGTATGTTTTAATCCCTCCACGACCGCGGACACGTCGGCGTTACAGTTAACAATAGATTTCTTAGAGACTTAATTAATTTCTTAGAAATTTACCTCGAGGTGTTAAATAGTTTTTACTTATATGGCTAACTTGGCGTTTTAACTATGTAGAGACGTTCAATTGTATGAAATTCAGGTAAAAAAAGTACTTCATTTCATGTGAAATCATAAAAGAAAGCCAATAAACATCTATTTTTTTAGCACAACACCCGTCGAATATATAAAACAAAGCTTAGTAATAGGAGTGTCGTTTATTTTTCACATTATTACGTCTTCATGGATTGCTGGCGCTAATTCGACCATTGCGTTTATTTACAAAGAGAACCAGGTCAAGAAAATCAAAACCGCAAAAGAAAACACCGCGCAACCTTCAGGGAGAAGCGATTTCGGAAAACTGCGACGCTCATACAATCGAAAATAAATCTAACGTCTAAGAGACACTTGAACAATAGCGTATGAAATTGTATGAAAAATTTATGTTAAAGTACGTAATGTAACATTGTCAGTAAACGAACACACGTGGGCTGCGACCCCGATACAGAGCTGTAATGTTACGCTGGAATTAAGACGGTTCTCGGGATATCCGTGTCATTAGATTGAAAAAAATATATCTTTTGCATATAAATAATCATTATTCTAAGAACGCATTTGTCGTTGGAGACGAAAACTAACTAATGGGAAATGCTAAATCTATTCGAAAACTCAATTTACTCGACTGTTATAATTGCTCTGGATTGGAGGGGCGATTTGTCTCGCTTATCCATAGCGTTTTCGCAAGAAATTGGGCTAGTTCTCAATTAAGTTCTTTTAAATGTCATATTTTTAGATTTTTGCTAAACGGCGTTAAAATGAAATAGCAATATTTAAAAAAAAATATAGAAGGTCTGTAATAATGTTACAAAACACTTAAAAGTTGAAGTAAATATAAAAAAGTTATTTAAATTGATATTGATCACTGATTATATAATGTATAAGAACATTTATATTCATATTGTATAGACATAAATAATGATATAAAAATCTCAATGTTATTCTTTTAGTTTCTCGAATGATGATTTAATTTATATATGAACGTCTAGCTTCTACAAACGAGTTTTAAATTTTATGCAATCCCTGATAGCAACAAATTGATGAAATGTTCTTCAAAATCTCAAATTTTTTCCTAGTTTTTATAAACTGATCAAAAATATCAGAAATTGAAGTTATGAGATTATTACGCTAAAGACTAACATTTTCAATTTATGTTCACCTCTAAACTCGAAAGGCTCTTTTGGTTACACATTTTCCACTTTAGATAACGTGTATCGATAGAAATTGAAAATGCTTTTAAACTCAATTTTAGATATTTGCTATTTCAACTAAAACCGTCTTACAATTAGGTTATAAATATAATATACATACATATATTTTGTCAAATCAGTGTTTTCCTTGACCTTATCCCACGCTAGGTGACACGTCACAACATGTTTCCGCTTTAGATTTCTTTCTACCAGCCATCTAAACCATCTTAGTATCCACATCCACGTTTATAAGTAACACTCTCATACTAATACAACTTTTATCCCACATGCCCACATGATGTGCCCATAGCACCTCATTGTGTTACTTCTGAGCTTCTCTGCCACTGGTACTACTTTCAAACATTGCAGATATTGCTTTGGAGTTTAATTACAAATTGTAATTACTGTTTGATTTATAATAGCTATCGTAAACGTGTTTGAGGCCGATAAGCCGCACGTGCGCATACGCAGAGCTGTCGCCGACGTCAATGATTCATTGCACCGACGCAACAGATAACGTTACCGAAACCTTGCAAACAATCTGTCGCAGACACATGTTATCTTAATATTGTAACACAAATTTTATATGAGGTTATTTTCTAATTGAGCCTATTTATTCGGTCAATATTGAAAAAATAGGTATTATGTATTTATTAAGTTCTTTGTTATCACTAAATATTTTTTGTATTGAAGCTAAATTATTATATATTATCTATAAGAGTGACCTAGTTAATGTAATCTTGGCTGTTAACTTTACAAAAAATCAAGTACGCACTAGCCGCAGGCAGTAACAAAATAAATGTCTAGAGTCGAACAGACACTTCTTGTAGTGTTTCCAACATTTCATTTATATTATGTAAAAAACTTCCAGCACTTTGGATGATCAGACTGTAAACAAAGAGCTTTATAACTGAAATCAGATAGTTTATTAGAATATCTTCAGTAGGTATTTGTATAGATTTACGATCTCAGGTTATTTATTTCATATATTTTTTTATACTACCTTTAAAATTTAATTTTTTAATTTCATGAATACAAACGAAAATCATGTACCCACCAAACTATATGTTAACTAAATAAAAAATTTAACCCATTATACTTAACGCGTCCTACGTTACTAAGTACCTACATACATGTGAAGACACAAGTAAAGAGATTAGAATATTATTTCGTCATAGTTTTACAATTATTGAATTAAAAAAGAAGAAAAAAATCTAGTCTGCCAAAAGATTGAGAAAATGCATCAGAATTCTATACTTTTTTATTTTTTTACCAAAGTACGTGTTATTTTTTGAAGAAAAATTAAATAATCTCAATAAATCTAATATGACTATATCTTATCTTAACCAAAATGTTTAACGAGGTTTGGTTAAACGTAAAACTAAGGTCGTCGTTAAATATTTACTCATAACACAAAATAAACACTCGGAAATAAAAAAAAACAGTGGGAACTATACTAACTTTGTTATGTTCTCTTTGTCTATGATTTTTATTAAAAACGAAACATATATACGAAGGACGTCAAATCTTCAAAATTGCATAGTAAAAACTTGCTTACGGTAATTTAAAATGTAAATAAACACATCCGTTTTTTCTCGTAACTATGTACTTAAAATTTCATTTTTATTAATAATATTATTCCTACGAAATACCGCATCCTCCAGCCATTTCAAGTTCGGGCACATAAAATTATTATTATTCATATTTTATGTGTTTCGATAATGAGGTTTATTGATTTTCGGAAAATTAACTACCAGTTAATATTTTTTAATTGGATGTGTAACCGTGTCACTTGCATTGAAGCGAGAAAGTTACAACAAATGTTGTGGAAAGATAAAAATGTCAATACGAAGAGACATGTACTCGTAATTGCACATAAAGCTGTCAGAAAAGAAATATTTTAAAATTTTTGCGTATTTAATCATCCGAACAAAATGTAGGTGTTATACCTATAAGTTCAGTAGCAGCATTAACCGTATACGTTTTAATCATCGCGGATATGATCCTAAGTTTATCTTAATATAATAAATTTAATTTAATTATTATCTTATGGTATTTATTATCTTAGAATATTTCAGTTCTCTTTATAATTATTAAAGCACTTTTGCCTCGTTCGAACCAGAAAAAAAGAACAACGCTAGGCAGTTTAAAAAATCTATATACAAGCTAAACAAATATTTCTCTTTATAATGTGGCTTACTTGTCCCATATAAATTTGAAAGCACCATGCAGAAATTAACGGTGGCTTGAGTTTTTTTTAATTACATGTTATTTAACATATTTATTTCACTACAAGAAATCGACAATAATTAATATTTAATAAAAAATAATACTGAAGTGAAGGCGTGTCGGGTTACCAGTAATAAATTTATGTTTCATGCCACTTAATATTGTAAATAACTTATATATCTTAGGTACTTTGAAGACATAAAAAATCGACTTGCATGAATTATTTCTTTCTTCCGTAAATTGGCACAACAGAGGTTGTACTTAGTACATAAAATTGGGTCAGTGTAAACAAACTGACAAAAAAGTAAGCGGCAGTAAATAATGAAGAAAAATAAGAACCACTTTAGCCACGTAAAACCAGATCTCGTGTTTCAAATATACGAAAGGAAGAACACGACGAGCAAACAACAAAGCAACCCCTTGCTTACCAAAACATTTTTCACGTCCTTTGAAAATGCTTACAAAAATATTAAATTCAAGAAAAACACGAGAAAGCTATATAGAACGAATTTAAGAACAAGTAACGTTTTCGTTTATGATTTTGTTAACAGACAACAAAAAAGGAGGTTCTCAATTCGACTCGTATATTTTTTCTTATGTGTGACCACGCATAACTTTTTACAGTAAAGTCCGATTTAGATGATTTTTTTTATTAGATAGGGTATACACCTCAAAGTTGGTTCAATTTAAATTGAAAAAAAAAACCATCTCTAAGTATAGAAAATAGGGTATGATTAATTTTTCACCTACTGTTTTTTTTAAATACTTTTTTCTTACTTTGCTACTACTATGTCTACACTAAAAATAGAAAAATATCAATCAAATTTTTTAATTATCAGTGTTTTTTTTAAATTGGTTTTCAATTATTTTTTTAAAACACAGTTATATGTAGCATAATACATAATATACATATATTGTGATTTGGTACTTACTAATTAGTCGTGGATGCAATTTCCAATTACATAGTACAAATATTAATGTTATTCATACATATAGTTCTAATTAAAACCTAGCAATACATAGTATTGTAAGCAATCCAATATGCAGTGCAATATGTTATCTAATTGATCATATTTGTTGAGCAAGAGAAAGGACATGAGTTCGTGTTGGAAAGAAAATATCGTACCTACTTAAAAATATTAGACAGTCTAGATACTTTAGGCATTTATTTATTCAATCACAAAACAAATAAATAAGAAATAATTTTTTTTATGAAAAGTACAAAAAAAAAATCGTTTAGAAATATAATCTAATTAGTTAATTCCAATGGAAGACAGACAAGCGACACTTACATTTGGGGTCGAATACCAACTGGCATTTCTTTGTGAGCCAATAAAGTCGTGGAAAAATACAATTTAATGAAGTGTTTTTCATTATGAACGATGTAATGTGATTGAATGAGGGCAAGCTGTGCAGATTCTGTAACGAGTTGCGGCGGGGGAGTAGGGTTACCGAGAACACATATTCAGTTCGACAGTACTAGGTTTAGCTGCGTTTACGCAATATGTTTACATGATATTGGTTGTACTAAACAAATAAATTGCCTTTAAGAATAAACGTTATGTTAATATACGAAAAATATTCCTTTGATGCTTAAAAGCGTAACACATTTAGTTTATTTGGCTAAAAATGTTGTAGATAAATTCATACGGTGCGTATGGCTCATCCGGCCACCGCATTACAATAGCACGGTATAGACTCCAGTGTGATATCACAAAGGCAGGGCGACCTCACTTAAACTTCATAAACCGTCCAAATCTGATACACAAAATTGATTTGTATTAGTATATAATAACGTCTATTTTGGGCTGTATTATTGCATCGTAATTATTTTCCGCCTGGGGCTTTATCTGATATAGGAGCATTTTTCCAAATATAGTACAATGAAGTAAGATTCTAAATTATGCACTTTACGAAAGTGTATTATGTAATATATTTATATAATATATTTAATTATTTTACGTTAAACAATTAATCCCTCAACGACCGCGGATAAGCCGGCGTAACAGTTACCAACAGATTTCTTAGAAACTTACTTGGAGGTGTTAAATCCCCTTTTAAATAGGCCGTCCTCATAACTTTTGTTAATTTCATTGTTCTAATAAAACATATATAATCTTAAGTTAACTAATGAATTAATATTAGTTTACACTCAACCTCTGACGTCTGAACTCTGAATCAAATGTATACAAACATTCTGCCAACTTTTGACTCAGACTATAAGAATACTTAGCGTTAAAGCGAATCACGGCTATGTCATGTCACATTAATAATAATATACCTCTCTTACACTGTTAAAGCTTATACTATAAACGATAATGAATAAATCAAATTAAAAAAAAATTACGTATGGCGAATCTGGCATCATTTGCATTAAAGATCATAACAATCTCTTATAGAATAATGAATGTGATTATAGAATCGATAATTACTTTTAATGTTCCGTCATGTATTTCCCGACCGATTTCGGCCACGGCGGCCAATTTCATTGAGAGTAGCCATCTGCGCAGGAGATGTTATAGTGCACAAGTGTACGCGTAGACACAATGTGCACTCTCTATTCATCTCACTCTCATACTCCGGTGGGACGACTTTTCGACACGACCAGTGAGAGTTAAGGCGCAGAAACGGCGGCTTCATGTGCTATCCGAGGCACTGGGGTGAAACACCGCCAACTGTCTAACTCTGGACTGTTCTGAGGCTTACTAAACAAAAAGAATTAATTATTGATAATTAAACTTGGCCCGAAACGGGACGCGAACCCAGGACCTCCAGGTGTGCAGCCGTACTAGGCTAGCCTACCACCGAGACAGTCTCGATAATATGCCAAGTTAATAACTTAGTAAATAAAAATAATGTTTGATGTATTTATTTTAAGTCTTGGATAAATTCATAAAATTATTTACAATCAGTTTGTAGTTTCTTAAAAATCACGTATTACTCGTACTTTTAAGTCTTTGAAATAGATCAAATGCGTATTATATGTATATATTGAACATATCCTATTCACATGCGATTTACGTACGGTTTTTTTAAAAGATAACATTTTAAATACCTAGTAATAACAATACATATGTTTGTATATTAATATTATAAATATTATATGAATTTAGTAACTGTCTGTTTGTTTGTTATCGTTCACGCTTAAATCGCTGAACAGATTTCGAGGTGGCAAAAACACATAGTTCGCCTTATAAGATCAGACCTACGTTACATTTTACGCCCTTCCCGACATCCTTATTCCTTACCATGCGATCGAAGTCATATTTAAAAAATAGTATTAAATAAAAAATGATTGGATCATCAAAAGCAAACAGCAAGTACAATATAGCTTTTATGCAGTTTTAGTTTTATTCAGACGCGAACTTTGTATATAAAAATGCAAATTGAGTATCAATCCCATCAATATTGAATTTTATTTGTCGGCCGTCTGTTATCGACTATTTGTTTCCTGCCAGGTGTTGTACGAAATTGAATTTTTTTAAAATATTATAAATCGAGTGTAAATTACATACTTATTATATTATGAGAATTTCGAACCTCGATAACTCTGAAAGATAAAATAAAAATCATCGAACGAATGTTGAGGCTATTCGTATTTCTTTACCAACTTTTTGTATTTAATAAATTCGCGTGAATTAAAATTGGTATCATTCGATATACGCGATTGATTACTCCATTGAAAATTCAATAAAACCAGTTGATATTTTAAAGTTTTAATTACATTGGCCTCGTGTCAACTGAAGTGTTTATCGGAGAAAAAGCTCTTATGCAAATTAACTTCGTGCTCTCATTTTGTAATTTTTTCAACTTTAAAATACATAAAAATAATGTTTACTTATTATTTTTAAACTTACGTAACCCAAATGATAATTTAAAAATATATTGATGTAATGACAATTTACGCCAAAAATGACACTTGGTGAAGTGTTGCTAAGCCTTTATAGCTCTGCCAAATTAATATACGATCGAAAGAGCCCTTCAGATAGAGTTTTAATCATAGAGCCAGTACATACATAAGTGTAATATTCACATATGAGTACACCCCGTCTATCCGACATAGTTTCCAGTACCCACATCTATCCCATCCCAACTTGTATACAAGAACAGCATAAGTTCACAACAGCATAACCTAGCTAAATTTGCATTAATATTTACATAAGCAAAACTTGCAACGATCTTCACTCACATCTTCACTATATTGTCAATAACATTTGCATAGTGATAATATCGTTAGATTGAGCAACTTTGTTGTGTAATGTTTTAATATCGTAAGAATTTATAGATATTTGAAGTTTATACTTGTAATTAAATAACACCTTTAAACGGTTAATATTAACTGTACATATAGGTACCTATTATAAGTTTAACTTGACTACCTCAATGTTACTAAGGAGAATACGTATCTTTAAACTTTTAAAATAATGACTTATAAGTTTTAACTAAAAATATTGACTCTAAAATCATCGTTTGTTTTCTAAAAACATAGATGGGACTAAGCCTAGTTCCGCAACAAAACAAAACCGTAAATCACACTAATACTATAAATGTGAAGTTTATGAGCACAGAAGTACATATTGGTTCCATCTTTACACTGTAATGCGCCAAAGTAGTCAGCTGTAACTTGAGTGAAATTCTAAGTAGAGATAGATTATATTCTGGATTAACAAAAATTTTATTGTTATCGTCGTTCTACTTCTACCTATTATACAAGCGAAGCCATTGGCGAAAAGAAGTTAAAATAATAAAAAAGCTAAAAACAATAGCGGTTAGCCATAACCATTAAACACGTTAGGCGAGCGACGGGGAGAGAGCGTGACAATACCGACTGAAAGTCCGGATGTCGCTCTGTGTAGATATAACTTAACTTGAGATAGCCTAAATCGATAATGTAGTACAATAAAGAAAGTGAAATCGCTCATTACATCCTGATGATTATATTACTTCAGTAACTTAAAACAAAAGCTTTTATTATTTGTTGCGTTTCTATTCTTTACCGATTTTAAATAAAAGGTGAATTCTCAATTTAATTAATATTCAAATTCTGGTGTACGTTTATTTCTATGTTACATACTTTTACTCTGTTCGCATAAACAGAATAAACTTTTAAGAAATATGTAACTTTTTAGTTATACTTTTATAATATTACATAATAATCTACCTAATTTCTCGATCCCGTTGATTTCGAAGGACTTTTGACGGCTAACTATATTAATTTGCGATAATACTCGTAGAGTAACAGTTTAAAAATCTGAAGACCCTCCGTCGAGCGTATATTGAGAAAATCAAATAACATAAACAAATGAAAAGGTGTTAAAGGTTAATTAAATACATATAAGAAACGTGGCGCTTGACACTCTATTTTCTCTGGCGTTACACTTTAAAGGTATATAACTTCTAAGAGCCTAAAATTAATATAAAAACATCAATGTGGTATTACTACTGCGAAATAGTACCTAATAAAACATTTTGAAAATAATTATTTATATAGCACAATAAAAAGAGGTGAAGTCCATCGACCGTTTTACATTTACTGAGACTATGTACTCATATAATACAGTTATCGTTAATCCAGAAATAGCCACTCAAAAGGGTACAGCCGACTAAATTTAACCGTGCTTCTGAAAATATAGTACCTACTAATAAACTAAAGCGCTAGTCATTTCATCTATTTTAAAGTTATATCGGTTACGACACGTCAAAATGCTGTAAAATAAATAATTGAAATGAATTTGTTGAGAAATTTAATTTATATAGTAATTTAATTTAATTTATATATACCGTACATGTGTGTATTATATGTAAGATTCCATCATAAGTTAAACATTTTTATTACAAACCCGTATAAAAATTATTCTGATATTTCGTAAAAAGTGTAATTTATATTGTACTAGCGTTTACGTTTTTTAGCGTTACGTTTAGTATAATTTCTCAGGGATGATATATTTTCGTGCAGTAAAAGGTATCCTTTATGTTGACCCGGATAACCAGCTATCATCATTACCAAATTTCATCAAAATCCCTCCAATAGTTTTTCCTTGATGCGGTCACAGACAGACAGACAGACAAAAATTCTAAAAAGTAAAGTATCGATAAATATTATTATCGATAATAATGTCCATTTCAATAAGATTTTAAAAAAAATATAGATATTTATATTGTATATGTACATATATAAGTACGTATTCCGCTAAATAATTCACAGTTTACAATCCTTCACAATATGTTCTCTTTGAACCATATCAAAAAGGGCTTTCAGAAGTAATCCAGCAGATTACAGCGACTGGTTAATGTAAAGTTGATATATTAATCAACTTTATCGTTTTCAAGTTGTTTGGAAACGTAATCGATTGATGTGACGTCTTTCAAAGTTGTGTAAACTGAACTATTTGTTGGTTTTCCCATATTTTAATTATACTCGCTTCGCTCGGGTTTGCCTCTAGGAAAACAAAAACAAACTTATCCCTCGGGAACCGTACATTTTTCCGGGATAAAAAGCCTATGTGTTCTTCCAGACTATAATCTATCTCTGTGCCAAATTTCATCCAGATTCGTTCAGCCGTTCTGGCGTGAAAGAGTAATAAACATCCATACATACTCACAAAATTTCACATTTATAACAGATTTATACAGATTAGATTCTTAATTTTATTGAGATATAGGATTCGCAAGAAACAAGGCTCGGGTCTCACACCTCTTATTTACTCATGTGCAAATCATTTATCATTCAACATAATTATCAACTGCCTAACGGTGAAAAGAGAAATTGTGCGCTGGGAAGATCTAACTAGTTTTCGGAAGACACCTCCAATCCGCACTTGGGTAGAGGTGGACAAGTCTAATCCACCCTTTCATTGAAGTTCATGTCAAGTAGGGTAACGTTAATAAGTGCTAAATAGACGAAATCATGGTAGTAGTAATATATAAGTTAATTATAATATAATAAACAAGAATAATACTAATAACTTTAAGTAAATTAAAAATATTTATCTAATAGGACCTATACATAATAAGCAAATGTGCAATCAAACATTTAGTAAAATGGACGTATAAGCTACATTTTATGTTACCATGTAACTTATGTTTATATTTGATGCTCGTGTAAACGTAAATCATTATGAGTACCTATATAATAAAACAATAATGTAATACACTTATTTAACTTTCCTTGAGGAAAACCCAAGTTAATATCAGTCACAAAATTTAATTTATATTTATAGTACTCGTATAAAGAAATGATTTCAACATTATGCAGTGCGAGGGAGTAGAATATATGTAAATGAACAAAATCTACGAAATCTGTTTTGTGAATTTCCTCAACGTCTGTAACATGACATAATTCCGACAGCATGGATATTCTCTTTGTGCATCATTCTTTTTCAATTTCATCGACAATACTTATCGGATTTATCTTGTCTAATTAAATAGATTTATGGAAGGTGCGTGTAACAACGCACATACTCGTATCAATACCGATATGAGAATTTGTGCCTTATTCGTACATTTTTTAACTTTCTTATAGAACATCCAAAAAACAAATTGTGCAAATTAGACGTACTATCTGTTGGTAGCAAGTAGGTAATCTTCGGATCGCCTAAACATTTTTTTTTCAGGATTTCAGCACCTTAACTGATTATATAACTAGACTTTCTAGCCAGTTGAATATTTGACTCAATATTCTATGTGACATACCTACATGGGCTACTTTACAATCAATTTCTTCAAAAAGGAAGAGGTTCTCAAGTCGTGGGATTTTTTTTATGTATGTTCACGGAATACTCGAAGACGCCTGAACCGATTTGGAAAATTCTTTTTTGTTTCAAAGGTTATCTTCCCAGGTGGTCCAATTTAAATTTTATCAAAATCGGTCGAGCGATTTTATAAAAATCAACAATAAAATATTTTTATTATTATCGAATATGTTAATAAAGAACTTTCTTTTTACAAATTACCTGCTTATGACGTCTACACTAAAAATAAAAAAAATAAAAACTAAAAAAAACGACTTCCCGGCACTAAAAGGTAAAAAAATAACTAGCCGGTGTGCTTAAATTTGTATCGGCTGGCGCCGATTTCGAAAATATCTGATTATGTATTTATTCTAAATGAAAACCCCCCGTTTAGTTATTTATTACTTGTTAGTGCCTGGAAGTCGGTTTTAATTTTTTTTTTAAGTTTTATGTCGTTTTAACACGCAAGCGGAGCTACGGGCCAAAGCTAGTTGTAAGAAAAAAATAAGCTTTAGTAATAAGAAGTAGAAAAGGGAAGTTCTATGATTGATAATTCGATTAAGGTTAGAGTTACCTATATCCGGTAATGCGCATTGTGAGTTGTGACACTAGGTCCGAACTGCCGTGACTTCATAGAATCGACGCGGTTGCGAGAAACTTGGCAGATATAACATAAGCTTGTACAAAATTGTCATAATAATATTATGGATGCGGTATATAATTGTAAATTTAAATTTCTTTAAATAATTTTTTTTTTATATAATGGAATCCGATAGTCAAGTTATAAAAAATATATAAATAATTAACTTATGAGCTATTCTATGATCTTACGATCTTACTTACTTACTGAAACCTCTGAGCTTACGACAAGTTTAGTGTCAAAATACAAAAAAATAAACACAAAATGTATCATATTAATCACAAAATCAATGACATAACAGTGGCAAATTATTAATAACATTGAAAAATAAAACAAATTTTTATTTGTGAAGTCTAGATCTTTTTTTATTTCTACTTACAATATAGTATCTATCTAGAATAAAACTAGAAAAGTAAACTAAAAGTGCCCACTCCGATTTTCCGACATCGTTAGTGAACATAAACAAGTAGGTCAATACATTATTTATAGCTCATACGTCAGCAGACAATCTGCATTGGGACCCGGCCGTAAACAAAGCGTACACACGTGTACTGCACCTCAGCCGCGGTACTGATGTTGATAATTTTGAGATTTGACATCGTATCTTAATACTAGTATTAGTATATTTATTATTATACGTGAGGGTTAGTCACTAGCGACTGGCCATCGCTTCGCTCGGGTGTTTATTCAGGTGTCTAACCATATACATATACAGTAGAGACTCGATTATCCGGCGCTCAGTTATACTTTTTTTTTCATACATTCGATTATCCGGATTATCCGAATGCCTACCGACAACAATTAGTCCAGATAATCGAGTTTCCACTGTATTACATATCTATACTAATATTATAAAGAGGTAAAGTTTGTGCGTTTGTGACGTTGTAGGGTGTAATCTCTGGATCTACTGAACCGATTTAGATCAAATTTGGTAAGAAGATAGTTTAAGGCCCTTAGAAAGACAGAATTTTTATCCTTTCCCATAAGGGGGTGAAAATAGGGATGAAAGTTTGTATTGAGAAGCAAGCTAGGGACGAATCCGAGCGAAGCGAGGGCGAATCGATAGTATTGTATATTTTATTTGAAAACGGATTGCCACTTTCTGGAATAGATAGCGATACAGTAATAAAGCAATAGTCAGAGCAGTGAATGGTAGCTTCAATTGTGCAATATTTTCATATTGGCTGTCCGTTTATAAACAGGAGAACAGAAAATGACTACTTAATAATGAATATCAAATTAATTTTATTATTTTTAATTTTAATTACTTAAATTTTTTCTGTACATAATATTATGGGCTTTGAATTGCCTGCAATAAATGATTATTATTATTATTACTCCATTTATAATCTATTTGCGAACTAAATTTCATTCAAATCTGGTTAGCCATTTTAGCCGTGAAAACGTAACAAACATACACACAAACGTATATACAAATCTTCGCATATTTAATAGTAGCCCGATTCTCATATCTAGAACAACAAACACTACAGCCTTGAATAAGCCCTTCAAAACTCTTTATAAATATTATAATTTAAGTTAATGTATTTAACACGTACTTCAATTTTCATTACGTTATACGCGGATACAAAAAGGCTTTATTCTATGTTATTATATAGCCTTAAAAACACTATGAATATTAAATTTGCATGAGGTAATAAATTAAGTGAGGACTGTACGTGTGTTTGTTAACCTACTCCTCTTAAAGGAGTGGACCGATTTGGATAAAATTTTGTGTGTATATTTCAATGGGTTCCTGGATGATTTGAAAATACAAATGGACCCAGTAGGTGGCGCTGCAGTCGGTTAGCCACTGATCATCTCCTAAAAGGCAGGGACGATTTCAATTATGTTTTTTGTGTATGTCCGAGTGGATCCTTGCACGGTTTGAATTCACAAATGGATCTGGTAGGTGGCGCTGCAGTCGGTGTCACAAAATTTTCATAAAAGACTCCATTTTCCGAGCAATAAATAAATTTAAATTGTTGATTTAATAAAATAAAAATCTATGTGTGTATGTACGTTTTCTATGGACTCCAAAACAGCTGGAGCGATTTTGATGACATTTTCATGTACCTAATCTTCAGATTAGCCCAGCGGGTGATCCTGTGAATTTTGTTAGCGATCGGAAGTTTGGACGCGGGCGTAGCCGCGGGTACTGCTAGTATTATATAAAACATAGAAGATACATGTAATTATAAAAGTTTGATATGGCAATATCCGTGAAGTTCACATAAAAGCGGAACTATTATCTGCTTTATTGATTTTTTTATATGCAAACGAGCTATCCATAACAAGCCTTAGGTATAATTAATTAACATTCGACATTAAAGGTCCATAAATATACAACAAAAGTTTTTAAATCAATTAGGTATATAAATCTTTATAGTTTTAATTCTACATTCGATATTAAAATATTGTCTTTCATATTTATTAGAGATCGATGTAAAAATATAACTTCACTACTACTTACGTTTTAACGTTTAATATAGATTTCTCAGAGATGAGATATTTTCCTGCAGTAAAAAGTAACCTATATTATGTTGATCCGGATAATCAGCTATCATCATACCAAATTTCATCAAAACCCCTTCAGTGGTTTTTCCGTGATGCGGTCACAGACAGAGAGACAAAAAGACAAAAATTCTAAAAACTATAGATTCGGCCTCTGTATCGATAATAATGACTAAATAAAATTTTCCAAAAAATATTTAATGTACAGATTCGACTCAGTCAGAATTTTATTATATGTATAGATAATTATATTTACGTAGGTACGCGCAGGTGTTTCCTCACACCTGGCCTGCGGCTTTGGAAATATTAAACTTCTTAACAGTGTTTGAACTGATTCAGCATTTACATATTAACTATTAGGGTTAGAAAAGCAAAATAAACACGCAGTCAACCGCTAAGTTTTATTGCCTTCGTTACATTGCCGTTCACATAAAGGATATTATATTTTCCGGTACTAAAAACTAAACATTAATAATATGTAAATGAATTCATAAAAAATATGATTTGCACCATTATCTGAATAGTCGCTTGCGGCTTTTACAGGATGTGTGGCATTACACTCGTAACATGTAGCGAAAAAGAAAAAAAAACCAGGTTGGTAAACAATGTTGTCTCACTTATTTCTAAGTTAGACAAAAAAATACCAGATAGATAACTCCTTTGCACAATTTTTAAATTACGACAACAATAATTGTGGCGTATTATGGCATGTAGCAATATGGCGGAGTCGAACAGCTGACTACATTGAAGGTCGGTTTGAAGTTTAATTTTATTCATCAAGAGATGTCTGAGCCTGATTAAGATCCCCGCACACTGTAGACTTTCTATCGGCCGATACCAAACGAGTTTTATGTGTACTTACGTACATAATCCACGCCACTAAGCCAGTCGGCCGATAGAAAGTCTGCAGCGTGCAGTGGCTCAAAATCGTTGCTGTGCTGGAGCACAACTCTACGTTATCTTTCCATTTTGAGGTGTCACTGGACTGAAAATCAATACAAGAGTCGCGCGTAAAATGAACAACGATAAAATTTTAATAATAAAATTCTTATTAATGTTATAATTGAGTGTATTCGAAAAATGGCAAAATTCAAGTCATGTAAGTATTTCACGACCCGGCTATGTCCAATAAAAATGATTTAACGCGTACATTATCAAGTAAAAGTCCACGTAATATATGTATAATATTACTACAGTGAATAAGCATTTGGAATGGCTCACAAATACTGTCCCAACTTTCACTTAAATTATATCTCTTAACCGAGTTAACGGCCATTAAATTTTAATCCTAAAGTAGGAACCTACTTACTCTTAATACAACTGTGTTAAAAAGTATGTATAACTCAGAATAAATATGATTATTTCATGTATTTTTTATTATGCACGTTGTCTATTTTATAACTTAAAAATAAAACTACTACTTATACTTTATTATTTATACATAAAGAATTATAATATTTAAGTAAAAAAGAAGAAATTTATGTGAAATTGGATTTAATCTTTTATTGGAGTCTACAATTTTTTTAACCCGCCTGCGTTGTAGACCAAAGTAGGCCTATGTGTTTGACCTTCATGTATTTATGTATGTCCGATCCTATGTTCCCTCGTAATTACTAATCGGCTTACATAATATGTATGTACATGTCACTTACTATGTAAATGTTTTAGAATAGCTGTGTGTGTGTGTGTGTGTGTGTGTGTGTGTGTGTGTGTGTGTGTGTGTGTGTGTGTGTGTGTATGTCTCCGACTGATACTATGTTCCTTCGTCAACTTGTTCTCATCTTTTTAGTTCACTTTTTATGCAGTCGGGTTTTCCTATTTTTATAAATATTTTTTAATGGTTTTAATTTACACATGAACAGAGCGACGAACGAAAGCTGGTATTAACACAAATCTTTTTTGTTACGTTTCTATAAAACTCTAATACTTTATAATATAAATTAATGAAAATATTTACAAATTCAACAACAAGGTATAATGAACTAAATCTTATCTTTTTAGAATGATCGTTATTATATGTAGAACAATGCCCGATAACAATGTTTAGTTTTCACAATAGAGTGCAAAATAGATCAGACTAATTTGTCTATGGCCGCTGGAAAATTTACGAGATATTGCGAAATTTATGTCCATATAATGTTACATATTTTTGCTGTATCCAGAAGATTTTAACTGACGTTATTTTTTATAACGGTCTCGTGTACATGTAATCTTAATATTCACAATACTGGTAAAATATTGCGAATTCAAAAATCCTTAAATTCAAATATCTCTTTACGTATATTAAAAAAATCAGTTGAAATTTGAAACTTGAATATCTCATTTTCGCTGATTTTTCTTTCACTGATTTTCAAAAATATTTGCACTTGTTAAGAATACATAATGCAGCGCTTTGTTTAATAAAACTGGGACAAACACGTGTACTCGTGTAATAAAAACATTCAATCCCTACAAAAATCAAATAAGTAAATACGTCACAATGTAATATTTATTTGATTTTTGTAGGGATTGAGTGTAGGTAGTATGCGGTAGGTACCAGGGGTGGTAAATTATTTGATAATAATTTACCAATGTAAATAAAAATATGCTCTTTAAAACCAATTTCGATTAAAAACTGAATACAACTTCATAAAGCAAGTATATAGATCACATTTTGCAGTTCAACGATTGCTCTGTAATAAATATAGATAGAGGTGAAATCGGTAATACGAAGGAATAACTTCAATCATAATCGCTTCAAATCTATTTTCCGATTCATCACGGTAACATACACCGTACGCCATGACAGCTTGCCTAGTTTTAACAGGATATTCTATGAGCCTATTACAATTTCCTTCTGTACTGTTCAGTGAAAATAAATAATCTAGACGTATATATGTATTTCCGTTTTTATCATCAATAATAACATAATAATATACAAAATAGTATTTTTAGGCGTAAATAATTTTAATTTTGTTCATTATTTTCTTACCAGTCTAGTACACGTTGTTTGAATGTAATTAAGCTTGCAATCATATTAATTAATCATTTCACTTGAAAGGTCTATGAAAAGAAGTAAAACAGTATGTAGAATCCATACCAATATTATAAATGTTAAAGTAAGTTTGTTTGTCTTTCTTACACGTCGAAACGGTGTGACGGATTGGCGTGATTTTTTGTGTGGAGATAGTTGGAGGGCTGGAGAGTGACATAGGCTACTTTTTACCGTGGGAGATTATCTCTTTCCCACCGGAAAACACGTTATAATACAATCCAAAAAAATATTTATGATCAGAATTACTTAAAACTTGGTATTAATATTAATGCTCTTCAATTACATATACAATTAATTAAATACGTGTTTTAGCATTTCTAGAAATTCATCCCATAAGGTGGTAAAATAGCGGATGAAGCCGCATGTTCTGCTAGTAAACTAATAATTGCTTGTACCTATATGACTTTATGTAGAGATTTGTCTTTTAAGACATTAAAATATATGCAAACAAATTTTTCTGTTACATTTGCATAATAACATTCAATTCACTCGAGTCCGAACAAAGTAAATAAACGTTTTGTCTCTGCCAAAACCCTGTAGAAACTGTGGTAATTCTGTGTAATGAAATTACATAATAACCGTTATTGGATGCAATCCAGCGAAATCGGGACTAAGATGAAATTTAACGGGCTTGTAAATCATTTGTACGTTTTATTGTTTCTAATTTACACGATCATAATATTGTTTAGTAGACAAGCGATGTAATAGACACGCTGACAGAATAGAAGCGACTCGTAAAATATGAATAGTGATTTTCAACAACCGCCTATGCATACGTGATAACTGACTAAAAGATCAATATTTATAGTTGTTCTATATTAATTCCAATATAATTCCATATTCATTCCGTTCCATATATTTGTGTCATACTATAAACAAACTCGTAGTTTCTGACTTGGACACATTCATTCACTAAGCGTAAGAAGCGTTTTGAGCCAAAGTTAGCACAATTTATGGTTATCATAATAACTACAGTCTAACTAAAAAGATACACTAACTTCGAAATTACTTTATAGATTACTTGCAACTGACCCTCGTTTCGCTCGAGTCTTGTACTACATATTATGGCCTTCCCAAGGTTTCAAACTATCTTCTTACCAAATTTCATCTAAACGGTCCACTAGTTTTTGAGTTTATTCGTTACAAACATACAAAAATACAAATCTTTCCTCTTTATAATATTAGTATAGATGTAGATTAAACATTTACATTTAAAGTTTGATTATTCCTTAATACTTTTATAACCTGAAGGTATAAACTGTTAATAAAAAATATCATAATTTAAAAAAATATCGATCTACAATTGGTAAAGCTGTGGCGACATTCACACAATTTTGTGTATATGATCATACAACCGTATTATGTACCTTCTTGAAGTTAGCCAAACCAAGTTAAATTAGTACTGAACAGTAATAAATATTTTGGAGTCCATAATAACTATGACACAAAACAAGTATAATTGAAACACCCAAGGCTGCACTGGGAGTACACAGATGTACAAAATTGCCTCTCTTAATGACTCGACGTCGGCTTAGCAACTTTGGTACACCCAAGTTAATGGACTAATGACTAACTTATTTGGTGCCTAAATACGTTTTTAGTTTTGCACGAAAAAGCTTTGTTACATAACTTCGCAACTTGTAAGTGCAAAAATAAAAATTTATCTGCAACACTACTTTACACTATAATACGTTAACGTTAAATAAAAATAACAATACAAACTCATATATATATATATATATATATATATATATATATATATATATATATATATATATATATATATATATATAATCTTAATTTAGGTAATTTAAAACATAATCCCTCCGAATAATGAACAACGAAGCCTAATCCACATTCTAATATCCCTTGAGCCTAAATGAGTAAACAATCAGTATTACTGTCGCATTACAAAGGCGTAGTTGGTTCTCTTTGTACCCTTGTCAGACCTAGATAGCGGGATGTGACTTAATTCGAGCGAATTGCGTTCGGTTCCTTTTAAGCGGATCTGTTGATCGCTCGGAAACCGTTTTAGCTTTATTACATTCGTTCATTATTGATTATTCTCAAGTCAATTCTAAGGAATGTTCTAGTAGTGTTCCTGCCCTACTTCCTTTTACTTACTAGTGACATGCATTACATTACATACATATTCCTTAAGCGCGTGTATTGTAAATTTTATTGAAATATAATAAATAACCCGTAGAAACATGGATATGAATAAAAAGTCTATACTAATAGTATAAATGTGAAAGTGTGTTTGTTTGTTTGCTTCTTTGTCCTTCTTTCACGTCGAAACGGATTGATGGATTGGCGTAATTTTTTGTATGGAGATAGTTGGAGGGCTGGAGCATGACATAGGGTAATATAGAGTTTTACCGTGGGAGATTATCTCATTCCCACGGGAAAACACGTTTATAATACAACCCAAAAAAATATTTATAATCAGAATTACTTGAAACTTGGTATTAGTGCTCTTCAATAAAATTAAATAAATACGTGTTTTAGCATTTTTCGGAATTCATTCCCTAAGGGGATAAAATAGGGGATGAAAGTTTGTATGAAAATTACCTTTTTAGAGATTTTTTGTACTTTTAACGCAAGCGAAGCCGCGAGTTCTGCTAGTAGTCTATAAATATGTTTACTAAATTAAATATTTATTATATGAGTAGAGTACTAACGATAACCTTCATACTACTTTCTTTGAAAGTATAAAAAGTCTAGATAGACAAACCTAAAAATACTATACTAAATACTAAAATGCCTAATACAAATTGTAGTAATAAATTAATGTGTATATATGTTTCTGTGTACTATTAATTTAGTAAAAAAATGGAAATGATTAACTAAGAAAGTTATATATAAAATAGGTTTTCAAAGAACCAGCCAGCCAGTTGAATGCACACTGTACTTATACGTTAGTCTATGGTACAAATAGTATCTATAACATTCAGTAATAAACATCGAGGATCACGGTATTGGGGAGCGCTGCACTGGTGTTCTTATTATCAACGATGACGTCAATATCAATTGCAATCGTGAAACTAATTAACATGCGAGGTAAGGTTTATTGACTTTTCAGGAAGCTTTCTTACTATAGGTATACCTACTATAGAGCAATATCAATAAAGCAGTGCTTTTATATGTATACATTATACATTGTTTTGTTTAGTATATCACTAGCCACTCACCCTCGTTACGCTTTAAAGTTTAGTAATAGTATAGATTTCTTAAAGATGAGATATTTCACCGCAGTAAAAAGTATCCCATATGTTGACCCAGATAACCAGCTATCATCATACCAAATTTCATCAAAATCCGTCCAGTGGTTTCCTCTGATGGGGCCACAGACAGACAGACAAAAATTATAAAAACTATAGTTTCGGCTTCTGTATCGATAATAATGACTATTTCAATAGGATTTTCCAAGAAATATTTAATGTGCAGATTCGACTCAGAATTTTATTATATGTACCTATAAATGATCAGATTTGTCAAAGGAATAAAAACAAATTAGATTATTGTGAGAACTTCCCTTTTGAACTTATTAAGACACGAACTTCGAAATTTTCAATAATCATAAAAATGTTGCCATTATGTTATTTAAAGGTAAATAAACTGTATTATCGGTCAAAATATAATGCGAGCATTAACATTACAACAAACCCAACTCCATAGAGCATCATGAGCCACCGACCCTAAAATATATATAATGTCATTGACTGTACAGAGAGCCACTCACATGGTTCTTATTACATAAGATATAAAAGTCAAAATCCACAGTACCCTATGTCGATTCCAGTACAGATACAAATTGAAAATTGCAATGACGTAAATACATCGAATTCGAGTGCATCTAAAATTGCACTGAGCCTAAAGCAAGTTGTAAAACTTAAATTGTGGCGGATATAGGCAAATTTTAATGCGTCGATATGTTATTTTAAGATAGGAATGTAAAGTAAATAGGGAATGATGTAGGTGGTTATTATTTTTTTAATATTGTAAAGTAAAAATATTTTCTGCTAACACCGAACTTTGACTACAATCCATTTATAAAATTTATATCTATATATTTAATTTAATACCAATAGTCACTCGCGGCTACGGTTGCATGGTAGGTATATCGATGAAAAAGAGCATTTTAACTCGGGCTAATATAGCTTTCTACTAGCGAAAAACAATATTAGATTCGGCTAGCAATAAGACGGATTATATTAAACTACGAATAAATAAACAAACGAGTTCATTTTCATATAATAGACTAGCATTGCCCGGGCCCCGCCCGCGTTCACATAGCCAAAAACCAAATTCTTAGGTTTTATTATTAGTAATATACTCTTATATTGTAGTTTTTGTATTTTTTCTCAGAAATGAGACATTTTCCCGCGGTAAAAAGTATCCTATATGTTGACCCGGATAACCAGCTATCACCATACCAAATTTCATCAAAATCCCTTCAGTGGTTTTTCTGTGATGCGGTAACAGACAGACAGACAAAAATTCTAAAAACTATAGATTCGGCCTCTGTATCGATAATAATGTTTATTTCAATAAGATTTTCCAAAAAATATTTAATGTACAGATTCGGCTTAGTTGCAATTTTATTATATGTGTAGATTAAGATATAAGGACAGACTCATTCTCAATAGTATCACTTTAGTTATTTCAACAGATCAAATCTAAAAACCAATTCATGAATGCTTCACATTATTAGGAAGTAATTTAAACTCTTCTTTCCTTGTTCATACTACTTTGTTAGAAACACTTTTCCAGAAAACTTATTAACACGCCATGGAAATTACGAGTGAAAATAGCAATGTAGAGCTTTGAAGTTTATTACCGACTTCATTATTATTGCCGAAAACTCTGATTTATATTTTGCTATAAAGGGGTTATTATTAACAGGTTTTCCACAGGTATATTATTACCCGACTGCAAGGAAAGGGTTATGTTTTTCGCGTCTATCTTTATATGTTTAATTGTAATATTCTTAATTCCCTCATATCTTCCAAACTACTCGATAGATTTCTTTAATTAAGGTATCATTAGATTCGTTTCATTACTCCAAGTGTTCTTAGACATAAAAAATAAATAAATATAGGGGCTACTAGATACCATAATGTGAAAAATAAAAAAATGAAAATCAACGAACTACGTCAAGTGGGGTATTGTTGAATAGGTATTTATCATACTACTATGTATCATACATACGAGTATGTACATCTCGCGGCAAGGATGAAACGTGTATGACTCCGATTGCATAATACTATATTCCATCGTGAACTTGTTTTCATCTTTTTAGTTAGCTTTTATGCAGTCGGGTTTTCTATTTTTATAATATATTTATTTATTTTATATGAGATAAGCAGTGAACCGATCAACAATACAAATAGAAGCCTAAATATCAATTCCCATATTACCTACTTCAAAACTTAATAACATCCATACATTTTTTTATCTCCTATTGAACCTTTTTAAGTGATTCTTTAAAAATGCTTCCAAAACATGGTTTTGTTTACCATTATTATATAAGAAACTCTTGAACTACATTGCATGTTTCTACACTCAGTGGTTTTTGGCCTGTCAGGAGATAATTCCTTTCATAAGTGAAGTTTTCAAGTCAATGACGAAAATTTATATTAATAGTTTATATCATTTTAAAGTCAGTGGTAGTTCAGTGGTAGCGCGCTCGCTGGGAAACTGAGTGAAGCGGGTTCAAATGCCGGGTTTCGTGGTGGACATGGTCTGATCCCGCTCGTACTGAAGGGAGGCCCGTGCCCAGCAGTGGGACGTTAAAAAGGGCTGTATAGATATAATATTTACAGCCATGAGGATTTTTTTAGTTCAATACTAATTCTAATCGAAATGTTATATCGATATGAAATGTTTTACTAATGTTATATTGTTATTAAATATTATTATAAACATATTAAAAAGAAAAAGTTTTAGAAAAGATGCCCAGTCATAACGTTCTATCTATGGATTTCAACATCAGCTAATATTTATATTCAAACATAATGGTTATACATAACTAGAAACATGAGTGAGCAATAAAATATATTATATATAACCCATTTAGAAATAAAAAAATTAAAAGCAGGTTTAATTTAAAGAATACGGAGAAAACATTCATGAGAAAGTAGTAACGGATATATAAATAAAATCTCAAATAAAAACCATCGTAAACAGCCAAAATGGATGCTTTAAAAAAGGAGGCTGATGCTACGCTTCAAGCGCTAATAATTGTAAAAAGCTTGTAAAACATAATTTGTGAAATAAGAAACAAATAAATAATAAAGAAAATATTGTTTATTCAAGTAAGGAATATTATGTACTTTGCCCTTTTGCAATAAAAATAGTATTTTATTATTCTGAATTTCATTTGTGTTTTAGGGACCCCTGCGACAACAGTGGAAGCTGTCGTAGGGTATTGATTATATTGTTTATTAACAAAATATTTAATATATAGCGATAACGTGAACTCTATACTAAGAAACTTACCTACGTCTTTAAATCAAAATGTAAGGTAATAATTTTGTGCATATGAAATTTTATCGGAGGGAACAAAACAATAGCAATTGAAGAGATGTTTTAAAACGACCTTGAAATCTCATCTTATTGAAGAAAGGGGACTTTGTACAGAAAGGGGAACATAAATAGGCCGAAACTTACTTTTATTTGTATGCTCATCGTTTTACGAAGGGTTTTGTGAGTCACTGGAACACATGCTAACAAAATATTTTAATTTAAAATATGAAATATTTTAAAGTAATACAACACGAATTTTTTAACATTTTTTCAATATTTTAATACAAATCAATAAATATTTATATGCATAGCACAAAGTTTACTACTAATTTGTTGACATATTTTATGGACGTTTTATAGGTCATTGCCCTATTTCACATCGTGAATGTGTTTACTATTTAGTTTAAGGTCTTTGAAATAAATAGTGGTTAGAAATATTTTTAGATTAAAAAAAAACAAATTTTCACAGTCTCAAGATAAGGGCAAACGTACTATATTAATATAAGAATGATTTGATATCTGGACTTCACATAATCAAAACAAAGAGCGATCTATCAAGGCTAAGATTACAATATCTCGAATGACTCAATTTGACACAATTCGAGGCAGGTCGACGTCCCAAAAACTTTGCAGAGTGACAGAAACGTTATACCTAAATGTCATGGCACGCGTCCTGGATGAAAAGAAGGTAAAGCTACCTGTAATCGCTTTTAGACGGGCTTCCCCGAAGTACATTACATGTGTCTAAAACACGGAGGCGTGACTACGTGTTAAGTGGAAGCTACACGCATCACCTTCCTGAAACCCGCCCTCTCCCGGTTGCCCGACTTATAAATATGACGCTGAAACGGATTTGCTTCAGTTGCAAAGCAAAGCTCGCAGAGAGAACGGCGTGCCAAAATAAAATATTCCCGAGTGACAACGTGATACCGATCGCGTAGCACCATCCTATTTCGTAATTTGGCGTTAAATCATATTTTTAAAATCCTAATCGAGTGAATTGGACTTTGTTTGTGTCAGAATTAAGTGTTACCAAGATGTTGGACAAATCTACGTTGGGCGGCAGTTGGGAGAGCGTGGTAAGCTTAAAGCTCTTATCTCATTAATCCCAGGGACTATATATTAAAGTATCCAATTAATATAAAGAAAAAGAAATAAAATCTTAATTATATTTCCTTACATTTATAATTAAATCCATATAAAGAACAAAAAATTTTATTTATCGTGAGAAATATCCATGTTTGTCTTACATATTTCGATTACGGAATCTGTGGTCAGAGTTACGCAAAATGCACGACCATAAACATAATCGCTTAAAAGGCAACAGACTTGTCTATGCCCGCTGTCATTGAACCGAACTTCGTGCGTGCCTGTTTGAATATGGAATTAAGCTTTATGTGGTAGAGATCTTGACATTGCGCTTGCGCCGGTTTCACGGTTACTTTCAGATTTAATCAGACACTTGTGATTACACCATCGTACTTACAAAATTACTAGACCCTTTTTAAGATGTTAGTTTATCGTTAATCTTTCCAAAGTTTAAATGATCTTATTTTTTTAATAACAATCATTATTGTAGTAATAAATACATTGTAAACTACCTTGGCAAGTAAAATAAAATCTTATAGTTAAATAATACTTCGTACTGACGCGCGTCGTTCATTAAGGACATTTATGCTATCATCGAAAAAAAAAACATGTTAATATATTCCTATTTAGAAAGTGTAGTTGACATTCACTGTCAAAATTATCGATTGTAATCTTATCGAGATTTTGCGATCAACGCTTAGTCGCTTCAAATTTTTACTTTCACTTCTAAAATTAAACTCGACATAGCAGATGGAGAAATTTCACAACGAATAAGAATTAAATTAATTTACAAGTATAATGATAATAGCTAACTACCGAAAACTTCATAGTAATTAGTTGATTTAGTGATTTTAGGTATATTTCTAGATTATTTAAATTTCATAACGAAAAATCACGATAAAGATGGAATAATATTTAATATCTTTATTATGAACAAAAATCTGAATTTATTGTATAGAAATATTTTATTGTCAACGGACCAATGAAATTGATGTTTCTAGCCTGTAATTTATTGCGGCTCGTTATTCCGGTTTTTGATTTGGAAAGTGGAGGCTGGAACGAGATAAGATACGAATGACAAAAAAATGAACCAGAATAGTGATGGATTTCATCATCGCAGCTGTAAATTAATAACATCCAATGCCCATCACTGACAATTATATCGAGAGATATCAATAAAGAATCGAGAAACTAACGATGAAATATCAAAATAATAAATAATTGATTATTCATTTTAAAACATCCATTTAAGATATTATTCAAAAATTTCATAACAGATATAAAATTAACCTATTAATAAATCGATAAAGGCTAAATTCGATTCTATTCATTTAAAATCTTTAATACAAACATTTGCATATACTTTTATTGAATAATAAGTAATAATTTTTTTTTTTAGCATTATGTTATATTCGAATCGTTTTGTTGTATCTAATTTCTTTTATCACAATTTTTATTATACTATGTCTATACAAAAATGATTACTCACTAAAAACTTATGTTATACTAGCATTGTTCGCGGCTCCGCCCGTGTTCAGATAACCAAATACCAAATTGTTAGGTTTTGCATATTATTAGTCTTACATTGCAGTTTTTGTATTTTTTCTCAAAAATAAGTTATTTTTCCGCGGTAAAAAGTATCCTATATGTTGACCCGGATAACCAGCTATCATCATACCAAATTTCATCAAAATCCCTACAGTAGTTTTTCTGTGATGCGGTAATAGACAGACAGACAAACAGAGAGACAGACAAGAATTCTAAATACTATATATTCGGCCTCTGTATCGATAATAATGTTTATTTCAATAAGATTTTCCAAAAAATATCTAATGTACAGATTCGGCATAGTTACAATTTTATTATATGTATAGATTAGAAAACAGTGGCCTTAGTAAGCGATTGGGTTTGCTCATACATTATTTTGAATTGTCGCACAAATTTTATATCGGTTATTAACCTTCGGGATTATGCAGATGAATGTAGCTAATAATAGTATTTGCACTTGGGAGTTACTAGAATAGAATAATCGATGTATTAAATGTAGTGCTGGCATCCAAGTCTATTGATATAAAACGTAGTGTTATCTTTATTTACTACTGCCTTGAAATCGGATCATAGACGCAATCATTTAATATGTTTCACGTGATGTACAAACATACACGTTACACAACAGCCTTCTATAGGGTTCTATACGTATAGGATAGTAAAAATTGATTTATATATATATATATATATATATATATATATATATATATATATATATATATATCATATAATACAATATTTTCCTTAATAAAAAAATTGTTTACATAATTCTGACTGAACAGTATCAATAAAATAAAAAAATATGTTTTTTTTTTATATCAATAAAATAATATTTTTTTTATTTTATTGATATTCTTCACTTAATTAAGTAGGTACATTATCATGAACGTGGAATCGTGCGGTGTAAATTGTTTAATCTCAAAATTTAGCTCTAATCAGATACACTCCAAATCCCAAGTGGCCTTAATCACAAATTTTTAAAGAAACCGTTAAAATCTTATTATAAATTTCGAAGATCTGAATAAAAACCGTATGTGCTCATAGCTGTAAACTGAGAAGTACGTTAAAGAGCGATGTTTTTGCGAGGGACATGATAAATAACGGTAAAGTCATGCTAAAGTAGACTTGTTTGGCTGAAAACAACTCAGCATGTAAGTATGGATCGAAGTACTTTTGCGATCCTCATACGTTACGTACGAATATCAATATTAACGATGTGTCCACTTGACATCCATGAGACAGTGACCGACTCATACATAAATGGACACTTTTAACATTTTTCTTGTAACATGTTTTACAAATTGAGGAGAACGTTGATATTTATAAAATACAGAGTTTACGATACACTCTCTCGAAACACTCATACTCGTATATATTATATTTAACTGTATTCCATACCATTGGTACTATTATGTTATTGTTTAAAATAACTCGTGGTAAATATAACGTAGCATTTAGTATCACCTTCAGTTCTATTCAGATTTAATGACATCCAAAAATAACACGCACTACTCACGCTACAAGAAGTGCTATACGTTTGTTGCGAAATAGGACACGTAGGATAATGTAGAGATGTGATTCGTCAATCGATTACCTGAAAAAAAGAAAGAAAATATATTACTTCATGTAATTAAAACATCCGGACGAATATAAATATATTAATTGGGCCGAGTTAACTAACACCGGTAATAGATCTGCTTATTTTAATGTGACCTATTTTTTCTTTGCGACCTAAATCCGTGACAGTGCAACATTCATTACATGAAACTATTAAAAAGTTACGAAACGCGACCTGTCAAAACACATAAGTGAAACATTTATCGCAGCAGCAACACCAGACATTGAGTTATGTAGGTATTTTATGACAATACCACGGTATTTTCTATAAATTAATCCAGGGATTAATAAATAGAAAAATTGGGCTAAGCGTGTATTTTAACGATGAAAAATTTAACCAGGTCATCAAATTAAGTATCCAACAGCACTCGGTTATCAATACTGTTAGTAACACACTTAGTTATTAAAAGCAACATAAAACTATTTACGAATCAAACATACGTTATTTTTATTTCAGTCCCGTACGAGAACGGATTCAAGGGCTGATCGATTGCCAGATAATGTTTAAACTTAACAGGAGACATAAACACAGATAGCTAAACTTCTATTTTTACTTGACCCATTCTTTGACCATTCCTTGCCCTGGAACATAAAATTTCAAGAAAACCTATAACGTTTCACAATGGCACATAAATTTAAATATAAAACTGTAAACATTTAAAAGTTACGAAACTGTTGTTGAGATGGCTTTTGGGTCATCAAAAAGCTTTGTAAATGAAAGATAAATGACATAATTATGAAGGACTTCATAACTCACGAAAAATTGCTTAATCTCTATGATGACGTTCCATGATTATTTTTGATCATCTATGTTTCGCCTTTAACTTGTGTTTAAACGAAAAACAAGTTTAGTTTGAAACAGTTTCAGAATTTATTCGATCATTCTTGTATTTATTGTAAACTTCCTCGACAGTTCACTGTTGAACGATACGTTTTAGGTTCAAAATCTTTGGCAATAGTTCCAGCGTCACATAGCATATGGTTTGGCAGACAGGTGTTATCAAACATGTGGACACCAGGCGAAGGGCTTTAATGACGAAACAGACAAAGACAGACGACGAGTCTAAAATAACAGAAAAGGACGGCCTTACGGCCCTAGTCTCACGTAGTCGCGTATTCAATATATTATATTGGTACTTTAAATAATCCGTCAGATCAGATCCGACATGTTTAATGTTTTATGAGACAGCTACTACTATTAAAGATTGACTTCATAGATACTCGTAGTTATACGTATTTTTGTTTTTTATGTCTTAGAGATTTTCTTTTCTTTTCAGATCTCAAGAGATGACTACGAGATAGACTACAGCCCGAGTCCTAGAGGATCTCCTTTGAAGGATACGTCTAACATCCAAAAGAACGAGCAGCCTTACCTTATCAGTAGACACAATCCAAACAAGACTTTCCGTCGTGAATCTGTCATTGCGTCATGGAAAAGTTTGAAAAAGGAAAGAGAACAAGCTTTAGGAAAACGTATAATCTATGTTGACGCGGACAACTATGAGGATTACTACGGAAGGAACCAAGTAAAGCGCTGCAAGAGCGAGAGGACTGCCAACGCTCCTCGCGTCCTGAAGAAAATAAAACGTACATATTCAGTTTTATATAGATACGACCCGAAAGAAGAAAAGGTTGTGAAAGAATACAAATACCAGCCAGTCAAGGAACCAGATACCTTTACAACTCCCAACTTGCAGAAATCACATTCAGAACCATTTTTGAGGCCAGAAAGGACACCTAATACGAAAAAGGCGAAGAGATCTATTACAACGTTCCTTAACATCAAGTCCAAGTTCCTCAACATATTCTCGTCTAAAAGTTAAAAACAAATCTCAAAATATAAAGGGGGAATAGTTGCTCAATTCAATGCATTTTTAGACTAAGTTAAAATTATAGGAGGACGTGTGTGTAGCGTCGTTTATTTATTGTGTAAAATAGCTAAAATTAAGCCACATTATAATATGTTTTCGTATCATTTTCATATGTCATAATTTTGTGTGATTGAAAGTGTATAAAGTGAGAAGCTCAGAAAAATACACCTCGTATATGGATATTATTACCTAATTGGAAACCAAAAAATATATGGGAACTAGATATTCTAATGATGTGACGTAAAGCTTAGATATTTCATTTAAATTTACATATTTTTTAGTTTTAAAATAGAGGTAGCGAGTGTAGAATTACATCTTGTCTAAGCAGTAGGTTTAATTAAAATACGCTACAAGTTATTCGTCCTCTATAGATACATCAAAATTTGCTCTATTTGGGGACAAAATTGAGTTAACATATTTACACGAACAAAAACAATGGACTCATTAAAATCACTGTTATAAATTTTGATGCTGGAAAAAAAACTATAATTTATATAATTCAAATATATGTTATTCAACCTATAGAGCTAGCTGTAAGAATATTATATTACTAGTGTACTTACTGGTCATAATAATAGGTACCATCAGTTATTACTTAGAATAGTAATTTTGTGATATTTTTGTGTGTTGTGATATTTATGTTCAAATGCTTCATATGTATAATATTAATGTTATATGTATATATTGAAGGCAAAATAATTTTATGGTATAAATAAGCCAATCATTGTATTTAAAAAATAATTTCAAGTAACACATGATTAAACTATTTTGACATTAATATAACACAAATTTCAGATATGTTAATAATAAATAAAATATTATTTAACGTAATATATTAAGTAATTCTATATATTTATCTCAATAAATATACATGAAGTTACAATTGTAAAGGTTTATTATATTCATTCATTCCTGATTTATGCTTAAGTTAAAGTATAAATTGTTTAAAACATAAATTCAATAATTTACTTTTGAATATGTACGTAGCTTAAAAATATATAAGTAGCATAAATAATAAAATTATTGTAATTAATTAAATTTTACAATTGAAATAAATATATTTAAAACCATTAAATATTCCGTTCTATTATTTGTATACACTTCTTTGAAAATGTAGGCATTTTGTGAAGCAAAAAGACCTTTGCAATAATTTGGAATGTAAATTTAATAAGATCAGCAAAAAGGTTTTAGATTTTAAATTTATAAATAATTTACTCGTAGATAATGGGTAAAAAAAAAAGAATTATTAATGCACAATTTTTTATGATCAATTCTAATTTCTAAGAATTTATGAATGTTCACTTTTAATTTAATAAAACTGCACAACTACAAATTTTAAAAGCCGCACAGAAATAAAGCAGTAAATTTTGGTAATGACAAACATATTGCACTTCGTATGCGTATTTCTCACGTTAACTGATTATGTTGTATTCGAAACACATGAAATAAAAATAAAATCTAAGAAAAATATGCACATACATTACATTTATTAGTTAAATTATAGTTCAGTCTATGCTCTACATCATACGTGATTGAAAATTTCAAATTCTACACTTATTATTCTTGGTAGAATATAAAAATATTACATAGTCATGAATAAGAAATAATAAAATGTTAAATATTTTCACTTGTATGAATAATATAGCACAACAATTGACTTAAATACAATACAAAAGTTTTTATACATAAAAATGGATAGTGTCTACTACGAATTACTAAAAAATCTATATATAACTGCATATCATAATTCATATAATATTAAATGAGCAATTCTTGTACCTATATACTATTATACATATATGTAAATATAAATTTATTTATATTTGCATATACAAGAATATTTTTTTCTATTTAGATAAAGTTTTGCTTTATAAGTTTCTCTATATAGGTATATTTTCTGAGAAAACGCATTTTTTATATCTTTTCCGAAAAACACCGAGCAAAACGCTGTCGTCCAGGTACTAATCATTAGATGGACAAGTAGAAATTAATTGATTTTGACTGTATAATAATGAGTAAAATCTAAGGTGTGTGCAACCTACATAGAACACATGATCAATAATCATATACCTACCTAGAATCCAGACTTTAATGGCCTTAAAAAGCTAACCCGGTATCTATGACATACCAAGAGATATAGTTGGTCTTAGATTTTGGTAGACTCAGTAAGTGGTCTCTCCTCAAGTAGACTGTATGACGCGACGTCTATTTTAGAACGGTGCGTATTGCGTGCGTCGAACTAGCGACCTTTGTAAGATGCCAACTAAAGTTCCCTTCATTATATTATGTATTAGGGTTTCTACGACAGCGTGTGTGACACATATATTATATATATATTACTAGGATTGCCCGCGACTCCAACCACGTTCAAATGACCAAAAAACAAATTCTTAGGTTTTACATATGAGTATACTGTTACATTACAGTTTTTGTATTTTTTTTACATATTATATATATAGTAAATATTTAATCAATTATGATCCCTCCACGATCGCAGACACGCCGACGTTACAGTTAACAATAGATTTCTTAGAAATTTAATTAACTTCTTAGAAATTTACCTGGAAGTGTTAAACTATTACCTAGATTTCTAATTTCTTGTCTATTAAATATTAAAGCGCATGGTAATCCTGTACTGGACCAAAAAAGATCTTCATTAAGACCGCAAAAGAACCTTTTACGTGAAAGCGAACGAATTTAAAAATGCTAAAAGAGAATTGAATTTTTAATGTGAATCACGGGGATGAAAATGCCAAAATTTAACTTTAACTTTACTCACGTAAGAAAAGGTTTGAAGGATAAAAGTGTTATTTTCAACTGACTTCAAAAAGGAGGAGGTTACGTTTTTTTTAATGTTTTTTTGTAAAAAAACCTGAGAACCAGAAACCTGTTAAATTTTTAAGCCGGTTTTGGTTATCGACTTCAAACCGAAAGGCTTTTCGGTTTAAGGTTTCGTTTACGTTCTATAACCGGTTAAATCCAGGAGAACGGTTTTTGACGAATTTAGGTTTCATGATCAAAAATCAAAATTAACAATAGATATAATGAGGATAAAATGAGTTTTTGTGGGTTTACATTTGGCGCGTCTTTGCTAACGGTGAATGTCTTAGTAGAAGGATTTGCTTGTACATGTACGTTTCTTTCTTATGAATGAATTAACCGGTTTCTTTCGGTATCAAAACCGAAATCCAACCTTTCTCTAAAAATAACCGTTAACAAATATTATTTTGGGCTTACTAAACCGTTCGTTTTCATTTATTTAAAGAACGAACTGAGAACTACCCACTACCTTACCGAAATAAATCGTTTTTTTAAACTGGTTCCGAGCTCTGCTCTGAACTCCGTCATTTATTTACCGATTTGGACAATTTTTGTTTTGTTTGAAAGTGTATACATCCAATTTGGTACTATTTAAATTTAAAAAACAAAAATACCACACGCACACCACCGGTATAAAAATAGGTAATGAAAATTTAACCTACTTCTAAGTGTCATATTGACTTGAAACTTTGCAAGTGTCTATTTCCGTTGATAGTACAGTGGTTCGATATCATCGACCTGTGGTAAGGCTAGAAGGTGGATAGATGGAACTCTTCAACGGCTAACAATGGATAGATTAGAGTGGGCTTATTTTGTTTGTCTTGACAAGCCCAATACGTTAGAATTGGATTTTAGAGCCAGATTTTTTAGTGTTACTAATAAAAGCGAATTTTACTTTGTCAGTCTTCATATAAAAACTGGCATCAAACTGACTTAAACGCCTGAAGCGAATATTTATTATTAAAATACTTTCTTCTTACTTTGCTAATAGTTATGTCTACACTAAAAAGGGAAAAAATAAAAACTTCTAAATAAACCAACTTCAATAAAAACACTTAAAAGTAAAAAATAGCTGATTGATAGTTTTCATTTATTATTATAGATACCTAATAAAAAAGCACACCGACTTTGAAAATATCTGATTAAGTAAAAAGGTCTTCTCATCAAATCTTTCATGTCGTTTATCTACACTAATATTATAAAGAGGAAAGAGTTGTATTTTTGTATGTTTGTAACGCATAAACTCAAAAACTACTGGACCAATTTAGATTAAATTTGGTAAGAAGATAGTTATGACCCTGAAGGACATAGAATATTTTTTATTCCGGAAATCATCCGTTAATGGGGTGAAAATGGGGATGAAAATTTGTAACCCGAGCGAAGCGAGGGTGAGCCGCTAGTATTACATATATAGACAGCTTTTAAAGCATAGTATCTTGCTCACAAGTATTCTGTTATAGATATATTTTCAAATACTATATACAATTTTAAAAGAAATCTCAAAAAAATCATTTCGTGACAAATTTCATTTATTTTTTAATTATAATTGTCATTTAAGTGGAGCGTATATAACAAATTCGTTTTAATATTTAAACTTTAAAAATGTATACCTATTAGGTACCTAGTTATAAAATGTTGTGCATGTGTTTAATTTAGAGTAATACACAAAAAAGAATTGGTTAACGTTATTTTAGTAATTAAGTTTATTACATACACAACTCTAGTTGGTAAGCCTTATTCAATAAATAAATAAAATAATTAATCCTTGTTGAGCCCATATAAGATTCGACTCTCAGACAAATGTTTATTTTAATAGTTAAATACACTTTATTTATTACAGTTTATCTTGTTTAGAAAAAAATACTAACTGGAATGAGGGTAATACTCCCTCTGTCTATTAATAACATAAAGGCTACAGCATTCATAAATATATCATGAGTCACAATTTTGAATACATATAACGAAAACACACGTTTTAGCGAGTGCCAGAGTTGCATGGAGCCCGCATGCGTGGTCGCCGTGCCTGGCGCCGCTCCGTGGGAAAGATACGCTTCACGGTCAAGGGAAACCATAATTTACGACCCAACAATAGGCACATTATATGTAAGCAGCTAATGTTATGTGGGTTAGATTACCTTAAATGACTAGACTGGATGAAATGTAGGTATAATTTGATTATGGAAATGATTACATATCACCTATAAAATTGTGTGAGTTCTATAAGTTTTATTTCTGCAATCTACTTTCTTAGATTTACGCGAACATTTGATAATTTAAATAATCTTATCTATGTTTTCAATTTATCAGGGAGTCTCGCCTATGGCCATGATTGCTCTAAAATGTAAAACATTCGAAACGTCAGAAACCAAAAATCAAAATAAATCTGCGGAAAAAACCGAAAAGATAGTTTTATTTAAAATATCTGAAATCTGTTAAAGTAAAACTAAATATTTTATACTTATTAATGAAAATAATTATGGGAAGTCAATTTTTAACTAAAAGTTGCTCAATCGATAACTTTACCCTTTAATACCTACAATATATTCAAACAACGTTTAAAACCCATCAAGAAGGTCACGAACTAAATCCTTGAACTCAGCCTCAGCCAATCTATCAGTCACGCTTGGGCTACAGCTAACGGTTCCTTAAGTATCTACTAACTACTCTTACCATTATTCCTATACTTGCATATAGGAATATATATTATTATGTATATTATATATATATATATATATATATATATATATATATATATATATATATATATATATATGTATTAATGTTATATAATTTTATTTCTGAATGAAGTTCCTTCATTTAACAAAGCTTCATTTAAATATGAATATCTGTTTACTAAACATTGCGAAACGAAAACAGAGTTAACATAAGTTTGATATTAAAAACACAAAAAAATACTAAACAGTAGTAGTTATCTATATGTAGGTTTCAAAACTTTTTGTTTCTAAGCATACATAATATGAAAAAACTTCAATAATGCATCAACTTGGTTTTTGGTCAAAATAATAAATATTTTTTGGTATCTTGGTGTTTCCATTTAGATTTTTATTATGTAGCTACATACGTTGAATAGAAGTACATATAAAATATAAGATCGCAAAAGAAACTTGTGTTAGAAGCTTATTATGAACATATTATATATAATTGCAAATTAACATGCTATAATAAAAAAAAAAACACTTTATTTGAAGGTTCAAATGAATTAGATTAACAACTCTGTATATTGGTGTCGTAGTAATTGACCTATTATTTCTTAGTTGCATTATAAAAGCAAGGCCGAACAAGTCTCTTGAACTTAGCCCCGTGATGCGGAACTAATCCCTCATGACGGTGAAACCACTTAGATATTTTTATTCCTCTAAAGGCACAAAAGATGATCCTTTTTGTAAAACAAAATGATCACTAACAGATCAGGTATGTCAAATAATTTTAAGTAAAAATGAGTGTATAAAGTTCTGCCTGTAAAGTGCGACGATAAAAATAACTGAATGTGTTACTCACATTTTATTAATAAAATGACTTCTAGAGCACCTTTAGTATACTCTATGTTAAATCTTCTATTTATGAGTAGGCAAAGACTTGTCGAGGTTTAGAATTATCAATAAAAAAATTTGGAAAAAGTTTTGTTATATATTACTTTTAATCCATAAATCTAAAAGTGCTTCTCTTGTAATTGACACGCATATTAGATATATTATTATTATATAAATTAATTTGTAAATACTTTATATGTATGTCGTAAGTGTGCATTTACAAATAAATAAAAAATATATACACAGATAGGTAAATTGTATTCATATATATTTACCTCTCAATAATGATTGTGGTCAATTTTCGGACATTAGGAGAACATTAGTATAGATAATTTTGTCATTAGATTTGTTTACCACATCAAATCAAATTAGCTGTTGCATCAATTTATTGAATTTACGTAAATTGTTTATTATTACAGGCGTTCTAAAAGCCACGCCAAAACAAAATTTAAATTCGCTCACGGCATCACTTGCAAATTACTCAAATAATCAATATATTTTAAAAAAAAAAATAATGCGAGCTCTATTGTCTAAATGTTTCTAGACTATTGAACAAACCTTTTTAAGACTACAGTTTTCAGTAAAGCCCTTTATCTTCTATATACCTACTATCCCGCGGGATGCTTTCACTTTCCCGAGATTAATAAACGTAACAGACTAGTTTTTAATTATTTTATTATCTTAACGAGTTTTTCTTATTTTCTTTGATTGAAAGTTACATTATGAGCTCAATAGTCAATACAAAATACCTATTTCAAAATCACGGACACATACATGATTTAAGCAAAAAAATAATATCTAACAGTAATTCTTTCCGTATATTGTTATAAACCATTATAAAATAATGGATCGATAAAGAATTATAATTTTAACGAAAACGTTCATCTTTCATCAATGAATATTTCAGGCCAAGGTTTCAATAATATTCAATGTCAAACAAAATGGCAAAAAAATCGCGTATCGTTTATATCGACGCCCAATCAAGAACATGTTTGTTTGGCCTTCTATACGGACAGAGCTCTTAAAAATCAATACAATATTGCCTAGTAATCTTAATATATCTCTCCAAACACCAACTCTATTTAAATTAAATTTTGTATACTAGAGATTTATGTTTAGATCTATTTTTTACCGTAATTATTTAAATAAATCCTTTGAAAAATAGATTTTCCTTACATATTAATAATGAAAACTATAAAAGATTTCTACATATCACATTCTTTTATAGGTTAGTTACATTATAAAATATAAATATTTTAAAAAAATATTTAAAGACGATTTTAAAATTCTTTTAAACGATGTAGTTCTTAATAAAGGTACAATGAGTTTAAATATATTAATGAAGAAAAATATGAGTTACTGTGCAACGAAATAGAATAAAAATATGCAAGAAATGTTCAAACACTAGAAATATTTTCATAAATACATGTAATATGCAAAACAGTATTTTAGATAGTAAACTGACGCAAATAGACTGCCATCTAGCGAAAACAGGAGGAACCTGCCAAAACAAATAAAACTAAATATATGACGTGCTAAAATTAGTATGATATTACATACAAATAGCTTTTCTCACATTTCCTTTCAACAAAAGTGGGTTAAATTATTTCATAATAAGAGAATGAAAACTATGCAAGCATTTCACAATATCTTGCCATCTAGCGGGAGTTCGAGGGACCACGTACTTCGGGATCAATGGGAGCGATCCCGAATTAACGCAGATATTTTCGAAGCGAGCGCTTCGAAATAGTATCGCGTCGATAAAAGCAGTGTAGTTATTTTGGCACTGTAAGCTTTATAACTGGTTTAGTTCATGTATATTTCATAAAATATATAGTATCTAAAACTATACACATCTACTAATACTTAAAATAAATAAGTAGGTATGTATTTATAAAAAAGGTGTTTTTTTGCTTAGTGCTAAAACATAAAATTCGGAGCTCTAGATAAGCTTAATTTTTAATATCAATTATCTCCTACGAAATGTTAATTTCAATAACTATATCTATAAAATATATAATATACTAACGACTCGTTTTAATGGTTAGTGTAAATTTCTCAGAAATGAGATATTTTCCCGCAGTAAAAATCCGGATAACCAGCTATCATCATACATCAAAGTCTGTCCAGTGGTATTCTCGTGATGCGTTCCCAGACAGACAAAAAATCGAAAAACTTGGCCTCTGTATCGATTATAATGACTATTTCAATAAGATTTTCCATAAAATATTTAATGTACAAATTCGACTAATTTAAAATTTTATTATAGGTATGTACCTACAGATAATAGATATATGTATATAATAATTAATAATATTTTAGTGATCAACATTATATCATGTAACAATATAAGAACAAGTTCCAAGGACCATTTGTATTGATTGTACCACAGATAAATATATGAAATCGTAAAATTAAAAGCCGTGATACATTGTTTAAAGTAATTACTTGCTTGATTAATATAACAAAAAAGGTTGGATGACCTCGTCCTGCCTTCGTTAGTTAATTATTCATGCTGTCCACAAAATGCCTTGATGATAGAAAAAATTAAAAACATATAAAGCTATAGTGACCCAGTCCCATATAAAAAGTAAATTGAAAATACTTGAAAACTTGTAAAAGTTAACAGATTCAATATTTTTTTTTCCACTTTATTTCGCTTAACTGAGCACAGCATGTTGTAAATCCATGTTTGTTTTATACAAATATTTTTTTCATACTAAAGGTTACGTTTATTTTAACTAGTTTTATTATTATTTTTATATCGGAACATCTTCCAATTCTTGATTTAAAATTAAGTTTAAAGTTTTAATGAATTAAATTAAAGAAAAATATTCAAATTAAAATAATAGAAATTATATTATCATACAGTAAAGTTTTAATGATTTTTGACCAAGTTTCAAAAAATAGGAATAATGTGCATTTTTTTTAGTTCTAAAAGGAAAAATTGTAATTGAAAAAAAAGTTTAGTTAAATTTAGTAGAACTACAAGCTTATAAGCTATATATAATATATACATATATACTTATATAATCGAAACAAATTAAATATTGAAAATGACGTTCTAATGACTTAAAATTATTCATTTTCAATGACTAAATAATATAAACTAACGCTATAATTTAATAGAAAAAATCAATAGTGACTTAATAAACGGAAAATTTTACATCATCAAAAATAGAATTTCAAATTGCGAATTTTATTAATAGTTATCATTATCATTTAGATACAATAAACTATAATGGCGCCTATAAACAATACATCGAAAGGACCATAAATTCATATATTTTGCATGAGAATATGGTGACTGTGTCATAATAGTCTGACTGTGGCAAATTAAAATTGTCTTATAAATAAAGATACGATGAATATATAAAATATTTGGTTTAGTTAACTTAAAGATAAAACAATAAAGAATTGCTAATTAGAATTTAATTTAATTTTATATAAAGAGTGGGCTGTTTGGGTTGATTTTTGCCTTTATTTCTTCTATGATATGTATGTACACCTAACTACTGAGTAAAATTAGTTGCTTACATCAAACAGTCGAGACGCTGGAGTCAGTTAAAAAACGCAAAAATTGAAAAAATGACACGTATTTTGAGCACCCTGCCATTAATGACAGGTATTCCTTAAGCGAATTTTTATCGGGCACATGAAAAAAATATTAGATTTCCCCCTCAAAATTCCACCTCAAACGTATAGATGTTTATTGTATACTAACTGATATGTGTTACTATGTAACTGATATGTGAGTCATTCCATATAAGAACGTTTAAAAATTAAAAAAATAAATAAAATAATGTGGGTACTATAAAGTGCCTTCACAAATCAACAATAATTATTAGCAATTATCCAGTCAAAGTGATTTACCAAAATACTTCGTAACTTAAACTTCGATAACAGCGTCTGGTGTCTTGGTAACCAAAACTTATTTTTGATGCAATTAAAATTAAGATCAGATTTCTTGTCATGTGAATTTGCTTATTAAAAGTTTTAACTTAAACGGTCAAAATTAAAAACCTATCCTTCATCGATAGGCGTACTCGAGATATTTATTTGAAATAAGTAATAAACTTCTGTCAAACTTCTATCTCTAGTAGATAACAAACGATTTTTTTTTATGTATGAGTATGTACTTGATAAGCCCGGTGTAAAATATGTCTACTATGCCAGAGTTCGCGAGTTCGATTTCCACACTGATGATTAAGATGAAAGCAGAAATTTATGTAAATAACACTGTTATAAATGCGAAACACTACTATTATAAATGCAAATATTTGTTTGTGTGAGTGTGTATGTTTGTTGTGCCTATACGCAAGAAACGACTGGATGGGTTAGAATGTTTAGTAAGTACATACACTGATAGACTAAGTAAAAAAAAACGGGATAAGGCACAGGCTAATTTTAGCAATAAAAATTACCAAAATGTGTCTATACGAGTATATAATATCATAATTTATATAAAATACACCTAGGATCGATTCTCGAGTAAAGTGAGAGTAAGACGGTGCGTAATTTTGTTATTCCCGAAATTAAGTGAGTTAGTAGATTAATAAAAACTATACTACACTGTCAAATCATTATTCCACCAATGAAAGTCGTGTCAAAATCCATTCAGTCATTTAGATTAGTATACACAAACAAACAAAATATATATGTAAATAAGGGTTATTTAATATTGGTAATGATTAAAAAAAATTTTTACCAACTCGACCAGTATAACCAAAACAATTTCTTAATACTGCAATTCATGTTTACCTGAAACCAAAGAATAAATTTTAGAATAAACATTTAAAATATTATTATATGGTTATATTATGTAAATTAAATAACAAGTGGTGTAATAACAATTATACCAAACGTAAGTATTCTTTACACAACCGGTAGCTAACTATAAATATTTCTTCAGAATAAAATAACATTAAAATTGGTTATTTTATCGTGTAGACATCCATCGATGTAACTGATACGTGCAAGAGATTATGCGTCTATAAAGATTAAACTTTATTAACACAATATATTAAATTCTGTATAATTGAGAAAAAACAATTTCTATAATGCAAAGAATCAAATTTCTCGGGTGTGTAAATTATGTTTATTTTTTCTATAGAAGAGATTTTTTTCCACGATAACCTCTCTCGCTCTTTTTAAAGATTCTTCTACTTAGGTATATACTATATATGACGTTAAAACTGAATGCTGAATTATTGATCATAAAGATAAACTTTTTTTCGAGCGGATATGCGATTTTTGTGTTTGTACTTTACATTCCCATGGAACTATAGCGATTGTAAAAAATGTTCAGAATACTAACACCATAAGAAAGAAGGACCACATTACAGCATTTATGGTAGAGTATAAAAATTGTCGAATCAATAGTTGTAACACAGTCGCGTGAATTTGACCGTGGCCTTGCCAATGGAATAGAAGCATGATTTATAACGCCAATAAAGAATAAAGCAACAATTACATAATAGAACCTGGAATAGATGTCTAGTGCCAATGACAAAGCTGTAAATCTATTATACCTACTACTAATTCATTCTCTTTATGGTCATAATAAAGTTATTTATTTATTTGTAAGGCCTTTTCTATTCTTTATTGTTATTATCTGATGCCAGATAAATTATGATAATAGTTTTATCTCGGTGTATCAGAATGCTAATTGTTTGGTAGAACTTAAAAGATAAAACATACGTATAGGTGATTATATAATATGACTAGCGACTCACCCCCGCTTCGCTCGGATTCGTCCCTAGCTTGATTCCCATTCCCGCCCTCTTAAGGGATGATTTCCGGGATCAAAAATATTATATGTCCTTCCCAGGATCTTAAACTCTCTTCTTCCCAAATTTCATCTAAATCGGTTCAGTAGATCCAAAGATTACTCCCTACAACGCGACGTTGCAAACTCACAATCTCACAAACTTTCTCTTTATAATATTAGTATAGATAAGCAAACTACGCTAAACTAATAAATACAAGTTAGCGAAAAGCTAGTTCCATTATACATCTCACTAAACAAACTTAAACAACCTTAATTTGTAATATACAAACAAGAAATAACTAGAATATTAAAATAGTGTAAACGAGATTTTTAATTAAAGTTATGTTTGCTCCAGCAAAAGCTTCCATTTCGCAGCACAAGCGTTGCGAAAATATTATTTTGTATAGTAATAGCAATTTCGTAATAACAGAAGATTTATATTGTAACCGAAGAGTTAAGTGTTTAAACAATGCTGAAAGAAAAACACCGTAAAGTTCCGAGTAGTCACGGTATGTTAATTGATTTAGGTTCATCCAATCCTACAAAATCCTGAGTAAGACCCATTTAATAAGCGATCAAGTGAAATTTTATCCCTTGAAGTTAGTAAAGTCTAGACTCTAGACTACTAAATATCAAGTCTGAGAACAAGTGATCAGTATTCCTGTGCCACTGTCCTGGCACTTGGCAGTCTGGAACCGGTGAATAATGTTCATTTCTCCGATCGATATTGCATTATAATCTAACTTACAAGAAACCGGTATCGTGACGTTATGACTAAGATATTTTATGAAAGCCTTCGACTGTCTGGTTTGTCGACTTTCTTCTTATCAGTAACTCTAAATATAACTTTCTTTTGAATGTCAAGTTACTTTTGTTAGATAGCATCAATGAGGTAAGTTTCCAACTAAGTTAATTAACATCATAAGGCAACAAAGGTAGACGATTATTGTAGAGCTGCACCATAACATTACCGGCAATACTTGCAGAACCGAAGTCATGGGATCCATTCTCATAATGAAATTTTACAATTCAATGGTTACATAGATGTGGAGTAAACATGTAGTTTAGAAAGAAATAGTAAGTCCACTTTACCTTTCTGCACCCTAAGAGGGTGTCCGCCCTATCTAATACAGCATGAATAATTAAGATGAAGAAAAATCATCAGTTATTACGTTATTTTTAATAAATATGTTATTTATTAGTCAAAGGTATGAGCACCATCTTGACAGTACCGCGAGAAGAAATGTACTGGAATATATATCTGTATTACTTTAAATTTTTAGATTTATTAAGTCACTGCCATTCAGATTTCCTAAATTTTAGCGAACAACAGAAAATAGACTAAATAATCACTACATCCTACCTGTCAACTTTAACTGAAAACGAGCTTCTTTCATCCAAATTTACTTACACAATTTTAAATAGAGTTAAATATTTATTTGTAAGGAGTTTAACAGAACTAAAGTATTTATAATGCCAACAATACTTCTTCTTTATATTCCACCATGTGATACTAATAGGTTAGACTACATTTTCCAAAGAGAAAATCAACAGGTGGTGACAAACGCTTCAATCGAACAGGCAGATTAGGTAGATATTATCATGACAAAGGCACTGAAATTTTAGTGCGACCTACACAGTACTTGTAGGAAATCTAAACGCTTTTGTGCACAAATGTAACCCTCAGGTCGAGGGTGCATTTCAACGGACTATTCAAATCTATACATGCAAGAACCACTACAACTTCATGCTATAGCTATTGGTTAACCACTTCTCTTTGAACCCTAAGCCCAACTTGTTGCGTAGAGAACCAATGTGGATGAAATAAAAAAGGACGATTTGTATCCTGTATAAAGTATATACGCATGCATTTAAAAACCCTAGACGAGTTACAAGAGTAATTGGAACCAAAGACGAGTTTCAAAGAGTATACAGAAACTTTATAGACTTTTATTTAATAAAAAAAAATATGGCAATGTATTTGACATATGTATATCACGATTCATATCAAATCTTAATTCAGTATTAGTGTTTTTATTACTGACAGTGCCAAGTACTAAAAACACAATGAAATACACGTTGTTCTAGCATTAAATTAAAACGAGTTAAAGGAAATAAATGGTTTTAATTTATTAAAAATTTATCGTGAAAATCGAAGAGAAATGACCACGCAATTTCAGACCAGTTAAGCGTTACAATCCCGATCGATAAACCCGCGTAGGTGGTATCTGCCTTTCATTGGCATAATATTGTCATTATCAATTCAGTAGTGATAAACAAACACAACCGTATGGACAAAAGCAACCCCGCAGAGAACAAGCTTATCCTTTTAGGGGAAGTGGACAGATAATGCTGTCATTGTCCGAATGTATGAGGGTGGTTTTATAGTGGCCTGTGATTTCCTGCATATATTCCAATCATACATTCGTGGCTTTTAGCCCCTAAATAAAGCTTAACGTGTGCAATGATTGTTTTTGACTGAATGTCGTTTATTAAAATTATCGTTTATTAAAATTGTAAGTGTGTGTACATAATTTATGTAGTTACGGCGCATTTTATTTAAGTATTCAAAGCTGTTTTATCATTTTAATAAATTAAACTGATCGTGTGTGGCTACTATAGAAAAATAAAAGGTACCTACTTACTACATTATATTATAGTTCTTAACATTGCATATCATTCTGAGTACAATAAACAAATGGACATCAAGAAACACATCACGGTGGTAGGTGATCTAAAATTGCGTTCATAAATAATCCATAGTGTGGCCTCGCAGACAAAGCCGTAGTTGTTATGGCAGTACGGCTGGGTAGACAAAGAGGCAGACAGACAGACAAAGGCACGATGTGCGGTCCCTTGGATATATGCCAAGAGCATTTAGAACATGAACACGTCATCAAACGGGTACTTAGTAATCGTTGTTTTACCAACGCTCCTTTAAAGACTTTAATTCTTCGGTTTTGCAAAAGCATTGTCTTCGTTTTACAAATATTGAATCGATTCTAAGAATATAGATCTAAAATAAACACATTTGATTGGAACCTAATATCTATAAAAAAATACAATCAGTATCAATATTTATTTGCACGTTTATATAAATGTGAAGATGGCGAAAGATTAATAGAAAGAGGGTGAATCTAATCATAACTGAATCTCGACTAAGTACATAATATTTATATTTTATATCTATAATCATTTTTCAATATTGCCATATTGATTGGATGAGAGTAATTGAAATGTTGCAATATTTGCAGTAATTGGGTGGCACGTATAGTATGTCGTGTTCAGAATGTCTAACCTATATCGTGTGTTACATTCTTGACCTCACTAAGAGTAATAAGTGGTCACAATTAACCTAACACCATTACAAAGTAACACGATAATATAAACTTGTTGTATGTTTATATATATAGCAGAACCCGCAGCTTCGCTCGCGCTAAAAGTACAGTAAAAACACTGAAAAGGTAGGTTTCATACAAACTTTCATCCACTATTTTACCCTATTATGGGATGAATTTCGAAAATGCTATAACACGTATTTATGTAATTGTATTGAAGAGCATTAATACCAAGTTTCAAATAATTCTGATCATATTTTTTTGGTTGTATTATAATGTGTTTCCCCGTGGGAAGTAGATAGATAATCTCCCGCGGTAAAAAGTAACCTATGTCACTCTCCAGCCCTCCAAATATCTTCACACAAAAAATCACATCAATTCGTCACTCTGCTTTGACATGAATAAAGGACAAACAAACAAACACACTTTTACATTTATAATTAAGTATGGAAGTATGAACAATGGGCATGGATATCTATACTAATATTATAAAGAGGTAAAGTTTGTGAGTTTGTAAGTTTGTGACGTTGTAGGGGGTAATCTGGATCTACTGAACCGATTTAGATTATTATTTATCTCGGAAATCATGCCTAAAGGGGGTGAAAATGGGGATGAAAGTTTGTATGGGGAATCAAGCTAGGGACGAACCCGAGCGAAGCGAGGGTGCGTCCCTAGCTTGAGCACTTCATGAGACGTACTTTAAGAGAAAAATTATATTTAAAAAAAAAAAGGACAGAATACTTTTTACAATGATAATATAAATTGTACATCTTATAAAATAATGGTATGTTCATCTATCAGATTAATCAAATTGTCTGTATGAAAGTATATACAGTACTAATAACTAAAAAATCATTTTTTTTTTTCATTTTTGTCCGTCCGTTTATTACGGCTAATCTCTGAAATGGCTGAACCGATTTTGACGGGACTTTCACTGATAGATAACTGATGTTATAATGAATAACTTAGGCTACTTTTATTTCAAAAAAAGAATCAGGGTTCCGTGCAAATAACATAAAACCCATGAAATTGTGAACAAAATCGTAGCTAGGGACGCACCCGAGCGAAGCGAGGGTAAGTCGCTAGTATAATTTATAAAATACATTTTAAAATTTATCCTTGTTATAATAGGATATATGTAATTGAGAAAGTTTCATTTCCAATAAACAAAACAAAAAAATATGGAAATCCACAACGTCACATGCACTCCACATGTAATTTTTTTTCAGAGCTACAAAACAATAAACATGGGATGTAAGTTTTTGTATCGTAACGTTACGCGGTAGTCTCGTGGGAAAGAGCATGATATTCGGCATCTCGTATTTCTGGCACATTTTAATGGGTTGGCTTCCCTATCCCAATTACTTATAGAGAGCGATGGAAGGGGCTCGTTACACATAAATTGCGTTTCATACCAATTTAAGTGGTCGTTTAGCGTGGGTACTTACTTGTGTTGTAAATGAAGTGCTTATGTAATTCGTCCACTTAATTCACTTTAATGTTTTATTTATTGAGTCTATATCATATTACGAGTTGGTCATATTTTAAACATTATTATAATAAAAGGAATATATTACGGGGTATACTGACAATTTGCAGTAAATTTCTAAGCGACATTACTTTTGCTATAATTTGAAAGCATATCCAAGTGACGCGCAATAAAGAGGAAAGAAAAGACAAAAGCGTCTCATATAAGATATTGCCTGCGGAGCCTGCCAAAGTGCCAGTATGGCAGAGGATCGTGTGCCTGCCAAGCAATTACACTAAGGGCCGCTCCAGACACGATGAACTTCCAATTCACTTCCTTGGCATTTTGCTTAAAGATAGATATAAAATCACTGGCATATAGACATTGTTTCATATTGAGATATGTATAATATATTGCATATAAATAGATAATTCACACTCCTACATTCCCTTTAGAATACTTAATACTGTATACAAAAAAAAATTAAGGTGTAAAAATATATATGTTCTACAACTGAGGTAAATACATCCATATTCCATACTAATGATATAAATGCGAAAGTAACTCTGTTTGTTTGTTCGATAACCTTTTCACGCTTAATCCGCAGAACCGATTTAGATTAAAATTTGGTATGTAGATACTTTGAGACTCTGGGAAGGACATAGAATAGTTTTTATCTCGGAAAACATCCCTTAAGGAGGTGAAAAGGGGGTGGAAATTTGTATGGGGAATCAATTATTTCTCAAGTAGGTAAGGGATATGAAACTCATCATACCTAAGTGAATATAGTCTATCTATTCAATACTAAGCGTCAAAACGTACATACCCAGGGACGAACCCGAGCGGAGCGAGGATGAGTCGCTAGTTGATAATAAAGCATTATGATTGTTTAGAGTTTTGTCAAGCATAGTAAGGACACAAGCTAGTCAACTTTGACAAAACAAGTCAACTTTGTCAATATATCAGGCACGGAAAAAGCGACCCGATTAATCCTTATCTATTGAAGATTTATTACCAGCATGGTGCAATGCCAAGTTTTCATCATAAAGTTGCTGCTATCAATGGATCACACAACATGTTTTATTGGTTTTTTAACCCACAAACAAACATCTGCCTTGAATTATGAGGTTGAACTAAGAAACTTTCTATGACATTGTATCTGTTAAAAGTCTTAAAGAAATAATATTCATTCGCTTGTCCAGTCAAGATTGTATAAAACATACATAGAAAGCTTTTATAGCAATTTTTTTCATGTCAATTACAATTTACACTATACCTACAGTACCTATATTATGCGGTATTATTATTACGAAAGTTTCCATTAACTGCGACGCACTTAATAAAGTAGACTGACTTCCTGTACTTTTATGATTCACGCAGAAACGCATACAAAAGCACAAGTGCAACTCGCGACACGTGAACTGGTCACGCGTATGGAAAACAAAGGGATATTATTATATCAGACGATAATACACTGCATACATAACATTGGTTTGATGGATATCGACATGTTAGTTAATATTTGTAAATATTTTCGTATTTTGTTTTACTACGACCAGTTAGCTTAAGTACATACAAACCTATATAATGTTTCTATGATAGTAGATACAAGACCCGTTTGGGTAAACCTTTGTACTAGATATATATTAAGAATGTATCGCGGACTGTATCTGTACTTGAGATCTAGACTTCTATGTAAAACTATCTACAACTTCACCTTTTAAAGATCATAAATACCAACCAAAACAATCATAACCATAAACCAAATACAAAGAATAAAGATTATTTTTTTCGAAGTTAGAAATTTTGATTACTCTAGATTTGATGTATGTAAAATATCAACTTAATAATAAAAGGAGAAATTTGTCTCATTGGCCGCATTTTTGTTAATAAAATGCAGTCTCTCATTAGCATTCTCACGACATATTACGGGGAAAACAGTACTCGAACGAGTTTTTATTGGAAACCTTTTAATCGAGCCTTTGGTTAAAGGTGTTTCCAGTTTGTGTAGATCAAGGTTGGTTCAAGGCGCTGGTGAAACTCGACCTTACTGGTAAAAGCATGTCGTTTTGCAGTTTAAATAATTAATAATTATGCATTTGCAACGTTGATAATTTATTTAAACCTTACATATTCCACATAACCAGTCCGAAGAGCACCTATAAATAATATTTCTTTTAGCCTTTATGCTATTGTATCAAATTTAACAGAAAATTGAAAGGAATCGGATAACATAATGTTTGTATAAAGCAAAATAACAAGCACTTTGTGAAATTTGCAATGTTTGAATCCTTTCAACCTCTATTAAAATTGAAATAAAAAAGGTTATTCAATATTGGTAAAATAAAACCGACAGCATTTAAGAAGTTATGAAAAAAACGTAATATAATATTTAACGGCACTTATCGATTTTATTAAAACTCCGTGAAGCGTTAAATTGTACCTACAATCATTACTGCTTGTCTGTATCTCGTAAAAATTTTGGTGAATCCTATTCAATAGCTATTAACTGATAAAAAAAAACGTTTTTTATAGTTAACAATAAGTTATTAACAAGTCTGTCAAAAATAAACTTTTTTTATTAGCAATCAATAAAAAATATCAATTAATCTTTTTTTTCATAACTTCAGTAAATTAATAATTATTTCTTATTGATATTGAAATAATTAAGGTAATGTTTAAAAATATTTATCCTGTATTTAAATTAAAAAAAGAAACGGGTACGCACGTAAGAAGTTATACTTCTTTGACGTAACAAAACATAAATAGCTAAAGATTTCATCCCGTATGTCACAACTCTTCGTTCGTAAAAGGAATGAATAAGTTAATAAAATAATTAAATAAGGCATATTAGGCATATTACAATCATATTTATAGAATATCATTTAAGGAAAGAATATAATATGTATGTATGTATTACATATCACTTGTCAGACAATAACAACGAAAGTTACCATGGTAACAAACAGTTTTTAGCCAACTTCATTATGTCGCTTTATGGCTGTCGGTGTGCGCGCGCATGGTATAAATTTTACCCTCGTAATTTTTCCAAGCGTCCCAAAAGAAGTATAACTTTAAAAATTATAGTTAATAAATCAACAAGAACATCATTTTATATTTATTAAAATAAGCGCCTTCGCGACTAGTCTATAATATAATATTAAAACCACATTTAAAGGGCAAACGAAAAATAATTAAGTCTACAATAATAATTTGCATTGTACGAGCATCGGTCCTTACCATCCTTTCAAAACAAAGGATAACCATGGCCGTTTCTAAGAAAACGCGTGCGCATCGAAGAACAGAGTCAAAACATACAACGTTAATTATACATACATATGTTGAAAATGATAATATTTTTCTGCTAATTTGTATAATTAACATATTGATCTTTGTTTCTATAATAATAAAGAATACACTTCGCTCATTGAGGTTAATTAGTCGACTGGCTTGTTTTATAGTTCCCAGAAAGCTTTTAAGTTAAGTGTTGGTAAACTGTTTGGCACAAATACCGCTGTATATGAAAAATAATATGTAGCTTATTGAGTATTATTCACAATGACATAAGGAAGTTGATTATATTGTGGTTGGGATTGACAACAATAATTGTTTATTGCAAATCCCTTTGTTTTTGTTTTCGTTACGTTTATTTTTAACTAGATACATGCTCTGAACGGATTTGGATGAAATTAAGTACACCAAAGACTAAGACCTGGAGTAAAAAATAGGCTAAAGCTGTAAAGCACGAACCCGAGAGACGCTGTAGTAAGTTGCTATTTTATAAACATTTGTGTGTAATTCAAATTCTATCGCAAAATCTGTGCTTAAAAGTGAGCTTTTAATGAAATATCTAATTAAAAAAAAATATATTTTTAAATTTACACCGAAATCCAAAATAAAAAAATGTGTACAAATTAATTAGCCGACTATTTGTACTGACATAACCGTAGGGAAGTTAAATAAATATTGTTATTATTCCTGTATTGCGAAACCCTAGCTATAAATCCCATTACGTCTAAATGCTTGGTTGAGTGAATACGATGTAGAGGATCGAATGATTTCTTTTCTACATATAATATGATTTATCTCATCATCCTTTTATACATATGAAAGCACGTATATTATGAAAAAAGCGAAATTGAGAGTGATTGTTTGTGCCTCCTGATGCATTAACAAATTGTGATGTAATTTAGCGTGCATGTAGCATGAATCCTGTTGTACATGTATATGGGAATACAGGGATAAATTAGCGATCTAATAATTATTGAATGAAGCGGGAAAGAGCCTATATGGCCCGAAAAACACTCGATTTCTGAGGAATCTCTCTAATAATAACGGTCGAAATATTTCATGTCACGCTTAAGTCCACTTTTTTATGAACACTTCAAATTATTATCAACAAAAAAACGTCAGTTAGGGCTTGAATCTAACAAAGGCAAACTTCTCACTTGGACCGTGGCAATTTTAATAGTACCAGTTTCTTAAAAAGCTTTAACGAGATCTTCCTTTATATCGACACAATAATTTTCCTTCAAACAATCACAGTCATTTAAGTGCTGTTACCTAATTTACCAATTACGGATTGAAATCTTGGCGACAAACGCAATTTTGATTAAGATTAACATCTAAGAGGTCAGATCAGAAGTGTTGATACTGTCTTTGTTGTCTCGTCGACGATATACCACATTAGTTCCTTTTACTTCTACAATACTTCAGACTCACTTTTAAATAGGTAACTATTAATTTTATTTTATGAAATAAAAATACACAAAGCATTTGTAATAAAAACAACAGTTAAGATAAATCCCAAAGGTCAAAAAATTCATAAACTTTAATATTAAAATTTAAATTATATTAATTTTTACTTTATTTAAAATGGTAATAGTTTGTATTTGGATTCGCTGTATTCTAATAGTTGGAAAGCATTTCTGAGAGTCGACTAAATAGTTGTGAGTAAAATTCCTAGAACTTTAGTTCAGGTAGATAATATTTGATCGGCTTTATGCCCTTGAGCATGCTTTAGAATATGACTTTGCCGTTATACCGTTAAATTTCTCTGTTAGGTATATGTGCGAATCGTGAATTTATCTACACTCTCTCCTAAATCTACCGGAAATCTATACTAATATTATAAAGAGGTGAAGTTTGTGAGTTTGTAAGTTAGTGTTGTTGTCTAATCTGGGGTAATCTTTGGATCTACAGAACCGATTTAGATAAAATTTGGTAAGAAGAAAGTTTGGAAGGACATAGGATACTTTTTATCCCGGAAATCATCCCTTAAGGGGGTGAAAATGGTAATGAGAGTTCGTATAGGGAGGCCAGCTAGAGACGAACCTGAGCGAAGCGAGAGTGAGTCAGTACAATTATATAAAATAAAAATAGTTGCATAGTAAACCTATAAAAGTAAATATTTGAGAAACACATTTTGTAATTAATGTTTTAATGATTTTGATCAAATTAATATTTACTTGTTAGACTAAAAATAATTACAGACATTTTAAAATATATACAAGGAAGTGATTCATACATACTCGTAAACTATCTATAGTTCAGTGATTTTCAATCGGCATTTTATTGTTATTTTAATAAAAAAACACAGCATTTTTCCCTCAGCTGACTCAATAACCGCAAAAAACAAGGATAAACACTAACAAATCCAACTTCCGATGTATTGACCGTAATATAAAATACGGTTAACAAGACCATTGATGCCTAAATACACTGACATTACCTACTACGTCTATATTTTGGGTTCGATTCCCACATGGAATACTTACTGACCTATACCTACACAAAATGATATCTTCACAAAATGATGCAATTACCACATTTTGCTTGAAGAGGTCGCTATATTCTTTCCTTGTACTACCTACTTGATTCAATATGAAGTTATATGGGAGAAATTATATATAATTTATAAGACTCCTATAAACTTATCCGAAATCTGGATTGTTATTGTGATAATATCTATAAAAAAATCTACTACAATAACTTTTTGCTCATTCGGGACTAAACCCAGGACCTAAGTTTCTGCAACACGAACTAGACTAACCAACAAAGCATATAGAACGATCAGCATTATCACATGATATACAACTAAGTGCTATGTAAACCGGATCAATGTCCTGTAGTAATTGGGCATGAGAACAATAGATCAAGTCTAAGCTAGATTATAGTTGGTATCGAGATAAATGGTCACGACTTAGCATTAATCATGGTTAAATGTAACTTTTTTACTTGCACTACGTTCTTATTTAATTGAAACCGTACCATCTTTTTATATAGTACACTAGTGTTCGCCTAGTGGTCGAAATTAGGCCATTATCATTTTTCATACATTACACTAAAAGCTCGTTAAAAAGTTAAGCTGCGAAGCAAAAAAATAAAATCAGTCAACAAACACAGGAGAAAAAGATACCGAGTCTTTGCCTATTTAAATTTATAGACTTTACTAAGTTTTGTTTTTATAAAATAAACTTATATAACTAAGTTAAATAATAAATTCATTCATAAGAAATGTTTAATAACACGAGCTAATAGCCACTTCTTAAATTACCTGATATCATAATACAATTTTCAGTAAACAACGATGGAAACTCCATTCAAACCGGTGCGGCCGCAATGGAATTGTGATTTTTAATATTTCTTTCAACTTTGATGCTCTACATTTAAGCTCTATTAACTTACTTTTTTATTTATATTACCTTAAAATAAAAGCTAGTTTTAATACGTATCTATACCTACATAAAACACTGGCTTATTTAAACTCCTTTTTTCTATTTTCAAATCTGTGTTAGTTGAATAGCTAACAGCTTAAAGCAAGCTCGTCACATTACCTGCATCATACATGGTAGAGACTAACAACTTATAATTAATTACAAAACAATTTTCCATTAGATAAATAATACGCCAGTGGGGCAATAGGCAACCTAACCGGGTTAATGCCTTCTGTACCACATCTTATTAACTCGAGAGCACTAACATAACTTATTAATACGTTTAATCATCAAATGCCTTTAATTCTCCTTTAAAACTGTTACAAACATTATTTACTAATATTTATAGGAGTCTTTGGAAATACTGAACTCATTTTGATAAATATTTAATTGTTCTCATTTTCATTCAACTTTGTTGTCTTTAGTGTAGGTTACTTATTATGTATCATACAATTTAAAATGTACCTTTCTCCACACGAGCTTCCGTTTTTTGCACTGTCAGGGGTCTACCTGTCCGAGGATTATCGTCCAGTCCAGACTAGACCAGCATTCTATAGTCTTCAAGAATAGTGCTTCATGATCAAACACAGAATCATCTCAGCCAGACATTCTTACTTGCTTAAAATTTTAAACCACGTTTGAAATTGTAGTACAGAATTACGCGATAATCACGTTTCGTCGAAGACGGCATAGCAACATTTATAAAGAAATCCTGCAATCAAGTTATTCTTCGTAGAGTATAAAAAAATAAACTAGTAATTTTTAGTTGATAATGACAGTTTGTAAATATAACGTTAGTTTTACTGCCACTGTCAAACATAAGTGATACGACAAGACTTATTGAACACCCTACGTATTGATATAGCATATACTAACTTTATACTTAATTTATTCATTCTTAAAATTAAATATAAAGATCTATCATTAAATTATTTTTCATTAAGTGTTATTAAATTGTGAATGTGATATTCACGAATCCACGTTTCTAGAGGGTCAAACTACTCTCAGTGTGTTCTACCTAAGAACAATAATTTACACTATTTATTATTGAACGTACAAATCTTGAAGTAAAGATCTATAAGCTGTCGTACTAAGAAACATTGTAAGAGGTAGGTGCCTTATTTAAAGCATTTCAATTATAATATCTTACCTCACTTTGTACATGTAGTCTGAATAATACATATAATATGCTAAAGAAGGGACGAGACCAATTAGTAAATGTTTTTTTAAAAGCTTTACTGCCATGAGACTGCCATGAGAAAGTTGGAACATAGTTGATAGTCATTTTAATAAATAATTTTAGAAACTTCAAATCCTCGGCGTCAAGTGAAAAATGCTTAAGATGTCAGAAAACTTTTAAAAATTCGAGACGTTTAAAAAGTTGAAAAGCAATTTATTTTTTATAATATAAACCACCTCCAAAGCTGTCCATAGGAAATTTCTAAAACAAAGATTTATATGTCTAGTGTCTAATATGAAAGATTAGGTTTTCTATTTGTCCGTCCATATCCGTCTCAAAATTTATAATTCGACACGGATTTTAATGGGTTCCCACCATCGTCTTTTATAGATCAATTAAGCGGTTCCATCAATACAATGTCGTCGACATCGGAAGGCCAATGACCTATCAGCTGTTCGCTTGATAAATAGTTACGACATATATAACAGCAATTCTGTTACAAAATTATTAAGGTCTTCCTAAAATATCCTTGTGTAAATCAATATTAGTTTGTTTAAAATATATAATTAACATGGGGTCTATAAAATTAAATATAATTTGAAACTATCAATTCGCGTTGTAATAAACTATTTTTGTTTAGTCATCTTTGATAATATTTTTTTATCGTATACAATTTAGCGATTTATCAAGAAGGTTCTAGTTTGTACTAGAATAGAAAAATATATCGCAACTGCTAACTTATGTAAAAATAGTGAATGTTGAGTCACGGGCGAGGCTTCCGATTACATACATGTATAATATGAAACCCAAGGACAGGCGCTAGGTGTACTTCTTGTGATAAAAATTGTTTTAGAAAAAATATTACCTATTTTACCTAAGTGACATCGTTATTTTTTACTAGTGCCAATTGCTAGCATAAATTTAGAGGAAAATAATATAATAGAAAAAAAAACAAAAAATATTGAAATACCTCTAGTACCTAATACTGTACGACACTACATTCGTATACATTTAATCCACGTAGGCGCATTACATGTACAAACAGTAGTAAAGCACTTACATACGCTCCTCACGTTTTGAGCAAATAGATTCAAAACACTGTAAAAGTAGACTATCGGCGTATAAGAAAGAATATACAGATATAATCTAACGATGCGACGTTTCAGATAAAGAGAGCACCTATCCCGCATGCGCAGTTTAAACAAAAAAGTGACAAACGCCTCAGGCATGCACAAGTAGGCAAGCTTTATATTTTGATGACCCATTGAAAGATATTTAGATGCAGACGTGACGTTTTTAAGACAACGCCAAAAAGTCATAATTCTTAATAAATCACATAAAATTCTCCGAAAAAATCAAGTGAGTTTTGCTTGTTATAAACAATTTTAAGAGGACGATTAGTAATAAAGTTTTTATAGTTTTATAGCACTCTTATAGATTATTTAAAAAATTTTAACTAAGAAATCATGTTATATTGGGTGAAATTACAATTCAAGTTGGAAACTAGCGAATTATAGGCAAGTTTCGAACTCGCTAAGTAAAGGAAGCCTTTGCTTGATCACTTATAGGCTGTTCATGTTCCAGGAACTTTGCGAAAGCACTTAGCCCTATATGTGCGTGATAGTCGATCATAATAATGACGTTAACTTGGACTAATTAAACAGGGGATCGAAAACTTATTGTTGTAACAGTTACAATAATATACGGTGAAAATGTAATTTTCATGCCAACTGCATGGTAATAACTTAGTAAATCAGTTATTTAAGCAGTTTCTCAATAATCTTTACACTGTCGTTTACAAAGTTGCTGATAAATGGCAGTAAACACAGCATCAAACATGAAGCCACAAAACGTTGAAGTAGGTCAATTAAAAGATCCAAGATCGCAGCGGCAAAGGGACGAAGGTCGCTGAAGATGTAACCGTAGAAACACAAACCTAAAGGCGAAATCTCGAGGCAGTGTTCGTTCACTGCCTCGTCATTACACAGCGTGTATTTAACCTTCAACTGTACTTCGCCTTTGAACTTCAGTAAGTATAGATCTCACACGGCAGTTTACCGTTATGCCAATACATGAGAGATGTTTATGGTTCTAATCGCCGTCTTCATAAAACCGGTATGAGCGCTATTAGGAAATTATAATTGATTTCTTGAAAGCCACAAATTAAACCAGTAGTACTCAATATAAAACTAGTGTATTCTTGATAAGAGCCATGTTTGATTATGTAAAATAATAAATATTAGCTCCCAGTAACCATTAAGTGACTATAATTCAAAAGACTTAATTTTCCACGGGATAAAATGTTACCAAATTATTTTCAATGATTTTCTGCGAATTAAATGCCATTCCGAAAGAAAGGAAAGAAAAACAACGAATATATTTTGCAGTATTAATGATTAACACGTATATATGTTTCTAAAACGGTCTAAATTGTCCAATATAAAACTTACGACATTTCCGAATATATAATCAGCAAGCACATTAATTATAATTAACCTTGTGTATTGGTTACGTACATATGTCTTAGTCGTTATCTTGAGCGGAAGTGTGAGACTAGTGCGACACGCGACGATGCGCACGAGCGCTTGAGACGATCATGGCGATCCGACCATGGTGCGGTGTAGTTCCGGCTAAGAGAAACACACTCAAGTACACTTAATTACACGGTCTCGTTCACTGGGAAAACATTGACGCATTCATCAACGGACATTAATAAAGAAAAAAAATGAGCTATATGTACATTTTAATTGAATAATATGTAATAACCTCTACTATACAATGTTTCAAAATCTTTTTGTTTATTATATTAGGTTGATTCCCAATACAAACTTTCATCCCCATTTTCACCCCCTTAAGAAATGATTTCCGGGATAGAAGTATCCTATGTCCTTCCCAGGGTCTCAAACTATCTTCTTACCAAATTTCACTTAAACAGGTTCAGTAGATCCAGAAATTACCCCCTACAACGTCACAAACTCACAAACTTTATCTCTTTACAATAATAATAATATAGATATAAGTATTAATATTTTTATAAACTCCGAAGCTCGTATTACATACGAGCACCCACTAAACGGTACATAAATAAAAAAGCCTTGTCACATTAATAAGAGAAACAAATTCTTTGATTTACAAATATTATAATAACATAAATCAACTACGATGTTAAAAACACATTATAATTTAATTTTAATTACCCTTACATTTATAAAATGCTTAGTGCTTACATAACAAACTTTCTCAAATTAAAAAAATAACACCAGAGTCTCACTTGTCCGCGAAAGTAGCGTTCTTAATAAAAATCGCTACTGGCAATCAAGATCAGTCAAAACTGCGCGATAAATAAAACGGAAGTTTGCAATAAATATGCTATAAAAATTTAATAGATGTAGAAAGCCAGTCCTCTGCTAATAGATCAATATGTATATTATAGTGAATCCCATGCGGTAATGAGTAACAAATTATTTCTAGAGCCCCACCACAGAGCAAGGTCTGTTTATTCGTCTATCGCATATTACTCACATCATAAAATACGTACATAATCTTCGCTCTAATTGTTAATTAGCGTGGATTAAATTCACTACTTAGTAAAATATAGTAAAAAGCCATTGTAAGCTAACTTCTAATATGGAAGGTCTATATAAATGTTTTGAAAATTTTATAATATTTTGAAAAATTATAAATAACTGTCATAGATAGAGTGACTCTTGCCATATATCGAACATCGATGCAATCTATATGTTAATATTATACAGAGGAGCCTAACCCTGTTCAGAGCATCATACACATCAATAACCACGAACATGACATTTTGCTCAGTAAATCGAGTATCAAGAAGTAATCTTCAAAAGAATATAGATTTAAGATTTGTTACAAAATATTTTAGGTGAATTATATAAAAAGTAAAGATAGAAATAAGGAAAAAAAAATACATATTTAAAATAAGACAAAGTTAATATGGAAATAAATATTCAAAGCTGTCTTTATTTTGGCAACATGAAAATTGAAAATATCTAAGTCCACACACTGTATACTTTTTAAAACCGACATCTGGTAGCATACGCGATATGTGCATAAATATTTCCGCTGCATCCAGCACACTATTAACTTCGTCTAAAACAGGTCTCATTGTCTCAACGTTGCCACATTTCTCCGCAAAAAAGGCGAATATAATCCGGCATTACAAGGACAGGTTTGGAAAGAGACGGCTATACTCTCGGTGATAAGATCTCTGGAGGTGTAGGCGAGACAAATCGATTTGTGCAGCTTGAAAACGTGAAATTAGATTGGAGAGAGATAGGACTATGCAAGATCTTTAGGGAGAAAAGGTTGGGGCGAGATTTAGACTCGTGTTTCCAAAAAGATCGTAGCCATACAAACAAAAAAGTGTATCTTTTGTAATATCTCGTATGAAAAGATTGAAAAGACTGGAGTTTGAAGAAAGATGAACGTGTTATTCTTAACTGTAGAAGATAGTTTGTTTCGAGACGCCCATGATAAGTCTATTCCGTTATCTCGATGTTCGGACCCATCATTAGTTAGTCTCGAGCGAGGCAATTAGACTCCCAGCGGAATGACGCACTGAACTTAAAATTCTTATGAACGAAGTTACTTTATAAAAACGGAATCTTAAACAACTTCTAAAGCTCTAATTAACGTGAACTTCTGTTTTCTGCGCACTGTTCTATGAACTTACTTGTACTGTGTATGTTTTAATATGTTCATTTTCTCTAAAGTTAGAGTTAAAATTCTGAATAAAATTATTTTCTATTTTCTCATTTAAATATTCTAATAAAGTTGTCGGTTATATACACAAGTTTCAATTTCAATTTAATTAAGAAGATAAAACCGCTTTTTATTACCAACCGAGCAATTTATTCCAAGTTTACCTAAAACCTTCTCAACTTGAAAAGTGCATACATTTACATTCAATTTAACACCCTTTGCACATTCTATGGCTATAAATCAATACTGGGTACTTCAAGCCCCATGACGAGCTTGCAGCAGGGCTTCCAATCGATATATTCAATGTTAAATTAAGCCCCTCAGCTGTAGGCAGCGGTCACCCTAGTTAGGTATGATCGCGCCCAAAATTGACGATAGGGCATTCTTGCGAGGGTTATCCATATTGATTTTACAGTCACTGGCTGGAACTAGACCTGTTTGGATTTTTAGAATGCATTAAAATTCGTAATCATGAGTAAATTAAAATAAGTTACTTAACAAACTTTATATAGATAATAGCAAAGTGCTTGACCTTTGTATGTATAAATGCATTGACCAGAAGTATAATGTATAAGTAAGTAGTAGGATGGTTTTTTCTTCATTGTGGTCATCCTTGTTCACGTCCATCCTCGCATAATTCACGTGTAAGACTGAGCAGCGAGCTAGCGGCATGTTACGACGGAAACATGTGATTTTTACGCGCTCTATTTATAATTTGTAACTGCGCGGACGCAACGGGGCGTGTTATTGGCGAGAATATTAAGTGATGCGTCTCCCAATATTCATCGATAGATATTTTTTGTAAGTCACATAAGTCCTACTAATATTATAAACGAGAAAGTTTGTAAGAATGGATGTATGTTTGTTACTCAATCACGCCAGAACGGCTGAACGGATCTGGATGAAATTTGGTACAGAGATAGATTATAGTCTGGAATAACACTTGGCTACTTTTTATTCCGGAAAAATATACGGTTCCCGAGGGATAGATTTGTTTTTGTAAAGGCGAACCCGAACGAAGCGAGCCGCTAGTACCTATGTAATACAAATCTAGCAAAGAGTGAGAAATATTTCATACTAGCGATTTTCCTTCAATTACAAGCTACTCTAAGTGCCTTACAGTAGCCTATGTTACTCCAGACCATAGTCTATCTGTATACTAAACATGCAAATCCGTAAAGCCGTTTCAGCGTGAAGAAACATACACACATAAATACATACAAATTTTTGTATTCGTAAGAATTACCCCGTTTATATTCCATAGAAATAAAGAAGTATGTAATATCATAAATTCATAAATTTAAGCTATGACTACAATTATTATATTTGACCCATGCCAAGAAGCAGTGTTCAAGGCACTTTGATCAAGTAAGTGACTGATAAAAATAAAATGACACACATGATAATAAATTCTCATTAAACCTGAGGTGTGATCTTTTAAATTTGCAATCAAACAATATTAATACATATTTCAATGAGAATTTTTTGTAAAATTTTAACTGATATGTATATGTATATTATGAGAATAACATTTCGTATTCATAAAAATGCTTTTTTATTGTCTTGGGCATTATATTAAAAAAATAAATTTTAACGTAATTAATTTTACCGTCTAATTATTATATTTAGATAGTGCGTGTTGTGTTTACTTGCAACTGGCTTTGCATTTTAGATTTGTATATTTTAATGTTATTTCTTGTGTATTTTTGAAATGTAAAGTTGTCGGTGAACATAATAAACAGTAAAAAAATGACCCTAAACAAATACATCTTCTAATGTTCGTACTTAGTTTTATATGAATTTCTATTAATAATGTAGTACATGGAATACTAATATTATAAATAGGAAAATAATTTTGTTTGTTTGAATATTATCTTTTAATACGACCCTCAACCAATGATAATAATAAATTGTTGATGAAGTTTGTCACGCACCATCACGTAACGATCTATTTAGTAGTTCCCACTGAATAAATAAATAATTGAAAATATTCTTTAAGGGTTGGAATTCGAAAACCAATCGAACCTGTAGATGTTGATTCTCTTACATTTCCACAATCGATTAGTTTTCCAAAAGGCAGCTCTTTAGTATAATATAAACACTATCCTCAACCGTGGCTGTACTAACGTAGCAGGTATGCAAATGTCGATAAAAAGTAACCTACATAATACGTTGATCTAAATACATAGTGTAAATAATGCGATAAAACATGGTGAACAATAAGAATATTTACTCTTATAAACTTTATAAAACCAAACTTAGGTATATCGATAAAAAAATGTCGACTTTTGCAAACTCTGTATTTAAATTTAGTTTCAGTCAATGTCGAATCTGGCTCGAGCGCAGACGTGCTTGTACCTCGGCCTTTTATTCGATTATTCCATAGTATATTGTATAGTTCGTTATTTGGCAACGCTGGTGGTTTTAAGCAATAAATATTTTGATGTTTCTAATAACGTTGCCACGTGACTAGACGTTTTAACTTACAACAGGGTTTATTTTAGTTTCACAAAACTACAAGAGTTGCATGATAGCCTCGGTCTTGATTTTATTAAAAAATAGGTGCCGTATTAGGGTCACAATAGCTCGGTTACCTAAGCCCTTACCACAAGACTTCACACGGCGTTGGCCGCTGTAATTATTGCAGAATTTAAACGATAAATCTTTCAGGTCCAGTTATTTATTTGTTGTTATACCAGTTTTGGTATTTTTTAATTAAAATATTATCAACACAAATATATCGTAAATGGCAATGGTAATTAAATAACAATAAATATGCTGTTGTAAAGACTTTCGCAAGATGTAAAATATTTTTTCAATTGAACTTATCGTATACTGAGGCATAACCATTACTTCTACTTTAAGAAAATATACGCTAAATGTATAAAAAGAATAATCAAATCGCTTAATATAAATTTATTCTAATATAAAAACATATATTTAGGAAGTTTCAACAAAAAAGCACAAAAACACCCTTCCTCGATGTAAACAAAGGATATATAAGCACGTAATGGTTGTATACTAGGGCTTAATTCAGGGCGTTGTCCGGTCCCAGGGCTATTTTGAGCTCAGCCGATATCATGGCATATCGATCGTTTGATACGTCGCGAACTGGGTGTCATTGTGATATCTTATGTACATTTTGTCTTATTTAATAAGCTCGAAATAATAAGCCTGCTTCTTGGAAAATAACATGAAGTGACTTACTGCCCATATTTCTCTTAATATGACAATCATTTTTTGTAACTTATTTATTTTTATTTGTTTTATTTAATTCAGGAAACAAACAGTTCAATATGATACAATTTAAAACTAAACATAAAAAATAAAACATCAACCAATCAACTTTCCACAATTAAAAAAAAATATATTAAAATTTCAAAATCTTATATCTCCTTCTTCTTATTCTCCCTTAAAATCTAATTGTTCTTTTAAAATCTATGTGGGATGGTCCCATATAAATTGCTTGAGATAACCTACAAGTTTATTAAAAACATCGGTGTACAATTTCAGAAAATAATTGGCGAACATATCACGTTATACACAAGAAACTTTTAAACGAATTAAACCAACCTATCTCTTTTACAACAACTTCAAATGAAAAATGCAATCCAAAACACTAAAAATATGACCCAAAAACTGTACAGATACACGTCTTATTATAGTTAAACTGATTTAATAATTCTCAATTCAGTCAATCAATTTAATAAGGATAAAGAAAGTTACAAAAGGTTAATTTAAAATTTTCAAATTACTCGTAGTACGTAACAAAACTGTTTAAAAAGCTTACCAGAACAGCATTTATTAATATTTATTTAAAAAGAGTGTCTCATCTTAATGTCACCCGACTGATGGCAATTAGATGTCGCTAATATACTATAAATCTCATACTTTTGACTATATACTTCTATATTGTAAATCTCATACTTTTGAGTTCATGTTATCTAAATAAAAAAAATGCTAACATATATAAAATAACTTTACTAGAAACATGTGTACAAATTACAATGCAACTATACGCAAACTTTAAAGAAGTACAATAAAATTTCATCGTAATCTACAAATAGCTTAGAGCTTTTAAAATTTTATAGTGTCGGTTTGTTGGTTCCGGCGTAGAAAGTTCAAAGACTCGTTTCTACAGTGGTAATAATTTAAGTCATTTTTATTTTCAAGTTGCTGCAAATAATTCTTATAAAGATTTAAAGTTTGATCATAGCTCAGCTAATAGTTTGCTTGTAATGTAAATGAGTAAAAATATATATTATAATTTTAATTAGGAATGGCAGGACTGATTTGGCATTTGTTTATAAATGTTATTACTAGAAACCTACACATTATGGTCTTTAGGGAAAAATGTAGAAAAGTTGTCCGAAAAGTAGTGAAATGTAAAAAAGTGCTTTTTTCTATAGGATTTGTATATCAAGTTAAAAATCACAAACCAAAATAATTAAAACTTGGATAGGGCAAAACTGGTGAAGAAAGAGTCTGTCAGATAAGCTATTATTAATAAAAATCTTACTTCGAATATACATACATATACTACGTTATACTCTTACACTTTCTGTATTACCGCATACTTACAACCAAATACCATCACAACCTCATCAAAATCACATACAAAGAATCATTCAAAATACATGTTGAGGCGTAATACGAACAATGTAGCGCCGCAAAACTTTCTTTATTTACGTAATATGCGATTTTCCAAAGATTGACTTGTGTGCTTCAATCGCCTATTCAAAATGTCTATTGTACTTCAACTTGGAGTAAGGAGAAAACATTGATTGCGATGGGCGATGTAGCGTTTTAAATAAACTTAGATTAAAGCTTTCTTTCTTACAATAAACACTTTCTTCCTCACGACAATATAAAAAACCCATATATTAATAATTTCATTCAAAATTTATATTATTCATGTATTTTAATAAAATGCAATATATGTACTGAATGTAAGTAAAAAAACTCGGTCAAGAGTAGTTTTAATATGCTGTGAGTGATTGCGTGCAGCTCGTTTATAATTTATTAATCGATATCGTCTTATTATCGAGTTAATTCAATCGATAAGCAACCAATATAACTATGTTAATTATTTTAAACTTGTACATTACATATTTTATGTTATTTTTATAGGGAATAAATAACCTTGTTTCATAACTGTTTTGTCTCAAGATTACGTACGGAATAATAGAGTACATTTATTTGCTACTAGAAAAATAGAATTAAAAAAAGCTTTGATGAAACATTGAATGAGCACAGCATTGATAGGCGAAAGATGAGCCTGGAATTAATAAATAATAATAAATATGTTGGAACATTAACACACATCACCATCTAGTTCCATGGTAAGCCACGAGGCTTGTGTTTTGAATACCAGATAGTTGATACACTACACCTATAATTTTAAATACATACATACATATTATAAATATAAACACCCATGACTGGAGTACAAACATTCGTGCTTAATACACAATTGAATGCCCCCAGCGGGACTCGAACCCGCGACTGCTGGCACAGCAAGTAGGGTCACTACAAACTGAGCCAAACGTGCCGTCGAATTCGTATATACTGCTGAAAAAATAGATATATAAATATGTAAAATGAAGAAAAAAGGATTTGAAATCAAACTTAATATATTAGAAAAGATTCAGATGTACGAATAAATAACTATGTGAAGTTAGTTAAGACTTCATAATATGAAGACCATAATTATAGTTTTTACTTGATTTCAGTGAAACGTGTAGGCAAATATAACCTATTATTACAATAAATAATTGCATTACCCACTAATGTTTTATAACTCTCAATGCCAGGCACTCGGGTCAATTACCTGCAACAAAAACACAGAACACGGTTAGAACATCAAACACAATGGGACTGACCAGAAAAAAACGGCATAGATATATTTAGTGATACATTTAACACTAGGCATAAGCTATTTTCATCCATATTCTAATTTAACACAAGGTTTAAAAAAGTTTGTACTTTTTATTCACATATGGTAAAGTTGTATGATGTGCTATTTTGGTTTATTGAGGAAAAAGGTTTGAATTTAAAATTAAATCAACTATCAATTAAATTAACAAAAAAATTATACAAGTTGCATTTGATTCACAATAGAGATAAGTACCTATCTAAAGAACCTAGGACATATTTCTCGCAAACGTTTTGTGATTCTATAGCATAAAAATTCATAGTTTTTAATTTTTATTATCTAAACCTATAATAAAATTGTAACTGAATCGAATCTGTACAATATTTTTTGGAAAATCTTTAGAAATAGTCATTATTATCGAAACAGAGGCTGAATCTATAGTTTTTAGAATTTTTTGTCTGTCTGTCTGTCAGTCTGTGAACGCATCTCGTGATCCATCTCATCATCATCTCGAACCACTGGACAGATTTTGATTAAATATGGTATAACGATAGCTGGTTACCCGGGTCAACATATAGGATACTTTTTACTGCGGGAAATAAGCTCATCTCTGAGAAATCAATACTAAACGTTAAAGCGTACCAAGGGACGAACCCGAACGCAGCAAGGGCGAGTCGCTAGTTATAATTAAAGTGTACTCATGAAACAAAATATTACAGTTGTATCAGGTTTTTCTAATATCATTCTCCTATTTAACTCGGTATAGGTGATTTTTTTATAATAACCTTCTTAAGGTTAATATTGTAATTCGCCTTGAGTAAATCGTAAAAATGTCGTAAAATTCAAAAATGTTGAAATATGCAAATGTAATTTAAGTAGATGTAGGAAGAAATGAGCATTCGGTGAAGTGCACGCTTTATACAATAAAATCGTTTAGCCGTTAACAAATGCATAAAGTGAACAGCTATTACCACGATTTTAACTTGATTTAAGTATGATTAAAATGATGAGGACTTTTATTAAAATCAATCTAATGGACATAACAGTATTTCCCATTAAGCCTCGTTTGTGTGAAAAGTTAAGCTAATATAAAAGAGCTTAACCAATTCAACTTATTGAAAGACTGTCAATTCTGTTTAGTTCGCAGCATTATACAATACTAGCAGAACTCGCGGCTTCGCTCGCGCTCAAACTACAAAAAAAGCTCTAAAAAGGTAGGTACCTAAGTTTCAAACAAACTTTCATCCCCTATTTTACTCGCTTATAGGATGAATTTCGAAAAATGCTAAAACACGTATTTATTTATTTGTATTGAAGACAATTAATACCAAGCTTCAAGTAATTCTGATCAGAACTAAATTTTTAGATTGTATTATAACGTGATTTTCCGTGGGAATGAGATAATCTCCCGCGATAAAAATTAGCCTATGTCACTCTGCAGCTCTTCACATCAAAAATCACGCCAATCCGTCACTCCGTTTCGACGTGAAAGAAAGACAAACAAACACACTTTCACATTTATAATATTAGTATGGATATCAAATTAAAAAAATATATTTTAATTACATATATCTATTATTAATATTTAATAAGAGCTTATTTTGACTAATTTAGATCCATAAACACGCAATTTTTTTAGATGTCCTCATTCTCATTAAAGCATGTTACGTTTTCTTTACAACATAATGTCTAACAAAAGATTAAAAAATTCGTTATAACATAAATATTGAATGGACAAAGGAGATAATATAATCCTTCGTAAATCAAATTTATTTCATGATTTTATATCCTTATAAAGTCGTTTGACTGCAATGCCAGAACGTTTCACTTCATGTAGTGCAATAGTCAGGTTATAAGCTGGGGTCGTCGGCCAAGAGATGTGCCAGTCTAGACCGGCCGATGGCCCTTAATTGTGAATATTGTTATAATGCTGATTGATTCATTGGTATAACAGCTCTTTGTAAAACGTGTTGAGGAAACTCGATACCACTACTAATCGTTGTGCCACTTAATTTTAAAGCCTAAGAAAAGAGTACCTATTATAATAGTATCTACGTAAAGATATAAGGCATCTTATTTTTTTTAGTTATAATTTTGTATAATAGATTTTCATATAATATCTTTTACTATCAAATGATGTTTAGCAACTAGACATATCATATAAAAAATGGTAAGACGTCCAATATTAGGGTGTATTATATTATACAATTACTTATCATACATTGTCTGTATCTTTCTATAACTAACCATTGTTCCTAAAGTTTAATTTAAACTTTAAATCATAATTACCCATAAAAGCACCTAATAATAATCAATCAATTTCTCACAAATGACGTTGTTTAATCTATACTTATATACTAATATTATAAATGCGACAGTTTGTAAGGATGTATGGATGTCTAAATGTTTGTTACTCTTTTAAGAAACTGCTGAATGGATTTTAATGAAACTTTACAATAATATAGCTCATACATCAGAATAAGACATAAGACTATTTTTTATCCTAGAAAAATGTACGGTTCCCGTGGGAAAGATTTGTTTTTGTTTTTGACTAGTAACTATTAAATAAAATATACGATATTGTGATATTTAAATGAAAACGTAAAAATCTCGAATCCGATTTTTAATATTGTATCGTAATGTTAGATACTAAAGCAATAGTCATTATTACAGGTCGGCGACCACAAGACGTGTTACGTCTAGACCGGGAGACAGCAATATTAAAGTGGAAATTGCTATGATGCTTGTTTTAAGATCCCTTGTTAAATGTGGTGGTAGCATTCAATATAAGTTGAGATAACTTAAGCTGATTTCCTCTTCTGTACTTGTAAGGTTTACAGAATATATGTACATATATAGAAACTATTTTGAATGCGAAAGTTTGTAGTGTATGTATGTTTTTGTGCTATTACCCCTTCAAGCTAATGAAATTAGTACCCAATTAGACGGGACATAACCTGGACTAACGTTTATGCTACTGTTAGGTACCTAAAGAACCGAGAGAAGCGAAGGTAAGTCGAAATAAATAGAAACAAAGATTCCTAATAAATATAAAGTTATGAGACTTACGAAAACCAATTTAAATTATACTATACTACATATATTTTTAAATTTTATACTATATATCAGAATATTTATTTAATTTCAATAAAAGCGTGATATGAAAAAAAAACGTTCTCATTAACGTAAAATAATTAGAACAGTATCTTGTATTTTTTTAGACACGACCAACTTCGCTAAAATTGAACGTAAACAACTCAGTATATATTATTGGCTTTAATTATATTAGAATAACTTTAACAGTATCTAAAAATAAATAAAACAAAAAAGTCAGTTTAGGAACAAAGGATTAATAACACGGTTAATGTTATCACGAAATACGTAAATGCCGCTTTCAAATTATTATTTATTAGAGTAAGCAACGACGCTATCAATATTTATTAGTATTATTAACTAGCGACTCACCCACGCTTTGCTCAGGTTCGTCCCTAGCTACGTTTTGCGAATAGATTTTTTTTTACAATATATTTTTTCGTTAATTTGTTCGATGTTTTAATAGTTATTATGCTATTCGGGGTGAAGACAAATCCAACAAAACAAAGATTATAAAAATCGGTCCAGCCGTTCTCGAGTTATAAGTGTTGGAACAAACCTGAGTTTATCTATACTAAAATTATAAAGAGGTAAAGTTTGTGAATTGTGAGTTTGTGAGTTTGTGACGTTGTAAGGGGTAATCTCTGGATCTACAGAACCGATTTAAATGAAATTTGGTAAGAAGATAGTTTAAGACCCTGAGAAGGACATAAGATATCCCGTATCCCGTAAATCATCCCTTAAGGGGAATTCACCTAGGGACGAACCCGAGTGAACCGAGGGTGAGTCGCTAGATTTATGATTAAATAAACTAATTATATTGTTGACAAACACATATCATAGCGATATCAAGATAACACGTAACGTTAGATATCACAAATTTCGCGTGACATACATGTGAATAATTGATCTACGAGTTTGATGACAATAGCAAAGTGAGTGAGTCGCTCTATTGTCTCTTAAACTAAAATTATTTTAGAAAGGAAAATACATTTTTATTCTTCTTTTTTTAAATTAGTAACTTGACCCTATTTTGCTTGGAATCTACTACTTTATTTATTTAATAAATGTTAATATTCCTGTCCCTTTCCTGTATTTTCTGTCCCTTAAACCTCTAAGTATGTCTATCCGTGACATTGTCGTTGCATGGAATACATACAAAAATCTTGTTATTTATTTATATCAGCAAGAATATATTATATGTCTCATAAACTTTATAAGCGTCTTGTGTGCCGTAACTTGTGTAATTTAACAGTAGCTAATTTTCAATAATAGATTTCCCTTTAGTAAATGAACATCTCACCTGTAAAGTGTATAAGTATGTAGTAGCTTATTTTCGTTTCGTCCTTTTTATCATATTTATTTTTTCATACTACTCTAGGGCATTTTCAGAATACATTAAAAAATATTTCTCGAATTCCTACGCCCAGTAATTTAAGATTGCACGAGAACTGATACATAACCGTACAACTTGATGTGCTCTCAACTCAAGTTGTAATACAACCATCATCTACTGAAAATTCTTAAAATATTTTCACGTTTCATAAAATCAAATACTATCATCGTTATTTCTATCAGAATATTGACACGTTTAGTCATAATAATTTACCTATGTTAGAGTAAGCTATTCATGAATCAAATTACATCATGACGAATTCTAGGTAGGTCAAGTAAACATGTTAACTGCAGGACACTGACCCTCCATTTGTTTCCGAGGCGTACATAACTAAGTATCTATAATTAGAGACCATTAATACCATAAGAATATATAGTGTTGATATTTGCTTTCTGTTTTGCAAATTAGTGATCATCTTTTGTGTTTATTGCTAGAGATCGTTGAGGGCTCTGACGTAGCTTAACAAATGTTACCAAACTATAAAACCCAAGAGCCGTAACTAAATGCTCAGGTGTTATGTGAATCAGCGGTCAACAATCCTAACATAACGACTTTGATGATATATTACGGAATAAGGACTTTATTATATTATAACTATTGTAAATGCGAAAGTTTATATGTGTGTATGTTAGTTAATTATTATGCTAACAGACTGCTGCGCCGCACAGACTTGGAAAAAATTTAGTAGGTATACAGATAGACTATGCCTTGGAGTATCACATATGATGCTAACATAAAGAAATATATATATATATATATATATATATATATATATATATATATATATTATATTATACTATTATCTATACATATAATAAAATGCTTAACGAATCGAATTTGTACATAAGTCATTATTATCGTTACAGAGGCCGAATCTATAGTTTTTAGAATTTTTGTCTGTCTGTCTGTCTATCTGGGAACCCTAGCGGAGCGAGAGAGAGTCGCTAGTTATTATATATGTAAAGAAATTTCGATGTTTTTGAATCAAGTTGCAAAAGGTACATAGAGAAGCACCCGAGCAAAGCAAGGATAGATCATTAGCTTGTAATTATATATCTATTAAATCGTAAGTGACGTACAGTAAACAGTTACCGTGTGGGTGACATGGTTAGGTCAGTCATGTCTGCATCGTAGAACATTGACCCATCTTTGAGCGTTTACTCATTTCCATTAGTCATTACGCCATGACAGCAAGTAAACTATGTATTAGAAACCGCTTATTAATCAGCATACCTCAAATCGTGTGAACACGACGTATCAAGTGAACGTGGGCGACATACATAGGTCAGTTCAGTTAGTCCATAAACTACAGGACATTGACTTATCTCTCTACAAAAAAAACCTCATGTACATAGGTACATGAGGTTTTTTTTGTGTTCGTTGTAATAAAAATGTAAATTTCAGTGATGTGTTCTCCTTCATTACGTTTTATGTGTTACTTCTTAATTAATGCCTTAATTATCACTTGCAATCGTATGGAAGATTGTGGGTTAGGTATATAGGAAATTAATTTATATTATATTACACATCTATTGAATTTTAGTGTAACAACTATTTACTGCGACTGCGCGTAATTATGTTTTTTTTTTAGATTTAATGAGATTTTTTGATTTCCACAAAAATTGATTTTCTTATAAGGTTTTGTTTTGGACATATTTATATCATACAAGCGACTCAGCCTCGTTTCGCTCGGGTTTGCCCCTAGGTACATTTTGACGGTTAGTAAGGAACAGATAAACTATATACATATATTTAGGTACGATGAATTTTAAATTCCTTACTTGAGAAATGATTGATTCATACATAATTCCAACCCCCTTTTCACCCTCTTAAGGGATGATTTCCGGGGTAAAAACGGGGTTTCAAACTATCAAAAAAAACCTCCTTATCAATTTACATATAAATCGGTTTGTCCGTTTAGTTGAAAAGGTATCAAACAAACAAACAAGAGTTACTTTCGCATTTATAATATTAGAACGGATTGCTTCAAAACAATGTATGTTTTAGACTATAAAATATTTAATTTCTATTTTAATGTATTACGTTTAGCGAAATTAATATTATAAACCCAAAAGATTGTGAGTTAGCGAGCGTCTTTATTACATTTTCAAGCTGTAACGGCGTAATAAGCAAATATTGGTATTAAAACATTGTCATCGTTTGAAATAATTAACGATTTACTCAACTCAGGACAACAATTCTTAACAAGTAATTAAAAGAGAATTACAATTTCCGCGTAGCGTTTTCTTTTGATCTGCTTTCCGCAAATTAAAATAGGAGTCGTTGTCATTTTGGGATCAAAGAGTGCGAGTATTTAAAGGCGATATACATCGTCATGCTGTTGAGTACAAATGTAGGTACTTAGTTGTTGAAAACTATATATTTTTTACCTAACTTTATATTGGTAGCTAAGCTTAATTTTTTATGGAGGTATAAATTCTCTAAGGAGGAAAAAAATGCGTTTTATTACAATTATTATTTGTATAGTGCCACCACACTGGCCAAATGTCTTCTACTTAAAACTTTAAGGTCTAAAATATATTTTAAAAATGAGATTCACATATTGAATTATCAGAGGTGAGTGACCCGGGTTTGAACCCGCATCACTTGATTTTCCAAGCGAGTGCGTTACTAATGGGCTACCACTGCTGCGTCCATTGTACATGTTTAATACCGCATCGATAGAGCATGGCTAGCAATTTTTTAACTGTATAGGCAAATTCTGAATTAAAAACAATATAATTTTGTACTTTTTTTTGTTAAAAGTAACTTTTAATTAACAAGATAGATCCAGACTTAAAATACAACTTTAGCTTATCGTTTCACGCTGTACCTAAGTTTTAAACCATATTTTAAACACTTCTACCACTTAGTCACTTGACATGGTTTTTAATTAAATTTTAACAGTACTTATCTACATGATTTATATCGAAGTTATCATGAATCTTATTTCAGTCGAATAATACTTTCTTAGTTTTACGTGAATATTTGACAGTTTTAAATAAAACTATTTTTTCAGATTTTTTAGCCAGTGTTTATGGTTTTAGACCCAACGTTTAAATTTGCCCTATTGGTGTAGGAAAGTCTCTCTCGTAACCATGTTGCTGTAAAGCATTCTTAAACTTATTTTTAAATACAAAATATCGAACTAAAAATCAAAATAAATCCGCTAAAAATCCGAAAAGATACTTTCATTTAAAATACTTCAATTGACTCATATACTAGCTAGTTAGGGGACGCTGGCTACATCTATAGACCAAGTTAAAGTGACATTTGACGAGTACTTACGAGTAAGAAGTGGTTTGAATCATGATCTGAAGCATTGCAGTGAGACCGCAGAATGTCGAAATAAGCAAGTTCTACAAAGCGTAAGTACGTGCCTTTTGTTAGGTTATTGTACCTGTGATTTTTTACTGTAAAATTAGATTGCATGTAATTAGCTTTTAAATTGTCATTGAGAAACTGACTACTATATTATAACCTTTTAAAAATTAATTTTGGGTGTAACACGCGTACATCGAGTTTATTATAAATACTTAATGATAATAATCGATACCTACCCACTTCACTTCTACGCATTATTAATAACTGGCTTTTATATTTATAACTAGTAGGTATTGCCAAGTAGGACGTAGGTTTAGGGTTCAATTTACGTGCAAGTTGAAAGTTTCAACTGACTGTAGACAATTGGAACTTTTTATTTATATATTAAGTTGAGAAGCGTTATCTGCGACTCTGCTTGTGAAGATTACTTATGTGTAATCCGCTCTTACAGGTATCAGCGTGATCTATCCTCAAAAAAAAAACAATAAAACGCAAAAACATTTTTTTCTTAATCTTAATATACATTATACACAAAAGAAGTAAAGAACCAATTATATACAAGAAAAAGAGAATGACAAACGTACGAAAATGTCATTTAATCAGGAAACCTTAATAATTTGCTATTTTAATAAGATGATGCAACTATTGAATACTATTAGAATAATAATAAACTAAGCACCGGTATTACTTTAAGTTACTTTACTTGAATATTTACAATACAGCGTCGAGTGCAGATTGATAAACGAAGTAAATAATAAATATTGCATCGATTTGTAGAACGAGTAAGCAAGACTCATTTAATATTTATTTATACAATACATGTGTATATATAATCAACTAGTAAAAACACCCTTTTTCGCCCGTGCATCTACCGTGAATAAACGGTTATATAAGCTCCAACGCATCAACATCTCTCCATAAAAAATCACAACGATCTTGTTTTTCTTTAGCTATGTCAGATAAGAGACAGATTCTCATACATTTTCGTACGTTTAATATTAGTACCTGGTCTACCGAGCTTCGCTCGGAGGTTTTGACCTTTCTTTTTTTTTTTAAACTAAAGACTTGAATAAATAAAAATAACTTGAAAAATATTAAAAAAAAACAAAAGTAAAAACTTTTTATCCGACCGGGATACGAACCCAGACATCTGTGGTTGTCAAACTTGCGTCTTGGCCGCTGGACCACGATGCTTATATCCTATCATGCGAATTAGCGACCATATTTTGCGTGGAGTAATGCGAAACAAAACCGCATGAAAACTCGAAAACACGCGTTTTCCCAAACATAAACTGACCTAGATCGATTTAGCGCCCCGACACCCCTTGTATACTAAATTTCATAAAAATCGTTGGAGCCGTTTCCGAGATTCAGATTATATATATATATATATATATATATATATATATATATATATATATATATATATATATATATATATACAAGAACAGCTCGTTTAAATATATTAGATTAATATGCATTTCATACGTTATGTATTAGCAGCGTACCTAGATTATAAGTTAAATGTTTGTACTTTGTATAAATAACATATATAGAAAACACAGGTTAAGTTAGTTTAGTTTGATTAAAGAACAAATAGGTACTGCGTAAATCAAATTGACTGTGTTTTTGTGTTGTTAGTTTTAGTCAAAGCTCTTAATTAAAAAGAGACAAAATTAGGACACTGCAAGCGACTGACCAAACCCTAGTTAGTCCATAATTCTGCTTCATTACTAACTTGTGCCTAATTGTCCGTCAGGCGCCCGCTCAACGAACGTTGAACTATGTACTGAATTATACCAGAATACCTATACTAGAACTACATATACTGTATAGTGGTCCAATATTCACAAGGTACTTATATTTTTTCAACATCTACAATAAATTTTACAAAATCTACAATAAACGCTATGCAGTAAAATAATATAAAGCAATGAATAATCCTACAATACACAAATATGATAAATTATATTTGGGTATTCTAAAGTAAATAGACACGCAAAATTCACGCCGAATTTCAGTATTGATAAGTGATACTAACATTATTACATATAATACATAAGCGTTAAAAAAGCATTAAAACAGTAAAATAACTTTCAATTTACTAACCGAAACTCTTACTCTATTTCTGATTGTTACCTAATTCCGTCCATCAGCCGACACAGTATAATAAGCTATGTGAACCGTAGTCTACGTAGTATACGGCCGACGACCGCCCGATATAGGTCATGACGTCACTACGTACACGCCCTGCACTCACTACTGGGTTGTAAATAAATATAGAGCTCAATTTATATTGTATATAGCAAAACTTATTATTATCTTTAATTATAAATTTAATACAATTTTATATTTTACAGGTTTTTGGTGAAGAAAAATGGCAGCTGGAAGAAAATTGCTGATTTTATATATAATACATATTTTACATACATATTCCATTTTAATTTTATATAGATAATCATTTTTTACACACATATAGTAAATGGGCTGTAAATTATTAGTATTAATATATTTTAATAAATATCTAACTTAATTAGAACCTTCTCTTCACTCAGATGTATATCAATAGTTATTGATTTTATCCAGTCGTTAAATAGGCAAATAAATATAATATGGAAAATCCATTTTTATCTAAATGTTACTTCAGAATATAATGTAGAGTTATTATATTCATAGCTATTATGTGAATGTAGAGCGTACAGTAGTCTCTGCCTACAATGGATATGGTAATCGCATTGTATGGTTTTTCAGCTACACTAACGGTAGTCAATTGACACAGAGATCGACTGTATGAGCTGTTGCATAAAACACAAAGGATAAGCGTACAGCGAAAATTAAAGTAAAAAAAATATACAATGATTAAGTACAAATAAATCATTTTAGAAGTTGTATATTGTTTTATATTTATTTCAAATTACTATAGTCTTTTTTTTTCTTTTTATAAAACTACGTTTCTTTTAGAAGTTTTTCAATTATATGTTCAGATTTGTGGCCTTTTTCAACCGACTTTAAAAAGGAGGAGGTTCTCTATTCAACTGTATTTTTTTTATAGTTCATTCTTGATAGTTCTGGCATATAGGTGGCATAATGAGGCATTCAATTAAAATATCTTCTGTAAAACAATGAGCAAATTTCACAAAACGCTTTGCGCTTTTCACCAATGCCAAAGGTAGGTGTGCGTGAAAACCTGTCCCCAATTCATATTAAAGTAAGCATTGAACATGAACAAATATCATTCATCGCATAACGGTTCTGTTGATTTTTGTGATTGCTCGCTGCGGTAGATACACCTAGATACATTTTATATTTAATAAAATAAACAAACCGTATGGTATAGTTGTGATATTGAACTAGGTTAATCGAGCTCATATGTAAAAAATCCTATCATCTCTTATTGTGTAATCCCAAAAATTAAATAAAAGCATCACTATATAGTAGTATAAAACAAAGTCGCTTCCCGCTGTCTGTCTGTTCCTATGTATGCGTAGATCTTTAAAACTACGCAACGAATTTTGGTGCGGTTTTTAATAGATAGAGTGATTCAAGAGGAAGGTTTACATGTATAATACATGCATAATGTAGTAGACAAACACTGATAATTTTAGAGGTTTCTAATGTGATGTCGTAAATAAATACATTTTTTTTGCGCTTACATTACAAACGCTGCACTGGCTGAACCCTACGAGATAGATCAAAATAATGTACTACAGTATCGTACACCTTAAAAAGGTCTACAAAAAAGTCCGCGATGGCATATGTCTATCTCTTAAGGATAACATACTATATCCACAATAACATCGAGGGACGAACCCGAGCGAAGCAAGGGTGAGTCGCTAGTTTAATATAATATGTTTCATATAAATGTTATAGCAATATAAACTAAGGTTTTAAATTTGAAAACTATTATAAGAATAGGTACAGACCCTCAGTAATTTATTAACAAAGTAGTAAAGTGTTACCTTATATGTTGTATTATTCATTTAAAACAAATCTCAATAACAAATTAAGCTTTTGCATATGAACAAATAAGCAGTGAGTAGACTGATATTTAGTATCAATCAGTATTGTATTCATTTAACTAAGCAGTTAAGAGGCGAATGAATAAATCAATGGGGGCAATTGGGTCTATTGTATTGTAAATGTTTATGATGGGGATGATTATTTAATAGATTTTGATATTTTCCTGATATAAAAACATTTGAGAATTTAAATCGCTTAAGTCAATACGTATTAAGCTCGCCGAAGTAAAAAGACCTATGTAAAATGAGTTTCATATTATATGGTAACGAACTAAAAATAAAGAATACGCACATTTACTAAATCTATTTATTTACATATAATATTACAGGATTTACCGTAGAGAGCAAACACCTGGTACACACTCGTATATAATAACGGATCAAAGGTCACTAGTACGAAGTTACTGATAAAGTTTATTACACTTGTAAATGAACTATTACATCAACTACTCTCGAGTTATGTTTTTTACGACATCGCAGTATATAAAGGCATTGTAATATGTTTGTATCATTAAGCTACTTAATAAAAACAAAATTGCCTTACATATTTTTCATGATATTTAAATAGATTTATAAAACCCTTTCTAATGGAGTAATTTTTAAATGTTTACTTACATGTAGCTCTATTTTTCTCTATAGAGTTAACAAAGCAGCCGCAATGACAATTCACTAACCAGAATCATACCACATTCACACGAATGAAATAAGAATTTAGTAACAAAAAGAAACGAACAGATAATATATTCATACATGTTTTAACATCAAAGTGCCCTTAAACTCAATTTATTCAATTAATAAATTGAAGTCAGCCAGTACGTACATAGGTACTTCCTACTGCCGCTGACCTTAGCATCGCGTGCTGCGCTCTACCCAAACACTGCCCTTTGTTATCAGTATTATGATACAGTATAAACGTAACGTATTGCGTATATTTATATTTTTAAAATTCAAATAAATCTTTCGGCGATTATCTAGATAATTAATAATAAAGTCTAGACTTTAGAAATCTAGTTTAGTTTAGGTTGTTTTATTGTTAACAACTAAGATATCTCGAAAATGACCAACCACAAAAAACTACTCAATTATCATAAATGGAAAAAAGCTTCGTTGTTACGCTCTAGTATTAGAATTAAGAATAAGAAACACAATTGATTTAAAAATTATAACTTTATAAATCAAAATACAGAGCACCACATACTAGTCTTGAGACGTCTAAAACTTGGTCTCTCCCGTGACCACGCTTGCTGAAAGCACTCTTAATTGCCACACGCAAGAAACTAAAAATCAAAATAAATCCGCGAAAAAATCTGAAAAGATAGTTTTATTTAAAAAGGTCAATTATTCGCGTAAATCTAAGAAGGTATTACCACATAATAGCTTCAGTAGGTACGTATCGATTAAGCAGAATAAGCTACAATATTACTATTCATATACCTATAGATTATTCAAAATGTACACGACGTTCAAATAACTGCCAAAATGTAAAACAGTTTGTCAGTAGCACATGTGCTTGACGTGAGTTACATATAAAATGTATGCTGATTTCTCGGTAGCAGGAACAATTTGTGCAAAAATCTGTTCTTTTTTATTTAACTATATTCTCCTACCGAGGAAGATAGAGTGGACAGTTTTGTATTAATTACTTGACTATTTTTGAGCGATACGTGTAGAGTATTCGTTACGAAGATGTTCTCATTTTGATTTTAAGCAATAGTTTCATGTTAGAATTGGCTAACATACGTAAAAGTTCTATTTAAGCAAACAGATAAAACTTGACTATAGTGCCATATTGGAATACATTACTTATAAATTAGATGCAAATAATAAAAAATAAAATAAAAAATCATATAGTAGGTACATATAATGAAAATTTTTAATTTTTATAATAAATTAATGGATACATTGTTTATACATATATAGATAAGCTTTATAAAATTAAAAATATTAAAAACATTTAAAAAAACATGTTAATATATCTATCTATACAGATAAATAAAATTGAAGTGTCTGTTTGTAATATACAAATAACAACTTTTTACTAAATGCCTATTAAATTATATACAGTACTTATAATAAAAACACAACTTTTAATATTTTTGTCTGTCTGTCTCTTTGTTCCGGCTAATCTCCAAAACGGCTGGACCGATTTTGACGGGACTTTCACTAGCAGATAGCTGATGTTATAAGGAGTAACTTAGGCTACTTTTATTTTAGAAAAAGAATTAGGGTTTTCCAAAACAAATTAAAACCTACCTAGAGACGAACCCGAGAGAAGCGAGGGTGAGTAGCTAGTATAAAATAAATACAGTAACAAATGTTTTAGCGTCATACGATAGTAGATACATCTATTCAAACGATAACCGCAAGTAGGTACTTTGTACGCGGAAGTATTCGGATTGACCAGTGACGACAGACACCTCATCAATTGCAAAGAGTCCATTTGAAAGAAAGCTTTGAAGAAATATGCATAAATAAGATCTATAATGTTATAAGTTTTATCTACAATTTGAGCTGTAAAACGAATAATGATTTTTTTTATTTTTACTATTACATATTTATGTTTGAATTCTATACAAAGGAAAGAAAATTGAATATCAATTGTTAATGATAATTTTGAAATATTCGTAAAAGCAAGCTCTTTAAATCAACCACTAAGACTTTTCCTGTCATAAGCCAAACTTTGTAAACAATTTACCTGTACTTTCTAGGCGAGTCACAAATAATTTCCAAGTGATAAGTTAAAGAAAAATACTAAGAGAATTACGAAGTTTCAAACAATATCTAGTTATTATCTTCGAGACAGGTTTGTGTTGTGACCTTATTCTGGATTATATTCCGTTTTGTGCCAAAATCCATATTTTCATACTAAAACTATAAATGTGAATGTAGCTCTGTCTTTTTATTACCTTTTCATTCATGCTTAAATTGCTGAACAGATTTCGATGAGATTTGTCAAGGACATGATTGCACCCTGAGAACGCAGTCTATAACATTTAATCCCACTGCATGCATAATTCCCTCTGCTTATCACGCAAGCAAAGCTGTGAGCAAAACAATACAATATAATAACTTCAACTGAGATGATTTAAAAATTATAATAGTAAGGCAGCAGGATAGCGGCTTGTAGGGAGCGCAAGAGATGCTCGAAAGGATGGAAGTGTTTAATCTGCGTAATAACTGGAAAACCCGCTTACAAGCTTTCACATGAAGTTGAAACCGGTGCATACCTCTTGACACTTTAAGCCGACCACGATGTTGCGCCCGAGGCATGATGCCAATTTGTGGAGGCTCATCTAGAAGGCGGCGAGTTCTTGCTCGCCAAACGAGATCCATACGACATTGATGAGAAGGCGTACGTCCGGCAGTCCAATAACCCAATTTTAGATAATTCAAACTCCATTTCATTTAGATGTCTTGACCTTGTGTCTCTCCCCATGTAAGCTCCAAATCCAAACCTTCCAAAGAGCAGAGCAATAAAGAGCCCGTAAATACGGAAGAGATACAAATAAATAATAAATAAATAATAAATATACAACAAGTTATTATTTGAGCTGCACTACCAGATAATAAGTCCATAAAGTTAAATACTACTGTACAATATTAGCATGGCGGAAACTTAGCACGAGCCAGTGATTAGACATTTCGTAATACTGGTAATATCGATAGACTGATAACAGCTTGCAGGCTTTATGTATGGACTACGGGCGCGGTGTGATTTATACAATCGTAAACGTTCATTAAATATAGCGGGTTTTTCGTAGACATATAACAATTTATGCAATAGATATAATAATTAGATTAAAATAAGGTATCAAGAGTACTTGCAAAACCGCATAAAATATAAATTTTAGATTAAGCTATTGCTCAATCTATACTAATATTATAAAGAGGTAAAGTTTGTGATATTGTGAGTTTGTGACGTTGTAGGGGGTAATCTCTGGATCTACCGAACCGATTTAGATGAAATTTGGTAAGAACATAGAACCCTGGGAAGGACATAGGATACTTTTTATCCCAGAAATCATCCCTTAAGAGGGTGAAAATGGGGATAAAAGTTTGTATGGGGAATCAACCTAGGGACGAACCGAGGGCGAGTCGCTAGTATATAATAATAAATTATTGCATTTAAGCTTTATTTGCGTTAAGATTGTACCAGAAAAATGTAATAAAAATCGTAATGTTTAATGATAGTCCAGAGACACGTAACCATTACCAACATACAAAAGAAGCTTTGACTAATTATAAAACAGAAAATGAATTAACTGTTTCTATGTTAATAGCGTATAAGCTTCACCCAGTCACTACAAGGCGTTTGTCGCAAGGCGAGGAGAGAGGACTCCCGCTGGGCACATAAATATTTCGTCGTCGCCGGACACACGTGGCCTTTACTAAAATACTGGGGGCCACACACATTCGTATACATAAACTCGTAGGAAACTCGATACATGTATGTATATAAAATAAAATAGAAAGGTCAGTGTGTATACGTTTCTGCCGGCCGTTCTGCACAGACTTTAATCAAAGAAGTTTTATTTAGCTATAGTGTAACACTATACGGTACATATTAATTTCTTTTACAATTTTACTCTCAATTTATCAAAATGGAAACGTAATATTCAAATAAACTTAAAAAATGAATCAGTTAAAGAATGACAAACGGAAGGCACTTTCGCTTTTATTATTACTGGTATGGCTGCCGGCTGGTATTATGTTACTTATTGCATTTATTTTCGGGTCAGTGTATTTTTGTTTGAATGCACTTGCAACATGCAAATCATAAATTAGCTAGAGATCGATAAAAATAGAAAAGATTATCTATATAGACCACGCCGGGCGTAACTGGGTCATACGTTCCACGTCATGGGTGACGCGAACAATCTATCTAATTAAATAATTACATCGTTAAACTGAATCATTAACATTGCATATTGGCACTTAAAGTGCTCTTCTTTTATATTAATCTAGAAAGATTTTAAATTGTCTATTTCAGGTGTTATTATTAGCAATGCAACTAAAAATATACCTACATCACTACATTTGCCGATACTCGCCGAAGTAGCAAGTACAATTGGTTTTGTCTGCAAAATACTACTTTTGGCCGTTTCTCTGTTCATATTAGTATTAATTTGTAAATGTCTGAGCATAAATCTTTGTGCTGCGTTTTATTGATGCAAAGAATAATTCATCGGGAGCCGTTGATTATGTATGCATTTTAAGTTTTGAAAAATAAAATGTAATATAACATTTTAACATCTCAAATCTTTTGTAAGTGCAGTTTCTTAAATCTAATCGAGATTTTAATCTGTGTAATGTTTCACCTTATCTCGAATTGTCGATTAGGAATTTTGACTTAAACATTTAGCTTTATCTATTTACTATAAAATGTCGATCTTAAAAATAGAATAGCTTTGTAAATACTAAAGTGCAATAAATCTTTAATGGATCAATTAATTTTTGCTTGAAGCTCTGCTCACGTGGTAGATATCTACATAGATAAAAAAAAACCTATAATTTTAAACCTTAATTATATATAGAATATAAGCTAACAGCATTCTCAATATAACTTAAATACCATGAACTTTACCCTCCGAAGTAGAGCCCGTTTACATTAAAAAAAAATGTTCACTAAAAATAGTTGTGTCACTTTAGTTTTCACACTATCAAAATTTCTGAAAAACGAAAAATAATATAAAACTTTTAAGCCTCAATAACTAAAGCGCCTAAACTTACGTAAACAACAAACTTTGTGACGGCGTGTACGTTTGGCGCCGACAAAGTTAAAGTTTTTTTAGGGATAGATGCATAAATATAAAATACCGATTGACTGTAGACCGAGAATGGATTGCTAGTATCTATTTAAATAAATACTAATCATTCCTACGGTAATTTTATTGAAATTTCCATTCGACGAATATCATTGAACGTAGACAGTTACTTGACATTTCGATGTTTAACATTAAGTCAATGTGACGAATTCGAGTGCTTAGACGACCTGGATAGAAAGCATGACTAAATCAGCAACATGTTAGTCGTGACATGCGGAACATTTAAGTCCCCATTTTAACTGAATAGCTTTACTTAGGTTACATAAAATATGCATATATAAATTTTATAATTGCGAAATGTATCAAATTCAATCTTTATGTTTGTTGTTACTTTTTTTACAGTTTTGATATTTGACACAAATTGAACAAAGCCTTTTATTTCATTGTATAAACCCACATACGTACATATGTATAGGTACATTATATCTTACATAAGTATTATATACGTATGTAAGTATATAAACGTAGGTATAGATAGGTAGATAGATAGGTACATATATGTATAGCTAATATAATTGAAATAAACAATGTTATAAAACAGACCATGTGACTTCATTAAATATTGAAAACGAATGCAAATACTTAACAAGTACGCATAAATACTACAAATACCTTATGTCTATGCTAATAGATGTTTAAAATTTCCCTTTCATAGACACTTACGATTGTAGTGAATCATAAATGAATTAGGTTGTTTGTACACTAATTGTTATTTCATAATATTTTGGAAATTGAATACTTCATATTATATATTTATTATTAAGATAATATATACAATAGATAAAGAAGAAAAATTATTATTAAGATTTAAAACATAGGTTATTTTTTTATAAAACGATTTTAGTAATAAATATCTACAACATACTTTGTACAGTAACATGATATCATAAAGATGAGATGACATGACAACGATTTACAACCTATTTTTGACATTATTGTATTTGATATTTACTAGACCTATATTGATTTTTACTTCTTAGTAAACTAAACGCCAATAAGTGATGTGATCCAAACCTTATTTTCATTGCGTGTTCTCACTTGCGCGTGTTTTGCGTCTCTTGACCTGCGCCGAACTCGACGAATTTAGACGATTTGTGCTAACGAACGGCCGTGAAATGAACTTTTGGGAAAGCTAAAATGTGTTTAATCTGATAAAACCATAAATTTATTTCATACATTTCCGGTGTTTTAATATAAACAAAAACAAGATTAGGAACGTTTTAAATCCTAGTAAACTCATTTAACTTGACACTTCAGAAAATACGGCAGTAAAATAAAAATAAAAATCTATAAATCTATTGACGTGACTGATCATACTTGAAAAAAAATGATGTGTAATTAAAATAAGACGTAGTTGATGACAAAGAAATAAGAATCCCGTTACAAAGAATACCAGAACAATGATGACTTAATCAAAATTCATCAGAACATTATCATAGATATTGACTAATAATGTGATGTTACTGACATGCATTAGAATGAGAGGAATTGCGATGACAAGCCGTAGTCCGGGGTCGATGCCAAATTAAACAAAAGAATTCGCACTCATATCGAAGTAGCATTTTATATGCCCAGTGCGTTGACCCTCGAAACACTGTTGTGCAATATATGGATCATGTAAATCTAAAACGAATTTTAGGGATTCATTCGCATTTTTATTCTTTTTACAACAATGTTATTTCTTTTAAAGAGATTTGAATTAAAAACAAATGTTTACTTCTGTCTTCTGCGACTTATATTATTACTTTAAAATATAATTCTAAGTAAAAATCTAAAAATGGTAAAATCTTTACCATTGTTCTCACCACTCGCGAAAATGTAATCATATAAATCGTGTAATCGGACAGCTCATTCGCATTCGTATTGCCTGTTACCGTTACTCTTACTGCATACGTCTTCTCGGAAGTACATACATTTCGAATAACGGCTTTACTTCGCTTGCAGTACGATTAAAGGACTTTCAATGTCATGCAGTAATATTATGAAAAGTTGAATCATTATAAATCAATATATTATCAACCGTCTAGCAGCGTTGTACGAATTGTAAGGCATTCGCGAGTTCAATTCCTAACAAGGTAATTGATTATATTAAAAAAAAATTTTTTTGAAAGAAGCTGACCTAACAGACGCTGTCTTATTCAAATTTTAATATTATATTTCATGACCTATTTGTGATCTTTGAGTTTATTCAAATCAATTTTTCCCTTTTCCAACCACCACCCCCAACTCCCAACTCCCCCTAAAAAACCTTTATTCGGACCATCATGAACATACTCAAATCGGTCCAGCCGATCTCAAGTTAGGCGCTTATCAACGCAAAGCATATTTTTGTTTTTTATATAGATTGGGTGTGTATATATTATATGTTCGATAATATACATAGGTAATTCAACTGGCATGATCCATCAACGATAATAGAGAAAAAATCGAGGAAGGGATTTTATATATATTGTTACCTATCTTTTTGGCCTTATGAAAGTTAGAAGGAGAAATGATAACATCAAAAATCGGCGTTAATTAAAAAATCAAATAGGAGTACCGAAAACATTGCTGTAATACATCTTTATTGACGTGAGATTGCGCCTAGCTTGTTTTTAACAAAAAAAATTAGTGTCACGACGGAGAGCTTATTGCGTTAATAATCATCCTTGTTCTACATATATAAAAATAGGTATTACATATATTATGTATGTTTAAAACGTATGATATATAATTGCTGTGTCGTTTACAAAACAACGGAAGGACGTAATTTTTTACATTACACTATGCATGCATATTATAATTAATACAAACGTTTGTGAATTATGAGTTTTTGTGTTGAGTTCTATACATATATCAAGCACAATATTAGAAAATAGGCATTGCATAAGTTACTGTGGTACACTCGATATAGTGAAGTTCTATTTGGATAGTTAACAATTATTTACTAACATTATGTTAACAAATGGCATAATTTATTGAATGAACAAAGCAAAGATATCAAATGTAATAAGATTCCAAGATTCACCTGGATAGCAGAAACGAGGACGAAATAAGAAACGCAGATTCATAGAGTATTGCGTTTCAAACACAGTTTGTTGAATATGATTGAACTCAATAAGTGTCGTATTACCTGGCAGACGTATACTTTAGAATAAAAATTTAAAAGTGGTATCATACTTATCTTTATATCATAAGAATATATTTTGAAACATTGTTGTTAACAAGGTGCTCCTTATATTACGATGTACAACATAATATATGGCACCATATATTTCTTTAATCACAATGTTTACTGTAATAGTTTTTATAAAACTCAATAAAAGCATTATATTATTTAGATAAAGGATCTAATAATGAGGTAATTTCATACGTATTTTATGCTTAGTAGTAATCCTACCAGATACAATACAATGTGTATTAGATTTAAATGACATGAATAGATATTATTTGCAATCTATAATAATATTCTTTAGTAATGAAAATTAAAAAAAATATATTGAGTTTAAGTATTAATACGATCACTTAATGCGAATTATTTATTTAAATTAAAGATTCTTTTCACCAAAGAATAAAACAACCCACTAATTAACCGTAAAAATAAAATAAAAAAACATTACACGATACAATAATTCTGTAACACATAACTGTCAAACAAAGCCAGATGACTTTGTCAAGAATACTGACACATATTTCGTTTCCCGCCAATCAACAATGCTTGCCGTTATGGCGGCCATTATTTTTTGTTTTTTTTCTCACTAAGTTTGGCGACAGCGTGTGGGTATTTCGCTACGAGTTCTTTTATGAATACATTGAGTTACCTATACGAAAGTTTTATTCCACACTATAATATTATAGTATAGACGTTCATATTGAGAATTTTGTACATTCATTTTCATTCAAATTAGTAGTAACAATCTATAGGTACATATCATATATTTTTAAAATTCAATATTTTTATAACAATAAATAAAAAATAGATCCAGTATTTAACAATGGATAGAAAATTATTTTTAACAACAATGTACTTACTCCATTTAAATTTTATTTTCAAAGACTTGAAATAATCCTTTTAAAATTAATATACGTGGACTTAATCATATATTCAATTCAACGTGTAGGACAAATTATTGTTCTAAGGCATTCTGTTTTTTCGCACGATGTAGCGATTATGATGACGAATTGATTGGGCCAACATTTGCAATGGGGACACTTTGCAAGTGGGTGTAGGTTAATGATTCGGAGGATTGTAATGATCGAGACCGTTGCTTTTGACCCAGTTAGTGAGTACCCAATATTATTTGACGATTAATTACTACAAAGGAATTACGAAACTTTCACGCTGTTATACATTGCTATGGAATTTGGGACTTTAAAATTCATTTATCGAATAACAATTGCTGTCAGTGTCTGCCCCCATCCTTGTGCTAAAGTTTGTTTGGAGAGTTATATTAATCGCTTTGTAGTTTTCAAATTTGTTTTGAATTCGCCAGTACACAAATTTAGTTTCTTTACAAATTAGATTTAAATTAAATTTTCTTGAACATGGATTGATCGAATTATTCAGTTTATGTCAATATCGTAATTGGACATACCTAATAACTTAACAACGTTAAAAACAACTACATAATATAGCGGTATAGCGAAAAAATTGATGAAGCTACATAGTTATTGGACAAACTGTAACAATAAGTATTGACTAATCAGTATTAAATAGAAATAAAACGTTAACTTTCCAATTATTGCTAACATTTTCAAACACTAAAAGCGCTGAGAGCTAAAGAAAGTGGTTGTATTTTGTAATTATTGTATTAAAACGAATGAAGCCCCGGACCGTTACGGTGTTATACTAAATTGTTATAATATTTGCAAAAGCTCAGTTTATAAGAGCAAAAAACATCGAAGCAATAAGCGAGAAAGGATACGCTTAGCTTGTTAGTCATACATCATAAATTAAACATAATTAGTTAAACATAACTGTATTATTTTCCGTTAAATGTGTCAGTAATATAATGTACAGTTGAAATAAATAACGGAATTGTTGCTTGTTAAATAAAGCTTTTGTAAATCTTTTTATCCGTTCGTCTGACACGTGAACATTTTTTTTATTTAATTGCAACGAGATTAAGATGACTCTCTATTTGTTTAACAAAATAAAGTAGGGGGGAAACTTACAGTGACTTACTAATCCGCTCTTTAGGTTAGGTTATTGGCGGGTGGGTTACTCTAAAAAACTGCTTCGTAATAAAGCGTTGCGTTCCTAGCTAAAGCCTAAAATCGAACTCTGTAGACTCATATAGACTCCGAAAGTTTGATTTAAAATTTCTAAGAAATTGCATAATACCATTTTGGTTTGAACCTTTCTATAGCATGATTTACAGCTATTAAATTGCTAATGGCCATCCATACCTATACAACAACTGTTAGTAAGACAACTGCTTAGATTTAATATTTAAATGCACTTAAAATCTCTCAATACTAGTTGTTATGCAATTTACAATACCACCTGGCATCATAATTCTTTGGAAAGCATAACTAACATTTTATAAAATGAAGAATGACTGCACATCGTAATATATGGTACATATTCTGTTACAATACTAGCGACTTGCTTGCGTCCCTAGGTACGTTTTCAATAGAAAAAATAGTTTTTGTGAGTGTACCTTAGGATCCCCACAGGATTTCGTGAAATCATAAAATCGAAGTTTGCGTAATTTTTAGGTTAGATAGGGTTTTCGATTTTCGCGCTGGAGCTCTAAACATTTTCGGAATAAAACATCCCTTTATACGTGGCCTACAAACTCCTCTGTATTTTAGTGAAAGTTCCAATACAATCGGTTAAGCCGTTTCAAAGATTACCCAGGACCGATAGAAAGACACACAGACTCATATTTTTTTAAAGGGTCCTTTATGCACTGGTATCATATATTTAACTCTATGTAGTTGAGAATATTTATTTAAAAAACACAATTATTCTAAAATTACAGACATACATTTCAATTTTATTTATATGTATAGATTATATCATATATTACTTTCGCATTAACGTCCATTAGTAGCGGACACAATCTGAGTCATAAAGCTCACAAAACAAGTTGTCTATAATTCTTCCGTACACTTACATTTCCAGAGATAATTGTCATTTTAATGCCTTACAACACTTGAACGAGTTCAAATGACTAATACTGGGCTACATTCAATATGGTTTTTACTTTCCATATATTATTGATGACAAATTATGCAATTCTAGGAAGGATATAAAAGTAAGAGGAATACTTATTGTAATAGAGGATATCCTCTTATTATAATTTACGTCGCCGGTATATAGTCACGTTTAATACGCGTATATTATTAAAAGCTGTTTCGCCATTATTCTAAAAATCTGCAATAAAATAAAGAATTTATATGAAATCAATTTAAAGCGAGAGTTTTTGTAAGATAAAGGTGTAGTAACTGCGTTTTACTTAAAACGAATAATATTTTAGTTTAAATTAAAAAAAGATATTGTATAAAAATACAACAAATATATCGTATAAAAAAGTAATTTTAACGTGACTTTTAATAAGTACGTATGTTTAGTAAGGTGCGTTTTAATTAGATATAAATAGTTATTATCCATCGTTGGCCATGTAATTTTTTTTTCTTGAGTGTTTCCGATATTTTAATAGTTATTTTGCTATACAAATCCAACAAATCAAAGATCATCAAAATCGTTCCATCCGTTCTCAAGTTATAAGTGTTGTAACGAACCCGACTTTATTATATATATGTATAGATTTCTAATAGCATACCGTTATTTTTTAACATAACTAGTTAACGTCAAAAAGTCGTAAATATAAAAAAATGTTCCAAAAATAGAATTAATATCTCAAATATATAATTACAATAAAAGAAAAAATGTAAATTAAAACAAATAGTTCGCATACCCAAATTAAATTACTAATCGATAATAAATTATTTAAACAATAACAATCCATATACGATTAACTTGTTCTATCATTAGCGCCAAGGTTTTGCTTAAAGCGAGGTCGTAAAGTGAAACACCTTTTCCGGAAGTATAAAAGTCATAAAATGAATCACGCTTGTCGATGCCTGCACGTCGAACTGAGAACGTGATTTATCTACCAAATATGCAGTGCACCTAATCATTGCAGCATTATCAAAGTTCTCTGAAACGCGATGTATGAGATAAATATTAGGAAACATTGTAGATAAAAATAAATCGCGTGAAAAATAAATATATCCAGAATTATTCTTACCAATATTTTAAATGGATTCATCTTTACTCAGTATATATTATTTATAGATTTTTCTATTGGTAGAGTGACATCTAGGTTATATTTTGACTAAAAAAATCTAGTGGATGAGTGGGCGAAACGTGCATGAGCGAAGTTAGGTATAGTCATACCACTAATATATTCAAATTATTTTGTGTGCACATAATCTGTTTTTGGTTGAAATAAAAGTAGTAAGTATATACTATTATGTAACATACATATATAGTACATACACATGTATATGGAGCTTAACTGAACTGCCTTGGTGGTTTAGTGGCTAGCATGTTCGGCTGCACACCCGGAGGTCCTGGGTTCGAGTCCCCGCTCGGGCCAAGTTTAGATATTGAGTTTTTCTGTATAGTAAGATTCAGTAACAGCCCGGAGTTGGGAAGTTGGCGGTGTTTCACCCCCGTGCCTCGGAGAGCACGTAAAGCCGTCGGTCCTGCGCCTTAACTCTCACTAGTCGTGTCGAGTGGTCGTCCCACCAGAGTATGAGAGTGACAGGAATAGAGAGTGCACTTGTGTCTTGTGTGTCACACTTGTGCACTATAATATCTCCTACGCAGTTGGCTAGTGTCAATGAGATTGGCCGCCGTGGCCGGAATCGGTCAGGAGAACATCATATTGAGCTTATTCTGGTTTCTGTATATAAGCACTTACGCAGTAATACAGTAAAAGTACCTAAAAATTATATTATTGTTGTTATAGCAATAATTCTTTTTATGTTTTAAATAGATACCTACACATATCACATAAAGTTTAGGTATAACTAGCATAAATCGCGGCTTCACCCGCGTTTGAATTTTATTATATGTATTTTATATTTCTATATGACTCCTAGTGCATAGCCTGTGGCCTGAAGATAAAATTGAATTCTTAAATCATATTTTTCTTTAAATGGACATAATAGATAAAAATTATACCACTTATGCTACTAATCTTTTTTCTTTAATAAGAGACCAACTAAAGCAGAAAATTTTGAAAAGCAGACTGGTAATTTCTTGTCATAATCAAACACATAATGTTATCGTTTATTTATTTTTTAAACTGAGTAGGAGTTTATTTATCATATAATATCGGTTTATGTTCGAGCCTCTGACCTCATTCCAAACATACTTGATACAAGCCTATCTCCTACGCCAAAAATAATCAAATGTAAGGTATCATTTGTAAAATATCCACATCGAGGGCATCACGCTAGTATTAGATAAGATAGCATACATGGTTATCTGTTCAATAATATTATTGCTTTAATACAACTGCACCTTATTTTGTTTTACTGCAAAATAATACGACACTCGTATTGAACTTGCAATTGGACATTTGATGTCAATTTTAAGGTAAACATATTAAAAATGTACATACATTTGGTAGGAGTGTATCTTACCCTATTCTTGAATAAACCATACCTCTAGAAATATTAACTTCTTCCACTATAAAAGAATAATTAGTTAAATTATTAAACAAAATATATTTGTTATTCAATTATGGTTTACTGTATCTTTAAAAGTTATAGCCTATGTAACACTCTTATGTGTAGCTATATTACTGAAAAGTTTTATCCGTTCAGTAGTTATTGCGTGGAAGAGTCACAAACATCCATACTCACAAACTTTCACATTTATAATATTTATATTTTATATAGAAAAAAAAAAACAAAATTAGTAACCAGAGAAACTTTCTTAAAATATATAATTATAGAAATATTAGATAAATAAGGCAAAAACATTTATTGTACCAAAAACTTAAATTAACCGAACATTGCAAAAAAATGTATCGACCATAAAATGACGCAACTGAATAGTGGTTTTTTTTCTATAGTGTCATTTTAGTGCCTACGTGAGTTTCTAGCCATCGAAGCTGTTACGGATCGGTAATCGTCTGGAAAACTGACATTTTTATTATTTAACGAGCTCTCGTACGCAATTCTACTCTTTGAATTCGAAGCAACTTTCATTTTATATGTTTTTTAGTCGTATCTAATTTTTGCACTACTGTGAAAAGGTATTAACTATTATCTATACTAATAATATACATGTGAAAGTTTAGATGTTTCGATGGATGTTTGTTACTCAATCACGCCAGAACGGCTCAACGGATCTGGATGAAATTTGGCACAGAGATAGATTCTAATCTGGAAGCACATTTTTCATCCCAGAAAAATTTACGGCTCCCTTGGGATAGATTTATTTTTGTTTTTCTAGAGGCGAACTCGAGCGAAGCGAGGGTTACTAGTATTCTATAAATACTCTGTGTCGAAACAGCTGACTTAATTTTAATTAATCTATTAATTATTCTAAACAATTTCTAGTATTTGATACAAGTAGGTTACGCCCGCGACTTTAGCTATGTGGGAGGTAGTCTATCACTGGAAATCATAACTCAATATCTCTTAGGTATATGTATAATATATATATATATATATATATATATATATATATATATATATTATATATATGTCTTAGTACTTCTACAAATACCAAAAATTATATGCTAGTGTTCGTCTTATGGTCGAAACCTTAAACATTACTGAAAATTTGAGGAAAACACATATAATAGAATTTACCTATCTATAAATTAAAAAAAAAATGTTTCTAAACATTATTTATTGATAACAACTAAGAAGACTAAAGCTCAAACAAAACTCAACTGTTTTGTCTTTGCTCATTTATATATAGTCATACTATGTAAATTAGATTATAATTAACAATACTACAACAATTATATTTGTTAGAGGAAAACGATGATTATCTCTCTAGAACTCATGACTGATTAGATATAATTTAAGAACTTACCGTTTTGGGAAAATATATGAGAATTTACATACACATAGCGTAGTGGTTAATGATTATACATACATCGCTACATAAGGTAGTCTCAAGTTCAAGGATACAAGTGTGTTCTCGCGTGCACTACACATTAAAAGCCCACATCACGCTCGTAAAAGATATAAAACAACATTTCACTTTACACGGAAAATGTGAAAGTTGTTAGTTTTATTGTATTTATTTATCTTTAATATTTATAAACGCCTTAAATATTTGCATATGCCATATAACAATCAATAAAATAATGTATGTCTCGTTAAATTTAAACGTACATACATCAAACAATTATTGAGCAAAGCACAAAAAATCTATTAAATATTCATATTAAACTGGTGATGTGTCCTTGCTTTGCTCAAGCCTTACCTTTATCCTATATTACTCGGAACTAATTAACGTAGGTAAGTACTGACATATAAAGTGACTTAATCACTCTCCGAGTCTCCGACCCATAAACTCTCCTATGCATAAAATATTGTAAGGACAAACATCAAAATGTTATGAATAAACATTTAACAAACACTACAGCGGAGACTAGAACGAAACTCTCCAAAATCAGCTTTCCCTAATATGAAATCATATTCTACAGCGTGAAAAGTAGACGACAGATTACATTACCGCGTGATGCCAAAAGCCAATGGGATAAGATTCAAATTAGCTTAAAATAACGATAAACAGCGACGTTCCGTAATACGAGTGCTAGTTATTTTATCTGAGCTACCTGAAATGATTGACACTGTCTTTGTAACATACGAAACTAGGTGTTGTCCTCGAAAACCAAATTATTCATTCAGTAATTCTAGTCCACAATTTAATATGGCATTTGGACAAAGGCGAATAAAAATGTACTGTAAAAATTCAACCTTTATACAATTGCACAATGTAATTACCATTTAATTGTCAGCACATAATATATAATTTTAATAGCAACAATAAAATAAGTAATATCAACCTTCATTTATATAAAAATAATAATGAAAAAAAATCTTTTAGAATAAGGAAATAATATAAAAAAATTATCTTATTGAATATAGTCATTAAACCTTGTATGATTAAAAATTAATTTTGATATTTAAAACAAAATTAACTGAAATAAGTGGAGGATTAGTTCGTTACATTGAAACGTAAAAAATGAAAGCCCATCCGCCCACTTTCTATATCACAATGCGCGGATCATCTCGCGACATGCGTTTGCGCAAACCGGATACGTTGCCGGTTTTTTGAAAGTACACAATATTGCACCGTAACGTTTCGAATTGTTGATTGGCTAGCGTTGGCGGATCTGAGGACCATTTAATTTATAGATTGACAGATAAAAGTCACTTTTATGTATTGGCATGATTGTTGCAAACATTAACTTGCACAATGAGATTGGGATTAAAAAATAAATTTAAAATCTTACGACTTACGTGCAGTAACAGTCTATTTACTGCACGTCATAGTATACAATTATCTGAATACCACATAACATCGAAATCCGTTTAGTCGTTACAGCGTACACACAAACAAACAACAAATAAACACAAACACACAAACATTAGTTTTTATAATAATAGTATGGTATGTATTAGTAATATGTATATTAATTACAGATATTTATTTTAAATAGAGCTTTTTCTTGAAAGTTAATAAAACAAAAGTTCAAGGAGCCACTCAAGTGTCAATTAAACACTCCGAGAGCTTACTTCGAACTGGTTTCGACGTGGCAACAATTAGGACTTCCTGTGTACAAGGCTCCTGGGCGTGCGCACGCCCACCATCTTCGCAATATAATCACGCTCTATAATTTACCAGTATGTGGGTATTTATTTATTTACCATTTATGTATAATGTTGTTACTGTATTATTGCAAAACAACTATCGCTTTATTTTGCATTTAACTGATCTACTTTTAAAGCCTTTAATCGTTGGATTATTATAAAACATATAAAAATAACATTTAATGATAGGCTTTGCAATTTGGGATGAAAAATTTATCCCTTTTAATATTCATAAATCAAAACATGTAACTATTCTGAAATATATACATATTTTTACGTAATTGATTCAAACAAATCACAGTGAAGTGGTTGAGTTATTATTCTACAGGCAGCTGCGCCTGCGGCGAATGAAATTATTATTATAAAATCGCGTGTTGCATACTTTGTTCTATACAACGATACTTACAATTGTTTGTGTGCCGATGTATACAAAAGTAAGATTTTTTAACTTTTCGTGCGTTATAGCATGTATATATATAATTAATTTTAATATATTTTCTTAATAGGTGAATATTTTTTATCCAAAGTGGCATTCAAAGCGATTAAAGTTCTAGCATTTCACGTAATTAACCCGATTATTCTAATTAATAGAAAATATCTAGTTCCACTCGCATGCTTGGACATATTTCGCCCTTATACGAAATAATTATGTTGTGTACGATAATCGTTTTAGACCTAATAAAGACAGACACATTATATGTACTTGTATTAGACATGTTATATATCCACCAGCCAGGTGTGTATGTCAATGATCTACAAATATAATATTCTGAGAAACTGATCTGATCAACTTTAGACCCGATTATTATTTATTCATCATTCAGCATTTTATTATACATACTTGTTCATCTGAATTAATTTCTTTTATTACTTCAAAATTTTATATTAAGCCATATTAACACCCTTTATAAAGCATTATTTTATAATTCCTTATATTCTAGAGTGCGACGTGACGAAGTGATTATTTCGTTGTCAGACGATAAATTTTAACGTCTTTGTTTTTTGTGTACCTACGGAGTTTCTTATTTCCATATTATTCATAAGTCGACCTTCCGTGTTGACAACAAGGGTGAGAAAATTTATTTTCAATAAATCATTTAGCTAAAAATGATTTTTTAGACTTGCAGGGACCTATTACAACTATAAAAATTAAAACAGCTCTCCAGTAAATGTCAACCATTTAAAGTAAAACAAAAAATATATACTTTATATGCAACAGAAATAAAATAAATTGTAAAAATTCTATATAATTAGAAAAAAAAACATTCTCCCTTTTTTTTATTGGTCAGTAATGTGGACCTTCTGGACAGAATTTTTATAAAAGGCTGTCCTGGCTTAAACCAATTGACCTGACTTCAGGCTTTTTTATTATGTAGATGTTGTTATATTTTAAAAGTAAATTACGATAAAATTTAAATACAGACGGTAATGGTATTATAGATGTGAAATGAATTCCAACATTTTATACATAATATTTTATTAAATGTAACAAATTATTTTATTATAACAAAAATTGATGTTACTTGTAAGTAGATGCTGGGTGTACCAAAGATAGATCGATCTAAAAGCAATATAAAAACCGGTCATTCTCCGAATATAAAATATCTCTAGTTCATTCACCGGGAAGCATTAAAATCAATTGGTTCGCTCAAAATAATGAGAAAACGCTATAAAAATATCGCGCGGTTTGTTTTAATGCGTCAATATTAATAATTTTAAATATCGGTTGCAATGTGTATAACATGTCTGTGCATAGGTTATTTTGCTTAAAATAAGTTAAATGTTTTCAAAACTTAATTGTAGAGCAACATAGTTAAAATAAAGAGATAGCGAATTTCCATTTCTCATTATCATCGTCATTTTATACTCCTATGAGGACAAAGCCTCGACAAATGCCTAGTAACAGGTAAAAATAATATTACAATCTAACAAAAAAGAACTCTTATGCAAACTACATAACAAGCTTTGTACGAAGCTACTATGTAAAACGGCATTCAAAATAAATTGTCCTGCACGATGGAGCACTAATTGTATGTACCTTTACAATTTTCATTCCCTCTAAACAAAGAGTTCTTGAAACCGCCGGGTCTCGAGAATTTTTGATAGGGCTTAGTCTACATAATGCAAATCATAAGTTTTTTTTATCGGTTGTTGACTCCTAAATTGGAGATGCTAAAAAATTTATTATTATTCAATAGAGATATAAAATCAAATTATACTAGCAATTTTAATTACTTTTTCCTAGAATTTCAATTAATAAAATGGTTATTTGATTTTAATATAAATTCTGTCAGTTCATTGGATGACTTTTCTAAACTTTACGTCTAGTGTCTTAATTCTAAGATAAAACATTACATAGTAGCTATCAATTTTGTTATAACCATAAGCTCACATATTGCGTTTACCACAAAACTAGTTGAAATATAATTTCCTTTTCTCACGATTGTACCATTATAAATGAAGGCAATTTCCCTCATTAACATAAATAAATAATTGTTCTCGATGTCACATTTATTACGTTCGCGGTGACATTCGAAATGAATAGAGGAATACAACATAGGTTTTAGTATTTAAATTTAAAGTTAAAAAGAATACCTTTTGATATATTATAATGTATTTTAAAAAATAGTTACTTTTTTTCTTTCAAACATACAGGTCACAGGTTCGGTGTCTATGCATTACTCTAGTATGTATTGAAATGCATTAGTCTGGTAAAGATTGCATAAGACTAAACGCAGAGTTAGAAATTACTATCCAGAACATCATCAGTTTAAAATAAAGGTATCACTATACTTGTTACTGTTAACTGCACAGAGAAATAGTGGGACAAGAAAAACGACAAAACCTTGAAGCTAAATCAACAATAAGTCCTAAAACTTGCAAGTACGTACATAGGTACCTACCTACATGCTTACGAAACCTGTCTTAAAATATAAGATCTTAAAATTCCTAACTATTGTAATGATTATTATCATGTTTATAAATTTATTTAGATTGAGTATGTAATTTAGATTTAGATAATGGAACACATAGCGATGTAAATCACAATTGGTAGAATAGCTGTGTCAAATGTTCCAAGGCAGATAGATGATGGTATGATATGATGTCATGATGGTTAACTTCATGGTAATACAACGAAGTTTTGAATTGGCATTAATTACTTCATATTAAGGACTGTATCCATTATGTCCATATAAAAAGAATTAACCATTATAAGAAATTTTTTGATTAAAAAAAAATTAAACAATAACTAGTTATTCAACAACACGACTTCACAAACTATTCAAAAAGCTTTCCTTGCTAATAGGTATGTATAATGAAAAATATATAATATGATAATGCAAATAAAATAATAATGCGATAATAATCCATACTAATATTGTAAATGTGAAAGTATGTTTGTTTGTTTGTCTTTCACGACGAAACTGCTTGGCGGATTGGCGTGATTTTTTTGTATGGAGATGGGTGGAGGGCTGGAGAGTGACATAGGCTACTACATACTTTTTACCGCAGGAGATTATCTCTATCCCACGGGAAAATACTTTATAATACAATACAAAAAAATATGATAAGAATTACGTGAAATTTAATATAAATACTCTCCAATACAATTAATTAAACACGTGTTTTAGCATTTTTCGAAATTCATCTCATAAGTGGGTAAAATAGCGCATTAAAGTTTGTATGAAACCTATCATTTTAGTTTTTTTATAGTTTTAGCGCGACTTCTGCTAGTAATATGATAATGCAAATAAAATGGTAATTTAAATAGAGATAAGATCCAAAGTGAACTTGTTCTTTGACTGTCTGCTTACTGAATTAAAAATGTTTTGTATTAAACGATGTATTCAAATCAAACCGAAATATACTTTAATCAAAAAAATAAAAAAAAAATAAAAATAAAATGTTTATTATTGCGAAAATTTTTTAGTAAAAAACGCCATTACCACGGTAATGTTATTATATATAAACGTTACCGTGATATTACAGAATTGTCACCTCAGGCGAGACAAGAGCATCTTCATTTGCACCTCAATGAGTTATGCACATGAGATGTTCAACGAGCTCGGCATTGTTTGTGAAAATCTTCTTGCGGTTATGAAAGCAGTACGGTGGAAATAGAATCTTTGCCGCAAGATTTCTAGCTGTGAAGTGAGATATGTTAGTGAAAGGTTATAATTTAAATGAAAGCCACTTCAAAAAAGGCAACATTTGCACAGATTCAAACAAATTGTAAAGACTCTTCAGATATTTTTGTACGTTACAGAGATTAAAAAGATAATAAAAAAATATTTTCTATTTTAAAGCTGTCAGCACTAACTAATCAATTAAACTTAGCGGTGTATTGTATTTACAAAAACCACAACGCCAGATAAGGCAAAAATATCATTATAGAAACATATAAAATCGTTTACTTAATATCATTAACTAATGAATAAAACATTTAGTATTTATAATTAACTACAGTGACAAAGCGGTAAATCACTTATTATTTAACAGAAGATCATTACCAAGTAAAATCGCAAAGCTGACATACACTGATTGACATCACTTATACGCCAAGCTTTTTATAGTGTTACTGACATATTTAATTACGTGGCATCCCACATATTATTAGGCTTTGCGAAAAATGTAAAGTGAATTTCATGATTCCACGCGGGAAATTTAGTGAGTGGATAAACTCTCTCGTCTAATTTAATTTCGCAAAGTATACATACATGGTAGCGAGAGCTTAATAAAATTTAACAGATTTTAGGAATCGTACAGCGTACTAACTACATACATAACTAAGTTTTTCTTATCTTTAGTTAAAATGTAAATTGTGGTTTATAAAAACATAATATAGTGAATAATAATAAACTTTGAAAAAAAAGCTTTTTAATTACAAAAACAACTGTTAAAATGATTTTTATCAATCATAAAACAAAGAATACGTGAGAGGGGCAAATAGAAAATGACTTTATATTAAGCTCTAAAGATAGTTCAAAGAAGATTAAAGCCTCATTAGAGACAAAACGGGTCAGATTGAATAGTTGGATATAACGTTTCTTTTCAAATGATTAACTACCGAGGGAACTTTTTGCAATAAGGTCAATTTGCAACCTTTAAAGCTCTTTTAAGCTGCATTAGAACTTATAATGGTGTTTATTGAACTGTATAGAATGATATGTAGGTATTATTTCATAGTGTTATATCATTAGTAGTGGTAGCAAATTGATAACGCGCTTGCTTAAAAAATAAAAAATAAATAAAATGGGTTCAAACCCGGGTTTTTTAACTCTGACATTATTATGTTCATAAAGCTACTTTAAACTATATAGTAAGTACGGTTAAATATTCTTGAATAAGTAGACTGAAGAGTGACAGAGTGAAGAGTTTTCTCAGAAGTGAGACAGTTTTGTTTATTTGTTTTTAATAATACAACTCATAAAATTATAAAGATAACATAATATAATATGTTTGCAAATTATAGTATAGCTTAAACAGGGGACGTCGAATTGGGCCGTTACTACTATTCCTGTCCGTCAAAATGTCATGCAATGGTTGCGCAAACGCACACCTCATACGACACTGTAAGTGGGTCTCCGATCTAAAAATTTAGATCGTGTAAATAAATCACATACAAAATGAATAAACTATATTTTAAAATCAACCAAAAAGTTTATAAAAATCTAGAATCTATACCTAGTAATTTTATAAATGTGAAAGTTTGTGAGTATGGATGTTTGTTACTCTTTCACGCCAGAACGACTGAACGGATCTGGATGAAATTTGGCACAGAGATAGATTATAGTCTGGAATAATATATAGGCTACGTTTTATCCCGGAAAATGTAAGGTACGGTAGTAGGTTTGTTTTAATTTTCCGTTAATTTTTATGTAATTTCAATTGCCTTCTTAATATTAATTATTAAAAGAAAAATTAGTGATAATAATCTAATAACTAAAGTAAAAAAAAATAGATATTTAACTCCTTAAAACTAAAATATTAAAAATACCGTTTTATCTCAAATATTATAGAAAAGCTATGCCTAATTTTAATAACACTTTTTCTTTGGTCTAAAGAGAAAAGCAATTGACATTTATAATACAAATTCTAAAATCTTAAAGCTTAATTTTTTCTTATTTTTAAATGCAGACTAGAAGATTATAAGATCTGATTAGCCATTATGAGATAACTGCGCCAAGTCTAGACAAAGTCGAGCCTGGACATAACTTGAGATATAAAAGTTAGATAAACACTTTATTACACTGCAAAACGTAGGCAGCATGTATTTTGCATAGTACTATTAATTTACTGTTGGCTAAAATAAAACTCTATAATATATTTTTGAATGCTGTCAAACTCATTTTTTTATTTCTTTACTTTAACTGAAGTGTCCATTTCAACAAATTAAAGAAGCTATCGCCAGCCAGTGAAAAGTCAAGATACTAAGTTAACTTATATTTTTTATACCCATATATATAAAACAATATCTCATGGCTATTATTTGCACTATTCATGATGTGATGAAATAAATTAAAACTAAGTTTAATATTATTTATATTTATTTATTAAACTACTTGTCTCATCTCACATCTGTGATCGCTATTGCTTCAATTGGTATTGGAAAACGAGTACGTATATTTACAGTAAAACTTACATTTTTTTTTGTTCTAATAAACTGACTCAATATTTTCTGAATGATACAAATATCATTCCACTCCTTTCATAATAAATACTTATGAAATATTATGTGCTTATTAGAACGATTTGAATTAGCAAGTATATAGTAAGTGTATAAATCGAATTAAATAAAGAATACCAGATATGTAGAGAATATGATGTTATTATAAAGTTATTAGAGAACATATACTATCACAAACATTATTTTTATGCCTTACATTATGTTATTCTGCTTTGTTGTAATTACCTGAAACAAAAAAAAATATAAGCATATACTTAACATATTATGTTTAAATAATTTTATTTAAGGAAAATTAAAAATAAGGTACATAATAAAAACAACGTTTTATTTTTTTGGAATCCTAATTCTTTTTCTAAAATAAAAGTAGCCTAAGTTACTTCTTGTAATATCAGCTATCTGCCAGTGAAAACCCGTCAAATTCTGTCCAGCCGTTTCGGAGATTAGTCGGAACAAACAGACAGACAGAGAGACAAAAATGTTAAAAATTGTGTTTTTCTTTGAAGTAGGTACCGCATATAATTTCATATGCATTTAGTAAAGAGCTGTTATTTTGATATTACAAACAGACACTTCAATTTTATTTATCTGTATAGATATTAGATAATAATAATTATATTGCAGCCTGCAGGCATTTCGAAACCCATAATATTATCTACAGAGAAAATAAGAATAATATAAATTAATATGATATTCATTGTCTGTTTTCCAGTTGATGAACAGACAGTCAATATGAAAATATTGCACAGTCCAAGCTACCATTAATTATAACAACTTAACAATTCGTCAAAGTACGATTAAGTTGCAGTTTAATATATTAAAAGGCGAAAGCTACCGTCTGTTCAAAAACAAGTATTGCATATAATACCAAAATAGTTTTGTCCAGAACAATGGCTACACTTTACGTATTACATAACTCAACATTAGTAAAATATACTTGATAATTTATTTTATATGAATTACATTAATATTACAAGTTAGAATAAAAATAAAACGCGCAAAACAGCAGATTATTAAACATAACATTGGTTCAGGTTAGAATGTATCTATTATATACACGTAGTTGGCCGAAATAATACACCGAGCGGAACCAACTAACGATAGGCCGTAATCAATCTTAAAATACATTTTTCACAATATTTATTAAAATTAAGCAAGTAAAAATTAGCCACCGTTAAACAAATACAAGTATTTACACGCTTTGAAGTGTAAACTACATATAATTTTATCTTTGATTAAGCTATGTTCACAGATTAGCGCATACTCAAACTGAATTGGTACCGAATCCTTTATTTAATTACTCGCGGCTTCACCCACGTTCAAACTTCTTCACTTCACACGATCACCCGTTGGGCTAATCTTAAGATTGCCTGAACATTTCATCAAAATCGCTCCAGCCGTTTTGAAGTCCATAGAGAACATACATTACACGGATCAATTTTTATATATATGGATTGTTCTATAAACATATATTTACAGTATTTTATATTAGATAGTTATGTCGTCTTTTATTAGTAAAAATTGCCGTTAAAATATACGTTTGTGTGCGAATGGACATGACATCCGTTTCCGATTGTATAGGACGCATGCGCATTGCGCATACATGTTATTATGGGGAAACCATTCCATCTAGATTCTAGACGATTAAAATTTGTTACCTACATAGAAAAGTTTATTTATTATTTGTTTATAATTTTCGTTTATATTACAAACTTATTGTATTAGGTCTTTATATCTAAATTATTTGCTTTAGTGGTATCTTATTAGAAACTTTAATGTTAGGAATAATATTATTGGTGAAGACACCTATTTTTTTTTCAATTGTATCAAATTGTTTACTACTAGTGACTCACCCTCGTTAAGCTCGGGTTTGTCTCTTGGTATGTTTTAACGGGTAATATAGATTTTCAGAGATAAGATATTTTACCGCAGTATAAAATATCCTAAATGTAAAAATCTGTCCAGTGATTTTCTCTTGATGAGTTCCCGGACAGACAAAAATTCTAAAAACTATAGATTTGGCCTCTGTATGACTATTTCAACAAGATTTTCCACAAAATATTCAATGTACAGATTCGACTCAGAATTTTATTATATGTACTATGGATAATAATTCATTTTTACTTAAAGAGGGAAAACTTTTAAATAACTTTAAAACTAACTAACCCACCGTTATGGATAGAATTTTTAATTTAAAAAAACCTGAAAATCCAAACAAAGAAACATACAAACCTACTTTTTGAAGTGATAGCCGAATTAAACTAGCGAGCATTCAGTTATAGTTAGTAAATAAATACAAAAGATTGCTATAATCGGACACTCGTTCGTACCACTACTCGGTAACAAACAATCGATCAACGTTTGATTGATACCGACTGGTCGCGGTATATGATATCCGTTTCCAATATGACGCATGTATTGCGCATGTACAATACATATATTTATGCATATCACGAAAACCTATATTGTCACTATCTATCGTAGGTACAGGTTATGTAATAATATTATAACTGAGCGTCCCTATGTAACTTTTTACAGACTAATGTCCCACGAAGAGGGGGTCCCCTTGAACTACTTCAATATTAAGTAAAAAGTCTATATCTTCCTCAGGCTCCGAGCTCTCTATTCTCTTCTCTACTCTATTGTAAAAGTAGAGATTGTAACAATAAACTTATAAACGACCAGAAATAAATGATAACGCGAAACAGCTTCACTAGGACACACAGTACTTTAATAAGCAAACGTGCTAATACTTGATGCTACAACCCTAAATTATTAGCAATTATTCCTTTTAGTGCACTACATAATTAATTAATGATTTATAACTCATTCAAACACAGTGACCGTAGTAAAAATCTTAATTAAACGTTTTCTTCTACTTAACATTAAAAAAATAATTAAGCACTGGCTGTATTTAATTATTTTTTAAATACAGTGGTTTCATACATAAAACACGGGTACTAAACAAACCAATCAAACTTATTTGCGCATATAAAATAATATTTACTTCCCATTTAAAAAGAACCAACTAATAATATATTTTTATAATTATAATAATATTAAACAAAGCTAGACAGTATAGAGTTACATCAATCACGCATAATTCCGGCGATTGTTTAAACCGGACGGAAATGACATCGCATTTATATTTAAAGTTCTTTTTGATCAACTTTCTTTGAGAATTCATTTTAACGGCGGAGGTTTTCAAAGTTTGTCAGACTAAAAAAATTAAATTACAACTACGTCAAAAATAAACCTAAATATTTTTACTATGGTCATTCGATTGATAACATTTACGAAATACTAACCAAACGTGTTCTTAAATGCAGTAATAAAATTAAAAATAAATGCACACAATGAAGATAGCAGTAAAATATGAATTAAAGGAAAGATAACCAACGTGAATTAAGTTCCATTCCATAATTATTTTAATCTGAGACAGGTGCGAGTTGCAACAGAAGTAAGTACCTAAATCTTCTCGCTATAATAGCTTGTTCGCCTTTTTCTTCATCCCTCAACTACACCGTAGTTAAAGAAAATTATGATTATAATATCGTCTTGGGGGAGTGAGCATTAACAATATAACGGGTTCGTTCTTTACAGGAGCTAAAATATTTTATTGTTTTTACAGGTGTTCATCAACACTCAAAGACTAGATAAAAAAAGTCGCGACGGCGGTTTAGTTATTGTTTTTTTTTATAAACAAACAATCGAAATAAAAGGATTATGGTGATAAGAATGAATGTTGTCGTAGTTACAATTTCGTAAGTACAATTTCATAGTACTATGCAAATTGCAGACAAATCAAAAAGAAAATCAATAGTTTGTTTTATTTTATAGGCAATTCAATCCTTATTTCGTAACCATTGCATTTATTAAATGTCAATTACACTCAGAGCTCCATCCTATTACGGTCAAATAAATAAAAGCTCGTGCGATTATATCAAGATGGTATAAATTATGACAATATAACGCTTACGAGTTGAACATTAGGATCATTTTAGTTCGAAGTACATGAATTAATGATACTTCATGAATAGTCTGCTTTAAAATGACAGAGAGCTGCAAACAATTGTTAGAAACATCACTTGACCATTTGTGTAGTAAAATTACATAACAGTGATTTGAATTGGTATCAAGAATTGTACTAGAACACATACACATTATATTATATGTAATATATTCTAGGTACATATAATAAATATTATGTGATATATAGCCTTCTTCAATAAACGGGCTATCTAATGCAAAAAGAATTTTTCAAATCGTATTAGTAGTATTATATTGAGATTAGCACGTTCAAACAAACAAACACTGCCTGTTTATAATATTAATATAGAAGATGTACAAAAACAAAGCAAGTTAAAGTAAAATATTTTTTCTTTCTCTTAAAATGGAATAACGAGGTTGCTTATAAGATATCATTAATATTTCTGTGTAGAAAAGTAAAGTACAGTAACTAAAGGTAACATAATAATGAATTACCTACTTTAGTATAAGAAACTTACTCTTTTCCGGCTTAAGCTTCCACTGACCATACTAATTCTCTAATCGTTATCACGAACGCTATGTGCGTGCCAAATTTCATCACTGTCGGTTAAAATGAGGAAAAAAAAGATTATCTCAGTTAATGGTTTGATTGCACTTAGACTTTACATTTTCTATGATCCTTTTTGCTGTGAGCTAGAACGTGTATCGTAATAATATACCTGCTGTAAATATCTTCATGTATTCTAAAAACGTGAGCAAACCGCAAATTACGAAATTAGCATGAAGTATAGGTTTGTATATTCTTTGGGTCCTAATTCAACATATAATAATAAAAAGCTTTTTTGCACTTTGAACGTCGATATATGTTAGGTACAGTGTAAAAAATTCTTTGTTCATCTGAAGCAGGTGTTCAATGAAGCTCCAAAATATAGACTGCGAAGCCTGATAAATTTATAGCAAGTTTTTTACCTACTTCAAAAAAATAAGGTTTTCAATTCGTTTTTACATAAAAAATATTTTTATAAATAAACAAAAATGCTAGAATCAATTTAGTTGTTCAAGGCGTGTTTAAAATATTTTTTAATGGCTAAGTCTTATGAGTTTTAGATCACCGTTATCCTCTTTTATTTCTTAATAGAATTTAATAATATGTATGAAATAAATAAGTTTACATATATACATACATATTATATATGTATGTACATAAATATTACTTGTATTGAATGAAAAATTAAAAAAGAAAAAGCTAAACGGTGTATTATTATTTACGAAATACATACAAAAAAAATACTTAAAATCACTCACCTACGTATGTACATATGTACCTATAATATCCTTAACCTTTAACGATTTCCTTGCCATAAAATAACTTTGCATCAATCATTTTTTTGCATTGTATTACTGAGCAAATAATAATTATGTTTACTAGTTAGATTTCGTTAGGACCTCGAATCATGACTCGATTCGTGACTGAACGGATGAAATAAACATTATACCCATTAAAATAGTGGTTTTCTATTATTTAGCCTTGGATGCAATATTAATATTAAATAATAGTGGATTACCATACCTTTATATTTTTTATTATATTTTTGAAACAAAGACGTGAATAAGAGTCAAACTACTAATCGTAAGAACACGTGTTCAATTCCTAGATGAGGCAAATATTGTGAAGACATAAAATATTCATATTTGAAATGTACATAACTAAACAGGACTTCTAAGTTTTTTTTTTTAAGTAGGTATTACATTTTTGCGAATGTACCAAACATACAGTAAAGAGTATGAAACAAACATCCTCTGTAAATATCATCTTTAACACGCTTTTATTAGCTTCATTTGTAACTTTGTAGATAATCAAATATTGGAAGTCGATTTTAACATACCTCTAGGCTCTAGCTATTAATTTAAAATTTATAAGTGTTTAGTAATTTATTTAAAATTTATAAGTGTACGAAATTTAGATTAAATTAGAATCATTTCTTACTATTAGAGAATAGAGGAACTCTTGGTACCTACTACTAAAAACTTTAAAAAAAGGTTTGACGAGTGCCATACGAGTACAACACGATTGGCCAAAAGGATATATCTACTTTCTTAAAACCATTCATATGTAATAATATACTTTAATTATACTGTTCTGGGGTAACCAAGGTAAACTAGCAAAATTAATTTACAGATATTAGTAATCTGTTCGTTTGTTTCTTATTACACTATATTCTATAATTCAACTTCCTCAAGGATTTTATAATTTATAACGTAATGATTTATATATATCTGACGCATTATATATAAGAATACACAGTTATGTTACCTGCAAGTTCAATCCGTGTTTCCTTAGATAGGTAGATATCCCATAACTTGTCGGTGCCTTTGATCACTGAATATATAAATAAATACTAAATATTGTACAGGTTTTTGTATATTTAGCACATCGCAGAAATAGGTAATATAATTTACAAATACATACTTACAAAATATAGCATGTTTTTAATGTTTCCTTATATTTCTTGGAACATATTACTAACTAGCAAAAACAAAGACAAAACTATATCCCATGGGTAAAAAGTATCCTATGTGCTATTCCAGACTATAATCTATATCTGTGCCAAATTTCATCCAGATTCGTTCAGGCGTTCTGGCGTGAGTGAGTAACAAACATTCATCCAAGCATCTAAACTTTCACATTTACAATATTAGTAAGATTCGTAATCATTTAAAAAAACATATAAAAAATTGTAAGGATCGGTGATAGGTAGATCTTCTTACTTTTACTGTAAAAAAAGAGTCCATTGATTCGCACATAAGACATTGATCCAAAAAATCTGTTACGCCTAGAATTGTTAACGAGAGCAGGCCAATTAACGGTTTTCTTTCATATGTTTTGTACGATTGAGATATTATGCCATTACGCCCACAATTCAAACTGGGTCGAACAGTTTGGTTAAAAAAGCGATTATATTCATTGACCTACTAACCAGTTATTGTTTTTGTGATCGGTATTAATTCTTACAATGTTAAAATATTGCACGCTAGTTCTAACTTCATTTAAAACAAAAAGTTCTATTTTTTTAATCAATAATACATAATACATCTAATGCTATCTTTTATTCTAATGTATCAGTAGAAATGAGAATTAATAACTACGTAAGCTTTTGCTAAATGTTAGCTACACGGCATTGATAGTTTGCTAATTATTGTCTACGTAAGTCGAAGCTATAACATCTTATTTTAAAAATATATGCCAAATTATTATAAAATTATCGTATAAATGTTAGTAGTTTCGCTAAATAATGTCATTGGTAGCGATAATGCCAAGTGATCCACAAAGCTAGCGAGTTGGAACGTGTCGGGTACAAATATCGCAATGTACACCATTCTGTAAGGTTAAGGTACGCAATAATGTAACAATAAAAACAAGAAACTTTACTCCTTCAATTACACTGACACACTTTTGAAGACAAAAGTTGTTTCATTTTTTAAAAGGTTACATTAAAATATCTTTTCCAGAGCCTATAATAACTGAAAACTAATAAGAAAAATCAATTTCTCTATCAATTTTGTGTACAGATTTCTCTTCATCTTCAACATAAACGATAAAAGGATCCAAGACTGTCAATCAAGCGAGGGGCACAGGTCGTGTGGGCTTGGCATTAACCCACTTTGAAACCCGTGGGAGGCCATTCTAAATGTATGATTAGAAAAAAAATATAAACATTTTGTTCGCGCTGCGTACGTTGCAACAGTTCAAGAATAAGTACGACATTGAATTAACTAAACTTAGTAGGGGAGCCCAAGAGGGGATTTTCTGTAGTTACTCGAGCGCGGCAGATTAACATGAAAGAGGTTACCTTGCACTCTATTGAGTACTTTCACCATAATATAAGTCTTCTATATAAAGGGGCGCGTCTAGGGAAGCCGATTAAAATATTTAAAAAATGTTTTGATAAGGTAGAAATACTTGAAACCGTCAGATTAAGGTGTGGTAGGCTAGTTACATCCTAAAAAGTGTCCAATTCAATAATCTGCCGATTTGCACAAGCCGAAGAGGCAAAAATCGACTATAAAGTTTATGATGATTTTTGCCTCTTCGGCTTGTGCAAATCGGCAGATTATTGAATTGGACACTTTTCAGGATGTGACTAGCCTACCACACCTTAATCTGACGGTTTCAAGTATTTTTACCTTTTCAAAACATTTTTTAAATATTTTAATCGGCTTCCCTAGACGCGCCCCTTTATATAGAAGACTTATATTGTGGTGAAAGTACTCAATAGAGTGCAAGGTAACCTCTTTTATGTTAATCTGCCGCGCTCGAGTAACTACAGAAAATCCCCTCTTGGGCTCCCCGACTAACTCGACTGACGGTGAGTTATAACTGCACGTAACGTGGGTGGTAATAACGTGCACATCCTAAACTAAAATCTTATCAAAAAGTTGCTCATTGATAAAACTTATATAGAACTAGCATTGCCCGCGGCTCCACCCGCGTTCTAATGACCAAAAACCAAATTCTTAGGTTTTACATATTAGTATACTCTTACATTACAGTTTTTGTATTTTTTCTCAGAAATGAGATATTTTTCCGCTGTAAAAAGTATCCTATATGTTGATCCGGATAATTAGCTATGACCATACCAAATTTCATCACAATCCGTTCAGTAGTTTTTCTGTGATGCGGTAACAAACAGACAGACAGACAGACAGACAAACAAAAATTCTAAAAACTATAGATTCGGCCTTTGTATCGATAATAATGTCTATTTCAATAACATTTTACAAAAAATATTTAATGTACAGATTTGACTCAGTTAGAATTTTATTATATGTATAGATTTAGCAAGTACAATGTATAAAATTAACTGGTATAATCCGATAAAATGTTACGAAAACTATTTAAAATTAACTCAACCTGAATTTTCACTGTTATTTAAACATTTAACAAATTCTAAATGCACTTACATTCTTCAAATCATGAAAGACAAAATAAATAAAAAGCAATTCTAAACTTTACAACAATGAAATAAAGTCTTTATAAATAGCTGATTTTGTATCGCGTGCTGATGGTAATGTACAAAGAACAATGTGATGCCTATACTCGTGCAATTGATTTCATTAAAGCAACTCATTAGACAGAACTGTAGTTATATTGAAGACAATATAATATATTTAATGAGGTAGTACAAATATATACTTAATGAAATAAAAACACAATTTTGTTGTTATACATATGTATATAATAATAAAAAATACATGTGTTATTATTAGGCAATGAACAAACAGTTCAGTATTTTAGTGTCCTCTCTTTGGCACCTGATTGTCTTTGTTTTTTTGTTTAGTAACTATTGACAAGCTTTAGTTGTGTTATCAGCAAAAAAATGTTAGAAACAGTTTTTAGGGTTCCGTACCCTTAGGTTGCCATCGGAAAAATAAAAATAAAAAATACAAGAAACACTTTTTTAACGTTCGTAATCGATCATCGAAGTTAATAATATACTTAAAGAGTAAAAGTTATATTAATGTCATATTAATATAGTCTGCGAATTCTAATCGCACTTGGCCGATTTTACTTATATATATATATATATATATATATATATATATATATATATATATATATATATATATATATATATATATATATATATTAATTTTCTTATTCGCAAAGTAGAATATTCCTACAAATCGTTATAATAAGGGTTGTCTATATGATGACATATATAAATTACGAAATGTACATATTTGAAAATTCAAAAAAAAACAAAGTTTTTCTGTAAAATTTTTCTATGAACTTAAAGCTCTTAAATAAAGCTAAAATCGAGACAGGACGTCTGTTAGGTTAATGAGTTTATGAATAAAATATCATAGATAAATTCTATTCCTTCAAATTTTTAATAATAATTGTGCTTAAATTTTGACTATGGAAAAACAAAAAAATAATGTCTAAATGTAATACAATTAATCGTATAACGATTTCGAATTTAAAGTCACTGTTAAATATAACACACAGTGAGAAGAAAATTAAAACCATTATTTGTATATTACGTGGTTTGAGAAACTTTGGCCTTAGGCCAATTTCCAGTTTTAGTACATACGTACATATAGTCTGATATTGAGCATATAACTACTAATAAAATACTAAAGTGATTCATATTATAGTTAAAAAAAGAATTTTTCATTTGAAAAATACATAAAATCTATTAAAACTACGTTTGTCCATTTAAATATGCGTGTATGAAAAAACGAGTCCCACTGTGTTTAACTTATAAACCAACACCGCTTAAAATAAATTGGGCCGAGCCCCGTTGTACCGTAAACTGGACAACAAATATTTGGACAAGGCGATGACTTCGAAATTCGCAAATTCGCGCACTGAATATAGGTTATCAAGCTTTTGGATAAGCGACTTTGCAGTGATAATATATACAGACAAAATAAACAAATACAATATTTAGTATACTTGTGACAAAATTAGATTCTGAGGTCATTCACTCATAATAATTAATAGTACAAGGAAGCCTTCCGATTTTTATCGTTCTTTTTATTTGTCCAATTATAAGACTCGTATTTGAGAGGTTGTTGACTTGTCCTAAAGTTCATTATTCTATAGTTATAACTTGTGTAATTGGAGGTTATTTATACATATACACCTGTGTACAAATTATCATAGTTATATTATATTAAAATATTTAGTCGAAGGTTTTTATTATGACCCGGGAAGCAAAGCTCTAATTCATTTTTATTTTAATTATAGAGGGACAAAAATCACTTAGTCTGAGTACTTTATAAAGCTCTCATTTACTCTAATATTCCCTTTAGCAGCTCAGCGCTTGTGTAATCTCATTTGACTACAAATTTAACATCGTAATTACAATTTCATAAGGCAACTCTAGGGGATTCCTCGATGGGTTAATTAATAGCTTGCATATATTACTAGCTGTACATCATCTCTATATCGTATGTAAGCTTAATAGCCTGTGCTTAGCTTTGTGAAGGCTCTCGAGAAACGCTCTTTGAACTTCTTAAACCTCGTAGATTATCCTGAATGAGAGGTACTTTACGCGGAACTATGGTGTCTGAGGAATAGATAAAAGTAGAGACTGACTTGTTTGGTTGAAAATGTGGAGACATTTTTCCAATGCTACTTCTTTCTTGTACCTATACTTATTCGACTACATAAACGGAGGCTATATGTTTAGAAACATTTTTCGGGATTATATTCTGACCCATGTATAAATTTTCTTTAGATATTTTAAAATTTCACATTTGATTTCATTACAGTACTGAGGTGGAATTTGTGCGTACCTGAGTAAAGTAGGTCATCGCCTGGTGGAAGCGGGATCGATGGCACCACGCAATGAGATATCGTGAGGTTGTTGCACTACAGTGTTTGTTTTTTAATACAACCATCAGAACGTTGACTTTTTGTACGCTAACGAAATTTAAACACTAAGTAAATCCGTTGGGCGCCAGAGTAATCCACATTAAAAATAATGACCTATTATTGTCGGACTTTAGGACAAAGACATTTGCCTCAGTTTTAACATTACTATCACGTACAGTGCGTCACACCTTAATGTATCTGTTGGCCGAGAACTTCTGTCTTGACATTAAAAAATTGAAGGCTATTTCGAGACATTGACGATTGTTAACCTCGGGGAACAATAAGTTATCTTAGACTTAAGTAACTTTCGTTAATGCTTTAGGTAATGTAAGTAAGTCACTTCCGAATTATTATAATGTAAAAAAATCTTATTCAAACTAAATTACATTAGATTTTTTTATTATATATGTATAGTTAAATATTGAAATGACGTTAATATTTACGTTAACTCGACTCCATATTTATGAATTAATGTAACTAAAATTAAGCGACAGTTTGCTGAATGTAACAAATTATGAAGATGCGATAAAAAACAGACTATATCAGCGAAACCGAATTTATAATTTTTCGTTTTGAACACGTTTTTATTACCTTCACTTATAAAGTCTTTGTACTCAAATCAAATCGATTTTGACCTACTTCTGATTCTCGTATAACGTCGCAAGTTTGTAAGTTTCGGAGGACAATGTAACAATTTGATCCATTCGAGCTAATTTTATGATATAGCCAAGAGGTGGGTAGTGGGACTCTTCAATGACTAAAACTTAAACCTTTGTTTTCATTAAGTTCCTCAAAAGCATTTTTTTTAAGTACATAATTTAATAAATTGTCCCTCATTTTGTATTAAATAACAATATTAAGTTATATTTTAGACCAATCATATAATTCGATTATAATAGAGTCCTTACCAGTACTATAGCAAGAGTGACAGCTTGACTAATTTTCACAGCATGATTCTATATCAATCATTAGAAAAATATATTCAATGACCAAACGACACATTCATTTTCATAGAACACGTTGATTATATAAATAAAACAGGCTAATATAGTGACTAGAAATAGCTAACGAGGCTGTCAGAGAATGGAAGACATTATTGACATCGCTACTTGCGTAACACTGTTTGTAATCAAGGTTACTGCAACAATCATGTACAAAGTTTAAACAATCATTGGAATCTTTTTTTAATTAAATTTGAATCAAAATTCTTAAGATTTATGTAAAATAAATAAAAAAGTTATTTTATGTAATAATGAAGTTCTTAGAAGCAATAAAATATCTCATTAATAGTTTTTAATTTAATATTTAGACAACAAATATAATATTTAATAACTGAAACAAAGTAAGAAATTAAAAATAAAGCTTTTAATTAAAGGTTCTATGTAAAAACCTTGTGAATTTATTTAAAAGACTTTTTAGGTTTCTTGTATTGTTTCTACGAGTAACATGGCGTCGAAACAATTGTACTTTTTAGTTTTTATGTCAAAGTATTTTAGTCATGCCTAAAATGTCCACGAATAAAAAAACAATAGATTTGACCAGAAACTTAAATACCATGTAAAAGCGATGGGACTTCCAAAAAGAAAAGAAAAGAGATTGAGATCGCAAAGTTTGAAAGCTAGTAAGCTCAGGGCGACTTTAGAAGTTCACTTTAAAAGTCTTCAACTAGATGGAGCTAGTTGTAATTTATTTAACATAAACTTGTCTGCATTTCAGCGTGCATAGCAACAAAGTTTTAAAGGCTTCTAGATAAAAATAGCTTGGAGATTTTCTAGAGCTATTTTTAAAAAGTCACCATATTTTTTCAGTTGAATTTACTTCAAATTTTACTACTTTTTGTTAATTTTATTGTCGAATACAAATGTATCTAGTAATATTAAATATAAAAATACGTGTTAAGGGATTTATTTATATTATAGTTGAAAAAAAAATAACACTCTGCTCTAAGTATTTATAATTGTACTGATTATAATATTATCAACTGTGCAGAATATAAGTTACAGTGATTGTGAGTCATCAAATGCATGCAAAATTCTCTACCATCGCATTGGTGAGAAAAAGTGAAGCATTCTCTCATTGAATGTTTACGTAGACAAGGTGCCGTTACAGTTTCACTGAGATCACATCACTTACTCACCTATTTAACAATATATACTGTTGTTACCTAATCTTCCATTAGCGAAGCTTAGCGGGTCTATTTTCAACGCTCATTAGTATAATTAGGTGGTCTGTTAGACATTGTTGGACCGATAGCAACTTACACTCTGACCTTATTACAGGCAAAATGTCCGCGTTTCGCCATGCGTTGTTTTGATTTTAGATTAGCGATTTTCTTACATATGGGTACTAAGCAAGTGTTAAATCTAATAACATATTTGTTTTGATTATTTATAGGAATGAAAATTACTTTAGAAAACCTTGCTTTACCAACAAACAAATTAAAGCAAAGAGAAAATCGTTTGTAGAAATTTATTTTTTTAATATTTTTATTATTATGATTATTTAATACTAAAAAGAAAAAAAAGACTCGAAACTAACATTTCATTGTTGACATAACAAAATGTAGTGTATTATTTATTCAACGAATATATGGCATGTTACAAATAGTGTACGTGCCCACGTTATACCTCCAAAGTAGTTTACGTTTCTACAAAGCTTCTCTCATGTTGATTGTTTGTATGGAGTGGTAAGCAAGACGAGATGAAGCGGTGTCAACAAACTTTATAAATAGTTTAGGCGAATATGAAAAATTCACTGAAAATAATAAAAAAAATTATGAATATTTATAATTTAGTGTAGCAGTAAAAAGAAAAGCATTAGTAAGAATTTAACTTAAGTATCTTTTAGGGATTAAATATCCCTAGAAAATATATTTTTCAGACATTTTTATTTTTTAAAATACTACGCATGTAATACAAATGATATGTCCCGACTTTGATAAACAATCGTCTTTAAATAACGTTTTGCATTAAATAGGCTTACACCCTAAACCACTTCTAATATATACTTACCGAAATAAAAATGAGTAATAATGAGTAACCAGTATGACCACGTAGTTCATCTATTTTTTTTTCTTTGAACAAAAACTCATGTTAAAGCGTTTACTGTATAAACATCTCGCATTTATAACATTATTAAAATATATTATAGAAAATTCTAGAAAAACTAGTGTGTGTGTGCAATTCACACATGGTAGAAGTGAAACCTCAGAAAAGTAACATACGCGAGAGAATGAGATGAACATACTTGTATGTATAATGTATAGCACCTGGGCCACCGAGCTTCGCTCAGAGTTTTTGGTTATAAAGTACAATTTTCTTTAAAAAAAAAACTTGAATAAATACAAAAAAAAAACAAAAAAAATTATACCTTTGTATCCGACCGGGATTCGAACCCGGACACCTATGATTGTCAATCTTGCGTCTTTTTTTAAAAAAAAACTAAAAACTTAAATAAATATTAAAAAAAACTAAAGTACAAACTTTGTATGCGACCGAGATTTGGCCGCTTGACTATGATGCTTATTCCTGAGCGTGCAATTTACCGACCATATTTTGCGTGGAATAGCAAAAGAAAACTGCATGAAAACTCGAAAACACGCGTTTTCTCAGATATAAGACTAATCTAGATCGACTTATCGCCCCCGAAACCCCACCTTTACTAATTTTCATGAAAATCGTTGGAGCCGTTTCTGAGATTCAGATTACAATTAAAAAAAATAGTATTATTATTCGCCAATAGATGTCAGAAAGAGTCATTTTTTTCAGTTTATGTTTAAGTGGCAACATTAGGACTACCCAAACGAACCTTTTTTTTCCAATAAAAAAAATAAACACAAAAATAAATACATAAAGACAAAAATTCTAAAAACTATAGATTCGGCCTCTGTATCGATTCAATAAGATTTTCTAAAAAATATTTAATGTACAGATTTGACTTATTTAGAATTTTATTATATGTATAGATTATTTATCACTTCCTGTGTAATGTATTCTATCTCATTCTCTCGCCGGCTTAATCCTATACATATATTTATGTGTTTGTCTTTTTCTCGTGTCGCATTTTCGTTTCATCAAGTTTCAAATCACAACGATTCTAAAGAAGTTTCACTACAAAAACTATATTATATGTAATAATAAAATAAACAAAACTCGCGGACCGCTCGTATTTTGATATGGCAGGCACGATTTGCGTAAGATGGTAAAATCGATACGAGCCGTCGCGACCGTATGACCCAATTTATCTCGCAAGGACTGCGATATGCGAATGTCTACCATCGTGGATACGATTTTCGGTAACGGGTCATTAGATTCGAGAGTGATATGAGGAGCTGACGATAATATGTTTTTAAATAAAAACATTTGTGTATGTAAATATTTTATATAATAATATGTACTAAAATAATGATATTGGTACATAACTTGAAGTATTTCCAATTAAATTTAAACCAAGTAATATTTTTAGAACTGTACAAATGTGGCATCGTGATGCTTTACTTATTTATTATTAAATAATTAGCGGCACACTTTCGCTTCGCTCGTGCTCACCTCTGGGAAAATAAAAACAATCCTATCCCACGGGAACCGTATATTTTCCAGGATAAGAAAGTAGACTATGTGTTATTTCAGACTATAATCTATTTTTGAGCCAAATTTCATCGAGATCTTTCAATCTCACAAACTTTCAGATTTATTATATAATAGTATAAATAGATGATTAAAATTATAATTAGTCATCTAAAACTAAACATTAAATGTTTTCTTGTTCATTTATAAATAACTCATATTACTTACGTATACGTGTATTTCAGCTCTATTTTCTGAGGATACAAAAATAAATAACGCATCAAAACATAGTTTCAAGGTTTGAATCATATATAATAAAATATATATGATTCAAACCACTATTTTACAATTTGCTATTTCCTAGGTTGCCTGGAAGAAATTGCTGTTATAACAATACGACCGCCGCCTTTGAATATTGTCTTACTACTTTAAATATATATTCTATTCTATTTGGAGTTATAATAAAGAATTATTATTATTAAAAACTAGCAACTTACCCTCGCTTCGCTTAGGTTCCTTCCTAGGTAGGTACGTTTTAATTTTTTGAGCGGAACCCTAATCTTTTTTTTAAAATAAAAGTAGCCTAAGTTACTCCTTATAACATCAGCTATCTGCGAGTGAAAGTCCCGTCAAAATCAGTCCAGCCGTTTCCGAATAAACATAAAGACAGGCAGACAAAGAGATACAAATTTTAAAAACTTTGTTTTTCTTATAAGTACCTTATATAATTTCATAAGCATTTAGTAAAAAGCTGTTATTTTGACATTACAAACAGAGACTTCATTTTTATTTATCTGTATCAATATACCTATGTATACAAATTCTTAATATTTTAAAGGATTTAGATCGGTTAACGTGTTAAGACGACAGGTAGATTTCACGTTAATGCGATAAACCTTCACTGTTACATTGTACCACCGCAATACGCGAAGTTCTGATGTAAAATATATTGGATTTACATTTAATTGAATAAAAAAAAACCAATTTGACCCGCATACGCTTTTGCTCGTACTGAGATTACAGAGTTATGAAAATGAAAATGTTTTGTTCCGCGATATAATGTAATATCGTGAATAATTAATTGAAAGTAATATAAATTGTTAAATTCTGTTTGCACGTCACATAAAATAATAATAGCCCGTTCTTTATCATAATATTGGAAATTACCCATACCATACTAATTATAAATTGATAATCTGTTTGTTTATAAATTCATAACGTACTATCTTTATATATATAATTCTTCTGTGAGTGTGTATGTCACTGAACTTCTCTCAAACGACTGGACCGATTTTGATGAAATTTTTTGTGTGTGTTCAAGGGGATCTGGGAATGGTTTAGATTCACAATTTTGTCCAAAAAGTTTGAAATTTTCAAATTAAAGACGTATAGACAGGACAACGTTTGTCGGGTCCGCTAGTATATCTATATACACATAATAAAACTGTAGAGATCGAATATTTGTACATAGAAAAAAAATTGCTAAAAACCGAGTCAGGGGGATGTAAGAAGAGAAATAGAACAAAAGATTTTTTCATTTTTTTTGTTTCTCTGTCTGTTTGTCTGTTTGTATGGGCTATTCTCCGAAACTGTTGGACCGATTTAAATGAAATTTTGCAAGGTGGTACGTTATATCCCCGGTCAACATTTTAGATACTTTTCATCTCGGAAAATTAAAGAGTTCCCGTGGGATAGTTAAAAAACTATAGTAACTTATACAGCTTAGTACACAAAAATTACTGATTGGGTTTTAATGAAACTTTACAATAATATAGTTTATACATCAGAATAACAAATAAATAATAAAATCATTTTTATCCCCGAAAAATGTAGGGTTCCCGTGGGATAGATTTGTTTGTCTAGGAAGCGAAGTTGAGCTGCTAGTAAATAATAAATCTAAGTTCTTGCTTGGACGCGCGAATAAAAACAAGTTCTGATGAGACTATTTTATATTATCTATGTTCCTACTTCCTACCACAAAAGGGCTATTTCAAAAAGCATTTAGTGAGGCTTACAACTTCTGAACGCATTTCAATGAATTATTCGGCTCGTAAACTAGAGTCTAAATTATAACTTCTTATTGTTATGCGAATAAGGACGGTTTTCAATTCATCCTGTTGGGTTTTCATCCCTTCGTATTATGGGACTGAAACCAGTTTCAAATTTTATTTATAAAGCTACCTGGTACAGGTGTCTCGGGCGATGCACGTCCTTCAGCCTTTGCTTGCATATTTTTTATGCTAACAGGTCATGATTTTCGGCGTAAATTTGGTAAAACATGCCTTACAGATCTTTTATACAGTTTATATTATCGACGACGTGTATTGACAACATATTTTCCTTGTGTTGTTTAATTTTATTGAGGCAAAAAGTCCACAAGATTGGTAATATACTAACAGATCAGACGCCACTCTTATTTTTTTCTGTAATCAAGATTATTTTTTCATTAGGTATTATTATTATAACTTGAAATGACATAATAATTATTTACATTTAAAGAAGACAGTACATCGACTCCAAAATCACTTAAGAGTAGTTATTATGTACTCCACAACTTCTTTTTAGGGTAGAAGTTTTTTGATCCTTACATGGACTTTGAGGTATGATTAATCTACAATTATGAAAATCGATCCACAATCGCCAAAGACATCGACTAACTGTATGGTATCCATAAAAATACAGACGAATCACGGATCACTTTTATAAAGGAAAAGCTTTTTTACAGGCAAAATGTGCGATAAGAAAGTTGGACATTTCATGGATAAATTGACATTTCATTTACTGGTCGAGTTGAAGCATTACTCGTAGCTAGTCGCTTTTTATATGTAACGTTGAGTGACAGACAGACGGATGTGTGGTTGCGGCGAACGTCAAGGCAAAAGCCCGGAATAGTTTTCGGTTAGGATAAAACGGACCGACATCAGAACTAACAAATTTGTAACATACCGACAAAAAAGAGTCTGCATTCGAAAATTGCACAAACATTTCGGCGAAAAGTTAGTCGCCAGAAAAACTACGGTACGACGAACTCGAGATCAACTCATGTCATGCGATAAAGAAAGTTGTTGAAGTAAACTGAAAATACATTTTTGTTTTCAAAGTGCCTACACAACGGCATAGTTATAAAAAAATTGCTACCAACTTTAATCACAATAAAATTGCGTAAGCTTTAATTCAATGAATATCTTTGCGTGAATTTAACATTAAGTAATAATGCAATTAAAACTTTTACAGCGAAAATTAAAATAAGTGGTTTGAAACCGGTTCAAAAAAAGAAACTACCGCTAGGTGCCGGCGCTATCAGATTTGATGGAAATGTTTTTACAAAAAAAGTGCTTATTACATGCAATAGGTTATATAATCGTTAAAAATACTATAGTCATTGTCACCCGAATTACAATTTCCTCGAAGTAAACGATACAAACACGTTAGATTGTACTAGTATATAAATTGATTAATAATTTTAACTTTCTATTGGTTAATCAAAATAACTTAATCATTTAAAAAGTGTAAACAACATTAAAAGACTAATTTATTAATACAACTTTATCTATAAAGAGAGAAAAAAAGTTATTTTAATTGTTCTTATGTTTATTAGTTTAGATAAACTAAAAATACGCTGAACCGATTTAGATGAAATTTGATAGGTATGAAGATAGTTTGAGCCCCTGGGAAGGGCATAGCATAGTTTTTATCCCGGGAATCATCCGTGAAGGAAGTGAAAGGGGGATGAAAGTTTTTATGGGGAATAAATCATTTCTCAAGTAAGAGATATAAAACTTATCATAGCTATATATATATATATATATATATATATATATATATATATATATATACTATTATATAGGTATAGTCTATCTATTCCATACTAACCGTTAAATACCTTTAACTTAATATTTTGACATATACCTACCTACCTAGTTCAATATAAATATGTTACAAGGGGAACGTGATTTCTAATGTGGTTATGATGGGATAACAGTGAGTTGCCAAGATACATTAAATTTCTATAAAAATAAATATAAAACGCTATATTTTACAAATATATATGATTAAATCTGTTTATCTAACATAAATCATTGTAACTTATTATAAGTAGCTCTTTATTATAAAGCCATGTTTTGCGGTATGCATCATGTGAAATATAATATTTTAGTAATCAATAGAAAAAAATATAATAGTATCGTAACGGTTCCTGAGTAGAATACCACAGAGTATCTAGTTATGAAATATGTAATAGTAATCAAGTTTAATGCTACATGAAGCCTCACAAGTCTTAACAATACAAAAGTTCTCATTCGAGTAGAAACAAGTGGTTTTCAATGAAACATTTTATATTATTATCTTATTTGCACCCACGGCCCGTTTAGTTATAAGTAGAACTCACCTGAGCCAACTAATATATGCACTTGTGTAAATTCTGCAAAACTATCATGCTCCAAGTAGGTCATTAATTTGCTAAATTTCTTTTTATTACCATATTTACGTCAATGACGGCGACGATTATAATGAATGTCTATTCGCTTTCTTTGTAAATAATATTTTATTTGTTCTATACTATAATGTTTTAATTTGTTGACAAAAGCTATAACCCACTTAATATATACATAACAAGGAAGGAAGGAAGGTTGTTGCGTAACAAAACACCAAAAACCTAGCCTGAAAAGTAATTGGTATTTTTGTTTAACGTGTCTGTACCGCATCACAGAAAAACCACTGGAGGGATTTTGATGAAATTTGGTATGGTGATAGCTGGTTATCCGGGTCAACATATAGAATACTTTTTACCGCGGGAAAATCTCTTCTGAAAAAATACAAAAACTGAAATGTAAGAGTATACTACGAGTAATATGTAAAACCTAAGAATTTGGTTTTTGGTAATCGGAACGCGGGCAATGCTAGTTTTATAATAAGACGTTTGTTTATCAATCAAATTATAAATGAATTTATGTATGTTGGATTTACCTTTGTTTGAAGTGAAACAATACATAATTAAACATATTTCTTTTTTTTATTATTTAAATTTATAATATATTCATATTTCATAGTGTAGATTATATTAGTATTATAAAAAAATATTAGCATCTTTATTATTCTGGAAGCTAAATGAATGAAGCCAACCACACTCAGCTACTAAATCATCAACTTGTAGGTCATACTTTGTTCATAGACGAGTGAACGGTTGAAGGTTTACGTGTTTCGTCTTATTTTGCACCTTTTTGTCTGTGCAACCAATGACATTGGCTTAAATTTTAAATTACTGATCGTTTAAGTCTTGTTTTGAAATCGCACGGATGCGTTCTGACGTAAATAACCATCTAAATCACACGAGAGCACGGCGAGTTACTAAATGTATCGGGAAGCTTTAAAATAGAACTGGATGCGTGGCCGGTTCCGAGCGAGTGTATAACTTGTTCAGATAACGTTTATCACTGTAGCCATGCAATAAGAAACGTAATAAACGTCGTGTCGGTACGTTTCCACGACAGATTAGATTTAAGATTGAATTAATTCGATAAACTCTGACTTCTTACAGCTATACTAGAGATGAAAGCTGAGATTTACGCAAATGATAGGGCGGGTGTGGTCAGCTGATCGTAACGCACGCACCCAGGCAGCCGTTCACAACAAATGATATCGATTTTGCCCGTCCGGAGCGAATCTAGTACGAGAACAGGTGTTTAGAAATTCGGTACATTCGGTAACCTAATAGCCAAACGTAAAAATATTTACACTCTTAATAATTATATCGGTACTAATTAATACTTATGTATGATTTTATAATAGAAAATTTCCTTAATACTAACCTTGATTCCAGAACGTCCTTGTTGCTTCAGCAGCACGTTTTCGGGCTTCATGTCGCAATGAATAATTCGGTTTTTGTTGAGAGCGTGAAGACACTGCAAAAGGCTGTGCGAAAATTTGCGAACCAACTGCAAGGAGAACCCTTGGAACTTGTTCTTCTTTATCAGCTCGTATAAGTTGATTGAGAGCAGCTCGAAGGTGATGCATGTATGATTTCTGAATGTAAACGAATCAAACATATGTATTACATTCATGGTATTATCCTTGTCCTGTTCGCGGAGATGCTCTAATATGCGAATCTCCTCTTGTGCTTGTCTGTGGAACCGTTTCTCGTTCCGCACCATTTTCAGCGCGACGTTTTCGCGCTTCTTGTGATCGTATGCCTTTACTACCTGGCCAAAGCTCCCCTTGCCTATCACTTTGAGCACCTCATACCGATACGCTATGTGATCGTGTGGTATGTGTATGTAAGAACCTTGTTCGTTGTCATACTCGCAATTGTTCGGAAAACCAACGAGACCAGGTCGTTTCTTCGCGTTCGCGCCTATAAAGTACACTTGGGGGTAATCAAATATCTCACGGTGTTCGTAAGGAGTGAGCTTGTTCATGTAGAGCTTCATGACTTGCTCAGGACTGGCGGCCGCCGCCGGTGGACGCTTGTCGGGGGGCTGTGCGTTGGTGGCCGGCGGTGCTGGCGGGCCTGGCTCCAGGGGCGGCAGTGCCCCGTCCCGGAGCAACGCGCGCCCGAACGCGTGCGCGCTCCCTAGAGGCATATCGCCGGTCATGGCCGAGCGGCCGCCGCCACCTCCGCGCACCTCGCTCGCCGTGGCCGAACCGACCCACGCTCGCTCGTATACACTGCACCTCACTGCACTTGCACTGTTAGACGGAGCCACCCTTGGGCACAGCACAACATTTCACATATACCGCGACGAGAAAGAACCACGCTTCCACTTATGCGGACACATTCCGTCTCGGACACGATGCTATACAGGACCGTCACAGATGATACCGTGCGACGCGAATGTGAAACGCAAACAAAGACCCCCTTCCTTGCGGGTCGACCCGACGACAGGACCAGAGAGAAAATAGAAACTGGTCGCTAAAGTCATTGAACCGTTCGTCTGCGAAGAGCGTGCGAGTGCGAGTGAGAAAGGACACGTTTCATTGGTCTTACTGTCTATTCCTAGAGGGCGCTTTAAGTTTTCGTTCTAAAACATGTTCATTTTGCAAGACCTAAAGATTGTATGTTATATATAAAAAAAATGTTGTTGGTGTCACTGTATAATAAAATTGGATATTATTTTTGTCATTATATTTTACAGATGTTGTACAAAAATGCATAATACGTTTTTTTAGGACTAACATTTTAGAAAATTTATGTCGATATATTGATTACACTTCCTTGAAGTGAATTTAAATTACTGATTTAAATCCTAAGTAATAAAATATTTGTATAATAGTACTTATCACATCAGATATTTGTCTTGTTTAAATAATAGCTCGACTAGGCGGCGGTAGATGTAAGCATATTGCAAACATCCATGACACATTTATTATTTAGTATATAATGAATAAGAAAATATAGTTGTATTGAAATAATTTGAATGAATTATGCGTACAATAATTCAAAGCACATTTTACAAAAATAAAAAATTATGACAAGTTTAATTAATACCTAATTAAAAATATTTAATTATATTGGGATGAAATAAGCTATTCCACGAGCATTTTTCTCACATTTATATTCTTTTATTAATCTTAAAAATCAACGGAAAATACAAGAGTTTTTATATTGTTTTTTTTTTATTTAGGTCTTACAATATACTTTTATAGTCTATGGTAAAAATGTGAAGTGTCGCCATCTGTTGAAGACTACTTGAGCCAAGAATAGTGCATCTTCCATCCAATCTAGACGTCTTTTTTCACTCCGTTGTTTTCTGTCATTTATACAATCGTAACTATGTGTTAATTATAATTTTATTTTCAAGACAAACTATGTTCAGAGACTATTGTGTAACGAATCAGTGTTTTTAAAAGCAATAAGAATAAATTGTGGTGTTATTAATATGTAAGTGCATCGTATACTATATATGATTAATCACTGTGATTTCTTTTTTGTCATTTTCTTACTGCTATAAGTTCGTCCTCAACATTTAATCTCGATTAATGTACCTGGATATTAAATTATAATTTTTTGCGTACAAATTCATTGATGGCTTTTGTGTAGTGTAAGTGAAGTAGGGATCAATTATTCTTTTCAAAGTACATACGTCGTTATATATTTTTTGCTTTCGATTCCACCGAAATTATATTGATTAATCGCAAGAATAATCCAATTCATATAGTAAGTATATAAATTTATAGTAATTATATGCGTTGTTATGGCATGAGATGCTGTTATATTTTCTTGTCATGGTACTTATAGTTCCATGTAAGTATATAAATGGATTTATTGTTTGGACTGCAGCCAGTGCATTGATACAAGTCAGTTTAATACTGAAACGAGTTATAGATTAAACTCTAGTAAAGTTTTTAATTGTTATTGTAAAGCTGACTCATTCAGTGGTGCAGAGCAATATAAAGTTATGGTACTTTATATTAGTCATCAAAGAGTACCTTAAGGTTATATAAGCAAACAAGTTTTATGGGCAACATATTATAGACTGAAATGATTATAAACATTCTTGTTCTGGACTAAGGGGCATAAGCTTATAGTTGTATAATAGGTTATCTGCTCACTAAATAAAAAAAAAAACATCTTTTAAAAACACCTCACTTTAACACAAATAAAGACTAATAAATATTTTTTATTCTAAATATGTTGATTTAAAGAATTAAGCATTTTTTAAATACACCATTTTATATAAAAATATAAATCATAGTTCATATAAATAACTACTAAAAACAATGATATTCTTATGAGAAATAGATACTAGTTATATTATTTTACTAAGTATATTAATATTTCAACATATGAAAAAAAAATTGAATAGAAAAAAATATAATTATGTAATTTTATACTTTTTAACCCTGAAAATCTTAAAAGAATATATTACTTTCTATAACTATGTATATTGATAACTTTTTTTATAAGCACTATCAGTACTCATTTTTATGGGTCCCAACAGTGAGCACTATCATTTATACACTCCTTTAATTAGGGCTTTTTTAATTTAAATGAAACTAGAGCAAACTTATGTTATAATTAGTTATAACATTATAGTGAATAATTTGGTTTTTCTTTGATAATTTTTTTATAACTTGTTTTGAAAATAAAATATGAATTTTGATTTCACAATGTTGATATCAAATTAAGATTGAGATTTTGGTAAGATGTTAGAAGTATATTTTTATTTCAGTATTAAACTGGTTTTATTATAAATTTTTTCATGCAAGTTTATTGGAAGAATATGCAGTTTAGCTTTAACATTACATTATATATGAAAGTGGCAATATTTTACTATAAAGTAATAGTTTTAGTTTGAAATCATAGTGATTGAGTTTATTTTGATGTAATACATAGTAATCATAGTTAGTCATAAAAATGTTAAAAATTATCATATAGTGTATAATTACTGTGGCAAAAAATTAACAACAGAAAAACTATAAGGTCAGTCCTATTAGTAGTCAAGGCTGCCAATTGAAATTAATGAATGTTTAACATTAATGGTATGGTATAGCAATAGATAAATGTGTTATGGTTATACCTTGAAAATACTTTGAATAGCTTTAGTGTTGTTGTTGGAATTGATAAGATAGAGTACATTATTTATCAGTAAAATGAAATTTTGTATATACTGATTGATACTACAAAACTATATAATTTTTATTTTTATTATTCTTTTTACTTTGCAGTAATTATGTAAAGGAGTGTAACAGTACTACAATTACCTTTACATTTATCAATTTTATATTCCACATCTGTTAAAGCATTACATTAATTTTACAATTAAGCTCTTTTGATGTGAATTTGTTTGAATTCTATAAGATAATGCTGGTATTAGAAGCCATAGAGTTCCCCCTTTTTAAAGTTCATTATTTAGGGAAGGATAGGCTTACCCTGCTCCTGCCTAAATTACCTGAAATGGAAACTTTATGCCAAATTTTATGTTGTTTAAAAGTTAAGACTTATAATGCTATGAGTTAAGAAGAAAAAAGTATTAATATTTATTTATATTCCTAACAGCCACTGCCTATGGTTTTGCTCTCGTTTGTATTTTAATATTGTAGTTTTATATCTATTTTAAAAAAAATCGACTTTCATAAAATAAGTGTTGTAAAAATACGTAAAGTAATTTTCGCTTTATATTTGGTTTAAACTCTTACAGACAGTACCTACTTAATACAGCTTCTAGTACATTGCCTAAAACATTTTTTTAAATAATTGTGTGTTAAAAATAACTAAAAAAAGTTCCAGCAAAGTTCTAATCGAAAATCTTCTTAAATGTTCTTGTATTAACTACTTTTGAATGGCTCCCAAATGATGAAGCGTATTCTGAATGGAAGAATTCGTAACCCTTAAAAAGGAAATAACAATATCCGATCGAGCCCTAAGATGTCCCCATTAACATGTATTCGATATAATAATCAGCTTATCTACAGTTTCATCCATTTATATTGGCCAATAATCCCTATATGTATATATCTATAGACATAATGTGATACTAAAATAACATCTGTTTGTTTAAAATTATTATACCTTGATGCATCTGGTTTAATACATAAAAATGTATAACCAAATAAACTATAAATAGATAGCGGCTATACGTCCAGAAACAGGTGTTTCTAGTCTATTGTTGGGTATTTTATTGTATACATACTAGTTTTACCCGCGGGTCACTCGATAAGTGGGTGTATTGGTAAGAGTAGCGTACGTGTTTATCCAGGACTAGCGTTACGTTTTAACGTTTAGTATAGATTTCTCAGAGATGACATATTTTCCCGCAGTAAAAAGTATCCTATATGTTAATCCGGATAACCAGTTATCATCATACCAAATTTCATCAAAATCTGTCGTGGTTTGCTCGTGATGCGGTAACAGGCAGACAGACAGACAAAAATTCTAAAAACTATAGATTTGGCCTATATATCGATAATAATGTTTATTTCAATAAGATTTTCCAAAAAATATTTAATATTTAATTCAGCTTAGTTACAATTTTATTATATGTATGTATATAAGCTGTCTTCATTCCGTATTTTGCTTTGAACACTCATTTATGAAGTCTCGCATTTATAATATTAGCTTGATTGTATGAAAACATACCTCCTACCACTTGCGCCTTTTCTGCATAAAAAAAATAGAAACTACGTTAAAATAGATAATTTCTGTTTCTTCTTTAATTGATTGTTTTAGCTAAAAAAGTAAACTTTGACCCAAATAGTATTTGTATACCTACAATTTACTGTAAAGTGCAGACCTGTAAGATATTATGTTAACAAACACAAATAAAACAATATTAGAGTTTCATATTATAGGTACTGTAGATTTGTCTTTGATTTGTAACTATAATATTATGTTATCTGTAAATCAAATTGTAGTGTAGGTATACTTGAACTTTATAAATTATTGTAAATGAATTGTATTCGAGAAATCGATTGACATAAAATCCATATGTATAATATATTGATTTTCTATAATAAGCCGTTCTTCAAAAGAAATTATGTAACACAGCCTTTAATTTTCTATACAACTGGCTGGAGCAGCAATTGAAAGCCTCTTGTACCATTCTCTGACATTCTAAAGCCACAATATCTTTTGTTACGTAGTCTTGAATAAAATTATTTGTATTTGAGGTGAGCATTGTTTAATGAAATTGTTTTTGAAAAAAAAAAATTTTTTTTATAGTTGTAATAATTATTAATTGAAATTGAGTCAATGGATGGTATAGATATCTGAAATACAAAAATAATAATGACGTAGTTTCGTATATTATATATTCTCAGCGTGATTTCATAATACATATAATATGTACATGTATTTATAATAACTTTCACAAAAAATTGTCTACCGTTAGTAGCAGCAATAAAAGTAGTAGAGCAACAATTTATATGCGGAATAGTGTACGCGCCAATTTATTTAATTTGATACAATTCTCTAAAATTTCTCTTCATGTCTATAATTTACATTTATCATGCGCTACATTGAGTGTGCTATGACGTAAATATACGTAACAACACGCCCGTCACTGAGACGAATTTATAAACACCATTAATATCTCGAATCCACAGTAATTTGATGCTAAGAGTGAATAAAAAAATACTCATCTATTTACGCGTATCTCATAAAATGACACTAAGTGTAATGATTTTCTTCTTACACCTTTACTTTTTGGAATCGAACGTTAAAACATTACGGAATACGGGATCATGAGTAGCCCTCTTTGCATTTCGAAATTCCAAGAAAAACTCCCTAAGAGAGATATTAATTCTTTGTAGGTAGCTTAAGACAGGCTTTTATATAAAATTTACTTATTACCTATTGTAATAAATAAATAAATATGTTTTGACATTAACACACTACACAGTACCATCTAGTTCGATGGTACCTAAGCTCTGGCTGGCTCTGGCTTATGTTATGGATGCCAGGTAGTTAATACACTACACATATATAACTTTAAACATATACATATTATAAACTAGCTGAACCCGCGGCTTCACTCGCGCCAAAACTGCAAAAAATGTCTAAAAAAGTAGTTTCATACAAACTTTCATCCCCTTTTTTTTAACGTTGGGAAATGCATTTACGCACGAAGTGTGGGACTCACCGGCGAAGCCAGTACTACCCACTAAAACCCAACAAAAACTTTTTAACAAAAAAATAAAAACCGACTTCAAACAAAAGCACTAAAAAGTAAAAAATAACTGATTGGTAGTTTTCATTTACTATACATACCTAATCAAATATTTTCGAAGTCGGTGTGCTTTGCTTTGTATGGGCTGGCACCGATTTCGAAAATATTTGATTAGGTATGTATTTAATAGGTAGGCTTTATTTACTTAGCCAAAGCACACCGACTTCGAAAATATTTGATTAGGTATGTATAGTAAATGAAAACTACCAATCAGTTATTTTTTACTTTTTAGTGCTTTTGTTTGAAGTCGGTTTTTATTTTTTTGTTAAAAAGTTTTTATTTTTCCCTTTTTAGTGTAGACAGTAGTAGCAAAGTAAGGCTTCTAACGTGTTAGGCTTGTCAAATCAAACAAAATAAGCCCAAACTCAAAGTATCTACTATTAGCCGTTGAAGAGTTCCACCTATCCACCTTCTGGCCTTGCCATCAGATCAGGTCAACAACACCGAACCACTGTACTATCAACGGAAATAGAAATACTTGCAAAGTTTCAAGTCAATATGACAATTAGAAGTAGTTTAAATTCATCATTAGTTGTTTTTCCACCCTTAGGGGTGGTATTTTTTTTTTGAAATTTAAATGGGACCAATCTGGAAGTATACCCTTTCAAACAAAACAAAAATTGTCCAAATCGGTTAATAAATGACGGAGTTCTGAGGTAACAAACATAAAAAAAAAACATACAGTCGAATTGAGAACCTCCTCCTTTTTGAAGTCGGTTGAAAACCTTCCCCCGTCTTAATGGGGCGTCGCAGGATCGCTTACGCATTCAACTACGACGCCCCGACGGCAGGTCTGCCGAAGCAGACCACAACAACCACGGGGTTGCTCCAAGGTCCACTCTGCTATCAGAGAAGTACCAGGAGCAACCCGCATGGTACACCGCCCTCCGAAGAGGGCCGCCTCCCACCGCCCACCGAAGCGGGCCACCTCCCTTTGCGTTTCTTGGCTTAGCGCCCGGCTGTATTGCCGGGCACTACTGAGCCCCCCACCACGACAAGGTGAACGCACGTTGGGGGGGAAACTTTCATCCCCTATTTAACCTCTTTATAGGATTAATTTCGAAGAATGCTAAAGCGCATATTTATTACTTTATTGAAGAGCATTAATACCAAGTTTCAAGTAATTCTGATTATAATTTTTTTTTGGATTGTATTATAACTTGTTTTCCCGTGGGAATTAGTAATATCCCGCGGTAAAAAGTAGCCTATGTCACTCTCCAGTCCTCCAACTATCTCCACCCAAAAAACCATGTCAATCCGTCACTCCGTTTCGACGTGAAAGAAGGACAAACAAACACTTTCACATTTATAATATTAATGTGGATATAAACACCAACTACCAACAGTAATATTCCTCAGATTTTCAATAATGATTATGGTAAAATTTCGACTACTGGGCGATCCTAGTTATATTATTAAATAATACCACACTTTCTAAGCATAGTACATATTTTGGCATTCTCATTAAGAAATAAATAATTACTTATATATACCTACTATTTTATGTGCATGTATGTGATGTTCTGCAAATGAGATAAATCTAAATTGCAGCGAATTTCAAAATTAAAATCGTGCTTAGTGCGGAACTCACGCGCAGGAAAAGTGCAATTAGTGTTTAAAGTGCACGCGCCCCGAATAGACACAATGCTTGTGACGCTTAGTGCGTTGATTCGCAGTTTGAACACGATTGTTATTTATATTTATGAAAACAAAATACTGCTCTCGAATGCTAGTGTAACTTTCTTTTACGTTTTAGGATCATTAAGCCGTCTTATATATAATAATAATTGAAAATTTAGTAGGTATACATACAGACAAACAAATAAAAGTAAATAAATATGTTAGGACATTAACATACAGCACCATTTAGTTTCATGGTAAGCTACGAGGCTTGTGATATGGATACCAGATAGTTGATACACTACACACGTAACTTTAAATACATACATATTATAAATGGGGCCGACGAAATCTCGTCCAGTTTAACCCTTCAAAGACACAAGTTTGTGCGTTCGCCACTAAAAAAGCCCATTCACTATAGCGCCAAAGTTCCAAAACATTCCTCTTAACATCTGTAAGAGTATCGGGATCTTAGGTGTCGAATTGTCGAGTGACGTCCAATTTAGATGTCATCTGGAAGAAAAATCCAAATTGGCTTCCAAAAAATGTGTGTCCTTAACAGAGCGAAACAGTATTTCACGTCAGGGCATCGCCTTTTGCTCTATAAAGCACAGGTTCGTCCTCTCATGGAGTACTGTTCTCATCTCTGGGCTGGCGCCCGCCAATACCAGCTTCTTCCATTTGACTCTATCCAACGCCGAGCAGTTCGTATTGTCGACGATTCCATACTCACAGACGACCTCTTAAGCCTAGAACCTCTTAAGCCTTTGGAGAGATGTTGGCTCTCTATGTTTTTTTTATCGTCTTTACAATGGAGAGTGTTCTGATGAACTTTTTGATTTGGTGCCACCGACACGCTTCTATCATCGCACCCTTCGCCGTCGGGTTGGAAGTCATCCACACATTTTAGATGCTTGGCATCCTACAAATGTACGTGCATCTTTGTTCTTTTTTACCTCGCACGTGCAGAATGTGGAATGATCTTCCTCCTGAGGTTTTGGGGTCATCTGAACGCGGGCGGAACCGCGGGCAATGCTAGTTATATATAAGGTACAAGGTTTCTCAACGTCTATATTTAAAATATAAACTTAACGGTCTCACTGACTTTTGATCATAACGTATCATATCCATATTATTATAAACCGGTACAAACTGTATAGCCTAAACAGCCTTGTCACTTGAATGTTGTAGTCGTCTATAATAATAATTAATTAATTGGTATTTTGTTAATCTGCTTTACTACAATTTGAAATTTTGTTTGTATTTTGTAGGATTGAAAATGTTTTCTTTAGATCTATATTATTGAATAGGTATACATAATTCGAAATTGTGCGCTTTTTTCAAATCTCTTTTGTTCATTGCACTTCGGATGACAAAATTAAAACGTACATTGTTTCGTTTAAAAAAGTACATTATATGTCGTAAGTTCGAATTTGTGTTTAAACAATTAGGACTTTCAATTTTTGAATTTTATTACGTGTCCACGCTTCTTTTTGAAGAGGTATTTGTTAGGAAATTTGTATCTATGTTTTAACATATCAATGATTTAGATATGTGAATTTTTGTCTAGATACATATAAGAAGTGAAGGCAAACTATTTATCCGGACATCGGTATTTTCCTGTGGGAAAATATCAAGATCTGTATTCTGTACTATAATGTGTACAAATATTATTTTAAGAGTCACTAGCATATTTAAAAATGTTCGAAAATATCCGACGTCAACTAAAGAGCTCATATAGGTGCGTAAAGTGGGTACAGTTTTTAAATATTGATGAAGCTGTGTATCCATATAGGTTTTCAAACTTGTTTAACTAAGGTCTAAGGCTATGTTCCTTTGTTCGTGCAAATGTTCACTAGAACCAATCACCCGGGGCGTAGGTACATGTAAACCATTAATCTGTGTGACTATGCGAGATTCAGAGCGCTAAGTAATACCTATCGCAATGAATATTATTTTGCAGTAGGGATTTCGTTTCATATAATTATAGTTTATATATCAAACTAGCACTGCCCGCGGCTCCGCCCGCATTCAGATGACCAAAAACCAAATTCTTAAGTTTTACATATTAGTATACTCTTACATTGCAGTTTTTATATTTCTTCTCAGAAATGAGATATTTTCCCGCGGTAAAAAGTATCCTATATATTGACCCGGATAACCAGCTATCACCATACCAAATTTCATCATAATCCCTCCAGTGGTTTTTCTGTGATGCGGTAACAGACAGGCAGAAAGACAGACAGACAGACAAAAATTGTAAAAACTATAGATTCGGCCTCTGTATCGATAATAATGTTTATTTCAATAAGATTTTTCAAAAAATATTTAATGTACAGATTCAGCTTAGTTACAATTTTATTGTATGTATAGATTAATTGTATATGTTTTTATATTTCCTTTTGTTTATCCATACTACGTACTAACTAATATTGTAAATGTGAATGTTTGTGAGGATGGATGGATGTTTCATGTTTGTTACTCGCCAGAACGGCTGAACGGATCTGGATGAAAATTTACACAGTATCTCTGTGCAATTCTGTGTTTTTGTGATTATAGTTTGGAATAGCACATGGGTTACTTTTTATCTCGGAAAAATGTACGGTTCCCGTGAGATAGATTTGTTTTTGTCTAGTGACGAACACGAAGCGAAACGAGATTGAGTCGCTAGTAGTATATACGAGTAGTTTTTAAAATAGCTTATGACGTCATCAATACCTGAGATTGTTTAGTCTCATTCTATACTAGCGCGTACTAATACTAGTGTGCATTCCTATTAAGTCCACAACTTTTAAACACGACTCCCACTTTATATGGGAGCATTAAGAACCCCGAGCATAACTTGTAATGACTCAATTGACTGAATTGGAATCTTATCATATTATTATTTGAGTTTATTAGATCTTTCTACTTCATAAAACTAACATATTCGTAAACTTTTTTATAACTCCTTAATCCCACCACGACCGCGGACACGCCGGCGTGTCAGTTAACAATAGATTTCTTGGAATTTCAATTAATTTCTTAGAAATTTACTTGGAGGTGTTAAGGCGATGAAAGTTATGAAAGTTTGTATGGGATAATTTTTAATTATAGAAATGTGAAATTTACCAAATTTTGCCGGGCTAGTGCATAATGTTCAAATCTTAAATAGACAAACGTACACAAATTCAGATACTATAGACTTGGTTCTTTTAATATCCCGAATATTTTTTTTCAAAATATATGTGATTTATAAGCTCGACCTTATCTCGATCTAATTTATTATTACATAACTACGTATATGGTGCCTTTACCAAACCTGTCACTAAACAAAAATTTACCCAACAACTTATATTTAATATCAAATCTTTTTACCTTCTACTTTATTTTTTTTTATTAAAGTATCTTATTAGTTTTGATTCAAGTAGACTCTCACGCCAGAAGTCATGCTTATCTAGATCTACTAATTAGGTTAAAACCCTGTTATTGGGCTATAGGTTATAAAGAAGTCGACAACCCCTGAAAGTAAATTGTGAAAGCTAACTTGTAAGAATAGGTACTAGAATAAAGAATACGTACGTTTAGATCGCCTTTGTAACAAATTGTGTGAATAATAAATACATCGCAAAGCCCTATTTCAATGGACCGCGATTGTTATCTGATCTAACTCATATTTATATTAGCTACGCCCGATTAAATTTCTGTGTCACAACTTGTCGTTATATTGATTGTTTTACCATCAATCTAGCTTATTTATGAAACAAGCGACTCACCCTCGCTCCGCTCGGGTTCGTCCCTACTTACGTTTTAACGTTTAGTATAAATTTCTCAGAGATACGATATTTTCCCGCAGTAAAAAGTATCCAATATGTTGACCCGTATTACCAGCTATCATCGTACCAAATTTCATTCAAATCCCTTCAGTGGTTTTTCCGTGATGCAGTCACAGACAGAACGACAAAAGTTCTAAAAACTATAGATTCGGCCTCTGTATCGATAATTATGTCTATTTCAATAAGATTTTCCAAAAAATATTTAATGTACAGATTTGGTTAAGTCATAGTTTTATTATAATAATGTATGCCTACCTAGATAAAACTTGTGATTATATATTTTTTCTCATAGGTGTTGTACAATAATTTGATTGATTATCTTCGCAATTGTTCATTTATGTAAATTTTCAGCCATTTTATTCATACAACTCCAATGTCATTATCCCAATTTTCTATTCATTCGAAATCCTTTAGGGTGAATGTAGAAAAGAGCAGTGTAATACTCAGTGTTTTTCTCGACAAGAACCGAACGTAGCTATGAATATTAAATTTTATGAAATGACAGATACTCGTGCCAAATCTTTATTGCCGTTCCTACTTCATTCTGCATAACTTTAGATAAATCTTGCCTCTTTAAAGTTTCTGGCACTTGTACATCTTAAACATTAAAATGCAGAAAATCTGCTTTAGATGAACACTGTGCTTCACAGCTCAAAGTATTGTATACTAGCAGTACCCGCGGTTTCGCCTGCGTTCAAACGTCCAAAGTAAACATCAGTTTTACAATAATGTATGGAAGTCTGCCCGATTTGTTGACATTTATGATTTACGATTACTGCTCCGCTCCCTTGGGTATGGTCATGATGATAAATAGCCTATAGCCTTCCTCAATAAACGGGCTATCTGATGCAAAAATATTTTTTTAAATCGGATTACATAGCAGTTCCTGAGATTAGTGCATTCAAACAAACAAAAAACAAACTTTTCTCTTTATTATATTAGTAAAGATTTTGTCACATTTCACATTTACTATACAATTGTTTTCTCTTTTATTTATATACAGCATCATCAAAAGGGACAGACAAAGACTAATTTGTTGAGTGCCAAAATACGACATTGATATCTAATAGCAGGATGTTCCCCATTTTGTATTATTACCCATGTATATATATGTACATTTAAAATTCAGTATTTTATATAACATAGTGTCAGGGCTCTTGTACTTTGTAGGCACATATGTATAAGTTGTCAAAGGCGTCTTGAACACTCGACCTCTCAAGAGGGGTGTTTATCAGCCCGCATAATATTACTACCCTCATTTACCCGTATATCTAGCCAGCTAACTAAATGACCGTGAAGGAATAGTATTGTCACACAATTTTCTTCCCTTATGTCAAGGTAACAAAATTATCTGTTGCCTTAAGGACGTGGCCAATTGATTTATTATTTTTACTTTGAAAAAAAAAATGTTTTTTTTTTTAATTATGTTACCTGCAACAAATAGGTTTTATTGAACAGTATAGTTTTTTAAATTAAAATTTGAATGGAAAAAAAGGAGATGAAGAATTAACGTGTAGGATTAACCTTGTTAAGCGCTTGCTTTTTTTAAATTAGTTTATAAAAAGACTTATCACTAAGTCTAAATACGAGTAAAAGTTAAGCTCCCACGCAAATGCCCTTTCTACATCTAACGAGATATTTAATTGGTATCCACAGGAAATTATTAACACTAGGGGCATTGACTCATCGGCCAGACGTCTGTTAACTCGTATCATTCGTCGGCCATGTCAAAGTTCATCCATTAAGAACTTAATGATTATCATGCTTGTAATACATATGTATGCTATTTATTACATTGATTTTTTATCACAATGATAAGAGTATTTGAAAGTGTACAAGTAAATATAGTAGTGCGTTAAATAAAGAGTAGGTTTTAAGGTCTCTCTTGTAGATTATCTATAGGCATGTAGCACAAATCGCTGCAATGTAAAATAAATTATATTTTATTTTTTAATATTACTTGTTTTTATGTTTTTCATAGGGTAGTTAATAAATGTATCACTTTTTCGGTGTATTTTCTATCGGTATTTTCTAATTTGACGCGTCACTCGAATACGACAAAATTACCATTGACTTATAATTTGTAAAGTGCGGTCAAAAATTCTAAATATTCTACGCTTGAAACCCGTAGCTCACAGCTGACGTCGCAGCTATTAAATTAATTCTTTCATTCTATTTCAATCCGTAGGTACGTGTATGATGTCTCTATTTTCGTGCAAATATTCAAATATATTTTTCGTATATTACAAATGGCAGGCTATGTGAACTTGGCACCCGACTCTGAAAAAATTGTTCTTTTTTAGGTTTATTTGACCGATTTCGGTTAGTAGTAGATAGTAGTGAAGCTAACTTCGTTTGTAGTAGTGCCAAAAAAAAATACAGACAACAAAAAAAATGTCATCCCCCGAAGTTGGTGAAAAAAAATTTTTCCGCTTGATTCGTATAGAAAAACGTTAGTAGTGGTTTGTAGTGCAATTTTTTTTGTTTGTAGTAAAACAAAAAAAAACAAATTTTTTTTCGAGAATTTTTGCAGAACGATTTTTACAACATACATTCATTGTTTCGTTTGTAGTACCATTATTTCGTTTGTAGTGGTTTGTAGTAACGTTAATTTCGTTTGTAGTACCATTATTTCGTTTGTAGTTATTTGTAGTAACGTTAATTTTGTTTGTAGTACCATTGTTTTGTTTGTAGTACCATTGTTTCATTTGTAGTTGTTTGTAGTAACCTTAATTTCGTTTGTAGTACCATTATTTCGTTTGTAGTTGTTTGTAGTAACATTAATTTTGTTTGTAGTACCATTGTTTCGTTTGTAGTATCGTTAATTTCGTTTGTAGTACCATTGTTTCGTTTGTAGTACCATTATTTCGTTTGTAGTGGTTTGTAGTAACGTTAATTTCGTTTGTAGTAACATTATTTCGTTTGTAGTTGTTTGTAGTAATCCTTATTTCGTTTGTAGTACCATTTTTTCGTTTGTAGTAGTTTGCAGTAACGTTAATTTTATTTGTAGTACCATTGTTTCGTTTGTAGTATCGTTAATTTCGTTTGTAGTACCATTACTTCGTTTGTAGTTGTTTGTAGTAACGTTAATTTTGTTTGTATTACCATTGTTTCGTTTGTAGTACCATTATTTCGTTTGTAGTGGTTTGTAGTAACGTTAATTTCGTTTGTAGTAACATTATTTCGTTTGTAGTTGTTTGTAGTAACCCTTATTTCGTTTGCATCACCATTATTTCGTTTGTAGTGGTTTGTAGTAACGTTAATTTCGTTTGTAGTAACGTTAATTTTGTTTGTTGTACATTTGTTTCGTTGGTAGTACCACTGTTTCGTTTGTAGTACCATTATTTCGTTTGTAGTTAATTGTAGTAACCCTTATTTCGTTTGTAGTACCATTATTTCGTTTGTAGTTGTTTGTAGTAACATTAATTTTGTTTGTAGTACCATTGTTTCGTTTGTAGTATCGTTAATTTCGTTTGCAGTACCATTGTTTCGTTTGTAGTACTATTATTTCGTTTGTAGTTGTTTGTAGTAACCCTTATTTCGTTTGTAGTACCATTATTTCGTTTGTAGTGGTTTGTAGTAACGTTAATTTCGTTTGTAGTAACGTTAATTTTGTTTGTAGTACATTTGTTTCGTTTGTAGTACCACTGTGTCGTTTGTAGTAACCCTTATTTCGTTTGTATCACCATTATTTCGTTTGTAGTGGTTTGTAGTAACGTTAATTTCGTTTGTAGTAACGTTAATTTTGTTTGTAGTACATTTGTTTCGTTTGTAGTACCACTGTTTTGTTTGTAGTACCATTATTTCGTTTGTAGTTAATTGTAGTAACCCTTATTTCGTTTGTAGTACCATTATTTCGTTTGTAGTGGTTTGTAGTAACGTTAATTTCGTTTGTAGTAACGTTAATTTTGTTTGTAGTACATTTGTTTCGTTTGTAGTACCACTGTGTCGTTTGTAGTACCATTATTTCGTTTGTAGTTAATTGTAGTAACCCTTATTTCGTTTGTAGTACCATTATTTCGTTTGTAGTGGTTTGTAGTAACGTTAATTTCGTTTGTAGTAACATTATTTCGATTGTAGTTGTTTGTAGTAACATTAATTTTGTTTGTAGTACCATTGTTTCGTTTGTAGTATCGTTAATTTCGTTTGTAGTAACATTGTTTCGTTTGTAGTACCATTATTTCGTTTGTAGTGGTTTGTAGTAACGTTAATTTCGTTTGTAGTAACATTATTTCGTTTGTAGTTGTTTGTAGTAACCCTTATTTCGTTTGTAGTACCATTATTTCGTTTGTAGTTGTTTGTAGTGACGTTAATTTTGTTTGTAGTACCATTGTTTCGTTTGTAGTATCGTTAATTTCGTTTGTAGTACCATTGTTTCGTTTTAGTACCATTATTTCGTTTGAAGTGGTTTGTAGTAACGTTAATTTCGTTTGTAGTAACATTATTTCGCTTGTAGTTGTTTCTAGTAACCCTTATTTCGTTTGTAGTACCATTATTTCGTTTGTAGTTGTTTGTAGTAACGTTAATTTTGTTTTTAGTACCATTATTTCGTTTGTAGTAACGTTATTTTGTTTGTAGTAACCTTAATTTCGTTTGTAGTACCATTATTTTGTTTGTAGTTGTTTGTAGTAACCCTAATTTTGTTTGTAGTACCATTATTTCGTTTGTAGTGGTTTGTAGTAACGTTAATTTCATTTGTAGTACCATTATTTCGTTTGTAGTTGTTTATAGTAACGTTAATTTTGTTTGTAGTACCATTGTTTCGTTTGTAGTAACGTTATTTTGTTTGTAGTAACCTTAATTTCGTTTGTAGTACCATTATTTCGTTTGTAGTTGTTTGTAATAACCCTAATTTCGTTTGTAGTACCATTATTTCGTTTGTAGTTTTTTGTAGTAATGTTAATTTCATTTTTTGTACATTTATTTCGTTCGTAGTCGTTTGTAGTAACGTTAATTTCGTTCGTAGTGCCATTATTTCGTTTGTAGTTGTTTGTAGTGACGTTAATTTTGTTTTTAGGTGTTTGTAGTAACCTTAATTTCGTTTGTTGTACAATTATTTACTACAAACGAAATAGTAGTACTACAGACGAAATTAACGTTACTACAAACCACTAAAAACGAAATACTGATACTACGAACGAAATAAGGGTTACTACAAACAACTACAAACGAAATAATGTTACTACAAACGAAATTAACGTTACTACAAACCACTACAAACGAAATAATGGTACTACAAACAAATTTAACGTTACTACAAACAACTACAAACGAAACAATGGTACTAGAAATGAAACAATGGTACTACAAACGAAATTATCGTTACTGCAAACGAAACAATGGTACTACAAATGAAACAATGGTACTACAAACGAAATTATCGTTACTACAAACGAAACAATGGTACTACAAACGAAATTAACATTAGTACAAACTACTACAAACGGAATTCACGTTACTACAACAACTACAAACGAAACAGTGGTACTACACACAAAATTAACATTACTACTAACAACTACAAACGAAATAATGGTACTACAAATGAAATTAAGGTTACTACAAACCACTACAAACGAAATAATGGTACTACAAATGAAACATTTGTACTACAAACGAATTTAACGTTACTATAAACGAAACAATGGTACTACAAACAAAATTAACGTAACTACAAACGAAATAATGGTACTACAAACGAAATTAAGGTTACTACAAACGAAATAATGGTACTACAAACGAAATTAAGGTTACTACAAACCACTACAAACGAAATAATGGTACTACAAATGAAACAATGGTACTACAAGCGAAATTATCGTTACTACAAACGAAACAATGGTACTACAAACAAATTTAACGTTACTAAAAACAACTACAATCGAAATAATGGTACTACAAACGAAATTAACGTTACTACAAACAACTACAAACGAAGTAATGGTACTACAAACGAAATAAGGGTTACTACAAACAACTACAAACGAAATAATAGTACTACAAACGAAACAATGGTACTGCAAACGAAATTAACGATACTACAAACGAAATAATGGTACTACAAACGAAATTAAGGTTACTACAAACAAAATAATGGTACTACAAATGAAATTAAGGTTACTACAAACCACTACAAACGAAATTATCGTTACTACAAACGAAACAATGGTACTACAAACAAAATTAACGTTACTACAAACAACTACAATCGAAATAATGGTACTACAAATGAAATTAACGTTACTACAAACAACTACAAACGAAATAATGGTACTACAAACGAAATTAACGTTACTACAAACAACTACAAACGAAGTAATGATACTACAAACGAAATAAGGGTTACTACAAACAACTACAAACGAAATAATAGTACTACAAACGAAACAATGGTACTGCAAACGAAATTAACGATACTACAAACGAAACAATGGTACTACAAACAAAATTAATGTTACTACAAACAACTACAAACGAAATAATGGTACTACAAACGAAATTAAGGTTACTACAAACAACTACAAATGAAACAATGGTACTACAAACAAAATTAAGTTACTACAAATAACTACAAACGAAATAATGGTACTACAAACGAAATTAACGTTACTACAAACCACTACAAACGAAATAATGGTACTACAAACGAAACAATGAATGTATGTAGTAAAAATCGTTCTGCAAAAATTCTCGAAAAAAAAATTTTTTTTTTTTGTTTTACTACAAACAATAAAAATTGCACTACAAACCACTACTAACGTTTTTCTATACGAATCAAGCGGAAAAAATTTTTTTTACCAACTTCGGGGGATGACATTTTTTTTGTTGTCTGTATTTTTTTTTGGCACTACTACAAACGAAGTTAGCTTCACTACTATCTACTACTAACCGAAATCGGTCAAATAAACCTAAAAAAGAACAATTTTTCCAAAGTCGGGTGCCAAGTTCACATAGCCCAAATGGCACCTACACACCTGTATAAACTGCCCCAGAGTCAAATATAGAGTCAACCAGACCTAGATGTTGCCATGTTTTTAATTAATCTAATATTAGGATCTGGAGTCCAGACCCTATTTATTAAAACAAATATATTATTGTATTGACACAATTTATGTTTCTGAAGTCCAAAATATATTGTTTAAAAAGTTGTGCATGATTCTCAGACCTATCATTTTATTGTATTGTTAGTTGGCAAGAATATTTTTTTTGCTTAATGAAATTGGTGACATTTTAAAATATTGATTACATACTTCTCATGTATCTTACTTTTTAATTTTTTACTAGAGTGATTTTTGCATTCATCGTTATGACAACAAAATTGATTTGGAGACATTTTCGCACATATGAACCCGTTTGAATAATTCAGAGATTGATGGTTATTTTTAATGGGTGTAATATAAGGTCACATTACATAATTTACTTCAGATATGAAGGTTATCGTCAGAGAACTAAATGTGGGTTAATTATTTTCTTAGCCCCATAGGAAATGAAATTTAGTTACTCAAATATAATTACAGACCTATCAATTAGCATAAATAATTCAACGTGAATTTATTGAATTAAGTAAGGATAATATACAGGTTATAGATTAGTCTATATACTTATACTAATTTTATAAATGTGAAAGTTTGTGAGTATAGATGTTTTTTTACTCTTTCACGCCAGAACGACTGAACGGATCTGGATAAAATTTCGCACAGAGACAGTTTATAGTCAGAAATAACACATAGGCTACTTTTTTTCCGGAAAAATATATGGTTTCTGAGGGATAGATTTGTTTTTGTTTTATTAGAGGCGAACCCGAGCGAAGCGAAGGTGAGCTGCTAGTAGGTTTATAAGCTACTAGTATGTGCCTGCGGGTCGCATGGTAAGTGGGGCAGGGATAAAATCTATCTTATGTCCCCATTTTCGAAATTACATCATAATATGTTCAGTAGTTTAAATGTGAAAAGATAATAAAAAGACATTGTCACATTTACAATATCACTATAGAGTATAGATATACATACAATATACGCACGTTTTTATCCGTTAAAATGTTTCTTAAAATGGCGGATAATTAAAATATAGAACGTCTCATAGCGAAAAAATATGGAGAAGAAAAATATTTCAATGGGTTTATTTTTAGGCAAAGAGCGCATGGATTTTAATAAACAAACACTTTTGGTGTTCTGTCAATCAATCATGATAACTTCAAAAATAAAGCGTTTTTGTATGTAATAATAGCGACTCACCCACGCTTCTATTCGGGTTCGTCATTAGACAAAAACAAATTATCCCACGCGAACCGTACATTTTTCTGGGATAAAATCTAACATCCATCCATCTATCCTCACAAACTTTCACATTTATAATATTAGTATTGATTATATATTTGACGAGTATTTTGGATTTTAACCGAGAATATTAAACTTATTTTTCTTTACCAATTCATCCATCATCAATTTATTAATATTCACTTCATTTTTTTTTCGACGATTTTCCAATTCATTCTCTGTGTGAGTATTCGAAAAAAGACACCTTTTTCTTTCCAAACAACTAAAAATACTACAATACCACAAAAATAAAAACTATATAATGCCAATTTTAAATTTCAATTTTCAAGCTGATTAGCTTAAAATTAAATTTAAATTCATTCCATTCTTTTATTATTTATTGCTTTAATAATTGGCAATAGCAAGTACCTACTATTGAATTTGCTGAACCCAGAAAATATTGTGTGCAAACAATATCATAATAATACACAAAAATTCTGAGTTTAACAAAACCAAACACAAGTAGGTAGGTACTTGAATACTTATAATTTATAAATGTGCCGGGTCAGTAACTCTTGGGACAATATTAACCTCCATAGAAAGTAGATTTATTCTGTATAAGTTTTAAAACCTTATTAAGGAAAAAGTAGTTTTGTATCGTTAAGTCTTATTATTTTGTTTTGAGTCTTCAGATACAAAAAAATACATATTATGGATATGATAAATGTACATTACTTTAATGGATATTTGATTATGAGAAAGTCCAACGGAGAAGAAAATACTTACCATTTCAAAAATTAATTTTATTTAAAAATTTAAAACAGTTTTAGGGATATATTTTATAATGCTAAAACATACATAAGTTTTATCGAGTGGTGTTCTATTACATTCGTTTCCATATTACTTGGTTTTTAATCATAGTTATTTTAGTTTTTCAGAAATCTAAGAAATTCTTAAGAATTAGATACGAGCAATATTTTTCTTTAAGTTAACAAGTTTTATTACTTCTGTAGACAAAGCTTCTTGGCTTGAGAACTAAGTAAAAAGTTATAGCATAAATTTCGTTTTATTTCAGTACGTCTTGCATTAAATTATTGTTTTATTTACCCTTATTATAATTATTTACTTTGCTTTCTGTTTTATACCAAAATTTTTACTACAATAGAGACAACTACACACTTTCGAATGTTATTAAGGAAGAATAACTAAAATAATGAGAAAAACAACACAATAATTTGGGTTTTTTTTTATTCCTTTTTTGTAAAAAAAGCTATTGCTCTGAACATTATGTTTAATATTTTACATTGGATCGAACTGACGAAAATAACTAATTAGTCACTTATAATTTTACTTAATTGTAACTTTCCACTTAATATTTCAACGGTATTTGGCCACATTTACATAACTATACCTGAATCTAAATAAACTATTTTTTTTTAGATTTACGGGAATATTTGACATTTTACATAAAACTTTTTGTAGATTTATTTTGACTTTTAAAGACTTTTAAAACCTTAAACTCTCCTGTGACCATGTTTGCTGTAAGATATTCGAAACATCGAGAACCAAAAATCTAAATAAATTCGGTTTTAAATTCAAAATATCGTTTTTATTTCAAAGTAAATTAGCCAATTTAGTTTTACATTTTTGTATAAATTTTTAAGTAAAGATGATTTTGTATGTTAAGTGCAAATAGAAATTTTTTGCTATAGTTATTGCGAAATAGGATTTCTGAGCCTAGTCTTACCATGATCGGGATAACTCTAGCTTTTGCATTTTCATGCAATCTAGTTAGGAGATGCTCGAGCGTTTTATTCTATCGTCTTAGTTCAGGAATTTTAATAGGGTTACTTTACAAATTTAATTTTAATATCACGATTCAGAACAAAAACATACAAGTATATCTGCATATTATGTAATCCTCCGTATATCGACCAGTAATATTGATGCAACTCCATAGATATGTTGTAAATATGTCTTTGTTAGATTTTTGTCGATTTTGTAAGATTAGATACCACATTTTCCTTCTTGTGCAATATCATTACTTCGCTAGTTTTATGATTAGAGGGATTGGCTGTTTTGTCATTGTTCCCTATCTGTCGTGATACCTCTAGTTATAAAACAAATACAATGTAAATAAAACTATTTTTTCGGATTATTTCGCGGATTTATTTTGATTTTTCGCAGTAATCCGAAAAGATAGTTCTATTTAAAATGTCGTATATTCGCGTAAATCTAAGAAAGTATTAAAACAATGTAAGTTAAAACAAACGCTATTATAGATATAAAGTTGATATGTTAATTTAATTATTACAAATTAATATCATATGGTTCTTCTTATTAATTTATTCAAATGATTTTCGACGAAGAACTAACTATAAATGAATTAAATACCATGGACCTAGAGCTTAAAACGAATGTTTCCCATCTTCGACTTTCATTAAAGCCAAACGAACAATTAAGCTAAACGCTTAATAACTTCCTGTGCTAGAAACAAAATCTCGCTCGGATATCTTCACCGAATAAAATTCTCCGCAATTAACCTACATTGGATACAGCAAATTGGATTTACGCGATAAATTATATCGTGGCGACAATTGCGTCCAGCCGATAATGTATTTTATTATCATCTGTCTGAGTAATGTATGCTTAGCGGTAGCGGCACCGAGTGAAATATCTGATTAGGTACCTACCGCAAAATTGTAATTCTTCGAAAATATTTGTATGAAGAATACTTCGAAAATATCTAATTAGGTTAGATAACCGCGACTTATTCCAGAAAGATTCATTCATTTAAAATGTCAAATATTCGCGTAAATCTAAAAAAGTATTATGATCAGATATCTAAATTAAATGAAAACCCACGTTCAGTTGTTTTTTGCTTTTTAGTATCCGGAAGCCAGTTTTTATTATTTTTGAAGTTATACTTCTTTTGGCACGTTTCGAAAAAATGTTTACAATGCGCGCACACACCGACAGCCAAAAAGCGACATGATGAAGTTAGCTGATAACTGCTTGTTGCTAACTAGATGGTAATGGTTGTTAATGTGTGGCAAATGATATCTATACTATAATAAAACAGTAGATGTCGAATGTCTGTACATAGTAAAAAAATGCTAAAAACGGAGTCAGGGGGATGTAAGAAGACAAATAGAACAAATCCAGATTTTTTTCAATTTTTTTGTTTCTCTGTCTGTTTGTACTGGTTAATCTCCGAATCTATTGGACCGATTTAAATGAAATTTTGTATGGTGGTACCTTATATCCCTGGTCAATATCTTAAATACTTTTCATCCCGGAAAATTAAAGAGTTCCCGTGGAATAGTTAAAAAACTATAATAACTTATACAACTTATGCACCTAATTTAGTAAAATATAACATTCTGATACCTTATATTGCCGGTCAAACAACAGGTTACTTTTCATCCGGGAAAAAGGAACAGTTCCCGTGGGAACTAATAGATCTCTATTAGTGTTTTTCTAGAGGCGAACCCGAGCGAAGCGAGGGTGAGCCGCTAGTCATGTATAAATTCTATATTATCTAACTATAAAATGGTATAAGGCACTTGAAAAAGCAATGTTATATTTTAAACTCAAGAGCGTAACCTTATTTATGGATGTTGCACCGGCCATGACTTGGAAGGCATGTTTAGCCACTGGTTTCTGTTTGTGTTTATTTATTTACAAACACCTGTAAATGCTTTCAGTTTGATAATAATAATAATACCGTGTTCTAATAATAAATGTAGAGCAATCTTGTTTTAAGATCCGAAAGTTTTTTTATATCGTGTTGGATGAAAACTTTATTTTAAAAATCATACTATTATTTAAGTAATAATCTTGTTCGTTTGTTTATTTGTTTCGTGACCAAATAACACGTCATATATTTAAGATTTTTCATTTGATTTACAAAGCGGCTTTCTTGCGATTTTAGCTTCAATGAACGTTTTAAGCTCACGAGATCGTTTAAATGGATACTCATAAAATATTAGTAAAGGTTTCTGAAGGGCAACTTATATACGATATTTTTATATTTATTTTTAAGGTCGAGGTATTCATTTCTGTTTTATGTTCTTTTTATGTGTATGTTACGTGAATCTTTGCCAATTATGAGTCGAATTTAATATTCTTTTTTTACTGAATAGATTATACCTCCAGAGACCACCCATATGGATTAATCAAAAAAAAAACACCCGTAGGGGTGGAATAATAACGTTTCACTTAATTGATTATAATGTTGGCGTATCTTTTTAACTATATAAGTTATTATTTATATGCTTATTGACAAAATGACAGATTCAGGTTCAGGTAAGATTGTAAATAATAGATAAATCCTCTCCGATACGAAAAGTAAAGATACAATAAAATTATAGATATTTTTTTTTTCATTCAACACAAAATACGTACGTACGTAGCATACGGTTTATCTGAAAGCGAGTTCTCTCAAGTAAGTCTAGCCTCTGCAAGGCTCTACACAAAGCAAGATATTTTCATAGAGATAATTATTGTAGGTCCAAGGTACCTTTTTATGAATGGTTGTGTGAAACGTCTTGCTGATATACTGCAATATTATTGTATAATGGTATAATAATAATATTCTATTGTTTGAGAAAATAATTTAACTGGAACAGACTTATGTAGTTACCTACAAGCTAAACGGTACGGTAAAGTTGTCTTTGAAACGATATTCTCTTCCATATAATATTAACAGTTAAATTAAAGCTTAAAAAATTTCGTCCATATATTAACTTAACAATAATAACATGCTTAACTTAAAAAGAAGCTTTTTATTGTTGCAATTTGAAAAAATGCATAATTCACTTTATTATAAGAAAATTCTCGCACTAATATTTGCAATAGACTGGTGAAATTTCATGTACCTGTTACATATAATAAAGGCTTCATGTGAGCTTCGGGAGTCTTTCTACATATAGAAGCAGGAAATTCCAAGTTTGCTGCCGTATAACATTTTGTATTATAGCGTATAGTATAAGATGTTTCCGAAACTTCGCGGTCACATTCCTATTAAGGCGGTGACATTGGAAAGTTGGCCTTACTCTAAGGCTTCTTACATACTGACTTTACAAATCTAACAGTTCATATATACCCATATAATCTGTGGTTAGTGCGATAATAAAAATGTATCAATTTAAACCTCCAATAAAAACCTAAACTTTAGACTCGGTAATAATTGGACATATTACATATATAATATTTATCATACATTTAAACAAAGTCAAATGGATAAATTCATATAACATAATTTTGCAATTTTAAATTGCATCTTATTAGGCACAGATAAAGTGTTTTATGCATGCATTAATATGCGTTGCATAAAGCACTTTATCTATGCCTAATAACGTTTGCCAGCTGCCAGTGTGATAAGAGCCTTACAATAACTAAATATAGTTAGTACAATTTAGCATGCATTACGCGGTATCATTATTGACAGGCAATGATTTACGCAGCAAACCCATATGATGATAACTGGTTTTAAACATGGCGTGTTTGCGTAGTGTCTGTAGTAAATGGAATTGTAGTCAGAAATGTACTAGAAATATGTCATTTTTCCGTAAATAAAATAAAGTAATACAATCCAGTATTGAAAACTGTCAAGGTATATAATATATCGTATGAACAACTACGAACCCATACATATGGGTATAGCGTGGATATGTTTTGTACGTAATAGATACTAACGCTAACACAATTTTAGCTGGAGATATTCGATTTCGATATCGCCTTTAATAAGAGTAGGTAGTCAGTCTGTTATGTACTTAAGGGTTTGAAGTAAAAATAAGCCCTGGTTCCATTTCTGTTTAAATTTCTGCAAAATTTTAGTGAAATTTCAAAAATCCATTGATGGAGAGAAATTAATTATATGTAATCATAACTTTTTATTTGAGAATGAATATTTGTTTGTTTTTAAATATGAATCAACAATATATATGAATATAAAAAAATATAAGTGATTATTTAAAACTAGCGACTTACCCTCACTTGACTTCGGATTCGTCGTTATTCCAAACTAATCTATCTCTGTGCCAAATTTCATCGAGATTGGTTCAGCCGTTCTGGCGTGAAAAAGTTTCAATCATCCATCCATCTATCCTCACAAACTTTCACATTAATAATATTAGCAGGATACAGTCCTTTTATCATGGTATCCCTATATACTTACGTCATATAAAAGTTGTAGCAGTTAGACAAAAGTAATGGAAGAATCAGTTATAATCGAATAAGATTAGAGCATACAAACCTATAAATAGCTATAAAGACTATAATACTAATAGCTCAATGCTGTTGCTGTCTATGATTAGGAAAATCTTTTGTAATCTTACAATATTTCCACTCATTTATTTTTTGCATCCAAAACAATGTTTGAACGGAATGAAATGAGTTTCCGCTGGGGAATATTTGAGCTTATATTTGCAGCATTTTATCTGACCTTCTATTGTTAAATTTTACCAATCTCATAGATAGGTTACCTAGCATTTATAATTCAGTTCAAATAAGAATAATATAACTCCAAATGATTTCAACAAAGGAGAAACTGAATTCGAATGAATTCGAATGAAATGATTCTTTTTTCTATGTTCGTTTATAATCGTAATCTCTGATAGACCAATCTTATTGATTATCCTAATATTATAATATGTATTCACACCTCCAGGTAAATTGTGAAGAAATTAATTAAATTTCTAAGAAATCTATTGTCAACTGTAACGCCGGCGTGTCCGCTGTCGTTGAGGGACTAAAGTGTACCTACATGTAAATATTTTTACGCTATATATTTTTCTACCTGCTATAGCTAAAGCTTTTGTAGCTGAAGGACTACATGCTTTAATATGTACTATCAATCGATAAAAACTGGGACCTACGATTACAGCTTTCAAGAGCACAGGGACAGTTTTATCACGGTAATGTAATGCAAATATTACCGTGGTTGTATTAATGCCTTTCATCTTAGGTGTACCAAGAGTATATTCGTACACCGTTGACGACGTTCTTAATTTTGACGAATTTGTTCAAGTTGTGCATGGCACATGAACACTTCCATTTTTTTCAAGAGACAGCAATCATAGTCAATATTCATTTATACATATAATAAAATTCTAAGACGAATCTGTACATTAAATATTTTTTTGGAAAATCTTATTGAAATAGACATTATTATCGATACAGGCCGAATCTATAGTTTTTAGAATTTTTGTCTGTCTGTCTATGACCGCATCACAGAAAAACCACTGGAGGGATTTTGATGACATTTGGTATGATAATAGCTGGTTATCCGGGTCGACATATAGGATACTTTTTACTGCGAGAAAATATCTCATCTCTGAGAAATCTATACTAAAACATAACGCTAGTATAATAAATCAAAAGCAAAAAAAAATATATAAAATATATCAAAAATATATCAAAGCAAAATAAAACTATAGGTACACTTCTTGCAAGCTAAATGTCTACTAGAATATAATATAAAAATAGCTACATATTCACTTTCAGTTGATAGTGTTTAAAGTATCCTATGTAAGCCAATTATATATTTATATAAGAATTCACGAGTGTGATGTTCGCCAAATCCTATTAATTATGACATTGTATTGGCAACTATACAATGTCCATACATACGTACGTTACAAAGAAGATTTCTTTTATCAACTATACTTTGTTCCTAGACTTTAAAAGTTATTCCAAAGACAATTTATATTTTATAGAGAACATTTGTTTTAAATAGGTGCTGTATAATTTGCTTTGAACTTTTTTAGACTGTCTTATTTTTAATAAAATAAAAATACTCCGCCTGAGACAAGCTGTAACTGTAACGAAAATTTATCATTATACTAATGTTTTGCCTGCTTAGGGCTTCAGAAAGTTAGGAATACATAGTCTGCAAAATTTTCCTTAGAAGTTCGTGAGAATTCCATGTAGTTTTCAGATTTTTTGTACAGACATTTTGTCTAGCTATTCAACTGCGAGGTTTAAAAATCGAATAATATTGTATTTAAAAATAATATTAATTTTTAAGTTCATTTTACGTTTATGGAAAAAATATGTTTTTTTTTAAATCTTTTAGGGTAAATCTTGCAAAAACTCCATATTTAATTTGTTGGGTACTAATTAGTAAGTACTAACGTAAATAATATACACGTTGAATTCTAGAAAAATTCAATGTCAAATGCTATCTCTAACAAATTAGTAATATTTTGTAAATACTCGTAATACCACCTATAAAAACATAAATTATATCTACATACAATATATTATAACGTAAACGATATACGTATAGGATATAGAATGTATAAATTAATCATTAGCAGCATTACAAAAAAATTATTCAGTTAGAAAAAAAATAACATTGTGATATCGCGACCTTTGATAACAAATCACACAACCGCAATTAATGTTCTAATTAAACGTTGTATTTATCATAATTTTTTTTTTCAGATAAATCTCAGAATGGAGCAACCAAGTAAATATATAATAATGGCAGAGTAGAGCAGTCGTCCCTTATGTCTGTGATCGTTTTGTGATAAGTCTATGAGATTTGGTTAGGATGGACACTCTTCAAATCGGCCACGGGCACAGTAAGGGCTCGAGTAGGAGTCAGTCGCCGTCTGCAGCGGATTTGAGAGATCCGGCGGTCGTGACGGATGACGTCATCCGCTCGAGGGTACAGTCACCGTCTACGGCACACCATGTGAGTTTTTTTTCGCTTTTTTTGATCTGATTCTTTTTTTTATATTGTGTTCCCATATAAACTTATTTTAAGGTAGCGTTTTTTGTCTTTGGGAAACAACAATATTTTAGTTGTGTATGAGTTTCTAAAAACAATTTCTATGAACATAATGATTTCATTAAGCTATCCCTTTTTTTACGTTACACATAGACGTCATATCTATGTAGTTAATGATATGCAATAATATAGTAATAATAACGAGGATTTATTACCATTAAATAATATAATATTGTTACGCGTTGAATCATTTGTCTATTAACCTTTGTAGCGGAAACTTAATGTTTTATCCGGTGTTTATGTGACAAACCTCAAAGTATGGAAACAATATCACAAGTATCAGTAAGTCAAAACTATAAATAAGAAGATTTTTTTTCTTTTATAATAACGTCTGTTAAGTATTTTCAGAAAATCATATAAATTATTACATTTGTTTTATAGTCAATTAAAAATTTTGAGAAAAGTATTCTTCTTGTATAACGAAGCAATAGATCGAGGTAACTCAGGTCTTTCACATTTGACACGCATCTTTTGAACCGCCGTCTTTTACTGGCTGATAATGCTATCGGCCAAGAAAAGCAAAACGTACTTACTTTAATTTTTTCCGTCAACATTATTGATCAAATCAATATTTTTGTTTATTATATTGATATTCAGTATACAGTACAGCATCCGTTATCTTTATTATTATTAGTTATCAAGACATATAATACATATGATAAAATTCTAACTGACCGTGAGTCGAATCAGTACATTAAATATTTTTTTGGAAAATCTTATTGAATTAGTCATTATTATCGATACCGAGACAGAAAGCTATAGTTTTTAGAGTTTTTGTCTGTCTGTGACCGCATCACCAGAAAACCACTGGACAGATTTTGATGGTATGATCTCTCTATCTGAGAAATCTACACTAAACTTTAAAACGTAATCAATATAACCAGGCAGGAACCCGAGCGGAGCGAGGGTGAGTCGCTAGTATAGCTGTAAAAGTGATATGTCAATCAGTAAGTTTTTTCAGATGGCTTATTTTTTTAGTATCTCAGGGATTTATTTAGATGAAGTGATTTGGGTGATCAATCACCGGCATTTTCTTAATCTAAATGATTACCCTTTTATGTAAATATAAGGATAAATATTCAAAGTTACGTCCAACATGGATATTAGCCGACAAAATAACCTTTGGAATCAAAATATTAACTGTGAATTTCGTAATTAGCATACTTTGTTATATCAGATGAATGAGATGTCAGTACGTTCTCTATAGAGCCTTCCTCTATACGACGCGAGACAATGACGATGAACTTAAGATATAGGTACCGACTAACGACTTATTGACTCAACTTGCAAATATTTTGTAAACAATTGTGATTCACATATAATTTATACAGGCAATTTTTCCCCGTTTCGTCCTTCCAATGTAAATAAGGAAACAGTTTAAAGGAAATATTTCATGTCTATGGTTATAATTGTTATAGGAGTCATCTCGTCACGCAGAGTCTAGAGCCCATCATGTCAAGTCCCACTCGAGAGATCTTGGCAGCAGTCCGCTTTCTGGCAACACCACCGCTAATAGTTCCAGGGAGTAAGTTTATAAGATTTTTTTTATATCCTATATTTTTAGATTCTATACAAATGCACCGTAGGACTAGGTAGTAGTATATTATGTTAACGCTGTTGAAATTGGGTTTTTACATGTTTTTAAAGAAATGTGGTCGTGGGATGTTTTGATAAATAAATATAAAAGTATCTGTATTTTCATCTGTCTGTTTGCGCATTTAAGAGGGTGACACCCTCATAGTTAGCAAATGAAATAAGAGAACATACCTACGTGTATGAAATCGCCAACAATAGCCAGTTTATATTAAAATTGTTGATCAAACTATGAACTGAGAATAGTCTGAAGTCTTACGTAAATGACCTTTAATTGTTGTACAATGTAAATGTTGGTATTTAAAACACTAACAGTTACCCAAGTATATGTTGACTGAGGGACGACTAAAGCTTTATAAATCAACGTAATGTTCGTTAAAAAGCTTATCAGCTTTTTAGTGCAGTCTTAAAATAGAATCATTACATCATTCGCTATTGGCATTTAAAAAGCTATTATAAAGTTGAGAGAAGAATTAAAAAGTCTATTCTTGTTATTCACGATTCACTTTACGAATGATCAAGATAATGAGATATAATTCTAATATTATAAAACCAATTAGTCTTCTTTATATATTTCATACATAATATATATCCTATATTATGTATGAAATATATTATATTGATATATTTTTTAACTGCCTTTTTTCATATTTGACTAGCTTGTACTGATTATGAGGTACTTACTGGGTTCGAGTCCCAGTTTAAAAAAAAAGCAATTTAAAAAAAACATAATAGCCGTCCGGAATTTGAGAGTTAGAAGTGTCACAGCACCGTGAGTGACTCTTAACACTTTTTGTAAATATATATATTTTATTATTATGTCCTTTTTAATTTTCTTAATAGTATTATTTCATTACAGTTTGGAAGATTCACCCCAAAAAAAGAACATGTCTAACATATTGACACCAGGAGATTATGCGTACGCGGTGTGCAGTCCGAACGTCTCTTACGCGCTCTCCTCGGCTGATGAGTATGGCTCTCCGGCTTATAGAGGTATAAACAAGTGTACAAACGGACTATCTATATATATAAAACAAAGTCGTGTTAGTTACACCATTTATAACTCAAGAACGGCTGGGCCAATTTGTATGATATTTGATTTTTTGGATTACTCTTAATTCGGAATTAGATAATAAGTATTAAAACTTCAGAAAAATTAACGAAAAAAATAATTAAAATTTATATGGCTAACGCTGGCTAATAACTATTTATATCTATATAAAACGTACCTCGCTAGTAATATAATTATAAATACGAATGTTTGTATGTGTGTAGGTACACCATATTTAATGTCATGTTCATATCGAAGTACGAACAATATTATATTTTGCAGAATAAGTAGTAGGTATTATGTAAGAGTTGCTACTGTGATTGTTAACCTTCTTTGGTATTTGAAGAACTTCTGTCAATATAAACAATAAAATATATTTCTCTCTACTTTATATCGTATATCGAAAATGAACGTTATTCATAAATTTGTTTCACTATTTCCAGGTCAAGATGGAGATTATTTAAATCAAGGTATGTAATATTGATATAATATCAATAATAAAATACGATTAATCATATCGTTTAAGTTATTTGCTTATTTATATAATCTTGAAACGAATAATACTACACGTTTTACGGATTAAAACTTTACGTTAGTAGTAGCGAATAGTATTATTTATAGTTATAAAACAAATCTATCCCACGGGAACCGTACATTTTTCCGGGATAAAAAGTAACCTATGTATTATTCTGATGTATGAGCTATATTATTGTAAAATTTCATTAAAATCCATTTAGTAGTTTTTTCGTGTAAGAGCAACAAACATCCATACATCTTCACACTTTTGCATTTATAATATTAGTAGGATCCTTTAAATAATGTAATTATGTATACTTTTTAATGTCTAACTTTTAGATACTTGTTTTTGAATCTGCTATCACAATGTAATATTATATACCTAATTGCTGGCAAAGAGACCGACTTCAAAAAGGAGGAGATATACAATTCGGTTATATGTCAATTTACTCCAGACCTTTTAAGTCAAACCTAAGAAATTAGTCGTAGATTATATTCATATAATGTAGGTAAGTAGATTATAATTTGATATTTTATATTAGATTATACATTTGATTAATTATAATGTAATAAATAAGATTATTAAGATTGTTGCTATTTAAAAATATAAGAAAACACTGCTAGGTAGTCGTTAACATTTTTTTATAAACATGACCTAATCGTTACATTACTAATATTTTTTATTTGATTAATTTCTAGTGTGTTTATACATACATAATAATTATAGGTAAAGTGTTAGATTTTTTATCGTAATTATTAACACACTGTTATCAGTTGATAAGCCAAAAATATAAATTTTTGTTACATTAAATAAGTAAGATCATTATTTTATCAATATTTTAATTATTATTACTCAGTATTTCTAATATATTAGTATATAGTGATATTATAGTTAAGCTTTTCATATTTATTTACTTCCCAGATTATTATTAATATAAGAAATGCATTTAGTTTCTATACTTATAAGTTATAAGGACATATTTAATGTTGGTATTACTTATTTAGTATTAATAAAAAGAACATAATAAAAAAAACATATGCACGTACAATTCAAGATAAGAAGACGGTTATCAACTGTATCGGCGGAACTATGAGTATCTCTCGTAAATAAAACTTGGGGATAGGTAGGTTATTGAGAACTTCCACATGATATAAGGCATAGACAATTAACAAAAAATCTAGTCGTAAATCGGTAGTTATATGCAACAAGCGGGGAAATGTAAAATTTTACGTAAATACGTATATTATAACATGAGTAGTCTTCTAAGAGATCGCACGTTTGATTCCGTATAAAGTTCGTATCGCATTTATGTGATACTAGCGGCTCACCCCCGGTTTGATCGGGCTTGTCTCTAAGAAATCAAAAACAAACCTGTCCCACGGGAACCGTACATTTTTCTGGGATAAAATGTAGCCTATGTGTTATTCCGGACACCTTATATTCCGGTTATATCTATCTCTGTGCCAAATTTCATCCACATCCGTTCAGCCGTTCTGGCGTGAAAGAGTAACAAACATCCATACAAACTTTACACATTTATTATACATATTTATACAGATAATATGATTGTCTCATTCTAAGTGCTATAATAGCAATGCGCAAAAAACATAGTAATGACTTATGAGTCACTATTATTTTTTCCATAATAACGTGCAATTCCTTTTGCCTTTTTTGTTTAGTTATTGTTAAACATTTTTTAATACATATAGGTATAACATAAATTATCATTTTTTTTAAATATTATAAGAATCTCAAAAATGGCAATCCACATTAAATATTATTAAATTGTATAACTGCACCCCAATCATTCTAGATTGCTGTCTTCATTATTAATTAAATTATTTAATACAAGCGACTCAGCCTTGCTTTGCTCGTGGTGCCTAAATACGTTTTAACCGTTAGTATAGAAGAGAAAAACTCTGAAAAAAAAACATACCCATGGGAACCGTACATTTTTCAGGGATAAAAAGTAACCTATGTGCTATTCTTGACTATAAACTATATCTATGCCAAATTTCATCTAGATCTGTTTAGCCGTCCTGGCGCGATTGAGTAACATCCATCCATCCAGACTTTCGCATTTATAACATTAATAGGATAAATATGGGTTTATTTCCAGATGAATCAGATAGCGGTTCGAATGTGACTTCGGCGAAGGCGCAGGCCGCCATCGCGCAACTCAACAGCAAGATAGAACGCACCAAGGATCTGATACGATTGGAACAGACTATACGAGATGGTTAGATGTTTGTCACAGATAACATAATAATATTACACTAGTATAATAGATATTTCGTATTAAAGAAAATTGAATTCAGGTTATTTTGTTTTCCTTGTACATACTAGATGGCGCTTATACTGAAAGCTGCCAACTATTTTATCAACCGACTTGTCAATTCTTCAGGTTCTCAATTCGCCGGATATTTTTTTCTTTTTTTTTTATGTATGTTCACCGATCACACGAAAATGCCTCAACCGATTTGGAAAATTCTTTTTTTACTTCAAAGGGTATATTCACAGGTGGCATAAGTTTGAGAATTTCAACTTCATTTTCTTATGATCTATTAGAATAATTTTTTTCAGACTTGTTTTTTTTATTATTTTTAACATAAAACTCACTAACAACCGAGTATAAAAATATAATTCGGCCTAAAATTTCATAAAAAATTAAAAAAAAAATGATTTTTTTGTCACATAAGAAATTTAAACGATGCTACATATTTTTGTAAATAAACTCCTATTTTATTTACAAATTAAAATAATTATCGCGTACACTTATTTATATTTGTTATTTCTATATTCATAATTATTTATAGACAACGTAAACGAGTACCTGAAGTTAGCAGCGAATGCGGACAAACAGCAGTTACAGCGTATAAAAGCGGTGTTCGAGAAGAAGAACCAGAAGAGTGCGCTTTGTATCGTACAGCTACAGAAGAAACTGGACGGATACAATAAAAGGATTAAAAATTGGGAGGTAATTATCAAAAAGAATTTAGTTTTAAAATAAAAAACAACCTGTATGGAACAATTTTTATGTGTATTACTGGTCAAAAGTAATCAAACGAGCCCTTTGTTTATTTTGATACGAGCCTTTAGAACACGAAGAGTTTTAGAGTAACCACTAAAGTTTCTCCATATTTGCTGCATAATCATCATCATTTGGATTTATTTATTTTTTGATTTTGTTCCTTACTAGGTTTTAAAACATAACGACAATTAGAAGTAGATTAAAATCGACTTTCAAAGATATGGAAACTCTTACTTATTGTTAAATATACAACAAATTACCACGTGAACAGCTAACCTTATATATATGGAAGCCATGGGCGGCGGCAGAATTATTTCCAGGGGGGTGCATCTGCTTCTTCACATTAAACTACTAACTAATCTTTAAATGATTAACTTTATAATTTTTATTCATATCTTATTTATCATATTTTTTCACAGATATTTAAATTTAAACAGGGATTTTACTAATACAATTTTATTTCTTTAACTTTTTCTATATATTTTCCTTCATGACAGGGGATGCAAGTGCACCCTTTTGCACCCTACTGGCGGTACATGGTAGTTCTTTATAAGTTACAGACAGATCTTGCAATAATGGAATATTATATAATTTTTATTAGTTTATTAAATGTTTCCAGCAACATGGAACCAGCGGACAATCACACAGACAGCCTCGGGAAGTGCTGCGAGATATGGGGCAAGGGTTGAAGTATGAACTTTACATAATATATTAGTGTCAATATAAATTATAATACGCGCCACGAAAGATGAGACTTGACGAGCGTCAGTAGTGGGGATCCTGCGTATGTACAGTCGTGTGTGAAATAGTTATCTATAATTTATTTGTATATCTATTTAGGGATTTGTCGATATCATTCGGAATAAGATATATAGCATTGTTATATTTAAATTATTAACAATATTTATTACGAAATGATACGCATGATACGCAATGGTACGCAATAATACCTGCTTCAAATTTTGTGCACCTTCCTTTGCTTCTTTTAACATATAACTGTACACTTCGTAAACCATCTTCCTACTTTGTGTTCTTAATGTTTTACCTCGAGGCATAATCAACATTTTACAAAATTGCACGTGTCTGTACTGCGGAATCAAGCGGAGCGTGCATGGGGTGAGGAGAACGGTAGGCAACTACCACGCATGCGCAGCACCGCGCCTACCGCGCTCTTTTTAACGCTAAAGAGACCTATAAATCGTCCTATGCGCAAGTTAAACCACGTGGTATGTCAAGTATCATCTTTCATGGCGTGTACTATATATACATATGTTGTAAATATAAATGAAAAAATAATATGTAATTATTAAATATATAACAACTAATTTAATGATAAATCGCCTTTAGATTATTTTGAACGGTAAATGGTCAAAGTAATATATTACCACCGGTTAGAGATCAGGCGCAGGACCAACGGCTTTATGTGCTCTGTTACTGGAGCATATTAAACATAAAAACTCAATAACTATACTTGACCCGACCCTTGACTCGAACCCGAGACCTCCGGGTGTGCAGCCGTACATGCTAACCACTTCACCACCGAGGTAGTGAAAAATATACAAGTGGTATGTGCAGGATCGTGGTAGCCCAGTGGTAACGCGCTCGCTTAGGAAATCGAGTGAAGCGGGCTGAAATCCCGGGTTTCGCACCTCTGATATTTTCATGTGCGAATCATTTCCAACATGATTACCACTTGTCTTACGGTAAAGGAAAACATTGTGAGGAAATCTGCATGTCTGAGAGAACCTAGCAAGTTTTAAAAAGACATGTGAAGTCTGCCCCCACTTAGCCAGCGTGGTGGACTATGGCCTGATCCCCCTCGTACTGAAGGGAGGCACGTGCCCAGCAGTGGGATGTTAAAAAGGGCTGATTACAATACAATACAATGTGCAGGAACGTGGGCGGCAACATCCGCGACGGCATCACGGGGCTCGGCGGCAGCGTGATGTCGGCGCCGCGCGAGTTCGCGCACCTGTTCTCTCGCTCCAACCGCTTCGGCTCCGCCGACAACATCGCGCAGCTCGCCGGTCTGTATGCACGCCTCTTCTTTACTTTTATTTCTTTATTTGGATTACCACCAGAAGCTATGATGTTATATAGATACTGATTATATAACAATAAAAAATAATATGTATGTAATTAAGTGCACTTCTACTCATAAGAAAATACAGTATGTGTGTGCGTTTGTGCGCGCGCGCGTGTGTGTGTGTGTGCGTGTGCGTGTGCGTGTGCGTGTGTGTGTGTTTCTTTAATACTTCATGTTGAAACGGTTGTAAATTTTGTACAAAAATGAAATAATATATGGTCTGGAGTACAGATACTTATGTTATTATTGAGAGAGTAGTGCGAGAATAAATCGTCAGCTCATATATAGTTTATTGATGCGAGACATTAGATTGGTTTTTTATGATGTTATAAAATAAATTAATTAATTAATAGGACAATAGGTATGTTTGCAATATGCGGGACTCGAGCCTGCTGCCTTTAGTGTACAAAGAGGTAATTATGGCTACTACAAGGTTGTCAATGTTTGTTTTTTTATATTACAACACTATATAATTATAGTGCTATAATATAAAAAAAAAAAACAAATTGTGTAGGTAAACATTGTATACGTATATTAATTTCATGTGAATATTTTTATTGTAATACATTTTTTTTACAAAAAAGAATATATTGTTCTCTAACATTGAAAATTCACTAATAATATATATTTGTTTATTATGTTTGCTTATTAAAAATATATATGTATTACTTAAACTTATATAAAATACTATTACCTATATATTAACACTCTGTCACTAACAACACTATTACTATATAAGCCCTATGTGACCACGACCACAGTCAGAGATGTTTACATAGTTTTATTGAAAACTGCTACGCAAAGCAACAGAGCTTCATACAACTGCACTAGATACGTACACTACGACATAACCTCGCCTTAGCTTATTTGTTTAAACCACGAATTCAATTGTTTAAAACGAAAAAGTTTTTCCATTAATTTAAAAACGATTCTTTATTTTAAGATTTATCTACATATATCTACATATATAAAGATAAAATACATTTTCTCCGGTTTTTTTAAGGTAAAATATGCAATTTAACAGAATTAACATTCAAAAGTTAATAATTCTGTATTAAAAATCTCTATCTGTAAAATGGTCGTTGGGATAAATAAGCACTGGGACGAGATAAGATGGCGGTGTATGTGACGTTTTCTTTTGAGCGTGTCGCTCTTGGTTTGAGATTGTCAACATTTTAACCAGATAAAACCGATTTTGTCAACTAGTAGCGTATACATAAATCATAGACGACTAGAGGATGGACTTAACAACATTGTCATAAAATTGACCACTCTAGAAAGAGAGAAAGCGAACGTGCGGCCAATACCTATATTTTAATCTAATTTGAATTTATCAATGGCATGTAAAAAATTATAATAATTATAATTTATTAAAATTATAATATTATAAATTATAATGGAATGTAAAATTGTTATATGTATCTATCTTAGTTAATCGTATTGCAATTAATACAGAACACTTCTTGCCGCACATTAGTTTTGTATCTGCCGCGTCTTTCTCCCATTTTCAGCTGACGGCTGGCAAAGAAACACTCAATCCACTCTCTAAATCTATGGCTGTCAAACACAGTAACCCGACATATAGCAATAAGACCACACCATGTTTAATACTGAATTAGATTTGGTCGCCCGCCTCGCTGGTCTTATCTTGGTCGTGCGACCATGACTAAATTCGTCGTCGTGGACACAAAGTGCATTTGAACTTTAACAACTTACTTAATATTATATACATATACTAGTTTTAGAGCCAATAATATTTCGTCTTACTAACGTAATCTGTTATTATCTATTGTTATTTATTATTACTTGACCACTCTCCTTACATAGCACACTACTGATTATAACAGCTTTATATTGCTTAATTTTGCTTGCGATATTTTTTTATACATTTCTCTAAAGTTTTTAATTCATAAAATCTATATTATAATCTACAGTACATCACACCTTTTCTTTGATGATTAATGAAATGAAAACTTTATTCAAATATACTTTATACAAGCACTTTTGAATCGTCAATTTAATTTAAGCGTCAGTGTAGTCAGTCTGTGAGAAAGCTAATACCGGCTCGGAAAGCAGTTCTGCTAAGAAGAGCCGGCGAGAAACTCAACAGTTGCTCTTATTTATTTTATTAACATAACAATATACTAGATAGCTTGCATTTGCGTCAGTATTTCTCAATTCCACACATTTCCATCAACTAGAAACTTTTGAACAGTAGAAGACGCTTTGCTCAATAAAATAATCTTAATTTTATCTTTAAATTTTTGAAGAGGTAACCTAATAACAAGCTGGAACTTCACTATGGGGACGACTTCATTCAAACTAACTGTTTTGTAGGACAACATGTTTTTCTCGTTTTATGTTTGTTTATCCCAAGATAAGTGTAAAACAAACCTGTTAGTAATAAATTTTAGACAATCACCGTTTTGACATGTTGCGCATAAATCTACAATTTTATCTACCACTATCAAATTTTCGAAGAAAGAAAAGTTGAATGTTTCATCAAAACGAAGCTACACGTGAAGTTTCAGCTTGTTATTAACCATTAAGAAAAAAGAGTGATGTTTTGTAGATTATTACGGTAGATATCTTATAGATATATTATGATAGGTTTAATCGAATCACGCGCTCCCAACTTACATACATAATTTTATATGGCAGTCGGTAAATGGCTTTAGGATTGACGGGTATTGTGTGTGGATGTTATTAATTAAACTTGCCACGAGCGCTTTAAGTTCGAAATCGTTTGCCATGGAAATTAGTATTTTTAAAAACCATTGCATTTGATGGGACTTCTTTTAAGAAGCAAAGGCGACCACCTACTGTGGATGGACTTTTAAGCTATGTTAATATATGTAGTCACCAATTTTAATCAATAGTAATATTAATTTATTTTAAAGCTTTCTTTTTAAGTTTTTATTATTCTACTTGCTTTACTACTACTCTACGCTGCGGCTTCATAATTAGCTTTTAAATTATAAAGCACACAGATTTCCATATAAACTTAATTACTATTTGTTATTATTAGCAGCCTTTAAAGGCTGTTTTTTTTTTGTGTAATATTCATAGGGCATTGAGATATAGCCTAATACATAATCATTAAAAAAAGCTCTATTCTATTAATGCGTATTATGAACACTCAAATTATAATACGTACGTATCGCCGTAATATGCAGGCTTTATGTTTGATATATGTATTAAGTATTACGGTGAAAAATTTCTAAATAACTATTCGAGTGTTATTTGGTATGTAACAGTTAATATATCGTTTTTTGAAAAAAAATCTGTCTGTCCAATTGTGCATCACTCCAGAGCTACTGGATAGATTTTGATATTTTTCTATTGTTCTAGAGATAATTTATATGCCTAGATCATGTTTGGGGCTTGACGACTAAATACATAATATGTGAGCGAAGTCACACGCAAATATTATATTACAAACTAAACTCCCCCTCAGCATCTTATAAACACGAAATATACACTTTAACAATTCAATTCTCTTGTTCATGGCCTCAAAACGTGCCAGTTCATACTTTTGCAATGCGACAATGAGTAATTGAAGTATTGACATTTATTATTGTCAATTTATTTATATATCATTTACTTAAGAAATATGAATTAAACATTAAAAATATAAGTAATAGTATAAAAAATGTTTTAAAAGACAAAAAAATCGAAAGTGCATATTACAAGACTTCCGCGATGCCATTCAGACAAAGACAGACAATAGCATTCCCAAGGAGGGTTGACATCAGGCAGGCGGCCGGTCGTAAAACTTTTGCCAAATCCTTTCAGCAGTACAGAGGATGTACTGCGCCGACCCCAAGTGATTGGGAAATGGGCAAGGAGAAGAAGACTTAATAAATATGATACTTTTTATGATTATATTTACTTAAAACCTTTTTAAATATTCGTTTCTTTCAAAAACATGTCTCAATCCAGACTATACATTTACGATTATGTTTTAAGGAGACTTTTGTTTTTTTTTTAAATTGGAAATATTATTAACATATATTATCAATATATGTCAAATCAATAAAAAATAAATATGTGTTCATGTACATCTATCGCTAGTAATGTCCATTTATCGTTCATATTTATACATTATTATTATGTTATGTTAATTATACATTTTGTCTCGCAGAAAACACGGGTCCCTGTAAGTATGTCGCGTAGAACCATTTGTGTTAACCATAGCACTTATTTCATTGATTTTCATTATTTCCTAATACAAAGTTTATTATTAATATTATTACATTTAGATCATATGTGACTAACGTATGTAGAAGTATTAAAAAAACACTCATTTTTATTTCTTTTTTACTAAAGCACCTAAAACGTACGATAAACCACATGTATATATTTATTATCGACAAATAGATCTGTCTGTAAATAAATACATAGAGTAGATACAACCCACTCAAGTAGCAGTACAACTAAATCTTCACAACTGTTATTCATCTTTGCTTATCTCAAGGCCACAGTTAATAGATAACGTATAGTATAATGTCGAGTTCATAGACAAGCCTTTACAACTTGTGACTTCAGTTGTTTCCCAGCCTTCTCACTTAATACACGATTTTAAATCAATATGTTATTTATGCGATAATATAACTTATTTGTATTGTGTTAAATGCGGATATTGCATAAAGCTAAGGAGATTATAAAATGTCGCGGTGCAAAGTTACGGAATGCAATGTTTTTTAAAAAGTGCAGGAAATGTCGGAAGAAATGTAATTTTTTTATTCTATTTATATCTGTCTGTGAGTGACTAAGATATCTTGCTAGTGTACATTAATGTCAACGTATATATATATATCAATTTTAATTTTTATAAAATTTCGTCGTTCATATTTCTACATATCGTATAGGAATTGCTTAATACGTTAAAGGCATTTGACTTAGAATCTGTACAAGTACTTCGCATGTTTACGTTAAATAGATACTAGGTTAGCTTGATAATTATACTAATTTTGATTCTTAATCAACAGTTAAAAATATATAAAATTTTTAGAAACTTTTTTGTCAGTTCTTATCTTAATTTTAAGTAACATAGGTATATATAATACTTTCTTAGATTTACGCGAATATTTGACATTTTAAATAAAACTGTCTTTTTTAACGTCGATACAAGTCGTTTTGAAACGAAAATCAAAATAAATCCGCGAAAAACTCCGAAAATATAGTTTTATTTAAAATAACATACATATAATTTACAAATGTTAAAATGTGGGAACTATCATAGAAATAACTTAATTTCATTTATATTTAATTACATTTATTTAAAAAATCTAGCGCTTAAATAAGTCATCAACTCATTTATATTTTATAACTTATAATAACACTGATGTTATGCAAAAACGTCCTACGAAAATTTAAAAAAATAAATCTTTTTTTTCTATCACTTTTGTATACATATATGTATATAATTCTTAAAAAATACTGACATTTTAGCATAACATATTAGAATACGTTTATTTATTCATACAACTCACATAATCTCAATTATTCTCATACGTCCTGATCGCAATTAATGTTCGCTTGTCATCTCATTCTTGCACGCCAGCCCCACAACACGCGGAACTGAGAGGTAAATATGTATATTTTATATTTATTGGTATTATGTTATATTATGTTTATAGAGATGGTGTTGTATTCCTTTCTTTGAGATAGTGGTGACATAAAATATATTTGAGAATTTATTGTTTGTTTTTAAATTAAATTAGGCAAATAGGTTCCTTTTTGTAGACGGAGTGCAAATTAGATTGTAAAATTGTAACTTAAATATTATCTGACTGACAAACAACGCAGGCTTAGAAGCCTGAAAATTTGCGTGAGTTTCTTAAAAAAAGCAAAGAACTTTTAAAAACTCATCTCATAATATGGTTAAATAGGAAATGAAAGTTGCCGATTCCATACCTTATAGGGTACACTGATATAAGTATAAATCGCACTACATATCTATACTACGTCTAGTGGCAGACTACTGACTGATGCTACTGACTGCTTCTTCTATACAATTATAAAAGGTACATCATTGCTCATGTTACTTTGCTCGCATTTCATCAATAATTCCAACAAAAATGGTTGTTTTTGTTTGTGTATAATTCTTCTGGAAGAAAAAAAATGTATAACGAAACATCGAGAGCTAGTACAAAATATCGTATTTTATGTCAAAACTTTCTATTAAATTGTTTTTCTATAATTATTTATTTCTTTTATAAAGTTCATATATAGTGCGAAATTATGTAAAATAGCATGACTACAGTTATTTTTATATCAATATCTTCTTTACTATTTTTTTACTGCATTATGCGTAATTGGAATTTTATTTAAGCATTTATTTTGAATTGCACAGAGCCTTAGCATGACATCATTAGACTCGTTCATATTCATTGTTTTAAGGTCGTTCTCATGCCATACATACGACGCTCATTACGTACCGTATTATATATTTTTTTAAGAGATAATTAGACTTACGTGATTTATCTTGTTTTTATAACAATAATAACAAGTTTTTCTTAAGCTGATTAAAGTTATTTTTAATTTTTTAGACGTTGAACAGTTAGCAGATATCTAAATGAATGATAAAATTATGAATTATTACAAGATTAAAGTAGGTATTATTTTAAAAAAATGTGCTATGGAAATAGACATTTTTTCTCTAAATGTTATATTAAATATGTAATATTAAAAAGTAAATAAATATTAGTGGTGTGTTTAACTTTTTAAATTTCATTCATTTTTTTTATTTTACTTTTATAGTAATGAAAAAGTTTAAAGTATCGTAAATATGTACGAAATAGTATCCAATTATAATAGCATATAAAACATGGGTATCGTATTTACAACACAGGCATGATTTTTGAACACATTTTTTCTATAATAGAATATTAAAATATTTAAGTATTTTAATTTTGCATGTACAAGTCATAGTGTACAATAGTGAGTAGTAAACGTGTAGATAAAATATTATAAGGATATTATATAATACCTTTAATTATTTACTTTTAAACAATCCTGCGTAATTATTATCATACGTAAAAATAAATATTTTATAAAATAAATAAAATAATTTTAATTCTGATTAGAGTTTATTACTAGTACAGTATATGTCTAAGTATAGATGAGCGTGCATTTCCTTAAGAGTATTATAAGACAAATAATAATTATTAAATATAGTAATAACGTAGACGCAGAGGTCGTTAAGTATAATTTGTTTATATTTAAGAATTATGGCAAGTTATATTTTTAGTATTATCATATAATAAACATGAAATGCTGGCATAGGCTGTAATATACATATAATAAAACAGTAACTTAGCAAAATCTGACCAGGCGCGGATCTTGTTTTCTATTTATGGGGGGGGATGTTGGATGTCTTTGACAGACAGGCAATAGATTTGAACTCTGTATCGATAATAATGTCTATTTCAATTAGATTTTCCAAAAAATGTTTAATGTACGGGTTCGACTTAGTCATATGTATATAGATTTCTGCAAAAACTTTTGATATTCATGAAACTAGGGGAATATAATCTTCAAAATACATATACCATTTTTTTAAATCGAAATGTTATCCATTTATTCCTTCCTTTCTTAGACTTCAAACTTTTCTAAAAAGTATATATGGTTTTGGGGGGGGGTCATGACCCCCATGACCCCCCCCCCCCCCTGGATCCGCGCTTGGGTCGTTGGTTAAAGTGCCGACACCGGTTAAGCCGTTTTTTAACCACACGGTTTTTTAGAGACTGATGTTTTAGTGACTGAAGTACGACTACAAAGAACTTAAATAAATATTTATTTTAAGAAATTTATTATGGGAAATTAAATATAGGTAATAAAAATAAAAACATAAATATTTTAAATATACAATACTTCAATAAAAAGTCTTCAAAACAACGTTTATTTTTGCATTTAAATTACCAATAATATATACAATTCGCATCATCTATACTTAGTCATGGTCAAACTGACAATACAATACGCGTATTGAGTTTAACTACAACACGCAGCGAACGCGTCGTCCGAAGGCTCTCGAGCGTCGGAGGCGGGCGAGGGCGGGCGCGGGTCCACGCTGCCGCGCGCCGCCACCGCCGCGTCGCCCGCGCCCGCGCACAAGTACTCGCCGGACGCATCGCCTTCATCATCCGTCACTAGTGAAGGAGCACCGTGAGTGTTGTATTTACCCCTTTTAATGCCCCACTGTTGGGCACGTGCCTCCCTTCAGTACGAGAGGGATCAGGCCATTCACCACCACGCTGGCCAAGTGGGGGCGGACTTCACGTCTTTCGAAAACTTGTTAGGTTCTGTCTGACTTGTAGGTTTTCCCACGATGTTTTATTTCACCATCCGTATATATCAGAGGCCAGGGATTTGAACTCGCATTAATTGGTTTCCCAAGCAACCTATATACATGTAACCAAGTACACTAGTTAGTAGTTAATGTTACTTGTACTAGACAAATATATAATAAATATCGTCTGATCCGTTAATTGTAATGAGTCAAGCGCTGTGAATAAACACTTAGCAAATTCTATGTACATAAAAAAATATTTGTTCGTGGAAAACTGATAATTCTTTATTGACACGATTCACTTTGAATTGACTTAATATGTATATATTTTTATATGAAATAGTTTCATTTTATCCATTTTATTTAACTCGCATTTTTCGATTAACGGGGAGATATTACTCCAATAATTTTATTCGAACAGGTATCCAACACGAGGTGGATCAAATAACATGTCAGAAGCGACTTTCAGCATCAAACCAATACTCAATGAGTTGCGCGAGCGGCGGGAGGACTACGAGCGGTTAGCTGAAAAATTAGACTCTATTAAGGTATGTTTGTGTGGAATTAACAGAATATGGACCCAATATACAGAAAGTTGTGTGGGAACTTCTTGCTTTTTGGCTTGATTTCTATTTAGAAGTCATGACAAGCTATATCGAAATCCACTCTATAGTAATGCCACAGATCACATAATACTATACTAGAACATGTGCAAACTAACGTATGATAAATATTTAAAATTCATCCTGCATTCGATTAAAAAAAATCTGTGCTTTTAACAATTTTTAGCCATAATAAACGATTTATAAAAAGGAAACGCGCTATTTGTGGACTGTGATGTGAATATACACTACAAAGCCAATATCTGATTGCTGATATTTCACTAACTAGTTAAATTACGCGTTTTTGATTTACGGTCGTATTATTACATTTAACTTAGAATTATTTTTTAAAACAATAGTATACCTTTTTGGGATTTTTATTTTTTGTAAATTTAACACAACTATAACAAATCGATACATGTGACGTCATCTATTGACATTTATTTGAACAATTTTTTTTTTGTTCGTGATGAGACCTCATTCATGGTAATGCAACTAGTTACATACAACTTACTTTACTTCAACTATTTACATACAACTTTTTATCTTACATCTCGTGTGAACCCTTTGTTTATTGATTTTAAAAATTAATAATTGACTTAAATGTAATCAAAAAAAAGAAATTATTTTTACGGTTGTTTGTTGAATTTATCTTATACATAATGTAAGGATACCTATACATTTTTTAATATGTTAAATTACAAAAATAATATAAAAAAAAGTATAAATGTATATTAAATAAATAATAATGAATGAATGAATTAAAACTCTATTAGTATTAGTTACATGAATGTTTTGCATATTTACAGAATTTATCGCAAGAGGTGTCGTTCCTGTCGGCGGCGCTGCAGGAGGAGCGCTTCAAGACGGAACGCTTGGAGGAGCAAATCAATGATCTCACTGAATTGCATCAAAACGAGGTACCAAATAATTGTGTATAGAAGTAATGACTTTGACCTCTCGTATTATAGAATTAGCCATAATACACATTTATTATACACCTTAAAAAGTTAATATTTTTGGTTTCAGGTAGAAAATTTAAAACAAGCCCTAACGGACGTAGAAGAAAAAGTACAATATCAAAGTGAAGAACGAATACGAGACATACACGAAGCTCTCGATCTATGTCAAACTAAAGTAAGATAATTTATTTTTATTGTGTATGCGTGTATTGTATTTTTTTATTTTATTGTAGCCTAAAATTATTAAGTATAATTTCGTCATTAATTCGTATTATCTTTCTGTTTGTATGTCGAATTTACTCCTAAAATTATGATTCTTTTGCTTAACTTTGATGACGCTATAAGAGGTATAAAGTGCTCTCAAATTAATTTTCGATAGTACACGTTTATTTAAGGGGTAATAAAGAAATAAAAATTACAATAAAAAGTATCAAATGACTGAAAACAGATTTTTTATATGAAGGTAGAATTATATTAATTTCTATAATTTATAAAAACAATATATATATAGTGACCATGAACGAATAAACCACTGGACGAGACATAAAATACAAATGTATGAAAACTCGTTCAACCAAAAGACGCATAACGCACACAAAGATTTTATTACATTATTATACACACAGGTACACAATACAATATTTCTAGTGCTTGAACGTAATCGATAAAATACATATATCGATGAACCAATGAATGACATTTTAAACATTGGTTAGCATAGTCATCATATTTTACATCTTTTAATTTAAAATATCTGTATTTATTATAATAAATTAAAATAAATGAATTAAAGAGGCAATAATAATGTGTCAAATAATAATTATTTTTTAATTTGATTTATATAAATACGATGGCATTGATGGCAGCATTCTGTTGGTCTATAATAATGTTAATGAACAAATGAATATCGGGTGTATATTCCATTAATATATAATAAAAATTATTTTTTAAAGATTAAAAAAATATTAAGCTAATTTAATTAAATAAAGTGATTTTGTTGATTCTGTTATTGAATTATTTTAATTGGCAATTGATTGTCTCGGGTAGCTTATAAAAATGTGACACTGTCCTAATATTGCTCAGTTCTTAATAAACATTTGTGAAATTAGGAAAAAGAAAAAGTGATTGCAAATTAAAGTGAGTGTTGGATCGTGAAAGTAAAGTGTTTTATTACAAATCGCCAACCCAGAAGTTTAGTGCTAAAACATTATTGTTTGATTTTGTGTAATTTATGTGTTGAAATAAAATGATCTTTATTATTATTACAATGGAATAATATTCCAAAGTATATAAATGTGGTATAAAATAAAATAAAAAATTAAGTACACATACTAATTATAATTTTTGCATTTATATTTTTATGTGACTTAGAAAATATTTTTATAAATTTATTGTCATCAGATTGTAGGATACTGTGATAAAAGTATTTTATGTTATTGTACTGTACAAATAACACAATTCGTTCAGTTATTTCGTCAAATATCGATATATTTTTCGACATTGTCAAGCACTAGTCGATGTCAAATGGACTCACTCGACAGTTTAGTCATTTGTTCTGAATGGTATAATCCAGGGATTTTATGATGGTTGTCAGATGTCAACAATACATAGAAATATCGACTATATTTAACATAGTTGGGTAATATGACATTTTATTTTACAATTTTATTAAATTGTGTGATAAATAACAATAAATGTAATAAAATAATGTATTTACAAGTGAAAAGAAACAGTGCTGCTTCCGCCGCTATAGTTTTTACACCATTTAACAGAACATTTAGTCATTTTTGGCAGATTGTTTGTTGACAAGTAAATGCTTGAGACTGACGCAAAAAACAAACGACAAAGGCTGAAATTTCCTGGCTACTAATAAGACAGATAAAGGTACGTCCGCTTATATGTCTGGTCCAGTGACTTATTCGTTCATGATAGTGACTTACCGCTTCGCTCGGCTTCATCCATATGTACACGTTTTTTATAGAAAAAAATAGTTATTGTGAGTGTACCTCAGGAGATAAAAATATGCAATGGCATAGCAAAATGCGACCTTTTATACGTCTACAATATTCTAGTACATTGTTTTGAAGTATCTCTTAGGGTTAGTCAACGTTAACCATATAAGTATACATGTATGTATATAGTTGAGCGACTTGCGTTGAAACAATACATTTTCCGAAGAAAATGAGAGATTTTATCAAATTAAATTGTTAAATATGCTCATTTTTAATCCTGCCACTGATAGTTTTTGTGTAATAAAATATTGATATTTTTGTATGAAGACAACTCCGCCGAAATTGTGAAAACTGGGAAACTGTGTTTCCCGTGGAAGTGAGATATTTTTCTTGTAATAAAAGCTGTCATAAATGATTAAAAAGTTATCAGAACACAAAATATAACGAAAATAGGTTGTTTTTGGGAAACGTCAAAAGGGAAAAGATAATCAGACAAAAATTTCACCAATAATTTTTTGGTGCCTATATTTGGTGTACAGATTTCGCTAAATTACTATTTTAGTATACGTATAGATTAAATAACCAGAAGACAAGATATTAGAAATAATGAACGAAATTTTGATATCTCTCTTTTCTTACACACGTTAACAAGAAGTTGTAATGTCCATAGTGCTTTCTCCAATTTACGTGATATTGGCGAAGTACTCTGTGTTCAATTGATACGCTTTAAAGCCATTAACAAGATAATTGAATTATGAGAGATATGTACTTATTATTTACTTACTATTTATGTACTTATTTATGTAGGTATGTTTGTATGTGTATTTATTTATACAATTAAAATAGCTAATCTGTACACCGCCTACCATTTTTTTTACGCGCTAGTTTGTTTGGAAAGAACGCTTTTAGCAATAAGGCCGCCTGTTGCACATCTTTTATTTGTGTATTATTTTTCGTTATGTTTGTTCTGTTCTAATGTAGCCTATAATAAGTATAATATATAACTGCCTCGGTGGTGTAGTGGCTAGCATGTACGGCTGCACACCCGGAGGTCCTGGGTTCGAGTCCCGGGTCGGGCCAAGTTTAGTTATTGAGTCTTTCTGTATATTAAGCCTCAGTAACAGCCCGGAGTTGGGAAGTTGGCGGTGTTTCACCCCCGTGCCTCGGAGAGCACGTAAAGCCGTCGGTCCTGCGCCTTAACTCTCACTGGTCGTGTCAAGCAGTCGTCCCACCGGAGTATGAGAGTGACAGGAACAGAGAGTGCACTTGTGTCTGCGCGCACACTTGTGCACTATAATATCTCCTGCGCAGTTGGTTAGTCTCAATGAGACTGGCCGCCGTGGCCGGAATCGGTCAGGAGAACATCATAATAAGGAGTATATAGTTACCTATCTATCTATTTACTTATATATACCGTTGGTTGTCTAGATCAGTAAGCTGGAGCAGTGGATGGCGGGCGGCGGCGGCGGCGGCGGCGGCGCGGGCGGCGCGGGCGGCGAGGCGGGCGGCGCGGCCGCGCTGCCGCCGCGCCTGCTGCTGGTCAAGCTGCTCAACGTGGCCATCACGCTGCTGCAGCTGGCGCTGCTGCTGGTCGCCACCGTGGCCGGCGTCGCCATGCCCTTCCTGCGCACCAGGTGTGTGCCGCGACCTTTCCCTCTACCCTCTCTCTTTCTCTTTCGGTCACTCGTGAGCCACACGCTGCGAGTCATTTTTGCCACTCGTTATATTGCATAACGTGGACATTGCGCTACTACAACTTGCGTTGTTGCATATTTACTATTTACGCACCAGGTGTGTCTTTGTCACTCGTACGTACAACGAGTGAGATAGGTTATATATAGGTTGCATGTGTGCTACTTGATTGTTTAGCGACTAGCATGTACATACGATCGCAGATCCGTAGGTCCTGGGTTTGAGTTTGTTTCGATTATAATACTAAACCAATATATTTTAGAGTGCGAGTGCTAACAACGAGTCTAGCGGTGATGCTCGGCGTGATGGTTCTCAAACAATGGCCGGAGGTGACTCAGCTCTCGGAACATCTACTGCGACGCCTCAAGGAGTACCTCCTCGACAAACACCACGACAGGTAATAACCATTTATATATATAAACTAAATTGTGTACGGGCTCCGTGGTATGTCAGCGATCGCTTTAGTTTTCTAAGGTTTTTGTTATTATTTTATCTGTGACCAAATTTAGAAATATTTTTTATCTGTAGTATCATTTTATAATAATCGTAAAAACTTTGTATTATTTTAACAGATTAAGTGATTAGTTTATTCGATCTCTTTGATGTGTGCGTTTTTATGTAATATGGAGGTTATGACTTAATGAGGAACCGCGGGGAAATTGCTTGTTACGAAGCTTGTAATGGTGAGGAAGGGAGAAATGGGTCTGTTTCCTTTGTTATTTGTCAAGTAATTTAATTAAATCAACTTGGTTTATATATTTTATAACTAAAAAACTTTATTCACACGGAACATAAATAGCATTTTTAGAAATGTATCGAATGAACCGTCTATAGCTAAGAATTGAATCGTATCTTTTTTAATCATGATCATGAATTTATTACTAAGAATTATTAAGTAGTACGTCTTTTTGTACGCTAGATATTTATCTAGTTTTTATATTTTCATATGTAGTAAAGGCAATTTATTGCTTAATTTTATTTAATAATAATAATAATAATATATATATATATATATATATATATATATATATATATATATATGTTTATATATATATATAAACATTAAGCCATGCACTTATTATAACATATAGCTATTTGTTAAATTATTTTATTTGGCTTATTTTCATATAATTCAACATTAAACACCAATAACAGCCGCAGGCGGCAACTCCCTTATATTATACAAAATGTACATTCGTTTTCAAGCTAAAAATATTTTTTTAGGTTAAGAATTAAATGTAAATTAACATTTGTCATTAAAAAAATAAAATCGCCTTCATAGCCTTCACTTATATTAAATTTGTATCATGAATTATCAAACAACCCATTTCTCCCCGACTCACTCCTTATTAAACAAATGTGTACCTTAATACTTACGATGTACTATTGCAATAACACTTGGGTGGTATTCAAAACAAAGTAACTAATCTATACTAATATTATAAAGAGGTAAAGTTTGTGATGTTGTAGGGGGTACTCTCTGGATCTACTGAACCGATTTAGATGAAACTAGGTAAGAAGATAGTTTGAGACCCTGGAAATCATCCCTTAATGGGTTGAAACGGGGATGAAAGTTTGTATGGGCAATCAACCTAGGGACGAACCCGGACGTAGCGAGGGTGAGTCGCTAGTATAATATAAAACTACCGGTAGGATGTTTTTTATTTTTCGATTTTGAAAATTTACTGTACTGAATTTGTTATAAATGTTTTATCGTAGTCCTTCTCTATTATAGTGTAAGTGGACTCAGTAATATAATATAATAATAAACTGTTTGTCCATTTGTGCACATAACTCGAGGACCTATAGAGATTCATTAGATATTCTGCCGTCATAAAAAAGAAGGCCGCAACTTTGTCAATGTTGATTTCGAGATATTTGAAGACTTGTCTTACTACTTACTACGTCAAAATCACTACTAGTTTTGACGTAGTTACGATGAAAATGGTTATGGTATATCCGGATTCATAAGACTTAGACCTTTATGAGTAAGACTATCAAGTAGCATTTTTTTTTGTCGCACTTGACGGCAGTATTAGGTTTAGATACTTATTACTTATAAATGTATCTGTCCATTTTTCAGTAAACTTTTGGTTATATTAGGTAACCTTAACCTTCTTAGTCGTAACAATTTGAGTTTTTTTTCTAAAACGAAATCTGTAGTTTATGATGTGTCAACCTGTCTTCATGTATTTGAACGAAACAAGGGTAGCAAGTTATGCGTACATATTATATAATTAAAACGATATAATACAACCAAAGTGTCTTAATTTATTACAACTACGTACAAAATCCATTTTTATTTTTACATTTCAGTAGCACTGAGCCCACTTATAAAAGAATTTTTATAATCATTTTCTATTTAAAACTAAATAAAACGGTAATTTAGATTTTATAATGCGATAATTTTTTATATAATAAATTAATAAATATTAGCACATTATTAATTAGTACTAGATATTTTTGAGTACCATCCAAAATATTAAAATGATATTTTAAAATATAAATATGATGTATGTATAATGCTTCGTTATGTACAATATAGTGTACATTATGTATTATAGCTGGAGCCATATCAATGGAGTATGTATAGCGAGTATATGTATTATTTATTATGTAATAAAATTATTCAATATATATTACGTATATGCACTGTGAAGACATGTTGTTCTGTTGACCGGACGTAATTGCAATAATGTGGACTAAATAAATATTTCTATTTAATTAATTATTTAAATTTGTTATATATTTATTATTATTTTTTGTTCTTTTTTATGTTTTATTATAAATACAGATTATTTTTCTTTAATATGAATTGGCATTTTATTTTCATAATTTTCTTTTTTTTTTTAATTCAGGTATGAATGCAAGTCTTTGTGTGGTTGATATCAGGCGTTTCGGAGTTTTGGTGATATTGCAATTTTGTCCCGACTGTATTTGTTAAGTCGGAGGCCACTTTTCTATTATAAAATATTTGTGGACGGTCGCGATGGCGGTAAGATAAATAAGTGTAATTTACTCATTTTTTATATGTATATTGGTAATTGTATGCAAGCGGCTTGTATTATTTATTGTAATGTGTTTCTTTAGTTAAAGGTCTATAATAAAACAAAAAAGTAATAAGTACTGACGTCTGTGATTTTATTTTAATTATTGCGTAAAGTATAAAGTCGTTCAATATAGTAGGTCCGTTTATATTGTATAGTGAGAAGAAAAAGCTATTTACTTTAAAATGTGGAAATTATATTTATTTATCTTGCAGTTAAGTAGATATCGACGCAAAATGCCTTTAAGATGTTAATGCAAAAGGTTAGGTAATGCATATATTAAAAAATATATATTTGTTTTTCATAATTAAGCACTAAAAAACCGTATCGGTATTCAACAACGGGATTTACTTGTTTTATACAGTGATTTAAATGTACGGTCTAAATATAGAATGGTGTTTGGAGTCGGGATAATTTTGATTATTTCAATGTGGATTCTCAGTTTCTATAACAATTATTTTTTGGATATATCGGCTATTTTTATATTTACGGTTTAACTGAGTTTTACCATTTCGAGCATAATCTCAGTATACTCTGGTAAATGTGTGTATAGCCTATATGTGGATTTATTCCTCAGTCAAAAGACTGAGCGACAGTTTGAAATCTCGAGTAAGTGATATAGGTGTGGTAATGGATCTGGTACGTGAACTGCTAGTGCGAAATAAAATCTATATATATCACAAGCAAATTGGCTTAGCTATGATCATATCTTTTTATTAAGTCGGAAAGCTGTGCTTTCGACAGCTCCGCCGCTGTAGCTGCGGTGGTGTTATTACGTAAGTACCATGGACCTACTTTAATTTGCAAGTTTTGACAGAATCTATTGTTAATATTTTATTTTTTGCGATAGTTATTCGTTCCCACGTGTAGCTTGTTAGCGACTGCGTCGATATTATTTTTATACTGAGATTTGGCTTTAGTGATTAAGGGTTAAGGATGAGCGTTTGATAAAATTGATATTTATAGTAAATATTGAGTTGAAAATTAGACAATATTTGGCTCTTACTAGTGGAAATTAAAATTATTTTTTGTCGTAGGTTCCTATATGTTTATGTTATTTAAAATGGCTTTATTGATGTTAGAAAGGAATCGATCGAAATTATACTTGTTACGGTGTTGAGAAAACGTAAATATGTCGGATGTAATCGTCTCATTTATATTGTTAGTGAATAAGTATTAAATGTTCTTTTTGTGTATGAAAATATCTTGGTTTTATTATTTAATAATTAAAACTTACATCATTATAAATTGAGTTTCTCTTTCTTTATTTATTATATGAAACGATTACTTCGGTCAGAACGTTCACTAAATTACGACTTAAGAAAAGAATCTTTTTAATATTGATTTTTGTAAACATTCCAAAATTTCTTACTGATCGAATAGTATAATCGGCTAAATCCTAAATTATTCTAGACCTAGACTTAACGCCCAGTTTTTACCCTCCACATTGTTATAATGTAAAAACTCTCTGATATTAAGTTAATCTGTATATTGTGTAAATATTTTTTTACTCTGTGCTGTGTTTTTTTATCTACACAAATGCCGGTTATAGTCTATGGCCTCTCATAAATGAATAAATTAAATTCTCTCATAAATGAAAAAATTAAACTATTTAGCTTTGTACGCGCGAAAATTAAACTGCCGAAAAATTTAAATATTTAATGTTTATATTGAAATTATAGTTCAACGCATAAAGTTTATACGAGTATAGAATTGTGAAGAATCTTATTCATTTAAATGAGACCACCGAATAGTGAATGAATGTGCTATCTTATCATATCAATTTGTTTGAAAAACAAGATAAAATAAAGTGCATATTGATGTATGAAGTGTCCTATAAATAAGCAATAATGAATATTCATTTGCACAGAGATTTTATTATGAATGATTTGTGCCACTTGTATAAGTTGAAGTTCTCCTGTCGATGTGTAGTTGTACAATATGTAATTTCATTATTTGTTGCCGGCTATGGATTGAAATAAATCATCACAATTTTATTCATTTCTGTATTTTTATTTTATTACCTTTTAAATACTAATAAGTAGCATTGCTCGCGGCTCCGCCCGCGTTTAGATGACCAAAAACCAAATTCTTCGGCTTTACATATTACTAAACTCTTACATTGCTGTTTTTGTATTTTTTCTCAGAAATGAGATATTTTCGCGTGATATAAAGTATCCTATATGTTGATCCGGATAACCAGCTATCACCATACCAAATTTCATCAAAATCCCTCCAGTGGTTTTTCTGTGATGCGTTAACACAGACAAAAATTTTAAAAACTATAAAATTCGGCCTCTGTACCGATAATAATATTTATTTTAATAAGATTTTCCAAAAAATATTTAATGTACAGATTCGGCTTAGTTACAATTTTATTATATGTATAGATTATGGGGTCTTATCAGAAACGAAGAAACAATATTTTAATCATAGGTCAGTAGATGGCGTTACATGTATTGATTTGTTATTAGTGTGAATAAAATGAATAAAACAAAATTCCTAAAAAAATATATTTTGATAAAAAAAAATACAGTTGATAAAGGAAAATTAAATCATTTTAAGTTATTAACCACGGTTAAAACCGACAAAACTTTGTTTTATTAATGAATTTTGGTATATTTTGCATATTATTTTAGTAACCACGTAGAAAAACAGTTAGTTTGAAAGTACCATTCAACGTCTTTTGTATGATAGATCACATATTAGATGGCGTTGATTCGCAAATTCTCGAACTGTTTTAATTTATATGTGCATTTATTTGTAAACTAAAATAATATATCTTTTTTTTTTCGATTTATTGGCCAATACATAACAAATACATTATAATTTGCAATTTAAGTACCACGAAAACCTCGCGGGTTTATCTGGGTACAGAGAGTAATCTAATATTGCATAATTCATCTAGCATTTCATAAAACAAAAATACAATCACTACAACAGATTTTCACCATGATACCATGAAAAACTCCTAAAAATAAAAAGCGCCATCTATGAATATACACTACAAACACATTACCTAATTGCTGTCTTTTCAATATTTATTAAAATAAAATAAAAATTACAAGCGCATTGTTTAGTTTTCCTTTACCTTGAGTATTTATTAGACTATAAAGTACCGATTTCTCTTGTGTTAATTTTTCAAAGACCAATAACAAATTATTATATTTTACTGTAATATAATTAACTAGCGGACCCGACAGACGTTGTCCTGTCAACACGTCTTTAATTTGAAAATTTCAAACTTTTTGGACAAAATTGTGAATCTAAACCATTCCCAGATCCCCTTGAACACACACAAAAAATTTCATCAAAATCGTTCCAGTCGTTTGAGAGAAGTTCAGTGACATACACACTCACAGAAGAATTTTATATATAAAGATTTATTTGAATTTATTTTTCTTTCTTCCTGGTTAGGCCCCATGTGTCTTAACAAGTCTTAGAGTTAAGTGTAGAAAGGATGTGTGTGTGTGTGTGTGTGTGTGCGTTTTTTCGTAAAAATAATGATGTGGGAAATGCGAAAGATAAAAAAAAAACATGTAGTATTTCTTTATTGAATACCCATAAAATTAAATATATCAAAATATACATATACAAACTTACGTAAATGCCTCATTGCATATGACTATAGTCTTGGTCTTGGACTGATTATCGCTATGATTAAAAAAAATCACGATCTCCATAAGCTTACTAAAATTAATTAACCATCTTGAAATAACTAATCTTTACAATATAAAATTTAAGTAAACATTTACTTAAAGAGACGAATAAGAAGTTTATTAAATACACACGGAATGTTATTTAATGTTAAAAAATTGTAAAAAAATAAATTATTTGTAAAAAAAAAATCATTATTACAATTCCTCTTTAGTGGAGGAAACTGATATAGATCGTGGTAACGGCGACAAGTTATCAGGTTTTGGTGGTAACGCTGGTTTTTCGTGAATCTGTACTCTTAAAGCTGAGTCTGCAATCTCTTCTTCATTCACAATCAATATGGACCCGTCGATAGTGTCCATCACGAGTGGGTCTTCGAATGCAGAGTTGTCTACGACTTGCACTTCAGACCTTTAATAGATACATTACTGTGTAACAGTGCGTGGTAATTGGATGTTGTTTTTTAATATAATTATTTTATTATAGTGTTCTATCAAGTTTATATTATCACCCAATATCCATATAAGACTAAGTTATGAATGAGATAATATTAGCTTCAATACCTTATGTTGTTTCAGTATTTATGTATATCTATTTTAAAAACTTACGTCATACAAATTATGTGTATCATCACTTTAAAAAAGCGTTAACACTGTAATAATACGGTTACATAATTTATAAAAATACATTGAAAGCTTCACCTCAGATTGGCCCCAGAAAGTTAAATAAAACTTTCAAAACAGAAGTAAACACACACCGAGTGACACGTTAGAAACAACAGACAAGAAACATTTAACACAAGCACCCAAGACCATAGACATATTTGCAAAAGACCAGTGCGTATAAAACAAAATGGCGTGTTTGAGACGAGCAATGAAATGAAAGAAGATGTTGTTTTCGATTTATTTATTCATATGCTTACATTTTACATTAAACATTATGATCGCTGGCATATGCTATATATTTATAGAGTATAGGAGTAAAATAGGTATTATTATTACTTCGGTAATATTCATAAAGTTGTTACGAAATAAAAATCTTCAATTAATCTAAAATCGATAAAAATATTAAACAACATAAAATGTTCAACAAAGTATAAATTTACATTAAAAATTAAAAGTACGGTATAAAAGATCGTTGTATTCCAAAGGAATGTCACAAATCGAAAGTGACCTACGAAAGGGTACCTAAAATTAAAAAAAAAAAGTGGGAATAGAAATGTCGATTGGGAATGTAATATTCGGAAAAAGTTGCGGAATGCATGTCTTTTAGAAAATATACATACATATGCAGATATTTTGTTATAAAAATGTTAAAAATTAAAATGGCTTTAAAAGTATCATTAGTAAAAAAAATGTTTGTAGCTAATTCCCATATCAAAATAAAAATTACGTATCAATACATATTAATGTTAAAACATTTCGTTACCAAGTGACAGCCCTAACACTATATGAAATCAACCGACATTAAGTACCACATCTTAGATATATTATTATCATATTACAATACAATATATACGCGTGTTAATTCCACTTGGCTTCAATAAAAAAACGTCACTAAAGTGATTCGTTGTAAAAATGTATAAAAGCATTGACACATCGTAATACTAACCTCGTAAGTACTACACTTCGTATGAACATGATGAATATTCAATTAAATTCCATACGTGACTCTTAAATAAGTTATCCTTATAGTTACACGAGTATATCAACTACTATGGAAAGTGACGATTTTGTGCTTAAAATGAATTATTTTTTGACCAAGTGTTTCTAGATAATATAATTTATTTAGCCCTTTTTAGCGTCCCACTGCCGGGCACGGGCCTCCCTCCAATACGAGGAGGATCAGGCCATAGTCCACCACACTGGACAACTGCGGGTTTGCGGACTTCACATGTCTTTCGAAAACTTGCTAGGTTCTCTCAGAGATGCAGGTTTCCTGACGATGTTTTCCTTCACCGTAAGACAAGTGGTAATCATGTTAGAAATGATTCGCACATTAAAATATCAGAGGTGCGAGACCCGAGATTTGAACCCGCTTCACTCGGTTTCCCAAGCGAGCGCGTTACTACTGGGCTAACACTGCCTTCAAATAATATAATACATTATTGTAACATCTCCTAAAAGAAAAAAATATTGCATATTTAAAAAAAATATTAAATGTAGGTAAACTGTAAACACTCGATACTCGTTATCGAGTAATTAATATAACTATGCCACAAAACGTAAATGATTATTAATCGTTGTACTTTCCATACTATATGATATCGACATTTATAATATTAGGTCACAAACGTTAACTAACACGGTCGGATATCACGATACAAAAAAAAACAATCCCGTCACCTGTCCAATGATATATTATATACAATTTAGTCAGTTATTACATAATAAACAATAATTTCGTTGTTAGGGATATTACCCAGAGGTACCGTCCAAATAAAACACATTAAAATATAGGTGCAAGTTTAAATAAAGCGTGTAAAAAGCTTATCGGGTGATTCGCTTCATTTACACCGACCCTTAATTATATAAATACATTTGTATATAAAAAGGTACGAAGTTTGGGAATGTACGACAGTCTATACATAGGCCAGCGTTGATGTGAATAAATTGATAATATTGATAAAAATATTTTATTTTATTGCTTATTGTAGTGATATTGAGATTTAACGTGTATATTAATTATCATGTTATTCACATTTAGCAATTAATTTTATTTATTTTTTCTTGTACAGGTCAGGTCAAGTAGGTAAGTGAGATGAATACATACAAAAAATTTGGCCCAATAATTCTACAAAGTTGACATTTATAGCATATAAATAAGCTAATTATATAAAGCATGATTTTTCATATACATAAATTTTATAAAAATATTACTGATTAAGTAAATAAAATTATTTTAAAATAAGAAAAAATGTATGCCTATTTTGAAATGTATCTATTTTAGATTTAAAAATAACGAATAAAATATCAATCGTCGCCCTTTTGCTGTTTTTTATCCTTTAGGCATATAAATTAAAAAAATATGACGCTTTTAGACGAGAATGATCTATAATAATATTTATGGCTTTTCCACAATCACAATAAGCTCAATAACTTATACGAAAAATAAAAACTATATAAATTTACATAAAAAACGATTCCCGCTCCAGTAACAAAATTATAGTAGATAATTAAATTAAAAAAAAATAGTATTTTGTTTAACTTTAACTCCAAAAAACTTAAAAACAAAACATATTTTAATTCGCAAAAAACGTGAACGTCATGAAGCGAGAAACGTTATTTTCTAATAATTTTATAAAAACAAACCGACGGCAAAATAAACAGAATCCGCAGGTAAACTTGAATTGTTAATTTAAACGATCCTTGCAGTTGTTTGGCACTGACTCAAAATTATTTTGCTTTTTAACCGACTTCAAAAAATGAGGTGTCATGTTCAGTAAGTATTTTTTATGTCAGTTTAAAGTATTAAGATACTTCACAACGCACGTTGTTCAAATATCAGAATTAACTAATTTTAACTGAAGTCTTACATTAAAAATTACTTTAAAAAATATTAATAAGATGAATGGCGTTATTTACTATGTGTAAATGTACAGTAAATAAGAAAATGAAAATATTTAGCCCGTTATTTTATACCCTTAATTAATTATTAACACTAAATAATAGTATGGTGGATAATTGGCGGCAATTGTTTTTTTTTTTTTTAGTTGTCATGGCAATTAATTGTAAGAATTTTGCCGTATTACATATAACTAGATAATTATTGTAATTAGTATTATACCCTGGCATGGGTTTTGCGTAAAGTAAATATGGATACTTTGGAATATGTGAAATTTTACATAAACGGCGGTAGTTTTTTGTCTATATGAATAATATACATCAATAAATTGTACCAAGATGGCGGCGTGCTTTTGTCATTTTAATCTAAAGCCCGAATGAAAAGAGATCATAGCTATCATATGAATACTGGTGCTTGTACTTAGTAAGCCATAAATTAACTTACAAACGGCGGCCTTTTATAACTATCTATGTTAGATTTTTCTTACTAGAAATAAAAATATATAAGCTCCATACAAATTATGTTAAGGAAAACAACAGATAGTAGGGATATTAAACACCGCAATAAGTAAGTACCACATAGATAAAAGGGTAAGTTTTAGTGTAAATAGTTAACAAAACGCTTTAAAAAACATCGAAGAAGAGTTATTATTACAATTGGTAATACTTCTAACGTTTTAGTTATTTATGAAGTGCTTATTATATCCATAGACAAGAAACTAATCATAGACAAATTGACTCTACAATCGCTATGGCTAATAATCAGAATTCGATAATATCATAATTTCGACGTATTATTTAAGTTTTCTATTAGCAATATGGATTGTAGATAATTTTATATAATTTTCTTATGAAAGGAACCAGATTCTCGAAACTTCTATCAAACAAAACTATCAATGACTGATTTATGATGAATCTTGATTACCAATCTATCTGTAGTTGTCCTTACAACCTATATATTCTATCTTTAGTACGGAAAACGATAGATAGATCTGCGACATATGAGACACTAATATATAACACCGAGGTACTAGGAATGCATAGATGGCGTGGAGTCTTACATCGCGCTGCGCGAGCGACAGCGGGATATAATCAAGTCCCATGAGAAAGACGAACCACTGTCATCTCGGGCTAAATTAATTTATCTGTTTGTTATCCTTACTACCTATATAGTCTATTTTTAGTAAGAAAAACGATAGAACTGTAGGGATCGACATATAAAAGCGAGCACACTCAATCATAACGGACACTCGCAAACGAGTAGGTAATCTGGGCAATAATAAATACGTATAATTATTTCCGTTGTTTAATTACAGCCTAGACACCTGAAGAACTATCGCTAGTATATAACGCCAAGGTACTAGGAATGCATAGATGGTGTGGAGCTTACGCGGCGGGCTGCGGGGGTAACAGCGGGATATAAATAAGTCCCATGAGGAAGACGAACACCGACATGATCATCTTGGGCTTAATTAACTATCTGTTATCCTTACTACCTTATATATGCCCGATTTCACCAACATCCCTTAAGCTACCACCTACGTCTGGGATCCCTAGCTTAAAAGTTTCCCCTAAACTAGCCCCTAAATTAAATTTCATTTACCATTGTCAGAGCCTGTATTTCTAGTACCTATATTTAGATGGCATTTTTTTTAATTTTTAGGTGACCCCTAACTGTCGGTGAAACAGAAACTGTCCCCTAACAGCCCCCTAACCATGCTTAGGGGATCCCTTAAATTAAGGTGACGTTGGTGAAATCGGCCAATAAATAGTCTATCTTTAAGTAAGGAAAACGATAGGTAGAACTATCGCTAGTATATAACGCCAATGTACTAGGAATGCATAGATGGTGTGGAGGCTTACGCGGCGGACTGCGGGGGCTGCGCGGGCGACAGCGGGATGTAGTCGAGCGCCATGAGGCAGGCGAACACCGTCATGATCATCTTGGGCTTCCTCTCGGTGATGTCCTCGGGCAGCGCGTACACACGCGCGCCGCAACGCCGCGCCATTGATATCGCATATTTTGCATTCGCTAACTTATCCTGGAAAGTGTTTGGAACAATTTGTGTTTATACATAATTGATATTGTAATCTTTTGATGGAATCTTTGTAAAAAATATATTTTAATTCAGTGTGTCATTAAAATGTATATTTTAGCCGGCTTTAATTTTATATCATTTTTCATCTAGACCAGCCATACTCAACCTTTTTTTTATAGGAGCCACAAACACGTTTCAGTCATGGTGTCGAGAGCAGAAAGCAAAAGTTATTTAGGTATTAATGATAACGTAATTCCAAGTTAACGATGTAGTTATTTTTTTAACAAAGATATGTTATAATGCGATTTTTGAAGCTGCCGCATGCGGCCCGCGGGCCGCAGGTTGAGTATAGCTGATCTAGACAATGCAACGCGGATACAACATCCAACAAGATTACTAATCTTGTTTAATACGCTCGCATTATGAAAAATTTATAAAGTAGTATCCGAATATATTTTCATAGTCATATTTTTTTAAATAATAATAATCTTTTTCAAAAATAACTGCTCTTACATATTATACTGTTCAAAGATAACAAATATCACCACTAATTATTTTCATAGTTAACGCGTCTTTCACTTATCTTCAATATTTACTTTTAGAGGACTTTTAAAACTATTTTTTGTGTTTATAAATAAATATCTTACTTTGACATTACTTAAATGCATTCTTACATATAGAAAAAAACTCAATTAAATATATAAATAGCACATATAACTTAAGACAAAAAGAAACGTCAAACTACCTTAGAACATTGTAGAAATAGTATAAGATAAGAAAGTGTACCTCCTCAGTGCCTCCATGCAGGACGAGGTCGTAGTTGATGGCGCCGGGTTTGATCGCGTCTATGAGGTCGAGAACTACTACAGCATCTGCCAATACTTCGTCCTGTAACATATTGTGATGATTATTATATGATCAATAACAGAAAATAAAAATAAATCTTTAATCGTCATGATGAGAATTATAATGTTCTTTTGCAAATTGTATTTAGTAAATGATAGACAGATATACACTTTATACAGATTTTGCAGAAACGAAAGTAAGTTTTTTGTAAAATTATAAATTATTAAAACTTCAGGAGCTATTACAACTAATAAAAATAAAACTTAATCGGCTATTAATTCAGATTGAAAAAATATCTGTACATATAAAAAGACCCTATTAAAATTAGTATTACTGTGTTTACATGTCTATAAACACCCCAGTAATACTAATTCGGACAATATTATCCCACTCACTGGTGTGAAAATCCCCTCAAAATCAGTCCAGCCATTTCGGAGATTAGTAGGGACAAACAGAATTTTAAAAAAATGTTCTTATAAGTACCGTATATAATTTCATATGCATTTAGTAAAAATCTAATATTTTGACATTGTAAACAGACACCTTCAATTTTGTTTATCTGTATAATATGTTACCTGGAAGCTCTTAATGGAGGACGCCTTGCCGGCGGCCTGCAGCTTGTTGTTGACCCACTGCACGATCTCGCGCTCGATGATGGGGTTGCCGGTGTTGGCGAGCCGCGTCAGCACCGACAGCGTGTACGCGCGCATCAGCTGCCAGATCAGAGCTGTGGATTGGTATATATATATGTTATATTATTAAATGACCAATTGTTATATATATCATGTTATTTATATCATGTATTCATTAAAGATTTGGATCAAATTTTGTATTTATATAAGCAATTTTTATATCTTTCCGAACAAACACGAATTTACAAAAGACCGAGTAAAATTCGTTAATAATCTAATACCTTTAAACGAGCAATAGTTGGATATTTATTTATACCCGTAATCTGCTAGACTATTGTATAAAGACATTAATAAATAAATATAAAACTAAACTTTACCCAATGTAAGTGTTGCGTTTCCTTCGTTAATATCAGCCCCGGCGATACCTACGAGGGAGAAACCGAGCTGGCGGCCGAGTTCCACCGCGTAGTTGCAATTCTCTAGTCTCTCCATGAATTTGCGCAATTTGGAGAACTGACGATGTACCTAATTATGATAATGATTGTGTTAATACGTTTTTGTTAATTTATTTGGCCATAATGGTATGCAGTGGTAGGCTAATGGTAACGCGCTCGCTTTGGAAATAGAATAAGCAGGTTCAAATCCCGGGTCTCGTATCTCTGATATTTTCATGTGCGAATCATTTCCAACATTATTCCTACTTGTAATGTGGACTATGGCCTGATCCCCCTCGTATTGAAGGGAGGCTCACCCCTACCCCCACAATGGAGTGTAAAAAAAGAGCTGAATACATAACGAAGTAATTTATAGAAATGAGAATTTGAGAATTATTATTCGTGGTGTTAACGCTTAACTCAGAAGCAAGTTGTATCAATTAAACCAAAGAAACCAAAAATGGAGAAAGGTTCTTATCTCGTCTTAATCTTTTATATGTACGTATTTACATGACATTTTCGCCGATTTTGAGTCTTCCAAAATAACAAATAAGCTGGAAAAATAGTTTCGTTTTTGTGTTAATAACTTACAATATAAACAAAAAAAATAATAAAGTCTTAATACATATAAAATTATATGATAAAAAAATTAACATATTAAAACAAATATACCGAATCAATATATACCTTCTTCCAATTAACAATGCCGGGTTTGATGATGTCGTACAGCTGGAAGATAACGAGCCCGTCCGTGAGGTCCGAGTACAGCCAGTTGACGTGCGGCGCCACGCCCATGGAGTTCATCCAGTTGCGGTACGCTGGGGATTTTTGTGAAATACATTTATTTATTACCGTAATCGGATTAATATTAGTTATTAGTTATTAAGTGTGTATGTATGTCTGACAGTTACTCTTTCACTTAGAAACGGCTAAGCGGATTTCGATGTAACTTAGTGCCCAGATGCGGATTACAATAATCATTCAAATTCGTGCAATCCTTGTCATTCGTACACACACATACACACGCACGCACGCACGTACATACACGCAAACACATAAAAGCTTTTATATTTATAATAGTAGTCCTATTGAAAATCAACAGTGAGCAATATTTTAAATTACTTAATCTATTAAAATACTTAAGTGCCTAAATTATAAATTGCACGATATGTACCACATCTTAAACTCATTCATACCTGTTCTTCCGACCAAACACACAACACTGACTGACTCACACTCACTCTTCTCTCTAGTGTTGTCCAGCTGGTGGTACACGTCATTATCCTGACCCAAACACCCAACATTAACTGACTCATACTCACTCTTCTCCTCTCTAGTCTCATCCAGCTGGTGGTAGGCCTCGTTGTCGGTGTCCGTTCGCTGCAGGCCCGGGTGCTGGTTGAACAAATTGGCGACGAAGGCAAGGTTGAGCTTGTACACGCCGCCCACCACGTCGGCCGGCGTCACGAAGGCACGGCACCTCAGTTTGGCAGCTTGCTGCAGCATTACTTCTGCACGTCGAAGTAAGTCGGTTTCCTGTACAGGTTTATATGATTTAGATTAGCGTTTTCTAGCTGCTTTGCCTACGTAATTTCATTTATAATATTATTTACGATTGCAATACTTAACATCCTTTTTTGAGTTAATAATTGCCGTGCATTAACGAATGAAGAACATTCTGGCAGCAACAAAATAGAACATTCCAGAACATACCCTCAAAGCATCCAAGGTGACACCAGCATCGTCCGGCGCTATTTGCTTCAGCAGATAAGAATATATCTCAGAATCGGCGACATCTTGCTGGAAGTTGGTGCAGCGACGGGTGACGCCCGCGCTCTGCAGCTGGTGGTTGACCCAGCGAAGTAAAATGGCTTCTGGGGACAGTGCGAGGAGATCCTCGATTCTTTCCTGGAATATTCAGTTTTTATTTGTTATAACTTATAAATAAATAAATATTTATTAGTTAGGAAATTAGCACACAACAACATCTAGTTCCATGGTAAGCTACGAAGCTTGTGTTATGAATACTAGATAGTTGATACACTATACATATATAACTTTAAATACGTGCATATTATAAATATAAAGGACCCATGACTGGCGTACCAACATTCGTGCTCATCACACAAATGAATGCCCCCAGCGGGACTCAAACCCGCGACCGCTGGCACAGCGAGTAGGGTCACTACAAACTGAGCCAAACGTATCGTCAAAAGTTATATAATACATTTTGTTTATATCTTATTTGTATCTTCATCATCATTCATCTTGTTTGTATCTTCTTATTACGGTTTTATTTATAATGTTGATTAGTTAGTTAAATGTAATATTAAATTCGGTTATAATTTAAGGTTTTACAGATTAAGTCTAATATTGGAAGATTTTAATATTATAATACTAAAGTGGAGTGTAATGCATATTAGCATTTAAGATTTTTATGTAGCTATGTATAATTTTTATTTAGTACACTAATAAGGAATGATTGAAATAGATGAACTAGGAAAAGTTTGAAAGATATTTTTGCAATGACGTTATAATGCTTATATGTTTTAAATATGACCCAAAAAACAATAAACCTAATATTATCTTATAAGTAAAAGTAAATAAAAACTTTAAATTAAGAATAAATTTTAGAAGTACCTGGTCGTTAAGCAGCTCTGTGAGACCGGGACAGTGTTCCAAAGTGATCTGGTTGAAGAGACCAATACGAATGATCTGCCAGAGTAGACCCAATACCAAGTGAGGTTTACCTGAAATTAATACACATTAGATAAATTGTAATTCTTTAGCTCAAGTAATAAAAAAGAATAACAATTCGACTTCAAACACGCATAACTATAAAGAGCATTCTTATTTATTTATTTACATATTTACCTTTAGCCAAATCGTGAGCATCGATATTGACGATATTACACCCAATAGCCTGTGAAGAGACGAGGGCGAGAGTGAGGTTCTCATGTTTGGTGTACAGCGTTAAGTTCTTCTTGTTGATCGCTCGCTCGTCGATTGTGTCCGGACAAGAGTGGTTGATGACTTTGCTAAAGTAAAAAGTAAATTAAAAATATTTTATAGAAATTCTTTCGTTAGTAAAAAAAACTATTCATGAGTATTAAAGTCTATTAATTCATACAGTCGTCTCGGTCAAAACAAAGGCGTCTAGACACGGAATAGTACGGAGCGTCCGTTATAGGTATATGGCCTTTGACCGGTTTAGGGTTGACAGGTGATTTGCCACGATATGGCACTACAGTGTTATAACTCATCGAAATCGTTCGTCATGATAATTGGTATTTTTGGCAACCCTTTAATTTGACAGGATTACCGTAAAATCAATGAGCGATCACCTACTGAATGGATTTCCCTATCTACACGTGTACCTATTATCGTTCATGCGAGTATAGCAGAGAACGAAGCTATTTTATTCAGTTTCGACCAAGAAACGGGTCCGAAATTATCAAGATTTAGTATTGACTAGCGACTCACTCTCGCTTCCCTCGGGTTCATCCCTAGATTGATTCCCCATACAAACTTTCATCCCCATTTTCACCCCCTTAAAGGATGATTTCCGAAATAATAGTATCTTATGTCCCTCCCAGGGTCTCAAACTATCTCCTTACCAAATTTCATCTAAATCGGTTCAGTAGATCCAGAGATTACCCCCTACAACGTCACAAACTCATAATTCACAAACTTTACCTCTTTATAATATTAGTATAAATAATATATTTGTGATAATTATCGGATAATTAATATTGAATATTTATCAGAGATATAAAACCCGTAAACCCTTAAGGAACCAATACTATCTAGTATCTATCTATAGTCATTAGAAGCAAATTATACATAAATAATTCACACTAATACAACATAGTGAATTATTTTTATTTTTACATTAGGTACTTCCTGACTAAAAACTTAAATTATTTGCTGAAAGTATAGCAAATCTGCACCAAACTTACCACAAAATTAAACCGTCCTTCAGTTTCTCATACAGCTGTTTGCCCTCAGGGTCGATGGGCAGTAGGTGTTTGAGATCGGGATCGTGCTCTAAGTTAGTATTGATCCATCCAGAGAACGCCATTTGTTCTTCTAGACGCACTGAATGTGTTGTACCTGGGATTAAAAGTAAAATGTACATAGACTAAAATGAGCTTTTGTGGCACAATACAAAATAAAGTTAAATCTAAACTAGTTGTTTTTTAAAAAATAACTACACCTCTAATATTTGCATTAGTAATATCGATAATGAAGATCAAAATCTACAAAGTAACAACGAACGTTAAACAAAAAAAACACACAATAACTATTATATTCAAGATGATGTAAAATCGATTCTCATAATTTACCTAACATTAATGCAGGCACATCTACATATCAGTACTCAAGTGTAATAATGCCTGTCGTTAAAATGCAATTTTAAAGAAATCTAACGAAAAGGCTTCGAAAACTTGAATCTTGCCTATCTCTCATACATACGCTATACATGAGCTATTCGTGCAATTTAAACCAATACATTAACTTTACGACCAATATGTGTTCAAATCAGTACGTCGACAGAGCAATATCATTATGAAGCAACCAGTACAACGACTCCATTTACAACTCGCTTAATCACTTTCATTCGGAATCAGTTATTAATGCAGCTGTAAATTTATTTATTAAGAGAATGTTAGCATTGATGTCTCATTCGATGAGTTACGTATCATTTATAAGATACTAGCGGCTCACCCTCGCTTCGGGTTGGTCGGCTCGGGTTCGCCTCTACAAAAACAAATCCCATGAAAACCGTACATTTATCCGGGATAAACAGTAGCCTATGTTTTATGTTATGTCATCAGAAGATGTATGAGCTATATTATTGTAAAGTTTCATTAAAATCCATTCAGTAGTTTTTGCGTGAAAGAGTAACAAACATCCGTACATATATACATCCAGACATCATTAAAAAAATTCGCATTTATTATATTAGTAGGATATTTGCACTTATTCGAATATAGCCAATAGACTGCGAATATATATTTTAAAATATTCCCTCTGGTTTAAATTGATTATTGTAAAATCGATTTTGATAGCATTTGAAAGGAAAATAGGTTAATTGATTTAATTCTTGGTTACAGTTAAGTAAAAGTAGAATTATATATTAATATCTTTCACATTCACATTTCCATTGTAAAAATCGATTTTGAATGTGCGATAAAAATCGATACCATAAAAAGTTAATAACAAAATGGATTTCGCTTTGTTTTTAGCTTTTATGTAAACTTGTTTAATATTTAAAAGTGAAAGTTACCATCGCTTGAAGCCTCGCTCATGCCGCCTAAATGTTCAAGGTTCTCCTTTTTACTGACAGCCTGTTTGAATGTGCTTGACACCTGAAAAAATAAACAACCGCTTGGATGTTGGTAAAATGTATTATTACAATACTATTCTAATCTAAGACTTTGCGAATGCCTGTTAATTCTTCAAATTTTAACAGCTTAATAGATTTGTGTGAAATTCCGAAGAAGGACGGCTCGATCGAAGAAACAACCACGCGGGTAGTGCCGCGAGCAAAACCTAGTTGTCGAATAGATATTTTATCCACAAAATGAAGAATCTAAATTATAATGTGTTTAATTGAAATTGTCACTCAGGTAAGAAAAAGACAACTAAAACTATACTGAAGTTCTTGGATTCGATTCCCGAAAAGGCGATGAATGCACATAATATGTATAATAGAGGCAATTTAAAATTAACTTTATAAAATTAACTTTATATTTGATATTATAAAAAAAATTCATATTAATGATAATTCTATTATTTAAAAAGGATAATTCAAAAATAAATATTTACAATTATGTTTAGTTATAAAAGGAATATACAATATAATACATATAAGTATGCATGAAATATTTAATTGGCTATAGATATCTTCTATTTAACCCTTTCAACCTTTGGCGCAGTTCAACGCCTATAAGGTTGGCTTCATGTATTGACGATACAGCGCTAAGACGATTACACTAGTTCACAATTTAAAGTTGACAAGGCATTTCAAACAAACGTTTATTAGATTGTTCTAGCTTTTAGTCTATAGTATTTAATATTTATACTAAAAACTAAAATCTAGAACTATCACATAATTATTAATACATCAAAGTAGGATGTAAAATATGTAATCGTGTAAAATGTTAATTATTTTAATAAATATTTATTATATTATGACTACAAACTGAGGCCAGTAAAAAGAAGTTACCATGTGACTAAGAATTCTCATACAAATCCTTAAATACGTGGGAATCTTATTTTTTTTTATTTGGCCTATTTAGTTCTTATTAAAATATTACAAAACTAATTTTTTCGTGTAACCACTGTTTATCGAAATTTGTGTCCTAACTCCTAAAGGTGTATTTATTGGCTGCAAGTGCGTGCAATGTGTTTTGATTTGTCTATTTAACTAACTTCATACAAGAACTATAAGGAAATTAAATAAATGACGAAACAAGTTACACGGTTATAATCCAGCTACGTGAAAATTAATTTCCACATACATAAAACTAAATTCGTAATGTGAAATGTAAATTAATCTTTAAGCAAAAGGCATATTCGTTGACCATCAAAATCCCTTTAAAATGACAGAGGGCAAGTGTCAATCGAGATTATACAACATGCGGTTATTGTAATACCTACTACAATTATGTGCGTATCAACTATGATCATTATTAACCTTAATATGGTCTGACATTTAAGCAAGTCGATACATTCGTCTACGGCCTGGCATCCATCCAATTTTCGCCAAATTTGTTGAAATTATATAACAATACTGCAATATCCATTTAAAGCATATACAATGTACAGTTATCTGTACGATAAAAAGAAAGACCGGTTTACAAAGTGTTTGTTTATCCTTGTGGAATCCGGTAAATAGATTGACTGATTTTATAGGATTATTAAGAGATTTTGAAATTTTTTGTGCGAATACATCTCAACCTTCTAACCATTACACATAATATGGAAGCACGTGATAGTTTTTTTTTCTAGAAATATGTGTTTGTTACATATACATAGGTCCGTCGGTGTGAAGTATTAGTATTAGTTTAAATATAGAAAATACTTATGCCCTTTTCTAGGAACAAATGCTATTTCACAGAGAAAGTGTGAGGGAAACGTAATAGAAAATAAATCGATTTTTTACTATCTTTAATGATATGATTTAATCTTTAATATTGTATTTATTTAAAAAAAATGTCCTATTTAAAAACATAATATGTTATAGAACGTAGTATAGGTTGGTCCAAAAAAATATGTATCTATGTTGATAAGCCATAATTGCTGTCTTTTTGCTCCAACAGATTTCTTCGACGGTAAAAACTTAATAGGTGATAAAAATTACAAGTATTATTTAATATTAAATATACTTTACATTATACATAAAGTTTACCTGTTGTGCTTTAAGATTGGCGCAAAGTTCTTCAAATTCTGTTAATGAGATCCCATTCTTCCTCGCGTCGCCATTCATGCTGCCGTTGACGCCGCGTCCGGTCTTGCCACCATTGTCGTAGTATTCTTCGATCATGCATCGCACCTATTGAAAAAAAAATATACTTATTTAAAAATATTTAGTTTCACACTATATCTCTTGGAGATATGACCAAAATTAACAAATTATCTCTGCTATGATTGTTCTTTCAATTTTTTATTTCTAGTAGATTCAACAATCGAAAAATAGAGTTTTGATTAATTTTGTCGCCAAAATCAATATGACGACAAAATTAATCAAAACTCTATTTATAATATAAAAAAATATATGTATGATGTAGGTGACTTATAACATAATATATAAATATGATAAATTAAATATATTATGTTAGAAGTGACCTACAGTCAATTAATTTTGTATGGTTAATTTAAATTATAGGCGTTGCGATCGAACCCACGACTTAGGAATACGTCAAAAAGTTACTCTACTTGGCATTTAGCCGAACGAATCAGAAAAGGTATTCGATTCTTTTACATATATTATAGGAATATTCTTTACCGTTATAATTTAATAGCTTGTTAAGTTATATCAAAGCATGTCAAGTATAATATAGAGGATACACTTTAACTTCCCTATTGTGCGAGCTCTTATGTAGAGCGGAAGCTATGTTAATATGTACTTAAGACACATTACTTATAGAAGACTTTGAATATATTATGAAACAACCGCTTTGAAATGAAACTTCTTTAGAATCGCTGAAACGAAAATGCGTCACGACAAAGAGACACACACATAAATATATAGGATTAAGCTTGCGAGAGAATGAGATAGAATACTTTACACAGAAAGTGAAATATAATAAAAATAATACTGAATAATATGTAATGTAATATATGTTAAATAAAATGTAAAATAACTTTTAAACTCTTGGTAAAAATATTATTAAACAAATTAACTTTACAATTATCCTACTCCTGATAATCTATATTCATCTCATTCTCTCGTAGGTTACTTTTCTGAAGTTTCACTTCTACCGTGTGTGAATTGGACACACACACACACACACACACTTGTTCTACATCGTGAAATAAAAAATGTAAGTTTAAATTACCTTCCATTGTGGAATTTTGTAGCCGACGCTATCGAGTGCGTCTTTCAACTCCTTCAAGTCAATATATCCATTCCCGCTTGTGTCCAGCTGTAACAAGATAAATTGGCTATTAGCACTTAACCTTAAATAAATAACTTATCAATCAATTATTAATAATATAACAGACAACGAGCGTAGTACTTTCTAGAATATTTATTGCACATATATTTTAACTTGAAATGTTCATAATATAATAAGCAAATGTATGTATTTAGCCCTTTTTAACGTCCCACTTTTGATCACGGGCCTCCCTTCAATAAGGTGGGTATTGATGTTCTCCTAGCCGATTCCGGCTACGGCGGCCAATCTCATTGAGATTAGCCAACTGCGCAGGAGATATTATAGTGCTCAAGTGTACATGCAGACACAAGTGCACTCTCTATTCCTATCACTCTCATACTCCGATGGGACGACCACTCGACACGACCGGTGAGTTAGGGCGCAGGACCGACGGCTTTACGTGCTCTCCGAGGCACGGAGGTGAAACACCGCCAACTTCCCAACTCCGGGTTGTTACTGAGACTTACTATACAGAAAGACTCAATAACTAAACTTGGCCCCACCCGGGACTCGAACCCAGGACCTCCGAGTGTGCAGCCGTACATGCTAGCCACTACACCACTGAGGCAGTTTAAGGTGAGGATTAGGCCATGATCCACCACGCTGGCCAAGTGCGGGTTAGCGGACTTCACGTCTCTCAAAAATTAGCTAGGTTTTCTCAGACATGGAGGTTTCCTCTCGTTGTTTTCCTTCATCATAAAGCAAGTGGTAATCATGTCAGAAATAATTCGTACATGAAAGTATCAGAGGTGCGAGACCCGAGATTTGAACCCGCTTCACTCGGCTTCCCAAGCGAGCGCATTACCACTGGGCTACCATAACCTTAAGACGCAAAACGATCAATATAAATAGTTATAAATAGTTACCAAGAGACACGCTTCGACTTGCGAGGATTTGCTATTTATTCGAAATTATATAAACCACTACAATATTTTCCATTACATCAATATTTTTCATTATTCTAAGGCCACAGACTGAAGTAGGGCAATGATTATTTCATTGGTTTAATTAAGTAAACAGTGGCTTCGACATAAATCTCTAGTTATTATTGTAGAGTCGTGCATTATTTACGATCATTCCGATCTATGTGTAACTGCAAATTCATGTAAATGGCATATGTATAAGTAAAAAAATATAGAGCTTATTCTTGGTGATGACATTAGATATATCTTTATTTAATTAAAGAAATATTATAAGAATTGTTAAATCTTCTACTATGAAAAACTATGTGAATTTGTATTTATACCATCGACTGTCCCCTACCAAGCCTGCACAATAAAGTATGCACAGTACTTGTAATTCGATGCAGTATTTTCTCTGTTCCAAAAGAAAGAGTGTAATGATACTACACTTTTTGAAATTTCTTACTTTTTCACAAGTATAAATATAAATGGGAAAGCATCATATCTCATTTCGTCTATAGATAGGTATACCTTATATATACATACTTTATATATTTCAAGAGCATCCATGACAGGGTAATTTTTATTACCATACATTAAGTGGTTCCCATGCGATTTAGTAGGTACATGGTAAAAGGTTACTAATCAAAACGCTGGTTGTAGTTAGTGGCTTTGAAAAGCAAGGTTGGGTCACCAGTATAAAAAAAAAGTTAAAATCCAATCCATTAAATCTTCTGGCCATGATAAATTTACAACTATTGTATTATTTATATCATACATACATATGTATGTATTAAAATTGAAAGGATTTAATTTAGCAAGCCTTGCTTTACCATTTTTGTAGCAGTAGTTCAAGTTTGTAAAATTTATGGTAATGTATAATGCAATGTTGTTTTTATTTTGGTATATGAAATAGAGGTCCTTTCTGAGGTCAGAATTAGTTTACCAAGCATGACAACCGGCGAAATATAATAGACCAAATATGTTATATAAGTTACTAGCGACTCACCCTCGCTTCGCTCGGGTTCATCCCTAGCTTGCTTCCCAATACAAACTTTCATTCCCATTTTCACCCCCTTAAGGGATGATTTTCGGGATAAAAAGTATCCTATGTCCTTCCCAGGGTCTCAAGCTATCTTCTTACCAAATTTCATCTAAATCAGTTCAGTAGGTCCAGAGATTACTCCCTACAACGTCATAAACTCACAAACTTTACCTCTTTATAATATTAGTACCTATAGATTTATAAGAGTAGTTATAAGAAGTAATAAAATTCGTATTAGTGTATGATAGGAATTTTATGATACGATTTTATTGGTTATCTAGACAAGGTGACATACCTACGTGATGGATTTTTAAATACCACTTGTTAATATTTTATTAATGCATATTCTCGCTTTGCACTTTTTCTCTTAACAATTGGGTGACAATCATACCGCATACGTTACCTATATTGTACACATATAGTTTATAAGCTGTAGAGTGGTAGAGACTATTTTTATATCAAGTGATTTCCGTAGGATATCAATCAGTTTTATTACAGAAAATCACATTTATGCGCATGTATTGTCATGCTGCCGTTATGACATCTCATTATTCTTCTTCTTTCATCATTTTTCATCCCATTCTATTCTTAAAATCATATCATACATCTATATATGACATATAATATATATCTACATAGTACATACATGTAATAAAATTCTGAGTCGAATCTGTATATTAAATATTTTTTGGAAAATCTTATTGAAATAGTCATAAATCATTATCATAAAGGCCGAATCTACAGTTTTTAGAATTTTCGTGCCTGTCTGTCTGAGAAAGCATCACGCGAAAACCACAGAACAGATTTTGATGACGATAGCTGGTTTATCGGGTCAACATATAGGATACTTTTTACTGCGTGAACATATATCATCCCTGAGAAATCTACACTAATCGTTAAAACTTAAAACGTATCTATGCTATTTTAGTCTAAAATATCATTTCACACATATTTACAGTTTTACAAATTTTACATGTAGGCAGAACCAAAAAAAATATGGGTATAATACTTAAACAGTATATTGACACTCAAGAACCAACAATTATCAAGAAAAGAAAAGAAAAGTGAATTACCAACGACTAAGAAATTGAATGAAAATTCTCTTATTGTACTTTTCAATGATTCGTAAAAGAAAACTATCAATTGAAAGAGCACTCAAACAATTACACGTGTTTATATTATTTTTAATTCATCATAATCGTATTATTTATTCACGTCGATGATATAACCATGGTAATATACCTATTACGTATATCAATATCTATATCGACATTCTCTATTAATTTCAAATCAAATATCGTAAAAGATTCCCTACTTTTAAGTAACGTAGGTTTTAGAACGTTAAAAATAACTCGACTACTCAACTAATTTGAGAATAAAAATTGGGTAGAGATGAGCACTTGCTGTTATTTCTATGAAAATGAAACAGAAATTAATATTAACGAAGCTACGGTTCGTTTGCATCAAAATGTGGTAGCAAGGTCGTCCATTTGTAACTAGTTTAACATACACAAGCGAAACACTTGTTATGTTACCGTGAAAATGGTTGCATAATTTGTGCAACAACGCATTAAAATTCAAATAGTAGAAAAATAATGAAAGTTTTTAAATTATTGAAAGAAATCTTGAAATTTTAACTTATTAGACAACTTTTACTAAGAAAACTAGTACTGCATAGCACTTGAAATATCTAGATAGAAAGTAGACTGTATTGCTAAATTAAACTATCTTCATACAGAAACTATCTATTATATTATATGAAAGTCTTGACGAGTAAAACCCCTATAAAGTAATAAATACACTTTCGTATTTATAACATTTAAATAAAGGTAATTAAAAGACAAGTGTGTCGCAAAATCGATCCCAATAATTCTTAAAAGTTGCAGTCATATTTCAACATTGGTCATTTATTTCGCTTGAAGCGAATAAATGAAGCTGCAGAAGCGTAAATTATTTCGAAAGTTTCACAACGGCAATAAATCCTTAACATTTGGGTAAAGATAATGCAGAAAAATTAGCAAACTAATAACAAAAAGAACCTTATATGACTATAAATCAGTAATTTTAATAATCTATTTAATTTAATTATATACTTTAGTCCTATAAAGAAGTCAATTGCACTGCATATATGCAATATGTTGACGTTGCATTCAACTCATATTGCACGATTTATTCCATATGTACATAAGAGTAATTGGAGACATGATAACCTTCGAGTTGTATCAGTATAATTGAAAAGAGCGCTGACCTATTAAAATGGCCGGATGTGTATCATGTAGCTCTAGTTTTAGTCATAAGGTCATTATCAAATAGAGTGAAAGAGCAATTAATTATAGTGTTAAAAATATCTTTATTACTTTTTATTCAAAGTTATCTATGATGATCTTTATATATATAATTAGTAAAACAACTTTCTGTGACTATAATTATGCTTTTATAATTATAGCTTAATTTCTTAACAGTGTAAAATGTAATAAAAATATACCATGCTATTTACTCTTGATATGATAATGAAAATTGCACTTATATTAAACACATTTTATTACATATAATTAGAATAATTTTATAATCTTTGCAGATTAAAATATTATTAGAAGTTTTTTTGAAACTATTTTATTATATAAAATCATTTGGCATAGTGGAAGCACACTCGCTGTGGAAACAGTGAAACAAGTCCAAACTGCGGGTTTCATAATCTGAGATTTTCTTGTGCGGAATTCATATTTGTCTCAATTAATCTATAAATAATTTAAAAAAAAACTTTTTTGAAATCATAGGCAACAAAAATAAATTGTACATTTACGTAGTTTATCTTAGCATTTCCTCGTTATCTATTTGGCATTCGCGCTAATTCCAACGCGTATTCGGACAAAGACAAGAGATAATGAGTCGTCCATCTGTCTGGTACATCCTGTCACATCAGAGAGAACTAAACTAATTCTCAGAGAAATGACAATTGCACTCACCAGTACGTTTTTTGCTATTGATAATATGACCAATGGAAATATCTTATGACAATTTATAATATGGCAACACAAATTACAAAACATAAAAAAGATAGATCTATACAAAAATATATTAAAATGAAATTTCTATTGAATTTATACACTCGCAATGCTGCAATGAGTTGTGCAAACAGATTAAATTCTTACGTTTTCGCTTATATCCCCCGAATTCAATTTCATAAAAATATTCAATAAAATCATTTTTATTGCGGGGATATTCGTATTTATGAGTTGGGCTCTAGAAAAAATAATATGTTAATTACGAATATCCTTTCTAAACATTGACGCAATAAAAACGTTTCAGCGTCGCCCTGAGTTCCGGACAAATCGATTCCTTTCATGTAAATTGCGTTCGAAGGATTTAAGTTTCCTCTATACAATACATATGTACTAGACGTAGGCACGTATACTTCGTCTATAGCTCTACATAATGAAACATGTGACTGTAAATAAATTCATTACACTGTAAAAGTATATCAGCATATTTTTGATTCTAAGCGACCTCTTTTAATTTAAATATTGTATTTTTGCGATTTATACTTAACTAATGTACGTATCTAGGTATTAATATATACTTCTACTACGTCTTAATATTTTTCTTATTATATTATAATTTTTAAACCTTAATAAAACGGTTTGCTTGCGACATTGGAATATCGTAACAAGCAAATTAAAATGGCGACAAGTTATTGTTTATTAGCAATTTATTGACAATATATACATTATACAGTATATATATATATATATATTATCTGGCACCTATCTCTTATCACTGATATAAACAATAATAATAATTATTATATGTATATATATATATATATATATGTATATGTATATATATATATATATATATATATATATATATATATATATATATATATATATGTGTGTGTGTGTGTGTGTGATAAAGTAGGACTAATCAGAGAGATTTGGAACATTCTTTTATATATTAATCGCATTATCAAAATATGTATAACCGGTACTTACGTGCTACTCAATATGGCACACGTTTAAATCATTTTAAAAAGTTCATGTTTGAAAGATGTCCAAAAATGTCATATAATCTAAATATGTAGCGTCTAGAATGTTTTCATGTCATCTAACGTTTTAATCGCACACCCAATACCAAGAACGGACAAATGGATTGTATTAGAACTATTTTATTAGACACGTAGTACATAATAAGTTAACGCCGTTCAATGCACTTCCATTTATAGCTAATAAACAATACAATGTAAGCCATCTCTGGTCGAAAATCCTTTTAAAGATTTGTTATTATTTATATTATGTGAACATAATAACTCGAAAGCTTGTCAACTATGCGGTTATTCCTCATTCTCTGTAGAGACTATATAAACCTCTAAATGACTCATATATGATTCACTCGAGGACAAATCGTGTTTACATAACATCGTCGTATGTAATTTACGTGTTATGACTGTTTTGTATGATATAAAATATCCGTGAAATATTTTATAGTTTTAAAATACCTTTGACTGTTTTACTTGATGCTACATATTATACATACACTTGGCTCACCTTAGTAAAGACTATTTTAATATTTCCGTATTAAATAATAACTAGCGACTCACCCTCGCTGCGCTCGCGTTGGTTTTAATTTTTTTAAGCGGAACCCTAATTCTTTTTCTAAAAAAAGTAGCCTATGTTTTTGTTGATTGTTATGATTGTTACTCCCTATAACATCAGTTATCTTCCCGTGGAACTCTCATCAAAATCAGTTCAGCCGTTTCAGAGATTATCCGGAACAAACAGACAGACAGACAGAAAGACAAAAATTTTAAAAATTGTGTTTTTCTTATAAGTATATATGCACTTATACACTCGTATATAAGTTCATATGCACTTAGTAAAACGCTGTTATAGTGACATTACAAACAGACACTTCAATTTTATTTATCTGTATAGATAATAGAAAAGATTATTAAAAATATTACTCTTAATAAGAATTAAAATAAGTATGTAATAGTAGAAAAATTAAAAAAAAAAGTAAATTAAGGGATTCGTGACCTAACGAGTTAAGCTTTAAAATCGATAACGTTTTCTATATCACGTAACTCTATATCTTTATTAACAGAAAGATAATTGCGACATGAAAATAGCATTAGTAATCAACTTTAAAAAAAGATTATTACTTTTAATTATATTATTTTACGTGTGTAATAAAGAGTTTAATGGGGGAGCTTAATAAATTTAATTTTTTAGTTGAAAATTATTACAAGTCGAAAGAACTGAGAATCTTAGCGTTTACTTTTGATTTTGATCATTCACATGCTCTAAAATATATTACTTACAGCCGTCATATTTTATCGTTTAATCTATACATATAATAAAATCGTAACTAAGCCGATTCTGTACATTGAATATTTTTTTGGAAAATCTTATTGAAATAGACTTTATTATCGATACAGAGGCCGAATCTATAGTTTTTAGAATTTTTGTCTGTCTATCTGTCTGTTACCGCATCACGGAAAAACCACTAGAGGGATTTTGATGAACTTTAGTATGGTGATAGCTGGTTATCCGGGTCAACATACAGGATACTTTTTACCGCGGGAAAATATTTCATTACTGAGAAAAAATACAAAAAACTGCAATATATGTACTAATATGTAAAACCTAAGAATTTGGGTTTTCTCATCTGAACGCGGGCGGAGCCGCCTGCAATGGTAGTTTTACAAATAAGAATGAATAAGTGTGTAAATGTCATTTTTTTATTTATTATTTAATCAATAATTAATAAATACTACTACTATTAACGGTTTTGAATATAGCTTTCTACATTATTGTTAGTGTCAATAGAAAAGCAAAAATGTATGAAAATGGCATGTTATATATTTTTCTTTTCTATTAGCAATGTCAAAAGTAAAAAATTACTTAAATAAACACTGAAATACACTAAAGTATTTTATTAAATAAAGGTAACTTATCCTAGCCGTGTGGGATTGTAGTGAATGGCATGTTTTTTTTTCTTATTATTAACATAAATTCATATACACACCTGCAGTATCAAGGACATAAGCAATTAAAATATTGCTACAAAAATTTGACCATAGCAAAGCAAAACCAAAGAAACGTACAACATTTTCAAAGTTATAATTAAAGTGGTCGTGCAACTCGTCCATATTTGGCTGGTACTTGCGAAAATCAACACAAATGTACTTGCGAATCTTAGCATTCCACTCTAGTAGAACATAGTGTGTAAGCTACAAAGCAGTATAAGGTATGAGAATAGGCTTGCCAGGAGTTCGTCTATAATCGGATTTGACGATAAGATCAAACATGCTATTAAGTTTAAGCTTTTTATTGAATATTATGGTGCAATATAATATTATATATTTGAATATAAAAAATATATTAAGCCATTAATTAAAATAAACAAAAGTATATCTATAATAGTAAAAGTTTATAATTACCATACGTACCAAACATGTTAAAAAAATAAATGAAATAAAATTGAAAATTCGTCATCTAAAAACAGACTATGAAAGAAAAGTCTATGAATTTGAATCACTACAAGGTATCTTATGACTAAAGTGTGAAGTAACATGTATAGTATAACAATAATATTATAAAGAGGAAAGATTCGTTTGTTTGTTTGTACCCAATAGGCTCCGTAACTACTGAACCGATTTAGATGAAATTTGGTAAAAAGATTGTTTGAGACCCTGGGAAGGACATAGGATAGTTTTTTACCCGAAAATCATCTTTTAAGGGAGTGAACATGATGATGAAAGTTTGTATGGGGAAGCAACCTAGGAACGAACCCGAGCGAGGTGAGGGTGAGTCACTAGTTTACAATAAAACCATTGAGTTTACAGATTAACGAAACAAATATTCGCAAAATGAGGTAGCATGATGGAAACATGGACACCCTACAAAAATGTGCGAGTTCAAGGACCCTCCCCGATGATTCGATTAGGGGACCGTTGACCCAGTCGCCACGCACGACTATGATTTATACTTAGCAGATACCAAATAAGTAACATCGGCATTACACGGCAAGACAATTTTACAATAATGACATCTATGTATTTTTTGCGAACTAACCAATATCGAAAATAACGCAGGTATATTATATATACCTAAGCTTGAAATATTTTGTCCGATATTTTAACAGAAGAAATATTGATTCATAACTAAATGCTCTACGTAAATATGAGTATAATCTGTGATGTTGCAATATTTGCCCAGTGTAAGCTTTCATCCTAATCCTAATAATGAGAATGTAAAAATATTACTTACTAGTTTGTATGTTATCACATTTTATGATTATGGAGTAGTTCCCGTGGGATAAATAAAAAGGAAACTCAAACACCATTGAGTGTCGATCCTTGAGTGAAGAAGGGGTGGATCGCTATTATGATAAAGGGAGCCAAAAATAAATAAATTTCTAGTAATATTAGTAATTTTTTTAATGATTCATGGAATAATAATAAAAAAATGAATTTTATTGATTCAGCGCTTAACTTGCTTTTCAAAAATTTTGTTGTGAGACTCTTGTCAATTTATAAATTGCGCAGTATTAATAGAGAATTCGCGTTGCTTATTTTAATATACCTAAGGAATCAAGTAATCGATTTAACGCATAAATTCGCATTCTAGATTGTTATTTACGTTACGTATATTAAAAAAAAACAAGGGAATATAGGGGTTGAACTAGACAGACGTCTAGACAGGATGGATTAAGGAATTTACGTCGGTATATAGAAATTAGATTACAGTAATATCGTGAGGAAAATGACTATGAAATATTTTAATAATATTTATTACATAACTAGCGACTCACTCTTGCTCCGCTTGGGTTTGTCCCTAGATACGTTTTAACGGTTAGTATAGATTTCTCAGAGATGACATATTTTCCCGTAGTAAAAAGTATCCTATATGTTGACCCGAATAACCAGCTATCTTATGCCAAATTTCATCAAAATCTGTCCAGCGGCTTTCTCACGATGCGTTCCCAGACAGAGATACAGATAAAAATTCTAAAAACTATAGATTCGCCCTCTGTCTCAATAATAATGACCACTTTAATAAGATTTTCCAAGAAATATTTAATGTACAGATTAGACTCACTTAAAATTTTATTATATCTATAGATAATTACAATACAATTTTAATGTGACTGTTGATGGGTTAACTTCAACATTATGAGTAACTTTCAGTATTTATAATTTAGAAGCGACCGGAAAATAGTTTTTTTAATTTGTTACATTATTTATTATAACTTTAAAAGAATATTTCTCACTTTAAATTTTGATATGTGTCATCTCATCTTATGACGCATATTTTGAAGATTTTTGTTTGATATGCTCATGCCTTGTTTCGCATATTACCTACGCAATTATTTCTGAGGTGTTTTTGTTAGGTGGATTATACAATATTTTAAATACAGAATGTTTAATTTCTTACACTTATACATATAACAGTTATTTCTCAAATACTTTATGACGTTATTAAAAAAAAGTCTATTTATAAAGTCTTAAGGCATGTTAAAGTAGGTTAAGTTATTTGAACGGCTGAATAAACGAATATCAAAACTGTTTATTTAGCAATGAAATAGAATAATCAAGAATAGTGCTTTGTAGCAGCTATAGCTATATGAAAAGAAAATAATTCGTAAAGTAGATGGTGAATGGTATATTATACTCACAATTTATATAATATTTTATCCTATCATTGATTGTTTTAAAATTCTATTTTTTACTTATGAGTATATTAATTGTTATTATCTTAACATTTTTACCATTTGTACATAACCTTAATAAAGAATTTTTTACACCAGGGCTATTTCAGAGGGTATTTCTGATTTATTAACAGCAAGTTGAGAGGCGTCTTATACCAAAGATTCCTATTGCACTATATATCTATAAATAATTGTTTATATTTTAAACTCGACAATAAGCTTATCCCAAAAACAATTGGGAAGTAAGATATGAGGTAATTAATGACGTTATGTCTGCATGCTCAAATTAATTCAATTTTAAAATCCTTCGTTAACTAAGCGAAGCCATACTATTTAATTATATGGCATAAAATATTTAAATTAATTCTATAATATTAGGCATGACAGCATCATGAGTCATATAAACGGTATTACATATCATAGGGGAAGCAAGGATCTAGGAAACCCTATAAGGTTCTAACTAATAACATTTGCGGTTTACGAGTTAGCGTGGAATGCGCATACAGTCACGTCTAAGACTGGGTAATGTATACTGTATAATTTCCTCTATTAACTATTTAAAGCGAGCTAAAACTTTATTGATACATAACAAATGGGAATTTTAATTACTGTCAGATGAAATTATCCTTGGTTAAAAAAAAAGTTGTTTTTTTTTTTGCCATATATGTACGTATTTTTAGAGGCGACGAGTAAAATAAGGAAAATTTTTCAGATACGTTGACCTTGAAAAAATATAAATAATCCTTAAAGAAAATTTCGCTATGGCCCCTAACATTTTGATAAGTTTTCGTTTTCACGTGATATTAATTTTTTATATCTATTTTAATCATTGTCAACGAGTTGCATTTAACTATAAAACTGCATTTTGTGACTTAACGAGAGGCTCTTGTCGCACTTATCTTCCACATCAGAACTGCCACTACATTCATAAAAAATTCATGTTCAACAAAAATTACAATAGTCTGTTTTCAATAAAACTAGGTGTCGGTTATTAATTCGAATATCAAGGCGCTAACCGTTGTTAAAAGACCCATTATTTAAAAAGATTAATTTATTTTTTTATATGATAAAAATGATTTTTATCAAACCGAAGCCTAAATACAGTTTTATAGAAATTAATTATTCTTCTGAAATAACTAGATATGTAATAAATAAATAAATACCTAAGTATGATTTTTTTAAGTAACTCTGTTATGTAGGTATGTATTGAGCCCTTTTTAACGGGCCACTGTTGGGCACGGGCCTTCCTTCAATACGAGGGTACCAGGCCATAGTCCACGACGCTGGCCAAGTGCGGGTTGGCGGACTTAACATGTCTTTCGAAAATTTGCTAGGTTCTCTCAGACATGCAAGAGTCCTCACGATATTTTCCTTCGCCGTCAGGCAAGTGGTAATTATATTAGAAATGATTCGCACATGAAAATATCAGAGATGCGAGACCCGGGATTTGAACCCGCGTCAATCGGGGTCCCAATCGAGCGAGTTACCACTGGGCTACCACTGCCTATGCTGCCTGTTATGTAGGTAATATACAGTATATTATGTATAAATTGAAGGTGTTTTTATAATAAGGTTATATATAAATATAACATAAAACCTTTATTCTTCAAAGCCGCTTACAACGTCTTAGAATTTATATTCTACACACATCTTGAAGGACTCTAGAAGACGACAATAACATTAAATTATACACCACAGACTCACTTCAAATCTTTCAAGGAACTGCTATGTTGTCAATTATGGAACTAAACATTTGTATTCTATATACATTATTACGAAGAAAAATAACTAATACTCTTGACTCTGGTTGAACGAAAACATTATTATGGAAATTCTAAAATGTAAGTACGTAGAATTTAACTGTAGGGACTCTCCCTACAGACATAATCATAACGTCATGCGTAGAAGTTTGCGCATTAAATTCATTTTTATTTTAATTACCAAAAATCATCTTTTTACATCTTTAAATATGAGTTATTACAAAATATATTCCGTAAATACATACATACATACATATGTGATCGTTATAGACCCTGTAGCTAATGCACTTTGTTGGGTAAACTCCCAAGGGTAAGCAATAATCGCTCTCATTCCACGCTGAGAACTCTATCTTATTGACTGTAGTCTTTACTCTTCAGTGATAAATCAACAGCTGCCAGATCAGAGGTGACGATTATAAATGAATCACGCAACAACGCTGATCTCTACCCGTATACTTTAGCCTAACCTAGTCGCATGTATATGTAAAATGTACGTATAATTTTTTATTCCTCTTAAATAAACATTCTTACACATATAATATTAATAATATTCAATCTACGACGACTTTTTCTTGTAGAAATATTTCTCTACAACACTTAATTAAGACCAAGAGTTGTGCATCACTGATTCATGTCATTTATTTAAAATCATATTATATACGCAAATATAATAATAATTACATCGGATAATATAATTATCCGATCGACAAAAGTAATTATAGTCTGAATGAACATGATTTATCAAACAAAGTTTACACTTAGTATATCTCATTCTGTTATTTAAGTCCTATAACTACCTATTTTTAGTGATAGCCTTTTGATTGGTAGTGAATTTGAGTATTGGACAATTTATTCTCTAACCTATTAGCTATTATGTCTAAAGATCATAACAGTAGGTCAGAGGTTGAACTACAGAGTACAGACCACCGGACATCTAGTACCTGCGACACCGGACGCTCTTAAGTGGATCACGCGACTATCATTATTCATTTCCTTTAGCTAGTATTGTAACGTCATCTGTTTAACGGTAACTTTAAATAATAGGAATCGATATCGTAAGAGGAGGTAAAACCGTTATTTATACATATGCGGACTATTGTTTGGTTGCATTCTTCTTACTTCATACACCTATGTATATTTTCAGGTCATAGTCATCTGTTACTTTCATTCAAATCCGTCCAGCTGTTAAAGCGTGAAGGAGTAACAAACATACAAACGCATACATATTTTCACATATATAATAGTACTACGATTTATCGCTGTTCATGGTATTACGCATATTAATAAGTGGAATTCTGTCATATTTAGAACGATGCGGGCTATGTGACAGTCCCTAACGCCGCAAATAAGTGGACAAATATTACAATATGGCACGTAGTGTTAAGTTTAAGTTAGTGTTCTTAATAATTTTATATTTTAAACAAGTGATTTACCCTCTACTTCTGATTTACGTTTTAAATAGATATAAATAGTTATTGCGAGTGTACCTTAGGAGAATGACTTATGCTATTGCACATTTGTCTGTAGAACTTATTAAGACCTACAATTTTCTAGTACATTATTTTTTATGTATCTCTTATGGTTTAGCCAGCGTTAGACATGTAAATTTCTAAGAACAACTCGATAGAACTAGTTAGTTACTGTGTTCTCCCGTGGAAATTAAAGATTTTTCTGTAGTAAAAGTTATCCTAAATTCTGACCTGAAAAATAAGTTATCTACACAAAATTTGGTTAAAACAGGTCCAGTACTTTTTGCGTGAAACGCTCACACACAAATAAACGGACAAAATTTTTAATAACTATTGTTTTGGAGTCTATATTCTGTACCTCCACAATACATTACGGTAATTGTTTTTAAAAAATATTTCATGTACAGATTTCGCTAAGATACTGTTTTATTATATGTAAATATAATAAAACATTTAATTAATTACATTTAACATTTTATTATTTAATAATAAATTAATGGAAAGATCACAAATGAATTATATTATAAGAAAAAATGGCGAACTAACGGATTATATTTGCAACTCATTCAGTATCTTCTATGCGACGCAATAAAAAATAACAAAAGAATTGAGTTAATGGCACAAAAAATACAAAGTATGTAGAAAAATACATTGTAGTGGTTACTTGTTATAATTATATTGTTTTCATAAAGCAAACTACGGCGAAAATTAATAACCTTTCTTTTAATAGTAGATAATTATTAAATAAACGGTAGGTCAACCAACTGTAAGATAAAATTATTCATTTGATGTGCCAAATTTTGATAAAATTATTTTCTAAGCTAACAATTGAACGCGAGCCATTATATCAAGATTTATTCTCTCGGGTAAAAATTCAAATTAACACGTTACCAAGACAATGTATCGACACGACGTCTATATTTTGTCTAAAGAGTCTCAACTTCCTCATCAACATGACGCGATAACTTATCCTCTAATGAGACAGCTCATTAGATGTGGCCTTTGCCCCGCTACGACCAATTAATAAATTGCTCTGATTGAGTATGTCTTATATTACTAGAGTTTTTAATTATATTTTTTTATTCAATTAGACTTATTATAAGTACTTTTTAATCTATACTAATATTATAAAGAGGTAAAGTTTGTGAGCTTGTGACCTTGTGAGGGTAATCTCTGAATCTACTGAACCGATTTAGATGAAATTTGAAAAAGAAAACATTGTGGAAAAAAAATATTAGGAGTATAATATTAAAGTTATAAATATAAAATTGATCATTTCGAGAAAAATCGTTATAAGATTTTAGTTTTGTTTTTAAAAATACAATATTTATAAAACATACTCCATAGTCGTCCACTCGAGGCTGAAGGTTGGTAATAATTATCTTAAGTACAGTCGAGGTGACACGAAGCAGCTGATCTTACCGCAGATACGACAAAGGCTGTTGCATGTTCTTCACACATATTGTCATGATTTAATAATTAGCTTCTATTCTTTGCTATAATTAAGCACTTTTCTTAATGAGAATTATTTATGTATATTATCCCATATTTTATATAAAAACGTTTTCTTCTTCATTATTATTGGGACGATTTCGGGTGGCATCTTCATAAGTTTAGTATCTTTTGATATACAAGTTCTGCAATCCATCAAAGGTCAGGTCATGACAATTAACGTATAATAATATGTGCTGAGAAACAGAGCATGGGAAGCGAGCGGCACACCTATGTATGGCGCATGAACGCGCTGCGCCGGCGCACGGAAAGTTCGCACGGTATTTAAATTAATGTGGAATCTGACGGTTTCCACGGATTTGTTTGGAAAATATACTCGTCTCTAATATACTATTTGCATTTTAATATGTTCTAATGTGTCATTAACAAAGTATATAGATGTACATTAATAATAATCATTTTTAGTCTGATTTAGGTCTGATAGGCCCTTGTTTAGTATAACTTTGATTCGTTTAACATAGCATTTGCTTTCCCAACAAAATGAAAAATAAATATAACATGTTTCATATTCATATTCATTCAAGCTGATAAAGGTTCTTTGCAATACAAAAGCCAGCATAAAAATGCCAAATGCCAAGGCTTTTCAAGTGTTTATGAATACGTAAGTAAGTGAAGCGAAAAGCACGCAGGGAATCGCGTTGCGATCAACATTGCGATTGCACTACAAATTATTTGCAGAGCGCTGCTTATTATGATATTCAATTTCACATTTTTCAAATAGATTTTAATTACCAAACATTTTGTATATAAATTCTATAAGTTGTAAAGTATGAACTAGTCAGTTTTTCTATTTTAATTTCATTATCCAATAATAATAAAAAACTATAAATATTAGAAATTGTGGAAACATTCACACAGCAGTAAGAATAATACGGAAGTAAATTTTCGCGTTCTGAGAATACTAAACGGTTGCCTTCACATCCGTGTAATAAGCCTTCTATCTGTATAATAATTGTACTTGAGATTTTTTTTATTAAATACTAATGACTCACCCTCGCATCGTTTCGCATTCGTCTCTAGACAAAAACAAATATATCCACGCGAATTGTAAATTTTTCCGGGATATAAAGTGTTAGTTATAGTTGTTCAATTGATTCTTGTTAATTATAGTTTCTCAATTGATTATTGTTCATTATTTATAGATCATATTGATTCCTAATATTTTGTTATAATATTTTATAATATCAATTTCATATTCATTATTAATATTTTATTATTTAAAAGTTTATAATATTAGTACTGTTAGTTATAGTTGCTCAATTGATTCTTGTTAATTATAGTATCTCAATTGATTATTGTTCATTATTTATAGATCATATTGATTCTTCATACTTTGTTATAATATTTTATAATATTAATTTGATGTTCATTATTTATATTTTATTATTTACAAGTTTATAATATTAATACAGATATGAGTTTGTAATATTTTAAATGTTAATATTTTAAAAGTATTGTCATCCACCGTGGGGTAATGTGTAATCAGTGTAAGATAGATGGCGACACATTACACCCAACGGTGGGGACATAATGTTTAAATAGTTGTGATAATCATTTTGTAGGGCATTCCGTAAAAGTAATTAAATATAAGTGGAATTGCTGAAACTCGTCGTTTTACTTGTAAAATCACTAATAACAGTCAGAAGTGTTCGAATTTAATTATATCAGTACCACGTGCCAGTATAGACCGTTAGCATATCCAATTAAGAATTATGCCTAGCGATTCGGAGGACGAGGTACAGGCTCCACCGCCACCAAAAAGGCCCCGTAAAACACGTAACCCACGACGTCCGAACAATGGTGAACGGCTAAACCGATTGGAGGAAATGTTGGAAAAATTAATCAATCAACGCAATTCAATAATACCCCCATGTGGAAATGAAACAGAATTGGTAACAAGTGCTCCACCTCCACAAGAACATAATCCTCAGGACGACAGAATTACAGCAGGTAACCAAAATGTTGATATTTTTGCGTCACATATGCCCCAGAACACTACCCTCAATGATTCATGTCCAGTGCCCGCTACATCAAATCATGGCGATATTTCGTGTTTAACATCGGACCCAGTCAGCATTAATGAACAAATACCCTCTACTTCGGGGGCAGTAAATGAAACCCTATCTGCTGTACCACAGAGCTATATACCTGTTGTAGACTGCAAAAATACTATGAGATTAATAGGAAAACCGGAAAACGTTCCAAAATTTGATGGATGTACTAATACTTTGTCTGTTCACGCATGGTTACATCGATTGGAGTCCCTGGCGAGAATATACGGCTGGGATGAGAAAACGTTAATCTACCACATGACCGGCAACCTGGAAGGCAACGCATTATTATGGTTTGGTCATCAAGAGGACATAGATATTGGCTGGCAAGATTGGAAAAAGCTGCTGGTGGACTACTTTCCCGCTAATCGTGGGCTCGCTGCAAAGCTACACGATTTCGTCGCTTCCACTAAACGTCGAGAAGAACAGGTATTAGATTTTTATTATAAGAAATTAGCCTTAGGTAAATCTTGTAGTTTAAGTGATCATCTCATATGTGACGTAATCATATATACATTAGGAGACCCTTTGTTAAAGGCGGGAGCTCGTGGTGCAGGTTGTAGAGATACACGTTCCCTCTTAGGTTATTTAAAAGACGCCGTGGTTGACCCCTTACCGTCCCGAGAAAGTTATCCTATTAACAAAGACTTCAATAGAAATAAATGTTTTCTATGTGGTCGTAGAGGTCACATTTCAACCACGTGTAAAGATAGCTTACGTTGTAGTAACTGTAATAAATCAGGTCATAAAGTAGATAGTTGTCGATTCTTGAAAAAATGTGATCATTGTGGAAAAGTAGGTCACGAGCGTTCGGATTGTTATAGTTTAAAAAATTCATATACCTCCAAGACATCAAATATAAAAACAAATTCTAAAACTGAAGAGAAAAAATCTAAACTATTTCACATTCATCCTATTGATATAGGTGACCGAAAATATCATAAGACTGTCATTGCAAACGGTATTGAACTAAGTGCGTACATCGATTTAGGTAGTGCTTGTAATACTATTACATTATCGGCTGCAAATAAAATTAACTTATCGTATAATATTCAGTGTAAAACTAGTATAAAAGGGTATGGAGGTCAAGTTATAACACCAAAAGGTGAAAGCTCATTAAAATTAAGTATAGATGGAGTTAGTGCTAACACGTCAGTTTTAGTGGTTAGTAATGATCTTCAAGAAACTGATATGATAGTAGGTCGTGCTTTTACTGAGTTACCAGGTATATGTTTAATCAAAACATGCGATGACCTCATTTTTTCCAAAAATATTAATAATCTAAATAAAGAACTTCCATTTTTCAATAATGAAGAAGTTTCAATGTTAAAAATTAAACTGATAGTTCCTTATGACACAGTGTTACTTCATGGCTTGAATAGAATAATGATTTGTACAGACGAACTTAAAGACACAGACAGTATACACATACAACGTTCGGAACATAGGTCGTTGGGTAAAGAAATAGATATTCCCGAACAAATTGCAAAAATTCACGAAAATATTGGTTATATAAATGTAATAAATTTGCAATATCAGTCACTCGTACTCTATTCCACAAATTGTATAGGTCGTGGTTTGCCTATAGAACATAAAATAAATCTAGACACTGATTTAAGAGACGACAATATCATTAATCTCGATAATTTGTTGCAAAACTTTAGCCATTGTTTTGATGATCATACAAGGGTAGGAGAATGTGATTTAGAGATGAAAATAGAATTGACTACAGAAGTACCATTTTATCATCGTCCATATCGAATGTCGTTAAAAGAACAGGAAATCACTCGCGGTATCATACAAGATTTAATTGAAAAAGACATAATCGAACACAGTAATTCGCCTTATGCGAGTCCAGTAATACTTGTCCCAAAAAATCGGGCGAGTATAGAATGTGCGTTGACTATCGACAATTAAATAAAATCACGAAAAAAGATCGTTATCCACTTCCAATTATACAAGACCAGTTAGATAGGCTTAGTGGGGAAAAATGGTTTTCAAAATTAGATTTAGCTGCTGGTTATCATCAGATAAAAGTGCACCCTGATAGTCGTAAATATACCGCTTTTGTAACACCATTTGGCCAATTTCATTATAAAAGAATGCCTTTTGGCTTAGCCAACGCACCATCCATATTTCAGCGGAATATGAATCTTATGCTAAATAAATATAGATTTCAATTTGCAGCCTCGTTTATTGATGATATTCTATTGTTTTCCAAAACTATTTCGGAGGCCCTTAAACATTTAGAAATAATATTAAGCTTAATTAGTGAATCTGGGATGGTATTACGTCGGAATAAATGTTCATTTTTAAAAACCAGTATTGAGTATCTAGGACATGTCATAACTAGTGGTGAGATTCGTCCATCCCTTGACAAAGTAAAAGCACTTACTGAATTTGCAAAACCAACGAATGTTCATGATTTAAGACGTTTCATAGGCTTAGCTAGTTACTTTCGAAAATTTGTTATATCTTTTGCTAATAGGATACGCCCTTTAACAATGTTACTAAAATCTAATCAAGTATGGCACTGGGGGGGATGAGCAACAAAAATCATTTGAGGACATCAAAACTGTTTTAGTATCTGAACCAGTTCTTGCAATATTCAATCCTGAATTTGAGACCGAGTTACATACAGACGCGTCAGCTCATGGCGTTGGCGGTATATTGTTTCAAAAACAGTTAAGTGGTGAATTAAAACCCGTGGCTTATTTTAGTAAGCAGAATACAAATGTAGAACAAAAATATCATTCGTATGAGCTGGAAGCAATGGCCGTTGTTTTAAGTATAAGAAAATTTCGTGTTTATCTGTTAGGACGACACTTTAAAGTTTTTACAGATTGTCAAGCTTTAAGTAGTACATGGACAAAAAAAGATATGTTGCCAAGGATAGGGCGATGGTGGCTAGAGTTACAAAGTTTTGATTTCGAAGTACATTATCGGCCGGGTGTACGAATGCAGCACGTGGATGCATTAAGTCGTAATGCCCTACCTTTGCAACATATTAGTGAGGAAAATTGGATAGTAGCTGTTCAGAAGGATGATTTAAAGATACAAAACATAATAGTAAATATTAAAAAACCAGAATATAAAGAGATCTATATATTAAAAGACGATATTCTACATAGAAAGATAGGAGATCAGTATAAAATTGTTATACCAAAGTCTGTACGTTGGAGAATTGCTAAAATATTCCACGATGACAATGGTCACATGAGCGAAAATAAAGTTATTGAGTTAGTTCAGCGCCAATACTGGTTTGAAAAGCTTAGGCGTTTTATAACGAAATATGTCAGAGCGTGTATATCGTGTCAATTTTCTAAGAAACCATCGGGCATACAACGCGGTTTTATTTATCCCATTGACAAAGGTAATATTCCGTGGCATACTTGGCACCTTGACCATTTAGGTCCCTTTTGTATATCTAAAAATAAGAATAGTCACTTATTGGTAATTGTAGATGGTTTTAGTAAATTTGTTTGGTTACAACCTGTACCTAATACTTGCACATATCATGTCATAACTACTATAGATTTTCTTATTCGTGTCTTTGGCTTACCTACGCGAATTATAACAGACCGTGGTAAGGCTTTCACTAGTCAAGAATTTAGAAATTATACTATTTCCAAGCAAATTAAACATATATTGAATGCGGTTGCCTGTCCTCGAGCGAACGGGCAAGTCGAACGCTTTAATCGCACAATTTTACAGTCTTTAATCGCTTATACAGGAGAGAATGATAATGAATGGGAGGATTTTGTTCCTCTAGTTGAAAAAGGTATCAATACTTCTATAAATAGTTCCACTCAAAAGTGTCCTTATGAATTATTATATGGCTTTAAGCCACGGTTTGAAATAGATCTTGTTCGTATTCCTTCACAGCCCCCAGATTTGTCTGAACTGCGAGCTCAAGCCCAAACTAGTAATAAAAATGTATCTAATAAATGTAAAGAACGATATGACAAGAATAGAATTCCTAGTTTAAAATATAAAATTGGTGATCTTGTTCAGGTTCAAAGAAGGATAATTAAGAAAGGTTTAACTAGTGGAAAACTTGTCGATAAATATGCTGGTCCGTATAAGATTGTAAAAGTGTATGATAATGATCGTTACAGAGTAGTCTCTTTGAATAGAAGAGGTAGAAAATATAATAATGTAATAGCTGCAGATAAAATGAAAAAATTCTTAGTCCAAACTCTTAGTGACGATGAGAGTGACAAAAGTGATTAATTAATTAATTTTGCTTAAAAATGTTCAAGTTGTTTGCAGCTAATGTGTTTAATATATATACATACATGTAGAAGAATAGTGATTAAAATTATGTGAAGCTTACTATTTAAATTTATTTTGATGTTAATGTGTTAAAAAAAGTTTAGTTATTAAAATTATATAAAGCTTATTATTTGAATTTATTTTGATGTTAATGTGTTAAAAAAAAGTTTAGTTATTAAAATTGTATAAAGCTTATTTAAATTTATTTTGATGTTAATTTGTTAAAAAAAAATGATTTATAGAAGTTTAGTTATTAAAATTATATAATGCTTAAGATTAAATTTAATTTTGATGTTAATGTGTTTTTAAAAAAATAATAATTATATAATATGTTATAGAGACATGGTTATTAGAATTGTGTGAAGCTTATTAATATTTAAATTTAATTTCCATTAATTGAGGTGCACACACAGTGTTTAGTAATTATTGAATATTTTTGTTTTAGTTATGTATAATTAGAAATTGTTTACCAGGTGTTTATTTAGCGACTATCTTGGTGTGTCCGTTAGTCATATATGTAAAAAGTACTAGCCTGGTGTGTCCGGTAGTAGTAAGGTGACAATCTTGGTGTATCCGGTTGTTACATATGAACTTATTCGCCTGGTGTGTCCGGTGGTATCTAATTATAAGACTATCTTGGTGTGTCCGATTGTCTTGGCATTATAAAATAAAAAAATATATATTATATATAAAAAAAAAACAATAGCATTCAATGTGCAAGTCAATATGAACATAGTATGTGTACAGCCATTACGAGGGCGTAATCTAAATATCAAGACGGCCGACTGGTTTAATCATCAGTTTACACTATGAATTTTATTTTCTATCATTGCTACTGTGTTATGCCGACAATTAAAAAAAAATATATGTTAAAAATAGGAATTAAAAAAAAAAAAAAGTACAATGTATTTGTGCTATAATAGGCAATTCTTAATTAGTAAAATTGAACTTTTCAGTAAGCTGTAAAATTACGAGGTCGTAATGTGTAAATCAGGAAAGGCCGAGTGTTAGTTATAGTTGTTCAATTGATTCTTGTTAATTATAGTTTCTCAATTGATTATTGTTCATTATTTATAGATCATATTGATTCCTAATATTTTGTTATAATATTTTATAATATCAATTTCATATTCATTATTAATATTTTATTATTTAAAAGTTTATAATATTAGTACTGTTAGTTATAGTTGCTCAATTGATTCTTGTTAATTATAGTATCTCAATTGATTATTGTTCATTATTTATAGATCATATTGATTCTTCATACTTTGTTATAATATTTTATAATATTAATTTGATGTTCATTATTTATATTTTATTATTTACAAGTTTATAATATTAATACAGATATGAGTTTGTAATATTTTAAATGTTAATATTTTAAAAGTATTGTCATCCACCGTGGGGTAATGTGTAATCAGTGTAAGATAGATGGCGACACATTACACCCAACGGTGGGGACATAATGTTTAAATAGTTGTGATAATCATTTTGTAGGGCATTCCGTAAAAGTAATTAAATATAAGTGGAATTGCTGAAACTCGTCGTTTTACTTGTAAAATCACTAATAACAAAAGCAACCTATGTGCTATTTCAGATTATAATCTATCTCTGTGCCACATCCAGTCCCGTACAGCAGTTTAGTGTGAAAGAGTAACAAACATCCATCCATCTATCCTCACAGTCTTTCATGTTAATTATGAATAATATTAGTAGGTACCTATACAATGAATGAAACAATATCCTAACACCCTAGCCACAAACTGTAATTGAAGAATTTGTAATTAGAGCGCTTTTGTTGCTTTGTTAACATCCTTTTGTTCATTTTAAAATGGATACTCTTATAATACTTTACTAAATTAGCATAGAGAAATAAATGTATAACTTTTGTGCACAACCCTAACTCCCACGGCAAAGTATTCCAGGATATTAGCCAGCTATATTGTTTCATATTTTCTGTATGTAATGTATTTCATTCATTGTGTAGAAAAGCAATAATAAGATTTACGTAAAAAGTTTTATCTTTCATAGGAGGCATCCCTTTTATTCCCATTAAAGCTAGAATATGAAAAATAATATTTCTTAATGATTAATTATCGCATATATCCTTATACATGCTACGTCAAAATTTTAGCTATTTGTCCAGCAGGTTGGGCTAAGTAAGACAATCAGAATATGGAATCTCAAAAAAAAAAACAAAAAAGTATTGATTGAGTTCTCATTATTGTTGAGTTACAATGCTGCATATAGCGGAAATGTAGAATGTACAAAGGAGTTCTTTATGCTTAACATAAAGAACTCCTCTTCCTTAGTCATTTGCATTAATGAATTTAAAAAAAAATTAAAAGAAAAAAAAAACAAATTTAATTTAAGCAAGCGTAAGTTTGAAATTCAAAATAAATCCGAGAAAAAATCCGGAGATTTTATTATAAAAATTATTATTCCTTAATAAAAGCGACGCGCGACGGCGGAAAAAGTGAACAAGTCCACCTGCATTGTTAAAAATTATTCCTGGAGCTTTTGCAGAAACAACTTAAGAAATTACAAATAAAAAACACAGTATCAAATAGTACCTATAGCCTAGTTTATACTAAGAGCTAGCGCTCTTATTTTCCAAAGAATTGGGATTACGATACAGACAGGTACACCTATTACAGAGTCACAATGCGAGTATTTATTATCTTTTTTGTAAATAACTAATATGTAAGTATAATACAAACATTATATAAAATGTTTTATTAAGTTAATTTAGTATTTTAGCGGAAATTACGAAGATAACAATAACAAATGTAATTCACAAAGAGTATAATAATGATGACTGTATGAGACTTAGTTTTGTTCTAAATATAGGCTTATCGACTTGCATACATGTCCATATGTAGCCAATATTGCAATTATGAGTAACTAGCGACGCACTCTCGCTTCGCTCGGGTTCATCTTTAGGTCGATTCCTCATACAAACTTTCATCCCCATTTTCAGCTCCTTAAGGGATGATTTCCGGGATAGAAAGTCCTTCTAATGGTATCAAACTATCTTCTTACCAAATTTCATCTAAATCGGTTCAGTAGATCCAGAGATTACCCCCTACAAAGTTACAAACTTTACCTCGTTATAATATTAGTATAGATTAGAATACTTCTTTTACAGATAAATCAGATCTACTTTATCAATGAAAATATATTAATAAGTTTCTATTCTATGAGTACCATCTATGTTTGTACTTTGCGGGGAACATTTTCTTTCTCGACAAGAATAAAATGTTAAATCTAAGTATTTTTGCCTAAAACATCTATCAATCAAACAAGTTCCTTAATATTAGTTTAGCCATTTTGGAAATAGACGGATAAAAATAGACTTTTGACATTTTTCCAATAGTAATTGTTTATTTATTCTTTAATATGGAACAAACGAGTATTTAGTTTAATAAAATTTAAAATATTATTAACACTATTCCGCAAGTTTTACTGATTTTTAGGACATTTAATGAAGTATCAACAATTTAAAAAAAAAGACATAACAGACAAGACAATGCGCAAAAAAGCGTCAGGCAATGATTTATTTCATTCATTGCAGTAAAATAATATTTAAGTAAAAAAAAAAAACGAGACTGCAAATAACAGTAATGTTATATATAAAATGTAAAATTTTTTCATTCATAATCGTTCATAGACACACATGTTACATTCTATTTTGACACATCACGCACTGTTTTCTTTTCGTTTTCATCGATCTACTAAAATGAAAAACCAATAATATGCTATCTATGCATGTAGCTGTAAGAGCCAATACGTATACGTTACTTGTTTTTTTCCATATAGTGGTAACTCGTAGCTATAATTAGCTTCAAACACACGCAAGTCTAATTAAATAATTATGCGAAAGAAAAGTGCTAGATTTTACATGGACAGATGTCAAGATTTGCACACGAACAAACTCAATCAATAACGTTTTTATATCAAATAAATAATATTTACGATATACGAAATAGATAGGTAAATAGAACCCTTATATCCATCCTCAAGGATGGTACGAGATTCGAGAATCACTAACATAACACATTGAAAGGGTATGGACTATGCACATCAATCTTTATAAGAAAGCATTACGTGTATGGATAGAATAAATAGTATATAAAAAAAGTATACACGGTTAAATAATAAAAAGTAGCTCAAAAAACCACACTGACCGTTACAATAACAAAAGTTAGAATTAGCTCGAAAACAGTAAGTAATTAATCGTTCCGTTACGCGGAGTGGATAAATAAACAAGCTGGTACCGGCCACGACTATTTGTGGAGGAGGCTGTGCAAGCGCACGTGCAACATTTCCTAACATACGTTAAGTGGGGGTTAAGTTATTTAGTTCAATCATGAGTATTTTGTAGACGTTTAGACAAAAAAAAATATGGGATTCTTGTATTTTTGCTTAATTTTCTTATTAATAATACACATTATTTACAATATTAATAAATGTACAAAAAGATTCAATTGTCCTTTGGAAAAATATAATTATTTAGTAAGAAAAATATATTATAATATACATGTAATATAAGCATGATAGAAAAGGGAATAAACATACGAACGTTTAAATCATAGTTTCTCATCAAAAATGAGGTCAATTTAAATAATTATTGTCAACGTAAATGAATCATAGAGCGCAAATAAAAATAGAATAAAAAGTGTATCTTAGCAAAATATAAAAAAAATTACTGATATAAAACTTTGTAGACAAAAAATGTATAGATATGATAATAATTATTTTTCTACAAGTAAATAACTAAAACCAGTAGTTAGTCAAGTTCCCATTAATTGTACAGGTTAAATTTCGTAAGTGTTCAAATAAGGAAAACACACAAAACAACACACTGTTGCTTTATGAATCATAATTCCAAAATTAAGCGTAGTACCTATTGTACAAATATAACAAACAATACTCAATAATTACCAATTACATATAATACTATTTTGAGTGAAAGTAAATGTAAAATAATAGTTAATCTATAACTACATATAAAAAAAAATTGTAACGGATCGCCGTCTGTACATGGGATATATTTGAGAAAAACTATTATTATTGTTGATTAACGCAATAGAACCCAAAACAATGATTTTTAGAGTTTTTGTCTGTTTGTCTGTGCATTTGTGCGCGCTATTCTCAGAAACAGCTTAATCGATTTGAGTGCAGTATTCGCTGTCTAATTTGGTAAGCTTCAATTAACATTTAGTATTGGTTTTATCTCAATCGGTTCATAAATAAAAAAGTTATATCGATTCAAAGAATCATCTAAGGACGAACCCGAGCGCAGCGAGGGTGAGTCGCTAGTATGTAATGTAATAAATCTACTATCAATCTTTATTAAATATATAAGGTTACGTTATACACATTTGAAAGAGACATTAATATAAAGTTTTTTATAATAAACTTACATCCCCCTCTTTCTCTCGATGTCTTTTCTGGGTGAAATTTTAGCAGATCTCCTATTACTAGTAGTATAAACATTAAAAAATCTTAATGAATCAAAATATCATATTTCTGCCCAATTTTATTTATCCTATATGTAACTTGTTTGTAGTTGATAACAGATAAACAATCATTGGTTTAATATTTAGAGAGCATACTAGTGACTTTTATGCATCTTTAGCTCACCTTTTTCAGTAGTGAGTCAGCGTCTGTTGACCTAAGCTTGAACATAACGTAACTGTGTGAGTATCGGACAGTCTTTCTTTGTGGCAGCCTCCCGAGTTATGCGCAGAGTACTTTAGATAAAAAGATTTAATAATTATCTGGATAAATCCTCTGATTCCAATTACTGTCTAGACAAGAAAAATGTTAGTAAGTTCATGAAGGCATGCCTTTGTCGGTACAACCTCATAACTCGTGACTGTGCTGTTGGAATTAATAATGCATTCTGGTTGTAACCTAATCATTTAAGATGCAAAAGGCCTATCGTAAAGTTAATGAAGATTTGTTTTAGAATAACAATTAGATTTTCGCAAACTTACACGTTAAAGACATTTTGAAGTTCATATACCTAATATACTAGCGACCTAATTTTCGTCGCTACATACGTTTTAAGGTTTAGTATAGATTCCTCAGATATGAGATATTTTCTTGCAGTAAAAAGTATCCTATATGCTGACCCGGATAACCAGCTATCATTATTATTAAATTTCATCAAAATCCCTCCAGGGATTTATCCGTGATGCGGTCACAAATAGACGACAGACAAAAATTCTAAAAACTATAAGTTCGGCCTCTGTATCTATAATAATGTCTATTTCAATTAGATTTTCCAAAAAATATTTAATGTACAGATTCGGTTTAGTTACAATTTTATTTTGTGTATAGACTAGGTATTTAATGTACGGATTCGGCTTAGTTACAATTTTATTTTATGAATAGACTAGGTATACCTACTCGACTATTCTCTAGTGGTGTTTAGTGACTTTTGCGTTGACAATATGAGGTTCTCCTTTCTAGCGTCGTTGACATTTTACATCAATATTCAATAACCATATTAACATATAGAACAAACGATGTTCATTTCGTCAAAGGGGATAGCACCATTTTGCATAACTATTGATTTTTTAACCCTTTAAATGCAAATGGACAGTGCAACCGGTCAGAACGGAGTAATATTTGCGTGTTCAAACTAGTTTACACGGCTTTAATGTTGTGAGTCACCTATTGTGACTATATACATACATACACACATACATACATACCTACATATATATATATATATATATATATATATATATATATATATATATATATATATATATATATCATAGTACCTACAGTAAAGTTATTTTAAGGAATGCTTTTTGTCATACTTAATACTCTAACTGCTTACTGCTTTGCTATATTATTTTAATGAATGTAATATAAATGTAATTCTTTAATACTATAAAGGAAATATAGGATATTTTAAATAAAGTAATATTACACATCATAAAAGCGGAATATTTTAGCAATAGCAATATTTTTATACGTATTTAATCTTATCGGATTAACTGTATCGGTAATAAGTATCAAATATACCGCAAAACGCGTAATAAAAGATATAATTTAGTAAAGTAAGAAAAATGATTTTCTATCAATTTTATATTATCTTTTCAAACTATTTTAAATAAATTATGGTATTTATATATTATTAAGAAATTTAGAATCCAAAGATATCGAAAAATGACGTAACTTCCGTTTATTATAAGTACTAAGTAGCATAATATTTTAGGTACTAAATAAATATATCAAATAGAATGACGTATAGCATTATTTATTAAAAAAAATTACATGCCAGATTAATATATTATCTACAGTCACAAACAAACACAACAAAGAAAGAAAATTTTATACCAACATACAAATTCTAAAAATGGCCTGAAGAGCAAGGTTTTTTTTTAAAATATAACATGAAACATTCAAAAAACATTGTATAAACGACCAAATGATATTTAAATACTAAGAAATAAGAAATGTTAGAAAATTCCCATTCCTAAACCACAAATCTATAGGCAATAGTTTAAAACACAATTGAAACTAACGTCACCATAACCATGTAGTAAATTGCCATCCTTTATTAAAGTTATCAGGCAATTGTTCTAAGAATATGTATGAGCCTAATCACAGTTGTCACCAATTGAATATTATTAGCGAAATCGGAACGACTGAGTCATCGGTTATAAAGGGCCTTTATTGTTGAATAAATTACACTAGTAACCTATATTGTATTTAAATTAAACCCTTTTTGTATTGTTGCTTACAAATCGGTCAAGCGCGAGTCGCGTTCGCGTTCTTTACGCGCCATCCTATACAAAAGATTAATTCCTCCACGACCGCGAACACGCCGGCGTTACAGTTAACAATAGATTTCTTATAAATTTAATTAATTTCTTTGAAATTTACCTGGAGGTGTTAAATCGTGAAATAAAATATCTTATAGTCATATCATGCGACCCACAAACTATTTCTTTGCGAAAAAATACGTTTATTATTTCGCTGATACGTTTCTACGTGAACGAAGGACAAAATAAAAGAGATTTTACGTTAGTATTACATAAATTGTATTTATAAACGTGGTTGAAAGTCCTATTAAGCACGCACAGCGAGTTTCTATTATTTGTTAGTATATTTTACAGTTAACACTATAGTCATACCTAGTGTACGGTTTTTACTATGGAAGAACGAGATTGATTTAATATGAAAAACACGTTTCTTTAAATAGAACGGATTGGATAAATGCTCTTTGACTTTTTATCTTATTTTTTTTTTTGTTATTATTTGTTAGGCTATCGGTATTAATATTATTTATTTATTATCAATAAAATTTTAACGTACTTATATTTTATAAATAAAAAAAGGCGTTACTGTCTTTGTATTACGTAACCCTAAAACATGAGTAATTTTAATTTTATATTGCAGGGTAATAGGCATTAGGCACTAGACAGGGAGAACATGTAGGGGTGACTCATTGCTTTTGTAATAAAAATTCTTTATTTTATATTTTGCACAATATTTAATCCCTCAAGGACCGCGGACACGCCGGCGTTACAGTTAACAATAGATTTCTTAGAAATTTAATTAATAGCTTAGAAATTTACCTGGAGGTGTTAAAGTTAATGTAACGAAGAACAATATTTTATTCCCTTTGAATCAGTACCAACAATTCCAGATAACTTTCAGATAACATAGTATTTACGATATATAACTTTTGCCCGTGACTTAGTCTTTGATTTAGAGAAAGTGTGATTTTTCATGGGTACTATCTTGTATTACTTTGTATAAGTTTCCATCACATAGGTAAATTTTTATATGCGCAAGAAAAGAAATAAAATTTCAATTTTAAAATCAACATTAAACCATGAAATGAGAGTTATCTTATAATATTGCAATATTTCATGTTACTTTAAATAAAAATTTGTAATCATTTTTTTTTTATTTTGTAGCTTCTAGGAGTGCAGTTGAAAGATTACTATTTATTAATATTTATATACTATAGATTAATATTTACTTGCTTGTTTATCAACTGTGCGTAACTTGCACGTAAAGAAAGAAAAATGATAAATATCCACTAGGAATTTTTTTTTGTATCACATTTTTTTTAATTTACAACAAATATCGATATCACCTTGACATGATCGTTATTAATGTATAATTTTAAAATGTTGTAAAATAGCATTAAATTCATTTATTTACATGTAATTTATAATATATCATGGTTATATTAAACTATTGAATTTGAACGTAACCAGCATACTAATAAAACTCTAAGAATACTGATTCATTGTCAATACATCATGTATAGGCATAGGGTATACATATATGGAAAAACCATTGTTTTATAACGTACACAAAATGTACATTGTGGTCAACTTTCAGGCCAAATTAAATATAATCGAGTGATTCATTACTTCTTAACCGCAACATCGAGGAGTAATATTGTCTTTGGTTAGTGAAAGTTTGTGGCGTTTCACTGCATAGTTAAACATTATATTTTTAAAGTAAAAGACAATGAAATTTATACAAAAACTGGAAAAGATTGGTTGTTTTTTTTTTAATTAAAAAAATATATATTCTTTAGATTATTACGTGCGGTGTAAATTCTAAAATCTAAATAGATTTGCCATATTTGATATAACTTAGATAAAATACAAATGTAAGCAATAAAAATACCACTTTTACACCTAGTCATATTATAATAAAAGACAACATGTCATTTATCTGATTATAATTTTAAAAAAGCCTTGCTCGGATTAACCAAATCGGCATTTAAGTCCGTAAGGCCTCTAAAAGGTCTAATTTTAAACATGTAATACAAATATCATGTGATGTATACTTTGCCACATTGTTGTTGATCACAAAGCGCAACGGGAAGCTTACACTAGATAAGGGATAATCAAGAGAACGTGCCACAGGCGAAGCGACATCACTATTAAGTAACGTTGGATCGGTCAATGGCATTCAAAACTGTACCGAGAGGTCAGACACGCTCATGACATGAAGTTTGCTTCTGTTACTTTATATCTTGCCCAAATCTAAAGTAAAATACTAAGTTTTATATTCAAACTTGCGATCGCTAAAAATCTTCACAAAGCACCCGCTGGGCTAATCTGAAGATTACCTAAAAATTTCATCAAAATCGCTCCCGCCGTTTTGGAGTCTATAGAAAACATACCTACATACACACATCGATTTTTATATATTATATTCTATGATAAATGTACACATTTTTATTTGGTAACTAAAACTGTAACAGGCAATGCCTTTGGAATGAACATCCAGGGATTCATTCATACTCGAAGCAAAAAATAGTAGTAAAGATCATCGTACAGATAAATCTGTGAATCTGATAAACGGCGCGGCATTTGAAACTGCCGTCTACAAGAGAAGAAGGAATAACCTATCCTTAATAAAGATATTTATTTAAATTTACTAATTATAATTTGTTTTACATGTAAATAACGTGGCAGAACGCTATTACTGACATGTAACGTTAGAACTTAGACCAGTCGGTCAGTGGCATTCAAATAGCGAGAGGTTAGATATTCGTGACATATCAAATAACATGACACTCGTTTGTGGTCTTATATACGTATTGTTGAAATAAAACATTTACACTGAATAAAAATATATAAAATATTAAGAGAAAACAAGAAAGCATCATTTTGACTGGTATTTTTTTTTTAATTTAAAGTTGATGGTTAAACTTTTGCTTAATTTCAACCTTATCTAGAATTGTTGTATTATGGCTAGTATTAAAATTAACTTCACACGTCTCTCTGCCAGCCGTACATGATACAGCCATTGAAGAGAGAAGTTAAACAAATGAATATTTTTGGAGTTACATTTGTATTTATATGTTAAATCTAGTATGTAATATAGTCTTCAATAGTAAATAACTTCGTTATTACAGAACACATGCATATTTCTACAATCATAACGTAAGATCACCATATGATAGATCTAGTTAATAGTCTTAGTTCAGTTTATCTATAAGACTATAAGTACTAATATTACCAACAGGTAGTTTGTCAGTTTGTGAGGTTGTAGGGGGTAATCTCTGGATCTACTGAACCGATTTAGATGACATTTGGTAAGAAGATAGTTTAAGACCCTGGAAAGGACATAGAATACTTTTTATCCCGAAAATCATCCCTTAAGGGGGTGAAAATAGATATGAAAGTTTGTATGGATAATAAACCTATGTTAAACGCTAGTATGAGATAAAGCTTATTAAAAAAAAAAGTTTCACACATTTTATTATATATGACACTTTTTTCTTTAACATTTGTTTTTATTAGTAATCGATTAACATGGGTAAGGTCGTGACGCGGTTCCATACGACCCATTTCATTAATCATAACGGGATTTCAAATTCATTTAACTGTTACTTATTGTCAAGTAATAAAATAAAATTGACGTGTTACTTGTGGGCGTACTTTGATTTTATCTTGAAGGGGAATAAATGGAGTGTCTTGCTTTAAATACAATGTACCGTGTTTGACCCTGGCCAAGTAGTTTATTAAACTCTGTCCCTCATATTTTTTTGCTAACTTTGAATCAAATATATGACTGTCTTTGATTAATATGAACTTACTTAAATTGACGGACGAGCTAATTTAAAGGAAAAATATTATTTCTGTTTGTCCAAACTAATTGGTCACTTCAAATCGATTTCAAAAAGCTCTAGCCTAAAATATTTCTATATCAACATTTTAAACTCGATAATTCGAAAATTAGTGTAATTATTTAATAAATGTTCCAAAATCCTAAAAATAATTTATTACGTTCGACATAACAAAAGAAAACTATTTTCTCAGTATCGTGGTAGCTTTAGTATTGTATTTATTTATAAAGGAACAAAAACCTACATCCTACACAATGTCGACTGCAAAATACAATTTAAATAGCAAATAGCACAGATAGAATATAAATAACTTAATTAAAACGAGATTCAGTCTATAGATTCCTTATAACTAAGTAGGAACATAGACAAGTAAGCACAAGTGTAATACTTTTACGATTTTATACTACCATATAGGTTTCGCTTAGAAAAAGCGCATAATACACAATTAGCAAAGTTAGATAAAGCTTTCAGTAGCAATTTAGTTATGTTTTTGCTGAACTTGAACACGATTTCATGCAATTCTTATTGGTTTCTTGTACTGGAGCTAGTTTTATAGATTGTAGCTGTTGCATCATAAGGCAGGACAAAGGCTCGAAGGACCGCATTCCGATCCAAGACTGTATATCATAGATAAACACGTATAGCAATTAAAGACGTAGTGTATAAAGTCATTAGAACCCAAAGTAAGTTAAAAATAGATTAGATGAGATTATTCAAATATAATAATTAATTTGTATTATAATTAAGATGTAATCATTCGAATTCAGTTATCATATTTTATACGCTATTTTTTTAGACACTATAATTTGTATGTAAATCATCCTTCAAAATATATATTTTTTCTAAAATGTGTGTGATTAGTATGAAGATCTAGAATATTTTGTTAGATCACGGTTGATCGTTGACAGAGCGAGTGAAGCGTCTCTGCTTCAAGTCTTGCAAAATTTGCTTTCCTGTGTCAGTTTGTTGGTACTCCTCTACAGGTCGTATTTAACAACCGATCTGGACGAAACTTGGTGTGCAGTTTTTACGACTTTATAGATTATTTTGTCCTAATATTTATGTAACCGATTATGTATATCAAAAATACCTAATATGTACCTTTAACTACATATGTAATTTTTAATCCACAATTAAAAAATCACATGAGATTAAAAATAAGCCAGAATCTTAGGCTAGTAAGATATGCCACGTCGTTAATTTTACCTAAAAAAAGTAGGTATAATATTAAATAAATTCCCGTGACCATGAATGCTGTAAAGCATTCGAGACGTCGGGAACCAAAAATCCAAATAAATCCGCGAAAAAATCCGAAAAGATAGTTTTATTTAAAATGTCAAATATTCGCGTAAATCTAAGAAAGTATTAAATATAATAACTGGCGTTTTACATATTACCTAAAAAGGTGTTGTTTTACTTCGTAAAATCTTATACCGTTTATAAGGTATGAGTCAGATACCGGAAACCTTTTAGCATAAGGGTCATACTCACGTCCAAGTGACCGCATTCTTGTGAATTTTTCAATAAAAGTGTTGTTCACTTAATTATAACTTTAAAATTATGAATTTACTGATGACTTAGGCCATCCCCGTTTCATATAGTTGCGTTTCTAAATATCTTTTTAATATATCCGACGAAAACCTCCTCCTTCAACTATCTCAAAACAAACCACGTCGATTCTTCTTCGCTTCGTGACAGCGTATACCTATTACATATTATGTTTGCACGTGATTACATTTTTTCATTCAATTCAATGTTCTTATTAATGACTTCAAAGCATGCCAGTTAACCGCAACTTACTTCGCTAAGGTCACGTAGAATGGAGAAGATACAAAGGAGATATTAGTCAACATTTTTTTATTAAATTAAAACCATAAAACCCCATACAACAGCTACCTCGTTTTTTAATGATGGACTTTTAAAGGCATACTTGGCATAGATAGAAGATCCTCATCTTCTATCTTTGCTACATATTAACAGAATCATCAGATTAGCTCAAAAACAAAGCAAAGAAACAGCATTATTTCAGGTTAATAGAATTGGTATTAAAGAAAAATGGTCAATATGAATTAAAAAGATGAAGAGACATGGGTTTTACAGAATAAGTAGATACTATTGTGAGTGTAAACTATACATATCTGCCCACCTGAGCCTAAAGTGCAGTAATAGGCATTTTGGTCGGTTTTGAGTTAAACATATATTTTGAATTCCCATTTTATTAGCTATCAGTCAATTTAATCCTTTTTTTGATAGCTCTAATAAAAGTATTTTATTTTAATATTTTTTCGGAGGGTACAACAGCAAAAATATCACAAATCTATTAAAATATTCAAATTTTACCAGCTAAACCGCAGTTAAATTAATACTGCACAAGATTTTTTTTTGTTTCCTAACTAAACTGCAGTGTTTTCTCATATTTTGCGGCACTTAAAATAGTAGTTTGTTCTAGAAGATTAAAGAAAAAACTTATTAAAGTGCAGTATTATTCGACGCCATACAAATTGATTATACTGCAAAGGTTAAGAAAAAATATTTTTATTTATATTCCTAATTAAAGTGCAGTATTAACATTACGTACTGCACATTAACTTGTGGGCGATTTTGTAATTTCTTGTGAAAAACCAAAAGACATGCAGTATTTAATAACTTTACTGCAGTTTAACTTGTAGGATGCTTGGTAGTTGCTTGTAATAAACCATTTAGTTTACAATATTTATAAATTTTACTGCATATTAGTTAGTTTACTCCATCCAATTCATACTACCTAATATACCTAAAATCAAGTACTATTCCCTAATACTTCGTTTTACTAGGTAACATTATTAAAATATTAGAATCGAGCACGATACTGTTAATATCGGCGTCACGTGGACTGGCAACACCTTTTCGCACGCGCAACGCAACTGCCATTCATGATCGCGGTTTGAGACGGACTTCACGTGCCGTACTGTGTCTGTACCAAAGAGAATTTAATACACTACATTCTGTACATGAACCCGTAAACATCGGTAAGTATTTAGAACATAATAATTATTTTTATTTATTTTGCACATATTTTTTTACTTCTTGTTACCTTTAAAATACAATTATTTTAATTTAACAAAGGTCTCAGCTTCACGTCACTGCGGCATGGCTTGGACAAGCCTCGCCGAGTTGTACCTCATATCCTTAAATGTTATATTTATAGGCCTTATTAACACATTGATTAGTGATTACTGCTAAGTAGAACTATTTTCAAATGCGTCTTATATTTCAAATTATGTATTTAATTTCGCCGATTTTTATTATGCAGAGAACAATGTACTTCTACTCGGAACCAACTATTAATTAATGTGTAAATAAGGCCTTAGAATAAGCGCAACGCGATCGACGTCTCCCCAAATATGTTGTCGGCGGTCTGCGTTATTTAGCCCGACCGCGGCCGCGCCGCCGCGGCCGCGAATTGTAGTTAACATGGTATAACATATATAATGTATGTATTTATGTATGTGTATACATATGTATGTATGTACACCGTCTTATATACTATGTATTTATTATTATATAATTATGGTAATTTATTGGTTGCAAGTCCTTCTTATTCCTGCTTAATATGCTTGTGTGAGACGGTATAGTTTTGAATAGCAACCTTTTGTTACAGGTAAAACTAAAATGAAGTCACAGAGATTAAAAAGAATCATTAACATGTCATTATTACCAGTAACAAATTCAGATCCACCAGCATCTGAAGCTGTACCCCAAAATCATAACGTAACCCTAAAATTGAAAAAGCAGCTAGATGATACATCCATTTGGATGCATGATATTACTTTGGAGGACATGAATTCCATAAAAAATAGTACATTTGAATTTGAAAATTCCCATTCTTATCATGTCTACAATTATGACACCTCTAAGCTTACTCAGTCTCTTATAGCTAAGGAGCAGACTGTCAGAATCACTGTAGGTGAAGAAGATCTTACATTAAATAATTTACTATGCGAAGAAGAAATGTTACCCTCGTGTCTCGATTATACTTTCCTAGAGAATTCAGACGATTCCGTTAAGGACAAAGATTACTTTGCTGATTTCGATTTACATGTAACATCATCTTCAAGTTCTTTTACTCTGAACGATATTGGTAATGATGATGAAAGAGAGACGAGAGACATTACGAACATTGAAAATGACCGAGATTTTATAAATGTATCCGTATCTCAGAGAAAGAAAACGTCTCTAACACAAATAAATAGAGCTAAACATGAAAAACTTTTAATTAAGTATCCTTTAAGAGAACCTTGTCACAATTTATGTAAAAAACTGTGTACTTTTAATTTTTCGGAAAAAGACAGACAGGACATTCATGAATACTATTGGTCTTTAGACTGGGAACATCGCGGTATTTATATCAAGAATTTAGTAACAGAAAAAGACTGTGTAAAAAAGGGGCCAGCAAAAACTTCTAAGAGAAAACGTCAGGTCACATACACATATAATTTTCCAAAAGAAGAGGGTAGACTCGAAGTATGCAGAACATTTTTTTTGTGTACTTTAGGTTACGCGAAAAAAAATGATAGACATGTCCTTTCAGTTTTAAATAAATCAATTATTGCACAAAAGGATCAAAGAGATGGGCGCAACTTAAAATTGATAACTGTCGATAAAGAACTAATTACACAACACGTTGAATCTTTTAAGCCTTGTGTTCATCATTATAGAAGAGCTCATGCTCCAAATAAGAAGTACCTGCCTAGTGACTTAACAATAACAGATATGCACAAAAATTTCTTGGAAACCCACCCCGAAATAAAATGCAGCATAGAAACATATAGAAATCATTTGACAAACGTAATGAATATATCTTTTGCAAAACTCGGACATGAGGAATGCGAGATGTGTGAAACGTTTAACTTGCACAATTCTGAACACGTTAAAAATGGATATGATTCTCTTTGTGAGGTGTGCAATTCACATTCAAAACACAAACTTAAATATAAAAAAGCCCGGGAAATTTACGAAAGAGACGCAAAGGAACAATGCCAAGATGAAATTCACGTGTCTGTAGATTTACAGAAGGTGATAATGTTACCTAGAATAGACAGTTTTAAATCTACTTTATTTTGCCCAAGATTAGTGGTGTACAACGAAACATTTGTACCATTGGGAAAATTTAAAGACAGCGGCGTATTTGCGGCAGTTTGGCATGAAGGGATCTCGGGTAGAAAGCAGGAAGATATTGTGAGTACCTTTAGGGCTTTTTTATTAAATAAACGTGATGCAAAGAAAATAACTTTATGGCTGGACAATTGCTCAGCCCAAAATAAAAATTGGTGTTTGCTAACATTTTTAATTCAAATTATAAATAGTTCTGACATCGGTGCCACACAGATTGTGATAAAATATTTTGAACCAGGGCACACGTTCATGTCAGCCGACTCATTTCACCACTCTGTGGAACAATCTTTGCGAAAGAAAGGCAAGATTTATGATTTTAGGGATTTCGTCAACGCAGTTACACAGTCACTCAAGCCGGGAAAGGTAGTATCTAAAATAATGGAGGTTACAGATTTCTACAACTACAAATCACACGTTGCACAAAACAAAGTGAAAGATAAAGAGGGGAACAGGGTTTATTTAAGAGACATTGTTGAAGTTTTGGTACAAAGAGGAAAGCACTGCCTTTTCTACAAAAAAGATTTTAATGAAACTGACTATAGGCACATGTTTTGCTTAAAATCAAAAACCTTGCCAATCTTTTCTCAAAGAACGGGCCCTAAAGGTATCGATTTACAAAAGAAGCACAATATAATAAAACAATTAGGTACCTTAATGCCTGAAAATAGGTTGTTGTTTTGGAAAAATCTCCCTATTTCCAAAAACGATACAACAGATGAAATACTTGAATTTGATGTAGACGAGTAAAATTAGTATTTCATCTGTTGTATAGTACTTCCTCAGATTATAATACTTTTATCTATTTAATCTGAGAGTATTTTTTATACAAATAATAGAGACTGATTATTTTTAAGTTTTTCCTATTAAATTACTGATAGTGTCATTAATTAGTTTGTTTTGTTTTATTTTTGTGTTGAATTTTATAGCTATACTTTATCTGTAAGTTGTTGTTTCATCTTTTTTTTAGACAGTTTTTGTAAGACAAGAATACTCATTTATTTGTTATGTTTAGAAGAAAGATTTTATGTCAATTTTGTTGATTCATGCATGAAAAATACATGTATGTGATTTACTTTTATGGTGCATTAAGAAAATACACATTTTTATTAAAATTAAAGGTAATTTTATTTTACTACATGTGTGGAACATCAGGGTTTTGTTCAAAAAAACAGATTAAATAGCAGTATTTTCACAATATTACTGCACTTTAGTTAGTAATAATCATGGAAAAAATGTTTTAAATGCAGTAATAACAGGATTTACTGCATTTTAAACAGTTTTTGAAAAGATTATACAAATAAAGTTTGTGTAGTAATAGAGGCAAAAAAATTAAAATTGCCATAATTATAGTTTTTCATACAAAAACTAACGTAATAATGTTTAGTATTTTAGTTTAGTACATATACTTTCACCTTGCATTTAATGTTTTATCGAAAAGTCTCTTTTAGATATATTTTTATGGATTCTAAACTTTAAACGCGTTTTTCTCGAATTCGTGTTTTTGCTGTTACTGCACTTTAGGTTCGGGAGGGCAGATATGTGTCCTCTTGGTACTTAAGGCATACCAAAAAATCCGCATTAGTGCATTGCGTGTTACATTATATATGTAACTTTCCATTGAACTTTTAAAGAATACCAATAAGTGATTCTGTTAGTCATCAACTCTCTTTAAATCCGGGTCATTCTATCAGTTATACAATTTCAAATATTTTATATTCAGTATTGAAGTTGTAAGCAATTTGGTTATTGTTAGACAATATGGTGTCAAGGCAAGGTGAGGACTCTATTGGAATAACAAACAGTGTGTGACAAAATCGCCTCATGGGTAATGGATAATGTATGACACATACATGGAGTATTTACGATTAGTATCTACTTGTGACTTGTGTTGGTTTTTAAGGCATTTAATACCAAATGTTCAAGTTCTAAATATAAATATGAAATGGATAAATTCATATTTAAAATCAATTTTATATTATTATTGTAAATTGGTTTTATTGGGTGATTCGTGAATACAACAGCATATTAGAAATTTATAATATTAAGGAGAGTCCTACTTATAAGACTATGTAGTATTAAATTGTTACAAAATATTCTAATAATTTGATCTTGCTTTAATGTACAGTGTTTATTGAAAAGTAACAACAAATCTATTTTAGATACTGAATATTTTCCATAAACAATTAATAAATGTTAAGTAAACATATGATATAGCACACTATAGATTTTTCACTTCCAATCTAATATCAATAATGCAGAAATAAGATAAGCACTTATCAATATGTCACTATCTCTTGGCCTACCAATGGACCTTCTTGTAAATAAAAAATAATGCATGTTTATAAGTTATTTATTATACTAAGTTATTTACTAATTACTTTATTTGTTTTGAAAAACATGTTTAGATAAATTATATGGCTGATTTAGACAAGAAACCTGAATAATTCTAAGTTTGATAACAATTTGTTCTTTTCATCGACCTAATATTTAATATTTCCCATTATATTAAATTAACTATCTTTCAATAAGTATGAAATATAGATTAATAAATATAAAGCACAAGATAAGATTGTTACAACATAATTCAAAGTACTTAGAAGTTGGAAATGATTAAGCAACTGTAGTAATCAAATGATAACATATAATTTTCATTTTAAGTTTTAACATTTCAATTAGGCAAAAGAAACATATTTATTGATTGTATATTATTCATTGTTAACATTTATAAATATAATAAAATAAAGTGACTTAAAAAAAATTAACATTATTTAATCTAATAAGATAGAAAAAAATATTTTATAATACCTATTTTAATTATTTAATAAATAATTAGACTCTGGCAATCAATTACATTTTTTCTTATTTAGGTTTTGAAATGAAAGTAAAAGGTATTCAAAGTTTTTCAAATTCGATACTTGAACCTACTAATTAAGGTTTTTTATGTAAATTTTATTAGCATTGCCTAATATCTCTGTTGTTTTCTTTACGACCACACGCGGACTCAAGGCTAAGCACGCTAAAATATACTCGCAAGTTCCATATACGGTGTACAAAAACCGAAATATAGCAAAATGTGGCATGCATGATAATGGAAAGAGTGACACTCCTACATGTGCCTTAGTATACCGGCAATTGTTTTAAATTAATTGTACATACCTGTGAAAACTGTTCTCTGATTTCTGATAATTCTTCATCGGTCAATTTTGAATTGTCTGCCATTGTCGCACAATTTATATCACAAAAACAATCACAAACATCTACTGTAAATGTACAGATTTAAAAAGTAGTGGTAAATCACTGTCTCCTTATACTTACTAGTATAAAAAGGAATAAAAATCACAATACACCTATTATTTAAAAAAAAGACGCACAAGATTTATCACAATTTCACAGTCTATAGTGCCTTACGGTAACGCATATACTACGAAAACCCGAGTTACAAGTAGTAAGTCGACTAGATGCCGACGAACGACCAATGGACAGCTACCACTACTGTGAGTCATTTGCTTTTCGTTAAAATATCTAAGTTGCTATTTTATAATATTGATTTATTTAGTATTTCTATAAAAATATGACAATATTAATTTTGTTGTTAACAAATATGAGTTTAGGTATTCAAATATGTTTTTTAGTATTTTGGACGTGATTTTTTTTTAATTTTTGCTACTTGAAACATCGGAATTCCAATTATGATCATAGTTCATTATTGTTTACATAGATGGCAATAGTTGTATTAAAGAATAAAGAGACATCTATTAATATTTACACTAATTTCAATTTATAATTCTGCTACTCCTCCCTAGAGGGCACTATATGTTTCTAGAAATTTCTCGAATTCTCAAATAACAATACAAAAGTCAGAAATATCAAAAGAAAGGTTCGCTTTCTAAATATTTTAATTTTTTTTAAAATAGATCATAACTGTACATTTTTGACATATTTTAGTTCAATTTGATTTCCCTAGTTTTGTTACCAATGATGATGGAAATGTATACAAGCCAATATGACTTTTAATTTGCAATCAAATAAAGAAATGCAGTACTAGAAACTGAAAATTTTAAGTAAATATTCATTCTTTATTTTTTATGAACCAAGTGCACTGTAAAAACACTTAGATAATATATTAGTATTAATCTGTTTTAGATTATTTTATATTCATTTTGAATAACAATATGCAATACTCGAGTGTAATGTAAAAGCGGTAAAATACGGATTCTTAAGATAATATTATATTGGTCCATGGGTAAATTAAAGACTACTATTTCAATATTTTTATATTTTATATTAATTAATTAATTAATTTTATAATAATTAATATATGAAAAAATATGTATGTTTAAAAATACAACGTTTTAGAAATAAAAGAAAATAACTAAAATATTTTCATATAAATTAGAGCAAGATATATGCCCGATTTCACCAACAACCCATAAGCTATCACCTATGTATGGGATCCCTAGCTTAAAATTCCCCTAAATTAAATTTCGTTTTACCATCGTCTTTAAGCCGATATATTCGAGCACCTAAATTTAAGGGGCCTTTTAACATTTTGGTGACCCCTAACTGTCGGTGAAACATAAACTGTCCCCTAACAGCCCCCTAACCATGCTTAGGGGATCCCTTAAACTTAGGTGACGTTGGTGAAATCGGGCAATATTCTCTTAACAAACGTTTAATAAAGCAGCCCCGACTTGAGCACCCCTGACGTTGAGTAGCAATCTCGAACGTTCCATTCTCGAACTTTCTACACACAACCAGAACGCCGTACGTGCGTTTAAATACGCCGTGCGAGCGCCATTTTGCATCAGTTCAAAGAGAGCATTCGTGAGCGAAACATTGCGAGTATATTCTTTAAAGGCGCTAGACGGAAGACGCAAGATATATTGTTTATAAAAAACTATTACACTTGGAAAATAATTACCGAATACCGGATAAAATGGCTCTGCTACCGTTCCTGATAGATTACGAACTTGAACGTCCTCGCCGGCTGATCGACCAACATTTTGGAATGGGATTGACTCCAGATGATATGCTAAGCATCGTCGCCGGTCCTCTCAATCCGCCCATGATAAGTCAGGATTACTATCGGCCATGGCGTCACATGGCTGCTGCGGCTAGAGATCTCGGCTCCAGCATCAAGAACGACAAAGATAAATTCCAAGTCAATCTCGACGTGCAACATTTCAAACCTGAGGAGATCTCCGTTAAGACTGCCGACGGCTACATTGTAGTGGAAGGAAAGCATGAAGAGAAGAAAGATCAACATGGCTACATTTCTCGCCAATTTACACGTCGGTATGCCTTGCCCGAAGGTTGTACCCCGGAGACTGTAGAGTCCAGGCTGTCTTCTGATGGTGTGCTGACCGTGACTGCCCCGCGCAAAGTGCCACAGGCTATCCAGGGTGAACGCCAGGTTACCATCACTCAGACCGGGCCTGTTCGCAAGGAGGTTAAGGATCAAGCAAATGGAGATAAAGCTCAGTAATTTCCCACCGATAAGTCATAATTTCATTCCGTTTTGTATCTGTTTAAGACTGATTACTTTTATTTTAGTTTCTAATAAACTATAATTTTAATTTGAAAGTTGTGGTTTCATTTCGACTCAATTATGATAAAATGTTATAACATCTAATTAGACAAACTAATGATATCTACCTTCGTATATGTTAAAAATGTAGACTTATGCATTTTTAAATTAAAAACAGATTTGGGCTATTTTTGTATATCTTATGCTCGCTCACATTTACTAAACTGCTGATCCGATTTTGATGAGAAACCTATTAGTATATTCAAGTGACAGGTAAATTTTACATTTTTACGTATTATTTATACGTATATTTACTTTATATTATTTTTACTTATACTTTAAAATAGGCACTCTGAATTTGGTCTAGAGAATTGACAGTTAAACAGGCACTGCTAATAATTGGTATAGGAATTAGGATACTATACGCTTACGCAAAACAGTATTATTTTCTTTAATGCAACTCTACTTTTATCTTTAGTGTTTGTCGTGATGTTTACGTCATTACACTTCAATTAAAATTACGCAAAATTGTGTATGTATCTATATTTGTTACTCCTTTAGTATCAAACATCTGATGGAATATGGATACCTGTTTAAAAATTTAGTACCTGTCACAAACTATTGTTAGGAACCTAAAAACTGGCCCCGAAGCGAAAGATAAGCAGCTAGTAAATAAAATACCCATTTTTACTGTACTTGGGGTTAAAAATCGGGAAACAATTGAAATAAATCATTCACCTAGAGTGGGTACCTACCTACCTACATATCTCATAATAGCGACACGCCCTTGCTTCGCTCGGGATCGTTCCGTGGTACCTTTTGACAGCTAGTGTGAAATAGATAAGACTATATACATAGGTATGATGAGGTTTATATCCTTTAAGAAATGAATGATTCCTCATACAAACTTCCACCTTTTCAACCCCCTTAAGGATGGTTTCCGTAGTAAAAGCTATCCTATGTCCTTCCCAGGGTCTTTCTATCTCCATACCAATTTTCATCAAAATCAGTTCAGCCGCTTAGTCACGAAAAGGTAACAAACGAACGGATACCCATCGCATTTATAATATAAGTACCTGTAGTATGTATTAATATGGATGAAAATATAATAAAACGTATTTACAGTATCGAAAACTATTAGAAGTCGAAAGAGGAAGTTCAAATAGCTAACATCTGTTCTCACAATTAAAACGAAATTCATCACTTGGAGGGTGTGTCTATTGAATTTTATTCCCCCCATCTTTATGCGCGCGCAGACTAAAATTATTCTTTCGTAAATATTGTAAGATATTGATAATATTTCAAATACATTTAATTTAAATCGTGCTGAATTTGTAACAATTAAACAATATATGTATAATATTTCTTATAGTTTTAATTTTGTATGATTTGAAACAATATTTTGTTTCCCTTTTCCCTATTAGATATAGATAAAGTTTAAAGACTAGCGATTTACCCTGCCTTCGCTCGGGTGCGTTGCGGATTAGCGGAACCCCGAATTCTTTTTCTGATATAAAAGTAGCCTAAGTTACTTCTTATCACATAAGCTAGTGAAAGTGCCGTCAAAATCTGTCCAGCCGTTTCTGAGATTAGCCCGAACAACTGATAGAGAAAAATATTTTAAAAATTGTATTTTTCTTACAAGTACAGTATATAATTTCATATGCATTTAGTAATTACAAACATACGCGTTTATTTACCTATAATCTATATAGATAAAACAAAATTTATTGTGTAATCAAAATAATTTTTTTAAATATATCCGAAAATAACATTAAAAAATTCAGCAATAGTATAAAAAATAAAAAATGGAACCAAAAATCAAAATAAATTCGCGAAAAAATCCGAAAAGATAGTTTTATTTTAAAATATAAAAAATGTTTTAAAAGATAAAAAAATCGAAAGTGCATATTACAAGGCTTCCGCGATACCATTCAGACAAAGAGAGACAATAGCATCCCAAGGAGGGTTGACGTCAGGCAGGCGGTCGGTCGTAAAACTTTTGCCAAATCCTATCAGCAGTGCAGAAGATGTACTGCGCCGACCCCAAATGATTGGGAAATGGGCAGGGAGAAGAAAAATCTATATAGATAAAACATGAGCACTTAGGTATATTATAGATGGGATATTTCCGAATTCACAAAAAGACTGAGATGAAGTAGAGACTTAGCGTACTTAATACGAGTACATAAATATTTTTTTTGTAATAGTTTTTATAATTAACGACCGACAATACGGATTTCGACAGGGTCGTAGTACTGGTGATCTTCTAGCGTATCTAACTCACCGTTGGGCAGCTGCTATTGAGAGTAAAGGGGAGGCGTTAGCACTTAGCCTTGATATCGCAAAGGCCTTCGATCGGGTCTGGCATAAGGCACTTCTATCGAAGCTGCCATCATATGGACTTCCCGAGAGATTATGCCAATGGGTCGCTAGCTTTCTTTCTGGACGTAGCATAAAAGTTGTCATTGACGGTATATGCTCCGACACTGTTCAGATCAACGCTGGCGTACCCCAAGGCTCAGTGCTATCGCCTACACTGTTTATTCTGCATATCAACGATATGTTGTTAACTAACAACGCTCATTGCTATGCAGATGACAGTACAGTCATTGCCTATTATACTGGCCGAGCTAGCATCTCTCGGGCTAAGGTTGAGGAGAACAGAGTCCAACTTGTGTCTGAAATCGAGACTTCCCTAGAGCAGATCTCCGATTGGGGCCGACGAAATCTCGTCCAGTTTAACCCCTCAAAGACAAAAGTTTGTGCGTTCTCCACAAAAAAAAACCCATTCACTATAGCGCCAAAGTTCCAGAACACTTCTCTTAACATCTGTAAGAGTATCGGGATCCTAGGGGTCGAAATATCGAGCGACGTCCAATTTAGATGTCATCTGGAAGAAAAAGCTAAATTGGCTTCCAAAAAAATGGGTGTCCTTAACAGAGCGAAACAGTATTTCACGTCAGGGCATCGACTTTTGCTTTATAAAGCACAGGTTCGCCCTCTCATGGAGTACTGTTCTCATCTCTGGGCCGGCGCCCCCCAATACCAGCTTCTTCCATTCGACTCTATCCAACGCCGGGCAGTTCGTATTGCCAACGATCCCGTACTCACAGACGACTTAGACACTAAGCCTTCGGAGAGATGTTGGCTCTCTGTGTGTTTTCTATCGTCTATACAATGGAGAGTGTTCTGATGAACTTTTTGACATGGTGCCACCGTCGCGCTTCTATCATCGCACCCTTCGCCGTCGGGTAGGATGTCATCCACACGTTTTAGATGCTTGGCATTCTACAAATGTACGTGCGTCTCGATCATTTTTACCCCGCACGTGCAAGATGTGGAATGATCTTCCTCCCGAGGTATTCCCTGAGCGCTATAACATGGGGCTCTTCAAGAGTAATGTCTATAGGTTCCTAAAAGGCCGGCAACGCATTCGCAACTCCTCTTGTGTTGCAGATGTCCATGAGCGACGATAGCCACTTACCATCAGGTGGATCGTTTGCTCGTTTGCCCCTTTTTTCCATAAAAAAAAAAAAATTGCCAGCTAGGTAGGTATATAGCACTACTTTAAAGTGCTCTGCCGTGACACCAAAAATGGAGAAGATCCAAGGGAGATTGGTCGGTAAACTAACATAATAATTGCACCTCTTAATCTGACATTCCACTATGACCATCACCAGTTTTAAATTTTTAATCTTTTATAGAGCAATGAACTTTATGCTATACCAAAAACTTTGGAACTGTACACTTCTATATAAAAAATATGGGTGCGTATAAACTGTAACCTCAGTTTACGCGCGGTAGAAGTAAAACTTCTTTGGCAAGTATCGCAATTAAATTAAAAGAAATCTATAATTAAATAAAGCTTATTAGGGATAATACCATTGTATATTTATAGAATATCATATACGGAAAGAATATTTATACTAATATTATTATTTGGTATTCTCTGGATCTACTTAACTGATTTACATGAAATTTGATAAGAAAATAGTTTGAGATCCTGGGAAGGACATAGGATACTTTTTATCCCGGAAATGATCCCTTAAGGGGGTAAAAAATGGGGATGAAAGTTTGTATTGGGAAGCAAGCTAGGGCCGAACCCGTGCGAAGCGGGCGTGAGTCGCTAGTAATATTATATTAGGTCTATTTGTTAGACAATAACAACGGTTACCATGGCAACATGACAATATATTCTATCTCATTCTCTCGCCGGCTTAATCTCTTTTTAGTGTCGCATTTTCTTTTCATCGAGTTTCAAATAACAACAATTCTGAAGAAGTTTCACTTTAAAAAGTTATTCTATATGAAAAAGTTTATTACAACATACAAACTGTTTATATTAACTGGACTAACGCTTTAGAGGACTTGTTTCGTCTGCCACGATTGTCTAACATGTATTAAGTTACATTTACAATACTTTCATTCCATAGCTAACTTTCAGAATACATTTCCTGACCACAACACGTTGTGGTCGGTTTTTTCGAACAATGAGTGTTTTTGATCTTTGAGCTAAACATATAATAAAATTGTAACTAAGCCGAATCTGTACATTAAATATTTTTTGGAGAATCTTATTGAAATAAACATTATTATCGATACAGAGGCCGAATCTATAGTTTTTAGAATTTTTGTCTGTCTGTCTGTCTGTTACCGCATCACAGAAAAACCACTGGAGGGATTTTGATGACATTTGGTATGGTGATAGGTGGTTATCCGGGTCGACATATAGGATACTTTTACCGCGGAAAAATGTCTCATTTTTGAGAAAAAATACAAAAATTGCAATGTAAGAGTATACTAATATGTAAAACCTAAGAATATGATTTTTAGTCATCTGAACGCGGGCGGAGCCGCGGGCAATGCTAGTATATTATATATTACAAGCTGTAATTTTACTGTTACCAATAAATAGTGTATAATGGTATAAATGATGAAGCCTGAACGAGAATTTATTTAATGCATATTGGGATGTCTGGTCCGGTCGTGTGTGAATAACGGATTTGTCCTTAAAACAAAATCTGATCGATGGCCATACTAAATCCAATGGAGTTTATAGTAATAAACACTCTTTAATGTTAAGTATGCCATTAAACAACTGTATTTTAAACCTAGTTATACAACTATTGCGTGACGCAAAGCACGTTTTTAAGATTTTAGAAATAATTTTACAGTGTAAATTGATAAACTATGTTTGAATTTCAAAAACAATATATTTTTAAGCAGGTGAATATTTTACATTGTTTATTTTATGTACCAATAGCGTTTTCCTGCGGCTCCGCCCGCATAGTACATTAATCACCAACATATCATGTACTAAAACCTCCGAAACACGCCGCATCTTATGGTATGAGTATTATTCCGATCGGTTCAGTAGTTATCGCAGTATAACTGAACAAAAAAATCGGCTCTCCATTTATTACTCGTAGTATAGATAATATAGTATCAATGTCATAAACTACTAGAAAGAGCTTCGTTAGTTTAAACTTTTAATGACGCTGTTCTGCCCCAAGTTGTATGTTTTTTTTATGATCTTTGAAGCTACATATAATTTGTATAGAATGACGAACTTTGTCTATAACTAATATTTAAAAAAAAAGCCAAATCCATCACGCCTTCTTAAGTGAATTGGCTTACCAACGCAAATCATTTCATTTTTATTAGATAAGAAAGAAAAGAAAAGCGGAAAATGAAATGTGTCTTAACAGTATTTCATTAATAATGTACTCTTCAACCGTCACAGGTTTCTATATTAAACACTTTTATTGATTCAATTCAAAATAATTTATTCAGCATTAAATTATTACAATTTTTTTACTGAGCGTCATGAGTCTACCAGTTCGAAAAGAAGAAGCCTCAGACCCGAGAAGAACTGGCGAAAGAAAATCAGTGGGACTAATATTACTTCGTTATCTTTTTTAAAGTTAAATTGTAATTTACAGTATTTCTATCAAGTTGAAGTAGCCTGGAGGCGATCATTTCATTCCCAAGGCGTGCATTTTTTATAAAATCATTAATTATTGTATAATAGCCTACGAATAAATAATTATTTATTCGTAGATAATAGCCTTTAGCACAAACGTTCTTTAACATTTTTTTTGAATTTGGCGATAGAAGCCTTTTGCATTTTCTGGGATCCTGTTGTACAAGCGTATACATTGTCCATAAAAAGAGAGGCTGATTCTATGTAACGAGTCACAGGCATTACAAATTTGTGTTTGCTCCTAGTATTAATATTATGCATGTCACACTTCTTGGGAAATTCTTGTATATTTTTCGTACACGTACTGAGAAGCAACAGTCAATATTATTATGTCTTTAAACTAATTTCTTTTAGGCACTCTAGGACCTAAACTATAAATTGCACGAATAGCTCTTTTCTGCAGAACAAAAATCATATTAATAGCAGCTGCATTTCCCCATAGTAAGATACCATAGGACATAAAATAACTAAAATATACTATACGATCTGTATCTACATCAGTAAGAAGTCTTATTTTTTTACCGCGAACGCTGCAAAGCTAAGTCTACTTTCTAGCCCCTCAATATGGTGGACCCACTGCAATTTCGAATCTATGATAATACCTAGAAATTTAGTTGACTCTACAAGTTTTAACACTTCCCCATTTAATATTACACTATTATCAACAAGTTTAATATTAGGTGTTGAGAATTTTATTAATTTTGTCTTTTTATTACTTAATAATAAATTATTTGAATCAAACCTTTGAGAGAGCATCGTTTACATCGTCGTACATTAACAAATTGCGCTTCACTTTAAAAATAAGTAAAGTGAAGAAGAAGATTCATCTTTGATATAAAATGGTAGGCAAAAGAGTGCACTTGCAATTCATTACCTCATTAAAAAAATTAAAAAGAAATTTGTTATATTATTGGTATAATAATTAATAGCCTTAGATACCAATCGGCTGTAATGTAGGTTCTTATTGGGGAAAAAATTTTCAGATTTGAATCAGTATATTTTCAGATTCTACCCCCTACATCAACAAGCTTTACCTCTTTATAATATTAGTTAAAATTTAAAATTTATTAAAGAACTGGTTTTTATTGTTGAAATATTAATTTTAGTTGACAGCTGCTGTCGTATCAGGATTGCTGACAGTGGCTTCAGGATTCACGTTTGGTTTCAGTGCAGTACTGCTACCAGAGCTTAAAAGAGATGAATCTTTTCCCTATGATGAAAACCTCGCGTCTTGGATTGGTACGTTTTTTATTGTTAAATGATTAAAAAAAGCTACGATACACTATAAGTTACGTACGTATTGTATCAAGAATTAATTAATTTTTAATAGTAGTATGTGTACGTGATCTTCTCATACACGTAAGAAAGAATTGGGCCCTGTCTATACTATTGTTTACAATGCAAAATACATCAAGACAGAGTTTGCTATAAAAATAATAATGATGACCTCCTCACTCCTTCGGCCACGACAGCAGCCTTGACCTAAAAATTGAGCACTTTTCTATCCTAAGGACGGGAACAGACGAATGTTTATAAAACAGGATATTTTTGATTTCAGCCGCAATCAGTCCATTATCCATGATAATTGGTTGTCTGTGCGCCGGGACCTTCATCGACTGGTGTGGAAGAAAAACTGGTCACATTGTTCTAGCAGTTATAAGCATTATAAGCTGGATAATTCAGGCTTTTGCCAATAATAACCCTACTTTATTAATAGGCAGATTTATCGCTGGAGTGTCTGTTGGGTCTAATAGACCGATTACACTAGTTTATTTAGGAGAAATCACTGATCCTAAATACAGAAGCTTAACATTATGTGCCCCATCTATGTCAATTACTTTAGGTGTTTTAATAAGTCATATATTAGGCGGGTATGTTTTTTGGAAAACGTGCTGTTTCATATATGCAGGGGTAAATTTTATTTGTCTTATTCTTTTGATATTTTTAGAAGAAAGTCCCCTGTGGTTGATATCTAAAGGCAAAATTACGGAGGGTATTAGATCGTTTGAATGGTTTAGGGGAAAAGGGGTAGAAGCGGGTAAAGAACTTAGGTTAGTTTTACAAAAGCAGAGTGAAAAATCCCAGCAGTTTTTTATTAAAGATATCTTAACTTTGGAGTTTGGTAAACCTTTTCTTACTATGATATTGTTATGTATCGCTATACAGTCTAACGGATCAAATCTTTTTATCTTTTACGCACAAGATCTGATCGCCAAACCGTTTAAAGGTGAAATAGTTTCATTTATAAGTATGATTATTTTGGATATCGTTAGATTAGTAGCCATTTTAGCTGTTTTCTGCTTTAGTAAGATCGTGCCACGAAAAATGTTCCTTCAATTATTTTGCTTTAGCTGTAGTATTACTTTATTTTTCTTAAGTGCATATTTAATGTATATGAATGTTACCAAATATTCTTGGCTACCTATAGCTATAGTTGTTTTGTACATAAGCTTTGGTGGAGGTGTTGTGGCGTTAGCTTGGTCGTTTGTGCCAGAGATATTTCCAGCACATTTGAGGGGTATATCATCAGGGATTGCGGCTTCCATTTCATTCTTTTTGCTCTTTGTTTATGTAAAAATTACTCCTGGATTTATGGCAAGCTATGGTGAAGCAACTTTGTATACTTATTTTGGTACTGTGACAGTTATTAACATAATTTTACTATCTTTTATTTTACCGGAAACGAATGGACGAACATTGCAAGATATTGAAGATAGTTATAAGAAAAACAAAATGGTTGTATCGACGTTATGATTTTGTATTTGAACTGAATCTTAACTATAAGTAATAGTTATCTTTTATTCTTAGTTTTTAATCCAGTTCTGGCGTGAAAGAGTAACAAACATCCATACTCACAAACTTTCACATTTATAATATTAATAATACGGATTAACTTGTTCAAATTTTTTAAATATCTTTAGTTTTAAATATTTTAATAATGAAAATTAAATACCGTACCGATTAACATAATATGTATAATATTATAGGTATGATATCATTTCTATACTTAATAAGAAAAAAATATTTACGAAGGGTAAACCATAACATTTAACATATAAATATGTTCCTACAAACAGTCAGATTTAAAATAATATGCAATATGTAAAACTATTAAATATTGAAATTTCATGGATATTTTATTTTAATGTAATGTGCTTCTTGAATTCTGAAGGAATATTTATTTATTCTTATAGCGTTACTGTTGTTTGTCAACTTTTACCTAGACTTTGGTAATCTCGGGTTCAATTTCCTGATATAGGACATTCGCATTGCGAAGAAAATGCGTGATCAGAAAAAGAAAGTATTTCTCTTATTAATTTCATAATATTTATTAGTTTTGCTTCAAGTATTGTATAATTGGAAAATAGATTAATAATACATACAATATCCGGATTTAAGTCCGTCCATCTTGATCTAAATTTTATTTTAGATATACATAATTTATTAATTATTATTACATCATAAATAATAATTAAGAATTGTTAGAAAATTTTTGTATTCATTTATCGTATTGCGTTATTAAAATTAAATAACCACAGATAAAATATACAATTTTAATATAAAATTTTATTAAAAAAAACAAATACATAGATACTTTAAATTACAGTCTCATTAGTCAGTCAATATAATTAAAAATATTATATTATTAAAAATATATTATAATTTAAAAAATAAATTTGGTACAGAAGATTACTATAAAACTACCTATTACTTTTCAGATTTCTGTTCGGTCGAATCTTCCTTGACTTCTTTACGGACTGGCCCTGTATGTGTTATAGGTACTTTCCTCTCACCCTTAAGAGTGTCCTTCCTTAATGCCAAAACGGTTAAAACTCCATCTGAAGATAATCTGGACTCAATTGCGTCAGAATTTGTGTCTTCCGGGATCTTAAAACGCCTTACAAACTGCCTGGAAATATAACCATGTTCGTCTTGTTTTTCTTCATGTTTCCCCTCCACTACGATGAATCCATTTGAGGTTTTGACAGTAATTTCGTCTGGAGCAAAATGTTGGACATCCACGTTTATTTGCCACTTGTCTTTATCCAATTTAATGGATGAACCAGAATCCTTTGACCACCATAGCGGGTATCTCGGTACGATAGGGCTTATTGGTGCGGTTGTTGCACTAAACAGATCTTCAGGTGATAAAGTTAGCCCAAAGTTTTGGTTAAAAAGACGCCGAGGCCAACGCGGCAGGTCGTAGTCGAAGAAGTAAGGTGCGAGAGACATTTCGTTACTATCTTGCGTTGATCGCGTTCAATTTCAGTATGAAATCGTTTAAGCTCGACACTTCTATTTATATGAAGTAATGACGTTCGATATTTGCGTACGGAATCTTCTAGGTGCAGACGAAATTGCAACTACATGAATGATTCATTTAGTCTGTTTGTAACCAAAATAAAATATCATATAAATCTCTCGCTAGCTGTGGTGTTTTAGATCTATTTTTAAATTGGTGTAGTCAGTGTTATGTAAATATCATAAATGAATTTTGGCAAACACTATTTACTGTTGTGATGTGTATTTTTAACTAAATATATGTAAACACATTGTATCAAAATATAACTATGAAAGTAATATGATTAGGAACTATTTTTATCTGATGGAGAAGGTTTATCATCAATTTTACTCGCACATTCGGACTCTTTGGAGTAAGAAATTGGTACCACTGTTTCACATGGCCAGTTCACGTCACAAGTGTCTCTAGCCGCTGTTATAGTTAAAAATCCATCTTCAGACAGTTGAGATTTTATTTTATGGGGATTACAGCCATCGGGAAGTTTAAACTTACGTACAAACTGTCGTATTACACATCCTTTTTGAGTTTTTCTTTCTTGTTTCCCTTCAATAATTATGTGTTCAGGACGAGCTTTTACTCGTATTTCGTTTTTAGCAAATTGATGAACATCAATACATAATTGAAATTTTTCTTTACCTACTTTTATAATTGGTCGGATATTTCTTGTTTGTTTTACCCATGAATAAAGTTTCGGCCGAAGATTAATACTTAAAAAGGAACTTAAAATCATTTGTAAATTTTCACACCTTTTCTGAACATAAAATTTTAAACACCTTGGCTACGTTGAACAACAAAATTGACAATATGTGACATATATACGTACTCACAATCTGTAGATAAAAAATAATTTAATTACTAGGCATTTGATTGACCACCGTGTGAGGCAAAGGTTTTATTATATATTTAATTACTAGCAACTAACCCTCGCTTCGCTAGAGTTCGTCCCTAGGTACGTTTTATCGATTAGTATAGAATCGATAGACCATATACTGTTATATACATAGGTATATTTATTTATTTATTTATGTACCAGAAAAAAAACATACAAGTGAAAACAGATACCATGTGTACGAAGGATGACTTATCTCTTTATGAGATCTCTACCAGAAACCCTAAAGCGCGAGAAAATATAAAAATAATAATGCGGTGCAGTGGTACAAACTACAAACATCAATTATAATATAAATATACACATATACAAACATACATACATACATATATATATTCTTCTTTATTTTATATATATATATATATATATATATATATATATATATATATATATATATATATATATATATATATATATATTTATACTTCAATAAAGTTCTTTTAAGCGAGATTTAAATAGTTTTAGTGATGGTGTGTCATTTGTAATCTTATCGGGAACGGAGTTCCAGAGTTTTGCTGCTTGTACTGTGAAGGATTTCTCATAAAAAGTAGTGTTATAAGAAGGTATGTTAAGCTTTTTTAGCCTAACACAGGGGCGGACGGACGGGTCTTGAGCTAGGGATCGATAGCTGAATACGCTCGCGTAAGTACGCAGGAGAAGAATTACTTAAAATAGTGTCTAACGTCGTAAGTATACGCATTTTCCGGAGAAATATATTATTTCTTTCTAACTCAAACTTGACGTGTTGTTGTGTAGATGGTAGGTCCACCACTATTGAAAGTAATCCGAAAGTAGTGATTCCCATACAAAATAACCAGTTCTGAACTTTTCGATTTTCCAGCTGTTCTTATGGGTTTTCCTAATTTTTTTATATTTAAACCATCCCTGATATACCTCCAACAAAACAAAAAAAGAATTATTCAAATCGGTTCAGCCGTTTTTGAGTTTAGCGAGACTAACGAACAGGAATTGATTTTTATATATATAAGAGATATTGGTTGCGAACTTAAATATATTACTTACTTATAATTAAAAAAAGTAAATATAGTTGCAAAAGGGACAGGTAATTTACTGGATTTAATTCAAACAATGTTAAAGTTTGTGGTATAATATATTTGCTGTTTTGTTTGACACTACCTTTCTTCTATGAATAATTATTTATTCTTACACCTAGCTGTATCAAAATTAATTCAATAATTTATTTATTTTTTTAAGTTTTTTTACGTCTGATACACTCATATTATCATCAAATTATAGAATCAATATTATAATGATAGTATTCAACTCAATCAGAATAGTACACGAAAAGGAAAATGCAGGATCTGAGCAGTGGTACAGATCTAGAGCACACTTGCTCTCTGTAATCTTTAATTCTTCATCTTTGCACTCGTGCATTGTGTGAATGATTTAGTGGTCGATATCCTATGGTTTATGGGTATTTAAAATATTTAAAGAACTCATAGACATTATTATTATAGTATATGCTGAAGCTATCATCATATTAAGTTTCATCAAAATCTGTCCAGTGGTTTTCTCTTGATGCGTTCCCAGACAGACAGGCAAAAATTCTAAAAACTATGGATTCGGCCTCTGTATCGATAATAATGACTATTTTAATAAGATTTTCCAAAAAATATTTAATGTACAGATTCGGCTCGGTTAGCATTTTATTAGTATAGCTATAGACTAATAATCATGTTACCATACATAGGTATATGTATTTATATTAACTACTACGTATAAATTCATATTATATTTACGTAATTAAAAAAGAATTAAATAGAATTAATCGATAAAATGGAAGTAAATAATCAATTTTATTTATTATACGGATAAGAAGAAATCAAACAAAAGTTGTTGACATAAACTTGAATTTATTTAAATTAAAAAAAAACTACGTGACATTGGCGAAGTTAATTGTGCCCAACTGGCACTCCCAGAAGCCACGAAATAAAAAAATGAATTAAATTAAAAAATAAATAAAATCACTCTCAAAAGTTACAACTAAGCTGGTCATATCGAAAGTTAGTTTTTCTGCTCTTCATTAGCGTCTTTGATCTCCTTACGCACCGGCCCGGTCTGTTGGATAGGGATACTTCTTTCACTATTTGCTATGGACGGAACTCTAGGCGCCGTGACAGTGAGGACTCCATCGGTCGAAAGCTTGGATTCCACGGTGTCTGGGTTGCAACCTTCGGGTAGGGCATATCTCCTGACAAACTGCCTAGAAATGTAGCCGTGCTGGTCTTTTTTCTCTTCGTGCTTGCCTTCAACGACGATGTATCCGTCTATAGTTTTAACGGTTATCTCTTCGGGTGAGAAATGCTGTACATCCAGATTCACTTGGAACTTGTCTTTATCGGCTTTGATGCTAGAGCCGACATCTCGTGCTGCGTTTGCCAGTTGGCGCCAGGGTCTGAAATAGTCTCTGGACAGCAACGGTGCGGCGGCAACGGTTAACATGTCGTCCGGAGTGAGCGCCAAACCGAAATCCTGGTCCAGAAGACGGCTTGGACAGTCGCGAGGGCTGTCATAGTCAAACACGAATGGTAGAAGAGACATATTTTAATTTATAATCGTGAAATATCACTGTATTTATTCGCAGCGTTAGAATATCGCACTCGGTTCACACAGGCTTGTTGCTTCGTTAGCACAATTCAAATTCCATGTAGACGCTCGTCGGCCGCCTTATTTATACTCCTAACGCCATCTATCGAGAAGTGGAAAATTCTCGAAACTTGTAGAGCTATTCTTGAATGTTATTGACCGTCGCCGGCCGGCGCGCTGTAAACAACTCCACAGATAACAATGTTACGTATACTATTAGTAGATGTAAATATTGATATAGGTTTGAATGAAATTTAGGGAACCAAATGGAAATTTCTATACCTATCTAAATATCATTATAAAAGATAAATAAGGGTTTTAATAGTATAATTTACGTTTTTTAGGCTGAAATTGAATGTCTGTGTACCGATTTAGTTTACAGTATTGTTATTTTTCAGTTTTTATGTATAATATTTATAATATTTTATTCAATAATATTGTAGGACCCCTATGTAGGAGCAAAAGTCTTTATTCGAGAATTGAATCCCGAATCATTCGGCACAATAGGCAAAAGCCTCTCAGCATTTGCCTATTTGATAAAACACAATATTTCCTAAAAAACGAAGCAACAATAAAAGACTTGTGGATGGAATTGAAATAATTAAGTATTTGACGATTCCGGATTCACAAAAAAAAATACCCTACTTCGAACGCTATACGTATCGAAAATTGTGAATCAATGACAAGTTGTAACGTTAATCAGTTAGTTGAGACTGCAAAAAATTGAGAGGAGCAGGGTTTGCAATAAATGACGAATGGATCGGTTCTTTATTGTTAAGGGGACTACCTGAGAAGTTTTCCCCCATGATAATGGCAATAGAACACTCAGGTATCACGTTTAATGCGGATGTTATAAAAACTAAACTACTGGATATGAGTCTTGTTGTTAGAAGTAAATCTATATAATAAATGAAGCAAAAGCAACGAAATGCTTTTCTACCGACTTCTTTGAAAAGAAGGTTTTCAATTCGACCGTATATTTTTTTATGTGTGTTCGCGGATAACTTCGTCGTTTATGAACCGATTTTGATGATTCTATTTTTGTTGGAAAGGAGATATCCCAAGGGTGATACCATGATAAGAAAACCAGGATTTGATGATGGAATCCTAGAGAATCGAGGGGAACCCTCGAAAATCGTGGTGGCGACACTAGTCGCGAAAAAATTGACTGAAAATTCAATATTCCATAAAAGAAGTAAGCATAGGTACCATTTTGTCAAAGATGCTGTTTTTTGAAACATTATTAAAAAATATTATTTAAATTATTTATTTAGAAACTTCAAATATGCCGGCCGATATTTTGACAAAATGTTTTAATTCCGCTAAGTTTTTAGATTGTTTTGGTGTTATATGTGTAGAGTCTCTAATAAAACTTCGAGATGTTCCTTGATTATATTCTTATATTCAGTACTTTTATAATCGTCAGTGAGTTACATAATTTATTATCATAATTTTCAGTATTACAAACAATTCGTAATGAGCTACAGGGTGGTACCGACATCTCTGTGCAAAAGCGCGGGAAAGCAAATGAATATCCGAGCCCTTTTTTTTAAAACACATTCCTATCGGCCAAGGTCACATAAGTAAATGCTTTATACATAAATCAATACAAATTAATCAAATATATTATTTTCTACTAAAACACTCAATATATAAAAGTGCAACCTTACATATGTATACTTCATTGAATTTTTGGGTAAGCTTGTTTTATTTTTAAATTTTAGATTATTTTGATAAAGGGAGTGTGTTATTTTTTATCAAAATAAGTTTTTAATGTATATGGCCTTCATAAAAATAAAAATAATAATAAATGTCACAAGGAGAAAAAGTTTAACTGCGTTTCAATAATAAGCAGCTACCAGCTGCACCAGCTCCAGTGGTTTTCCGTGATGCGGTAACAAATTGAGAGACAGACAGACCGACAAACAGACAAAATTCTAAAAACTATAGATTCGGTCTCTAATAACTCTATATCGATAATAATGTCTATTTCAATAAGATTTTCCAAAAAATATTTAATGTACAGATTCGGCTTAGTTACTCAGATATAGGAATGGAGTGCCACAAAAAAGATTTTTCATAATTTGTTACACTATTGTATAGTTAAATTATAACGGTAAAATGGAACTCCTATTTTACGAATTACAGCTTCATATTTATAATCAATAAACTACGAGTAATACGGCTGTGACATACGAACAGATGAACATGACGAAAGTATACGATTCCATTTCTAGTTTTTGATTAGTCCTGGTAATATTTTATTTATTTAGGTGTAGAAACAGAAAACAAAACATTACAACTACGTATTACATCATTGCAATATCATTTTAAATTTGCTGTCCAATAATATCTGTTCACAACATTCAAATAAATATAATTATTTAAGCAAACCTAACCAAAAAGTGAAAAAAGTGAATATTACAGTATGTGCAGTTATAAAAGAGAATATAAAAATACACCTTCAGGTAAATTTCTAAGAAATTAATTAAATCTCTAAGAAATCTATTGTTAACTGTAACGTCGACGTGTCCGCAGTCGTGGAGGGATTAAAAACTAATAATAATTACAGTTCATTTAAAAATGATTTATTAGTTCATTTAGGAAGGATATCTATTCTCACATTATAAAAAGGTTAAGTTTGTGAGTTTGTGACGTTGTAGGGGGTAATCTCTGGATCTATTGAACCGATTTAGACGAAATTTGGTAAGAATATAGTTTGAGACCCTTGGAAGGATATAGGATTTTTATCCCGGAAATCGCCCCTGAATCGCTCATGTGCGTCCCAAGATGCCTAACAATAGCCTGCGTGTTACTCTAGCACATCTATATAAATAAAAATGAATCACCGAAATGTATGTACGCGCATAACTTCCGATCGACTGCACTAAATTGGATAATTCTTTTTTTATGTTTGTTATTGTCAGGACAAGTTTTGTATGGAAGAAAATGAAAAGACTTTTTTAAATCTCATGATATACAAAGTGAGTGAGTGAAATAGTTTTTATCCCGGAAATCATCTCTTAAGGGAGTGAGAATGGGGATGTAAGTTTGTATGGGGAAGCAAGCTAAGGACGAACCCGAGCGAAGCGAGGATGAGCCGCTAGTATTATATATTCTAATATTGTTTTGTTTTTAATATAAAATGTTTACTGTATTATGTAATTTTACCGATACCTACCTTATAAATAAACTCAGAAAAATTCGTAACAATTTTTACTTTTTTAAGGCTGTGGTATATAAAATATGGCAGTGGTAGCCCAGTGCTAACGTACTCGCTTGGGAAACCGAATGACGCGGTTCAAATCCCGGGTCCCGAACCTCTGATATTTTCATTTGCGTATCATTTCTAACATGATAACCACTTGCCTTATGGTGAAGGAAAGTATCATGAGGAAACCTGCATGTCTGAGAAAACCTAGCAAGTTTTCAAAAGACATGTGAAGTCCGCCAACTCGCACTTGGCCAGCGTGGTGGACTATGACCTGATCCCCTCGTATTGAAGTAGGTCCGTATTCAGCAGTGAGACGTTAAAAAGGGCTGAATACAATACAAATAAAATACATATATAGATACATGTGGGAAGGCGCGCAGCAAGGATAAAACTTATGCCTCTGGATAAGACCATGGGTTCTCATGACTAACAAAGAAAAATTCGTTCAAATAAATGTTTAGTTAAAGTTAACTGGTCCAAGTACGAAATCTATTATTATCTATCTACTATTATATCAGGTAAATGAAAATACTCTGAAGAATAGACCGAATTAGCGCTATTCAATTTCCTTGTGTATGGGCATGGGCAGCTGTACTGTACATATATTATTAAGTCATCTGTCTTTGCGTACAATGAATACGTTGTTAGATTTTATTTCTATAGAGAAATTAATACACGTACTATGTATTTTTTTTTGTAGTGCATTATTAATGCATTTGCTCTAGTTCTGAGTTCCCTAAGAAAGTGGACGAGCTCTGCTACATATGTATATGACGCTATATGTATGTACACATGTATATTATAAAAAACCTTAACAGACATAACCCCCCTGGCATTTTGTCTTATTGCCTTCACTGGTGGCTAGAGGGCTAGTTTAGTTAGTAGTAGCATGGAGTCTCAATACGTTACAAAGAAAAAATATTTCAAATAAATGTCAATAGATGACATATCGACATATCAATGTGTTATTGAATTTTCTGTAATTTAACAAAAGATAAAAAACAGACCCCAAAAAGGTAAGTTTTGGTTTTAAATGTTTTCTAAATGAATGAAATCGAAATGCGCTCGTAAATCATTTTTTTGTAATTTTGTTGACTATTGAAAATATAGCTATTAGATATGTTTGTAGTGGAAATTCACAAATGGCAGTACCATTTATGATTTGTTTATGAATAAAAAAATTAAAAAGTCACTGAAATATCTTTAATTAAATGCAGGATGAATTTTGCAATAGTTAACATACTTAAGTTTTGATATACATATTTTCAAAATAAAGCAGTTCGAAAATTTGCTGATTAACGATACTATGTTACTTGTAGTAAATAAAAATAGCCCGAAGAATAGCGTTATCCAATTTCTTTGTAGGGGATGAGGCATCTGCACGAATATAGTATCTGACAATATTTACGACTTATTTTTGTATAAAAAAAAATGTTACTGCTTATTTAGTTGCAAAAGGACCTAATTCCAAAAAAAACTTTTACCTGAATAGTTAGTTATCTTTTGGTGCAAAAAAGATTCTATTTACCATCGTGTAAGAAAAACAGGCAGATGCGATAAAGCGAGATAGAGGGTGGCGCTGCTCGATGTGCATTAGATTGAGATAGACTGACATTTTATTTTTAGAGAGAAAAAAAACGAATGCATGATATTTATATATACTCTATGGTATGATATGATGTACTATTGTTGTTTTACCCACATTTCTTTTACTTGGGCTGCATAAAAGAAAAACTACATTTAGAACTAATACAAAATTTAGCCGAACTATGCCATAAAATTGTTGAAGCAGCAGAAAAAATAAGTACAAGGAGATGATACCTAGAAAGAAGGTTAAAAATGAAAAGTTTTCTGAGGCAATGCAGAGCAGCGATGTATTCGTGCCAAAGGCAAATGAACATTTTACTCGCCATTCAAAAGGCAACATGAACTTTGCGAATTTTCTGACTCTCATTACTGACCTAGTCATGAAATAAAAATAATAATATTCAAGTCATTTTTTAATTATAATGTTAAGAACACAGGCACGAGTCTATTAATTAAAAACCTTTTTACATTTTTTTATTTATTTTAGATACGATTATTATGGGGACATACTGTTAAACATTTCATGAATAATAAAAAAAAATCAAGATTCTTTACCAATATAACAGGTTTTCTTTATTATTGATATTTGAACTGTACAGTCCTTAGATTAAGCTGACTTAGGCGAGTCTATTTAAATTATTATATTATAAGAAATTTTAAAATAATAAGCCCCCATTTTAATTTAGGGTGGGTTAGTTGTGCTGCAAATCGCAATATAATTTAAAACAATAAATTATATGACATTGTATAAGTAATAGATTTATGAAAAAATAAATTAAAGCGGATAATATTAAAGTGTAATCATAGAAATAAAACAAATTACTGAATTTAAAAACTTACATTTATTGAAATTAAAAAAACAAACAAAACCCGTCTCAAAATTGCAATTCAGTTTATGGATCAGTCTCAAAGTTGCAGTTTACTATAGGGCTAGTTACATAAAAAGTTACTTTTTCTGCTCTTCATTAGCGTCTTTGATCTCCTTACGCACCGGCCCGGTTTGTTGGATGGGGATACTTTTTTCATTTTTTGCTATGGACGGTACTCTAGGCGCCGTGACAGTGAGGACTCCATCGGACGAAAGCCTGGATTCGACGGTGTCTGGGTTGCAACCTTTGGGCAGAGCATATCTCCTAACAAACTGCCTAGAAATGTAGCCGTGCTGGTCTTTTTTCTCTTCGTGCTTGCCTTCAACAACGATGTATCCGTCCTTAGTTTTAACGGTTATCTCTTCGGGGGAGAAATGTTGTACATCAAGATTCACTTGAAACTTATCTTTATCGACTTTGATGCTGGAGCCGACATCTCGTGCTGCGTTAGCCAGTTGGCGCCAAGGTCTGAAGTAGTCTCTGGACAGCAATGGTGCGGTGGCAACGGTCAACATGTCATCCGGAGTTAGCGCCAAGCCAAAATCCTGGTCCAGAAGACGGCTTGGACGGTCGTAGCCAAACACAAATGGTATAAGAGACATTTTTCAATTTACAATCTTAAAAATAACTGAACTTTTAAGATGTAGCCTTAGAATATCGCAAACTGTTTACACCGACTTGTTATCAATTCGTTAGCTCAATTCAAATTCCATGTGGACGCTCGTCGTCCGCCGTATTTATACTCCGAAGTCCGAACGCCATCTAGCGAGCGGTAGATGTTTCTCGACACTTGTTGTTGAATCATGAGTATGACGTCTCGTGAGAAAAGTCTCGAAATTTCTTAATTTGTGGCCTACTGCCGGCCGGCATGTTAGTAAACAATTCGTTTATCGATTTTATTCATGTTTTGTGAACATAGATGCAAAATAGATGGAATTTTCAATATTTTAATTAAACAACGTTACGTTTTATGAATAATAAGAACATTTTAGAATAATAGGTCACTTTTGGGCGTGATTTATTAAAATTTTTGAAATACCTACATTCATGTAACATTTGTAAAAATGCTCTTTTTTTATAAAGCTAAATAAATATTAATCAAATTCGATTCTTTATTAATTTTAAGATTGTATGAAACATGAATAGCTCCCCACTCCTCTTTTGGAAGTCGGTTAAAAATGCAGAAGTACATTCAAACAAAAATAATATGCCTTCATTTTTATGTTTCAAATTAAAACGTACAGTTCTATTATTATTTATTACATGCATCTATACATAATAATAAAGTTGTAACTAAGCCGAATCTGTGTATTAAATATTTTTTGGAAAATCTTATTGAAATAGACATTATTATCGATACAGAGGCCGAATCTATAGTTTTTAGAATTTCTATCTGTCTGTCTGTTACCGCATCACGGAAAAACCACTGGAGGGATTTAGATGATATTTATTACGATGATAACTGGTTATCCGGGTCAACATATAGGATACTTTTTACAGCGGGAAAATATCTCATTTCTGAGAAAAAATACAAAAACTGCATTGTAAGAGTGTATTAATATATAAAATCTAAGAATTTGGTTTTTGTTCATCTGAACGCGGATTGAGCCGCGGGCCGTGCTAGTTTTCAATAAATTTTAACTTCTTATATTATTTTCTATTCAAACATCCAAATTGTGCTAACATAATATTATTATCGTATCTTATGGCGGACGTGTTATTTCCTTTACACATCACTTTACATAGCACTATGTAGTTGAATAATACCTTTCATATCAATATTCAAACAAAAAATAACACCTTGTTAAGAGGCCTATCACAAAATGTACCTACTGCGTTCTATCTCTATGGTATTGAGTTCGAGCGGCCGACGCATCGCTGTTTCAAGCATTTTATGCCGTTGTAATTACTTCTATGTAAAGTTTTTATAATAAATTATTTAAAAAAAGTATGTAATTATGGCACTATCGGTATAAATTTTACTTAATAATATTAATGTTGTAAGGATATATTTACAGCTAATTCTGAACGTATTTAATAGTTTTTAAGATTTTGAAAAGGTTTTTTTTTGTAGAAATCCAATACATATTACCACTATAAACTCAACCACTATATACGAGATAATATTATATATTTTCCATTTCGTTTGCTTAGTATATATAGTATTTCAATCCATGAGCTTGAAAAAGTGCCGTCGCGCATTTTATTAAAAACTTGCTTCTGAATTTTGGCTTTATTTCAATTAAAAATGAAAATTTGCGAAAAGCGAAGCCGCTATGAATATATTAATAACTAGCGGCTCACCCTCGCTTCGCTCGGGTTCGCCTCTAGAAAAGCACAAACAGATCTATCCCACGGGAACCGTTCATTTTTCGGGGATGAAAAGTAACCTGTTGTTTGACCGGCAATATAAGGTATCAGCATGACAAATTTTATTAAATTAGGTGCGTAAGTTGTTGTGTACTAAGCTGTATAAGTTACTATAGTTTTTTAACGATCTCACGGAATCTTTAATTTTCTGGAATGAAAATTAGCTGATTTGTTTTTGTCATGTATGAACTATATTATTGTAAAGTTTCATTAAAATCCAATCAGTAGTTTTTGTGTACTAAGCTGTATAATTTGTTATAGTTTTTTAACTATCCCACGGGAACTCTTTAATTTTCCGGGACGAAAAGTATCTTAGATGTTGCCCGGGGATATAAGGTACCACCATGCTAAATTTCAATTAAATCGGTCTAATAGATTCGGAGATTAGCCCGTACAAACAGAAAAACAGCTCGCTCGGGTTCGTCCATATCTACGAATATGTTGTATTAGCTTTTTAACCATTTGTCCAAATTATATGTAGTAAAAGGAAAAGTCTTTTGTTTTAAACATTTTAGACGATAAATTTACTTATTTTGATAAGAATTCATAATTGTTGATAAAATGACCAATAAACATGACCTACCGATTTAAATTATTTTTTTAATATAAAAAACTACTTTTTGTGACTTAAATATAAAAGTTAGACATATGCTGTCGCTGACTTTTTTGTAGGCATTTTTAAGCTCTACAACTTTTCTCTAGAACATAATCATATATCTCTCATGGTTAAGGCAGCGTTCGTAAGAAACGTTTTCGTTCGACCGTTTTTTCTCCGACTTTGCAAATGCGACTACCATGAAAAAGTCTTTTCATTCTTCGGTTTAATATATAGCCTATGACACTCAGAAAGAACGTGGCTTTCTATTGGTAAAAGAATTTTGAAAATCGGTTCAGTAGATCCAGAGATTACCCCCTACAGCGTCACAAACTCACAAACTCACAAACTTTACCTCTATAATATTAGTATAGACTATTCTCTACAGTAATCGAAGAGTTTCAGTTTCTCTGAATAAAAACGTCAAAGATGGGCATTAAATTGAAAAATTATGGTCATAATATTATTAGGCCTCTTAAAATACAAGAAATCCACATCACATATTATTAAATAATTTTGTAACAATTTTCTATATTATCCAAAATTTAAAATACTAATTTAATCTACAAAATCGATGGCAATTTCATTGTAAATTATTCTTAAATATTCTTCATGCAATATTTTTATTTATGAAAATATTTATATGCGTAGTACTATCTATATAGATATATATATATATATATATATATATATATATATATATATATATATATATATATATATATATATATATATATATATATATATATATACGTTATTTATAAGAAAAACACAATTTTTAAAAATTTTGTCTGTCTGTCTGTTTGTTCCGGTTAATCTCCGAAACGGCTGGGCCGATTTTGATGCGACTTCCACTGGCAGGTAGTTGATGTTATAAGGAGTAACTAAGGCTACTTTTATTTCAGTAAAAGAATTAGAGTTCCGCTCAAAAAAAATAAAATGTACCTAGAGACGAACCCGAGCAAAGTGAGGGCGAGTCGCTAGTTAAGGAATATAATAAGAATTATTTTATAAATATTATTATATAATATAAATTAAAATGTAAACAAACTACTTATTGAGTTATTTATAGATTGCCGTACTTGAAACGTAATAGACAATAACAGTGAAGCTGACCTATTTCATCGTACTTACTATGTATTACCTATAAGTTACAACCTATAATTATAATATACAACCACAGTCACACTTTTCTATAACTTTGAATATGAGCATAGTATAATGTTTTAATTGGACAATTCGAATATAATTAAATTAATACCTAGATAAAACGTAAAATTATTCTTTTGTTATTGTTTAAAATAATTTATAAGAATGTACAATGTATAGGTTTATGTATAGGTTAATGTACAATGTGTAGGTAGTTGTTTTCGCTGACTGATTTTATTATTATCCAGACGAAGTTTCGAGTTTTTAAGGTCTGAAGGTGAGGCGACTAAAATCTTGGTTTTTATTACTCTTTATTAAATAATAATGCTATCAATAATAATTATAAATATCTATAGAAGTATACACAAATATATTAAAAAAGTTTGTTAAACTTTTTGAATTGTGGGTAGAATACCGTAATGTTCTAGATATATCAAAAATTAGTTAAGTTAGTTTGTAGATAGATATATTTATGAAAATAATAATTCTTTTATGAACACTTGCATTTCAAATTCACCTCGAAAGCAACCTGTCAATGAAATAATTGAAGCGATTCGATGTTTTATTGTTTTTACTAAAGAATTTAAGAAAGAGATTACATTAAAACAAAAAGTTATTTACTTAACATTAAATACAATCTTACATCAGTAAATTATAACATGTAAAAGATTCTTTATTATTAATTTCAAACCTTAAATAATGAATTTACGGCAGAAAAATATAGGAAATCTTCTTAAAAACTATTTTTCGTGTTAAATTGTATTAGAAAAATAAAATGCAAACAACATAATAAAGTCCATAAAATTCTAATTCCAAACAAACATAACATAACCTTCATCGCTGACCTACCCCAAGGTGAAGTAGCGAGAGAAGGTTCGAGAATTAGCTCGAACCTACGCGCGCGGTCAACGGCCCGAGAACCCATCGCGCACGACGAGTGCAGGGGTCAGAAACATTTGGCTTCGGTTTTATATTGAGTAATATTTTCGGTAGTAGTTCATAGTATGGATTTAATAATTATGTAAAAGTTAAAAACCTTACTACCATTTTGTCATTATTTTAATGAAATAGTTATCAAATATTACAAACTTCAATTTGTTAAAAGCTAAAATATGCTTTAGGTTTTATGTTATAAGGGTAATAATAAGTGTTAACTAATAAATGATCTCTTATTCATATTTTTTATAACTATTTATAATTAATTTATTTATTTTTATAGTTTATGAAAACAGTCGTTAATATAAATTATAAATCTTATCATACTTAAGTATATCATAAATGTAAAATTTAAAAGAGTTAAATATGAATAAAATTACCTTCGTTTTTATGTTATATCATTTTATGTATGTTGTCTTAGTTTTTATTTTCTTCGTATGTGTTAAGATTTAACAAAACAACTATTTCTAAACATTTCAACCGCTTGTTTTGTACATCTGGCTGTAATACGAGAACAATCTACTCCATACTAGATGGCGCTTAGTATAAAAGGCGGCGCGCAGGAAATCGATCATCATATTTGAATTGAATTCAGTAGTGAGCGCTTACTAATAACGAGTGTGTGAATTCCTTTTATATAATATTTTACTCAAGTTTTTAATAAAATGTCTCTGCTACCATATTTGTTCGACGATTTCTCATTGAGACCACGTCCACGTCGTCTCATTGACCAGCATTTCGGCTTGGGATTGACACCTGATGATCTCCTCACCGTTGGGGCCAATCCTTTACTGACGAGAGAGTACTACAGACCTTGGCGTCACATGGCTGCAGCAGCCCGGGACTTGGGTTCCAGTATCAAGTCTGATTCCGACAAAGTCCAGATTAATTTGGACGTTCAACACTTTTCGCCTGAAGAAATCTCTGTTAAAATCGCCAATGGCTTCGTTATAGTTGAAGGAAAGCATGAAGAAAAGCAGGATCAACATGGATACGTTTCCCGCCAATTTGTGAGAAGATATGCGCTACCTGAAGGTACATTACCAGAAACCGTAGAATCTAAATTGTCTTCTGATGGTGTTTTAACGATCACCGCGCCGAAGAAAGTTCCCGATTCTGTGAAGGGTGAAAGGAAGGTTCCCATCACCCAGACTGGGCCAGTTCGTAAGGAAATCAAGGATCAAAACGAAGGAACAAGTGATAAGCCACAGTGAAAGCCAAAGTAAAAAAGTGCCATTTAAGACTGATTTTTTTGTGTAGGTACTGAGTATTATTGTGTTTGTGATAAGCATAAATATTAAATACATTATTTCCGTTTTTATTTATTTTTTTTGTTTCATTTAATCCAGTTTTAAATTATTGCTTTTAAGTAGGTAAATAATATTAAATGTTCTTTTTTGTAATAAACCATATACCTACGTACAACATGCTTAAATAAATGTAAATTCGATGTACCATATTAGTATCTTTTTTGTTATTATATTACCGTCATATTTAAGAATTGATCCATCGTTTTAATTAAATAATAATTTAAAGAAATCAAAAAGTAAGTTATTGTGTCTAAGTTATGCACTCATTCTATTCATAAGTCGTTTACACTCAAAATTGTTAAAATGAAACAAATACATAAGGTAAAATTTTCTATAAATTGGGCGTTGTCATTTCTTAAAAATGCTCTGTAACAAAGAACTTTCTGGAAGATTTCCCGTATAAAATTGCATTACTATTTACCACTATTGAAAGAGCAAATTGATTTAATCTAATGTATAAGAATAAGAATTTTGTGTCAGAGTTTTCGTGTTTATACTCTTCCGAAACGGCTTGACCGATTTTGATGAAATTTTATATGTATATTCAGTAGTATAAAGTCAGAGAACAGGTTTATAATTAATTTTTATACCCCTAACCCTAAGTGTTAACCCTAAGTGTTTGCTCACCCCAAAAATTCTTTTTCATTTTTTTGGACAAATATTTTTGGTTAATTTTTATGGTGTGACATTAAAAAAATATATTCAATCTTTAATTTTTACCCTCCTACCACCAACCACCACCAACTTTTTAATAGCATTTTAATATTTTTCAACTCCGGCCGATAGCTGATCAATGGGGTTCCGTTTTGCCAAACTCCTCAGTCCTCCGCTTGGGAGCAGCATAGTAAGCAAGTTTCGCTGAGCGCAGTTTTTCAAATACATTTTAAAAGTAAACATAAAAAAGATATAATAAATTTGTATATATAATTTAAAAAAGTTACAATAAATTAAAAAAAATAGTATTTGGTTTGTTGTTATTTTCATATTCCGTCATCGTTCACAGCGCTCCACAGGGGCGGCCTTAGCTATGGCGAGGCCCCGGGCAGGAGATCTTTGCGAGGCCCTCGTCTTTTATGGAATTTATGTGAATTGAAAATATTTTTAATGATGATACGAGTACTTGACGAGAAATGTAAAAGTTATAAATAAATAAATTTAGAGTTTTAAAATTGTATATTGGAAATTTAGAAAAGTTAACAAGCACAAAGAAGACAAAATTATTTTGTCAACATTTTCAGGTTTTGCGTGACTTGCCATTAATTCTATTAGTTCATTTTAAATAATTTTCCAGAGATAGTGGACATTATTTGCATGTTTTTAGCAGCGCTAGATTCACACTAGGGGCACTCCGGGCTAGTGCTCAGGGCGACAAATTTTTAGGGGCGGCAAAATTCGAAGGGTGGGGAAAAAATGTCTTCACGTTATCTAAAATGCTTTTTTTATTTCCCAAAAAATGAATAATTAAAAAATATTAACTAGTAGATGGGTGGTTCTTCAAAATTTGGTTAACTTATGGCCTAATTTTGACAAAGGTCTTTTTAGATGGTTATCAGTAAATTTCTGATTCTATACTGTGGATATAATATTTACTTTGTTGCATCTAAAAGGGCCAGTCACTTTACAATATAGTTTAAGAGAAATTCAAGTTTTTTTAAAAACCAGTTATCTAGGGACTGACGAGACATG